>JAQMRL010000010.1:10107870-11319370 GCA_035578175.1 Catonia carolina
AATAGATTTCTTTATGGTGTTATGTAATATTGTATTATTGGGATGGATGGGTTCAAGTAATTTCTACGGTTTTGTAAAATAGTACTGGCTAATAATGTTCAAAAACGGAAACCAATTGTAGAAAATTATAGGATTAGAAATGTACGAGGCAACACTGTAGATTTACGGCAGCCATACACGTCTTCATATCTTATAAAGATCAGAAGTACCTTTTTATTCTCCCCTCCGCTCGTTCTCCTTCTCCTCTTCTTCTTCTTCCTCCTCCTCTTCCTCCTCCTCCTCCTCCTCCTCCTCTTCCTCCTCCTCCTCCTCCTCCTCCTCCTCCTCCTCCTCCTCCTCGATGTGTTATGGTACTGGAACGGTGGATTTCAAATTGTAATAACTTTTAGACCATAGCTGGGAATAGAACCCGGGATCTTCCGCTTTGTAAGCTAGCACGGTTATGATAACGCCACGCGAGGTGACTGAAATTTTAAAGTAACATAAATTTTTCTATAAATTTATTAATTGTTTAACATAATATTACAAACCCACCGGGTTGGTCTAGAGGTAAAGTCGTCGCCAAAATCAGCTGTTTATCAACTGATTTTCGGAGACGAATGTTCCTGGTTCAAATCCTAGTAAAGGTAGTTACTTTCATACGGATTTGAATACTAGACAGTGGTTACCGGTGTACTTTGATGGTTAGGGTTCAATTAACCATACTCTCTCAGGAATGGTCGACGTGAGTCTGTACAAGACTACACCTCATTTACACGTCGTACAGTACACATCATCCTCATCTCATTGGGTCATGGGGTTGCTTATTGTTCTAAATTGAACAGATTGGCCTTCGAGCCAGTCCAATCAGTCAGCTGGTAGTAAGTCGCTATTATTTGTTAAGTAACACCGGTTGGGCAAGCGACTTTGTATGGTTACCCAGCTGACAGCCATCCATGAACAAACTCTACTGAGGGTCCCTGTTCAAACTCATGCCTTATTCACGTCAAATAATACAGCAAAAGCAGCGATCAAATTGGGTAGTTGTCAAAAATGCACAGTTCCCGATAACAAATAAAAACTAAAAAAAAAAAAAATTGAACATATTGCAACGTATAGCAGCCGCGTCAGCTCGTGATCCGTGTGAGGAATTTCTGTTACGGCATGCAATGAAAGATTATACTATTCATAAAAAAAACATTTATCATAATGTTCTTGTCATTATAAAGTAACCTTTTGTTTTATTATTTCAATTTATTCTATAATATAGTAACTCTTTTACTTTTCTTTCATTGTATTTATTAATATTTAGTAATTATTTACAGTTTGAGTCAGGCAGTCCTCGGGAATTAAAATATGTACGTAGCATAGAAAATAAGGAAATTAAAAAATATATATTTCATAACATTAATTTATAGGCCTAAATAATTAGTAGCAAATTATGATTATGATTTTTTTACTGAGGTAAAAAAAATCGAATGGTTAAGCCAATTCCGAGTCCTTTACGCGATTCTTCATCACAGTTTTTTATAACTGATGCAATAATTTGTCGCACTTCCGAATGAATTACCGCTTTATTTTTCCGGGAAGACATATTAAAATAAAACAAAAGATATGAAAAATACACGTTGAAATTTACCTAACACAAAACTAATAACTTTTGGCACGTTAACACGCTTTAAATTTCAAAATAAAAATCACTTTAGTGATCAAAAATCATGAATAATGATTAACACATCCGAGACGCATTAGCACAAATGTACAACTGTATATTGTGACACGTGTATCCGTTGTGAAAAGCAATAACATGTAGGCCTATAATAAATAAATACATAGACATAATAATAATATTTACATGATGACTAAATGTTTTTGTACTGCACGATAAGACAAATATATTACTCACATTCTATTACGCCACCCGTCCCACTTCGCCAGGCGACAGAGATCATGAGCTGGCGCGCGTATAGTACACACATTAGGAATAATAAAAAAATAATAATATTACAGTCGAACTTCGATATAACGAAATCGAGAATCCTGGGAAAAAAATTGGTTAAATCGATGTATTCGTTATATCGAAGTAACAAGAATTTCCAAACTAATTTTTATTAACGATTTTTTTCCACGTTGTATGATGAATTAAATATAGTTAATTTTCTTAATAGACAAGTCTTAACTAGTAAATAATTTTTTTTATAGATCATGTTTTACGTAATTATTTTTGGTCTGTTATTTTGGAATTATTGGTCATAAAGTGAGTAAAATTTGCAATTTCTAACTGGAAATTAGTGACAAAGTTATTGCAATTTGGCTAAACTATTTATTCAAATTATGTACAGTGCACTTTTGCCCTTAAATGTGCCGTAAGGAAATGTCCTGAAGCCCGATCGATAAGCCGGGTTGAGTGAAGGACATGGACTCAATTAGTTAGTCGTCCAGTGCCTCATCTATCTTCATCGAATTACAGGAGGATATTCATGTATTTGTATCAAGTACCATGAATACACTTACACAATTGCGTCGTTAATGCTGGCTCTGTATTATCAAAATACGTAGTTATCTCATCTGAAGTTTAATTATTAATATCACACATCGATTTCTACTTATCCAAAATTTATTTATACTAACGGGTGGCGCACATAAAAGTTGCCCCGTAAATAAAGTGCAACACAATTGAAATGAAATCTGTTTATTTACAAATACCAATAATTTTTATTTTTATTTTATTCAATTGTCTAATATTCTGCCCATAACAAACTGGTGGTGAGTCAAATTATTTACTCTCAATCTGTTCATTGCTGGGCTAAAATAAATAGTTCTGTTTCTTATCACATGGTCAGCCAATTAAATGACTGAATCATTTAAGAACAGAAGAGGTAGAGGTGTAAAAGACACTAATCAGAGTTATCGCCTCTGAAAGTAATGGATTTCATTATACAGCCAGACCCTGTGGTGAATGAAGTGAAGGTGTCATTTGCAGAGTGGAAAATATGTGCTTTTCAGAGGGCCCGGCATGCTGATAAGCATACTTTTCCACTCAGTGAGGAAGGCAATGGTAAACCACCTCACTCCACATTTTACTTAGTAAAACCTCTACAGGTTCAAACCAGCTTTTCGGCTGATGACCTAAACAACAACAGTCTAATATTGTTACATTATTACGTGATATGTTGAAAGTGATCACCGTCAGCTTGTACAGATAAGATAGCGCGGCGTTGCATATTCTGAAATATGCTCCTGACTGGAGTTCAGACGCTGTAATGGTGCGTATGACGTTCGTGATCGAGATCTTTAGGTTTTCAATGGATTTTGGATTGCTGGCGTATACTTTATTCTTTAAATTTATCCATAAGTAGTAATCACAAGGAGACAAATCCGGTGATCGCGGTGGCCATAAGCCTAAAGAGATAGTCTTCTCATCGGTAAAAACACTACGCACACAAGCCAGTGATCTGCGAGATGTGTAACAAAGTCACCCCGTCTTGTTGGAAAAAAGAATATGTAATTTCGTGTGGTGCTAAATTGATTAATAAATTGATCAAAAATCTGGTTAAACATGCAGGTTGTACACGGGAAGGGGAAAATGGGGGGAATTTTCCTTGACTCGGCATAAACATTATACAATCTCGGCTAAGTTATGGGGCTACTTTTATGTGCGATACCCGTTATAATACATAATATATATCTGTGCCCTAGAAGTAGAAGGTGTTAACTCCAATTTTGGCAAAACTAAGTTTGAAAATCAGCAAGAAATGCTCTATTTAATGGTTTACAGTATTAATTCATATCTGTCTTTTTTCCATTTTTAAAAAATGGCGGTAACCACATTAATTTCACTTTTGTATATGATGCGAAAAATTTTCAAAATGACTATTATTTTTAACTCTAATTGAATGTATTCTCGTAATTGACAATTAAGTTACTTTATTTTGAATTATTTTATTTTTATTGTCTTACTGATAGGCCTCAGAATTTGATTAAATTCTGTAATTTTTTCGAACATTTTTGTGAATAAAATGCTGTTTCTTTATCAGAATAGAGTTTACACAATATTTTTTTTTCTAAGTTTTGTTTTCGTTTGATTAACTCATGTTACATCGGGGGTTAACACTAATGTAATTAAAAGGCACAAAGACGTAAAGAGTATGAAGTTCTATGGGTGGTCAAAGGGGGGGGATTACAAGTTAAGAAATATGTTTAAATTTAAAAAAATTCACTCAGAAATTTTTTACAAAAGAAAAAAATTCAAGTTTTTGGTTCTTTTGAAAAATAACAAAAATTGAGTTAATTTCCTTTACTTCTTAGGTAGAGATATATACTTACACTAAGATTGAATGATAAAAGGTTTTGTTTTTTATGAACAATGGTTTCGTTTTATTTTGAATTAAAATAAATAAATATAAATTAATATAAATTTGATATGTCGAGTTCTACACCTTCAAGACACGTCTGAAGTCACCTTACGTGGTAATTTTTTACTTTCTCTTGCCTATATGACTATAGGAAGAAAATTATTGTTTTCATGTCGATTTTTCGAAATCGAGTTTTCACCGGATCTACACGTTTTCAGACCCCCTGAACCCAAAAACATGTTTTTAGCGATTGGTCTGTGTGTGTGTGTGTGTGCGCGCGCGCGCGCGTGTATACAAAATATCTCTAGAACGGAACATCGTACGAACTTGAAACTTAAGTTACATACCACTACCGGACCCGACACAAACATTTTCATCAAAATCGGTCAACCGGAAGTAGTAGTTTATTCGTGTAATTTTTCACTTTTTTGCGATTTTCTCAAAAACTGGTCCTACGATTTTTTTAAAATCTCCTGATTTACTACATTATTTATGCTCTACAAGATAGGGTAGGCACCATATTTGCTGAAACTCTTGGTGAGGCTGTTTTCGCGTAAAAGAATTATTTTTTTAAGATTGCGGCTTTATTATGCATTTCAGCGCAAAAATATATATAATAAAATGTGTAGAGAATTTGAAGTCCTACAACTTTTATTTTAAACATTTTTTTGTAGGCCTATAACGCTTAGTTTAGCGGTAACTAGCGATTTTCTGTTTTTTCTCACGAAAACGTGTGAAAAATCTATTTTGTTTAAAGAAATCAGCATTAGTATGCATTTTAAGAGAAAAATTTATAGGAAATTAAAAGATCTACGACTTTTATTTAGAGTATTTTTTCTGCAGAGCCTAGTTTAGCGTGAAAGAGTGATTTTCTATATTTTTGAGCCAAACTGAGGTTGATTTTCAATTAACGTCGTTCACTCATGATTAAAATAAGGTTATGTTTATTGAGGTTAGTTTTTTGTTTATTTCTAATGTTTTATTACTAATATTAGGTTATATTGTTTAAGTTACTTGCATTGGCAGGAGAAAGTTGTGTGAGTGTTTCACACCAGATTTTTTTAAACAAGTGGCTTGTCTTTAAAAATACAGAAGTATAATTTATATTAAAGGGGAGAGCTTTCTGAACAATTTATGTTTTAACCAAGTATATGATTGACTAAAGTTAATGACATAGAAACAATTACATACACCCTGCATAATTTACCGTAACTTGGTATGAATAAAACGCACCTTAATTGGAAAAATTCAACGTTTCATGAAGTTTAATTACGTACGGTAAAACTTTGTATTCATTTTTTTGTTTTATTTTTTAATTAAAAAAATTATTAAGCGTAAAGATAGAGTCTAAAAATAGAATATTTTCCCATTTTTATAAAACGATATGGTTTCGTATAAAACATGTCCAGTTTTATGTTTTAATAATTTTTTTAAATATCATTCAATTTTATTTTAATATAAAAAATTGATGTGTAAAATTTATTCAATGTTTTTACACGTAATTGATTTCCATGAGGTATTGATATTTTCCCTCGTATAGGGTAATTTTTTTTACCACGTGAGGTGACTTTAGACGTATCTTGAAGCTGTAGAAATCGACATATCAAATTTATATTTATTTATTTTACTTCAACATAAAACAACCATTTTTCATAAAAAACAAAACCTTTTATTCAATCTTTGTATAACATATAACAGCTTGGCCTCTTTCCTTCTCTTTTTATTCATTCATTTTAATTCCTAATGTGTGTACGTTGCAATCTGTTAAATTGAGAACAATAAGCAACCCAATGACCCAGTGAGATGAGAATGATGTGTATGACGTGTAAATGAGGTGTAGTCTTGTACAGATCCAGGTCGACAATTCCTGAGAGAGTATGGTTAATTGAACCCCAACTATTAACCCTTTATAGGTCTGTGGTCTGCCCATAACAGACAGGTGGAGTGTCAAATTATTTACACTCAATCTGTTTGTTGCAGGGCTAAAATAAATAGTTCTGTTTCTCATCACTTGGTCAGCCAATTTAATGGCTGAATCATTTAAGAACAGAAGAGGTAGAGGTGTAAAAGACACTAATCAGAGTTATCTCCTCTGAAAGTAATGAATTTGATTATACAGCCAGACCCTGTGGTGAATGAAGTGAAGGTGTCATTTACAGAGTGGAAAATATGTGCTTTTCAGACAGCCCGGCATGCTGATAAGCATACTTTTCCATTCAGTGAGGAAGGCTATGGTAAACCACCTCACTCCTCGTTCTACTTAGTAAAACCTCTACAGGTTCAAACCAGCCTTTCGGCTGATGACCTATACAACAACAACAGGTCTGTGGTAGATATACTTACCACTGGCAATAAGGTCGATTTTTTTTAAGAATAAGCTATGCAGTTGAACCTTATTGGCATTTTATGGTTTTATAGATGTTCTCTGGTAAGTGGGCTATCCACATATTGAAATTAGTGCGCAGCGACCATTTGCTTTGCGAGTTACACGAATGTGGTAAGGATTCATACCAGCGTACGCTACCTTGTTATTTTGTTGTTACTTTTGTACAGTGCTTAGAAAATTCCAGTTTTTTACGGGAAAGCAAGCATTCATGGTGATAAAAAGTTAAGATTCGCCACATTTTTCCGTTATATAGGGCTACAAGTTGTTTTAATAAGCATTCTTACCACTAAATATTATGTGATTCCCATTTCAATAAACATTCCTTGGTAACTATACTTACCAAGGCCTGACATAAAAAAAAGAAATGTCTTACTGTTCTGGCACTAGAAATACATTATTCAAGTCTATAAAAGAAAATTTAACATTTTACAACAAGTAGCCCTATATTTTCCCCGTAGTACTGCCCTATAAAGGGTTAAAGTACTTTTGTAACCACTGTCTGTATTCAAATACGTATAAAAGTAACCATAAATATAACCAACTACGGTGGCATGCGGGCCGCACATGCGCAGTAAGTACCTCCCCCACCACAGCGTCGGAGCCTGGTACAGGCTGCCTCTAAAGTATAGGGTGATTCAAAAAGAGCGCCGGTTTTGATATATCAAATTAAGAGATTTATTTTATTGAAAAACTGAAAATAAATACATCAACAAGTTCATCTTACCTTCCGATTTCATGTATGAAAAATGATGTCATGCATGTGTCCTCCTCTACTGCGCTGGCACGCATCAACTCTGTCCATGAAATTGGATATTACTGCACGACAAGTTTCGACTTCCATTTGCCCGATAATCCGTCGAATTTCCTCCTTCAAGTCATTGATGTTTCGGGGTTTATTGGCATACACCAATGACTTCAGATGACCCCAAAGATGAAAGCCACAAGGCGTCAAGTCACACGACCTTGGTGGCCATTCATGGTCGGAATTACGAGAAATGATGCGATCCTGGAACCGTTCACGGAGCAACAACATTGTTTCTCGTGCAGAAACTGAATTTTATACGGGTGATATTGGAGATCGTACCGAAGAATTCTCCGTACAGAAGAACATCGTAAACCCAATTGTTGAGAACGGCGACGTATTGATTTTGCTGGGCTAACAGCCACACTGTCACGAACCAACGCAACGTTCTGCTCAGTTCGGCCAGAACGACGACGTCCAGAACTTTTAGGGTCGACTGTTGAACCCGTCTCAAAAACCTTTTTCATGAGCCTGCGAACTGTTGATTCATTCGGTGCTTCATTACGTCCTAGAGTACCGCGAAGTCGCCTGACAGTAGCCGCATAACTCTCTCCACTCTGGTAAAATGTTTTGACGATTAACACTCGTTGTGCAATAGTAAACTTCTCCATGGTTAGACACAGACTGCGAGAGTACTACACTGCGAACAAGAGAAACTACAACTGAATCGTCAATCGGAATGTTCTCCGAAATAGAAATGAGGTCTAACAATGTTGCAAACCGATAAACAAAAATTTACCAGCCGTTTAAAAACCGGCGCTCTTTTTGAATCACCCGTTAGTACTCGCTACTCATTGTGTTCTGTTCATGCGGTAATCGTTTTGACATTTGTGTCGCTGTCGAAAGCCGCACGCCGTCGAAATTAGTTGCGCGCGCACAAAATACGGGGAAAAATGTCTGAGATTTATTTTGGGGTAATAGGCAATAAGTTTTTTCTAAATGATGCCCTACCATACGTTTTGACAGACCCGAAAGAGAGGTACGTCATACCCTCATTCTGTTATATTTAGGCTATTATACGGTTCTTTTTATTAAAATTTCATACAACTGATATTGTGCGAGTGTAGTTGATTTCTAAAAATTGACGTATGTTTGTATTAAGTTCACAACTATAAAAATTGATTCAGCTTCTTGGAATACTAATAGGAAGGAGACACCAGACACGGTTATCTATCTCTGACTTCCCTTCAAAAAGTGATTTTTTCATGCTCGTTTATTATTTCACTTTCTACCCTACGTATATCAACTTACAGATAAAATTTTATATTTTATAACAAAATAATAAGACGCATATTATGTTATCCTGGAAAAGAAGTTATATTAGCCTACGTGATACGCAAAAAATGCGATGAGATTTAAACGTCTTTGTACGAGCGTATCTTATATAAATATCAGAATATACTAATAACATTTATAGTGTAATAAAATAAAATCCATTAGGAAGCGAAAGTAATTTTTTCAGAATTTTTTGATGAAAAATGAGCTTGTTAGAGTGTAGTGAACGAAACTGGCCGGCAGAGTGCCCTACCGTACCGCGTATTGTCACTATTGTGCTTGAACACCGTGCACTGATCGAAATGAGTTGAGGGGAACGGCGGACGTAACACATTCTCTCTCTGTCTCGCTACCCTCCCTACATGCCGCCGTAATTGGCGAACAGTATACCTTTACTAGAATTTCAACCAGAAACCTTCGTTTTCAAAAATCAGCTGTTAAACAGCTGACTCGCGGCGATGACTTTACCTCTAGACCAACCCGGTGGGTCTATTCATTTATTAATATAAAAAAAATGTTAAGAAACGCTATTATATAACAATTAATCAAAAAAAAAAATGAACTAAAAAGAAAAAAAGAAAAAATTTACAAAAAAAAACAATCACAGACATTACAGTTAAAATAAAAGCGTGGCGCATTAATATATATAATACATGTATATAATATGTATTACAACGAATATTTTACAATAAATATTATATATATTAATGCGCCACGCTTTTATTTTAACTGTAATGTCTGTGATTGTTTTTTTTTGTAAATTTTTTTATTTTTTTCTTTTTAGTTCATTTTTCTTTTGATTAATTTTTAAATAATAGCGTTTCTTAAAAAAAATTTTTTGTAAATTTTTTTTTAATTTTTTTGTAAATTTTTTTATTTTTTTCTTTTTAGTTAATTTTTTAAAGTAATTGTTAAATAAAAGCGTTTTTTTAATTTTTTAATTTTTAAAAAAAATTTTTTTTTTAATTTTTTAATTTTTTTTTACAAACACCTTCACAGCGTATTGTCATCGAAGATAAACAAGTGTGCAAAGTTTGATTCATATTGATACGGTAGAAGTATTAAAATTTTAAGTTGCAAGATTTGATGCTTCCAAGAGTAAGTTAAATAAAAGCGTTTAAAAATAAAAACATCTAACCCAGCACTTTCAAACTACACTACTTGCTACAAAGCTATTTCAACCCCATTCTCAGCATTCACTAATTGTACGCTTTCCTCCTTTCTTCTGTCCAGCCGGTGTTCTGTTTTTGCTCATCATTAAAGCCCTTAAAGTCCGTAATTAGTTGTCTGAATTTAGTTCGGTTTATTAAGTTATGTCAGTATTCTTTCTGATATCTTTAAACTATTTCCGTCAACATAAGTCTATTGTTTAGTGTCTTAAAAATTTGTTTTTTTCAACCGTTTATCATCGATTAGTAGTGAACCTATGTTGGTTCTGCGTCTCCGCCATTTTGTTTTTTGTGTTAAGCGTTGGAGAGTTGGAATTGACGCCATTCTTGTCTGGTTGTGTGGTAGACCACGTGACCGGTTAGGCCACGCCCCTCGACCAATCAGGACACACCGTCTTTTGTTATCGCTTTAAGTTAGCTCCGCCCATTTCCGGAGGGGTGAGTAGGAGGTTGTATCCTCGACCAATCAGGACACACCGTCTTTTGTTATCGCTTTAAGTTAGCTCCGCCCATTTCCGGAGGGGTGAGTATGAGGTTGTATCCTCGGCCAATCAGGACACACCGTCTTTTGTTATCGCTTTAAGTTAGCTCCGCCCATTTCCGGAGGGGTGAGTATGAGGTTGTATTCTCGACCAATCAGGGTACACCGTCTTTTGTTATCGCTTTAAGTTAGCTCCGCCCATTTCCGGAAGGGTAGATGGCGGTTGTTGTGTGCTCGACTAACCAGGGTACACTGTCGTTTGTTATCGCTTTAGGTAAGCACCGCCCATTTCCGGTGCTGCTGGGTGTGAGTGAGTGAGTGAACCGTGATCGCGTACACTGCAGCCTCTCTCTTATATAGGAAATCCCCACCACCACCACCACCACCAACCGCTATCCCAGCGTCCGTCATTCACAACGCGCGCGGGTCCCGAGGTCAGAGGCCCGAGGCCAGAGTCCCGAGGCCAGAGTCCCGAGGCCAGAGTCCCGAGGCCTAGGGTGGTTGGAGGGGAGTAAGAGGTTGTATCCTCGGCCAATCAGGACACACCGCCTTTTGTTATCGCTTTAAGTTAGCTCCGCCCATTTCCGGAGGGGTGAGTATGAGGTTGTATTCTCGACCAATCAGGGTACACCGTCTTTTGTTATCGCTTTAAGTTAGCTCCGCCCATTTCCGGAGGGGAGATGGTGGTTGTTGTGTCTTCGACCATTCAGGGTACACCGTTTTTTGTTATCGCTTTAGGTAAGCTCCGCCCATTTCCGGAAGGGTAGATGGCGGTTGTTGTGTGCTCGACTAACCAGGGTACACTGTCGTTTGTTATCGCTTTAGGTAAGCACCGCCCATTTCCGGAGGGGGAGACGGAGGTATTCTCAATGTTAAAATATGTGTTCACAAAGAACCGGTGGATAATAATCATAGTTTATTTAAGTGTGTGTGCGTGTGTGTGTGTGTGCGCGTGTGTGTGTTTCCTGTATAGACAATGGAGAATTATTTTGCCTTCAAGATTGTTTACCAGACTTGATCGCCGACCGTGAGAACAGGATACGTGAAGAACGTTAATTGAACAAGATGTTATCAGCATAATTGTACACGCAAACCGGGTCGTCAACGGACTGGTGTAATTTTATACCGGATGCAGATGCTTGTTAATTTATAACTAAAGTCGAACACCAGATGGTGGCTATTAGTCACAACTGTCACACTTAATCAAATTGTCATGCGGGCGTGTATAGAAGAAAATAGTGTGCAGATGCTTGTTACTTCATAACTATAGTCTAACAACACCAGATGGTGGCTATTAATTAAATTGTCATGCGGGTGTGTAAACAGTGAGCATGTGTTGGTAAACCGGGATAAAGATCGGACACATAAAGAAAATAATAATATATGAAAAATACATTGTACGTTGGAATAAATATTTTAAAAACCGGATGGAAGTAATTAATACAAGCGAGCCACTACTACAAAAAATTACACGAATAAAATAAATGTAATTCAGACCGTCTACATCCTGTTGACCAGGATACATAAAGAAAATAATAATACTTGAAAAATACATTGTACGTTAGGAAAAATACTTTAAAAACCGGATGGAAGTAATTAATACAACCGTGCCACTACTACATGTCTATACTTGTGATCGTTATGTGTACGCACGCAAACATCGCCGTCACCGCTTTTACAGACTTCGGACGGTCCGCCCCCGAGAAAAATTATGTACATACGCACACATACACATGTGTACGGATGCAGATAGATCTTTCTGATAGAACGGGTGGGTTTACGGTGTTTGTGTGCGTCTGTGGTGTTTCGGTGTTGTTTGTGTCGGTGTGTTGTGTGAGTCCTGAAAAGGACTGATTCTAGGTGTTCTACTTGTCCACATACCGGACAAACGGACAGTGTGGCATTTTGGATTTGTGGATGATGAATGGATCATCACCCACCTCCCACTCACACAATCGAATGAAGCAGCTTGGACACCGTACGCAGTCACCATCGCCTTCATATAGAAAGCCTGCTTCCGCCAACGCCTCCACACGCACATTTGTGTTGGGGAACACCAACAAGTACACTTCCTCGCAGACAGTTCTGTAGAACGTCTGCAGACGTATCTCGTACGCTGTCTGGTCGTCCATGTTGGAAGTGTAACAAGCAAACGAAACTGCACTGAATATTTATGTTTTGTTCCCCCACCCGCTGACACGCGATACAGCCGCTTCCGGTGTTTGATAAACAAGAAAGTCGATACCAATTTCGCAATATACGTTCGAAATACAATGTACTGCCGAACCGTGTGAAAGAATATTAAATAAAGCAGACTTAATTGTTATCATTTCCTGCTTTTCTTCTACAATATGAAAATGTTACCACCGCATCCGGTGCTTGAGAAAGAAGTTGACGACACTGCTATCAACCTCCGCCGCTTTGCTACCCACCCCACTTCCGCTGTTGAGAAATTAATTAAAAGCAACCGCATCCGGAGTTTGAGAACAAACTTCTCTACTCTGTAATCGATATTATACATACCACTACTTCCGCTCTACACAAAAAAGTATTATTAACTAGTTCAACTAGCAACGGTTAAAAAAATTACTTTAAAATTGTCCATCCAGTTTTATTACCTCACAATTTTGCTTAATTTTCTTCGAATACCACTGATCAAAATGACCAGCGGTGCGTGTGTATCCCCAAGCCCTTAGAGTAAAATAGTGTCAGTCATCATGAGACAGCAGATAGCCAAGGAACTGCACAAACCGGCCCGACGTCACTTCACCACGCGAAGGGTCGAGCTGAAAGGAGTAGACGATCTGTACCAGGGAGATCTGGTGGAAATGATACCGTACGCCAAGGTAAACAAAGGATACCGCTATATTATGACCGTCATCAATTGTTTTTCCAAGTACGCCTTTGCCGTTCCGCTAAAGACCAAGGGCGGAGTCGGTGTGGCCACCGCACTGCGGACGGTATTGAAGAGCGTTAATCAAACGCCGCGACACTTTCAAACCGATCAGGGTACGGAATGGTACAACAGCACCGTGCAAGGAGTATTTAAAAAACACAGCATAAACCACTACAGCACGTACTCGGAGAAGAAGGCGTCCATAGTGGAGCGGTTCAATCGAACGTTGAAAGAGAAGATGTGGCGTCAATTCACGGCGCAAGGTACGTACAAATGGGTACATTTACTGCCCAAGTTGGTCACCGAATACAACAACACGGTGCACCGCACTATACAAATGAAACCCGCGCAGGTGACGAAAAGAAACGAAAAGCAGGTGTTGCGTGCGATCAACGAGGCTACGTATAGGAAAAAAGTACCGCTCAAAACAAAATTCAAGGTTGGCGATCAGGTGAGAATCAGTAAGTACAAGAAGACTTTTGCCAAAGGCTACTTTCCAAATTGGACCAACGAGATATTCACTGTCGATACGGTTAAACCTTCACGTCCCACCACTTATCTTTTACGAGATGTACGTGGTCAAGTGTTGAAAGGAGCGTTTTACGAACAAGAACTGAGCAAGGCGAAGCACGGAGACGTGTACCTGGTCGAGAAAGTGCTACGTCGACGAGGTGACAAAGTGCTCGTTAGGTGGATCGGGTTCGATTCCACACACGATTCGTGGGTCGACAAAAAAGATATACTCTGAGTACATTAGTGTGCGATGAACATTCAAAATGGAGATACGCACTGTACAACACAAGGAAAAATTACCACTATTGAATTTTGACGAGTACATTGGCAATGGTGGTGGTGGTGACCAGATAGGCAGAAGACACAGTGCTTTACTACCGAACAGTATCAGGTGTATAGTGTGCGGCCCATCCAACTGCGGAAAGACCAATGCCGTATTCAACCTGTTATTCGCCGACAACGGACTGTGTTTTGAAAACTTGTATGTATTCAGCAAGTCGTTGTACCAACCTAAATATACATTTTTACACGAGGTAATGGCTAAGGTACCGGAAATCGGATACTTTGCCTACAGCGAAAACGAAGAGGTGATCAGTCCGGCCGAAGCCAATCCGAATTCGATCATGATATTTGACGACGTAGCGTGCGAGAAACAAAACAACATAAGAAGCTATTTTGCCATGGGACGTCATAACAATGTGGACAGCTTCTACTTGTGTCAGACTTACAGCCGTATTCCAAAACAGTTGGTGCGTGACAATGCGAACCTACTGATGCTGTTCCGACAAGACGACCGGAACCTGAAACATGTGTATCACGATCATGTAAACACCGATATGAATTACGAGAAGTTTAAGCGGATATGCAGAAAAGCGTGGACCGATCACACACACGGATTTATCGTGGTCAATAAAGAATGCGATATGGACAAGGGCAGATACCGAATTGGATTCGATCGTTTCATCGCACTCAGTCATGACTGAGATAGCGAACTATCCGGATCAACGACATTTTCTGGTAGCGCGCGCACCAAAAACGCGTCCGAAAGCCAACCTTTGTACTTGGTATTTTGAAAGGGAAAAAAAATTCTGTGGTAATTACTGCAGCCGAACGCGGGATAAGAGTGCATATCACCCAAGATGTTGGCGTCACGCGCTGACACCGAGACGGTCACATCGACCGATTATCATTGTCATGATCACAGCGGACGGGAGGATTTACAACAAGTCGTTGTGGTTGAAATTCATCGCCAAGTGCCAAGAGAAAAATGTCCCGTTACGATTCTGCCTCTACGCTGATTGTATGTTTCAGACGACCGTACGTCACCCGTGGAACGTTATTTCACGCTTTAGACCGTTGCCGAACATGTATCGCGGACGGGGTGACATATCACTAATTAACGCTCACGGTTCAATGAACTATGTGACCGTAGTCATGGATATGTTGGCATATGCTTGTGACATTGACAACGCACAATCCTGCATCTTGATCACTGAACGCACGATTCCAATCAGATCGCCCGTCACCGTATACAAACAAGCACGCTTGTACGGAGTCAAATGTGTGGTGGACCCTAGCTACAACGTTCGATTCAGCGGTGACATCCTCCCACTACCTAGACGCCGAGCTAATACAGAGTTTGGTCTTGTCAATTGTCGTGGTCAAGGGCTGTTAAGTTGTACGCTCCTGAAGGCCGCACTCCCGACTCTGCGTCCATACTGCCACCTGTTCGGTCTGGACTGGGACCCGGTGGATAGAGTGTATAAAGTGGTCGACCACCGACTTTTTCACATATGGACCGAATACGTTGGCGCTTATCTAGATGAATTCTGGTTAATGAATTCGTTTCTGATTCATCTACACAACAAAGTGCAACGCCCAATCCGAGAATTGAAGCGATATATGGCCGACTTGCCGGTAAAGGATAATACAGTGATTGCTGAAATCGCAGAGTATCGAGACGGAGTGAAAAGAAGCGCTGTGTTTTCATCATTGCTCACGAAAAAGAAAATTTATCCCGCCGATAATATAGTCACTAAATATTACGGTGGTATGAAAGGGGTCAAAAGTAGAGCCATTCAGACCCATCTGCACCGTGTACTACGATTTCTACGCAAACATAAGCGAAGAGTAATGTTTTTCAGAAACGTCCAGCTCGATGTGCCAGCGATTGTCTGATTGTACCTACGTACCTACAATCTTGCTTCTAGATACCTACAATCTGGTTTCTAGGTACCTACAACCTAGTTTCTAGGTACCTACATCCTGGTTTCTAGGTACCTACGTGGTATCTACCGTCGGTCATTAGTCGATATGACGTCGACACGAGAACAAGTGGCGGTGGATATAGATCGGTTGACTCAATCGATAAAACGGAAGCACAGAGCTATGCAACACGGTGAGCTAGAAGCCGACCGTGTAATGGCGAAGACATTCAGACCACTTATAGAACCACTGCAGGAGATTGCGACTAAGATAAAAATTGAAGACGAAAAATTAGACATAAAAAAAGAGGAACAAGGCAAAGAGGAACAGCAGAAACCGAAAGACGAACCGGTTGCCTACGAGCGCATGGGAGCGCTTGCCAAGAAATATACCGACATGGCCAACGCTTCGACAAATAGAAACGAGTTTGATCATACATACGGTATACATTTTAATCCAAACACCGAGCGGTGGCAAATTGGAGATTCGGTTATATCGTTTGATGGCGATCAGGTACGTTTGGATGGCAGTAATCAGTTTTTTGTCGGTACCCGTGGGCTGTACGAACTACTGTTCAAGTCAAACCCGGTCGGGTACAAAGACAGGGACTTGAGACGTTACAAACAGATACTTTCCATTAGTGAAGCACACCTGGATGGACTGGGGCGGGTGAAAC
Organism: Catonia carolina; assembly: GCA_035578175.1. NCBI lineage: Eukaryota > Metazoa > Arthropoda > Insecta > Hemiptera > Achilidae > Catonia > Catonia carolina. The sequence goes on from JAQMRL010000010.1 coordinate 10,124,608, forward strand.
GAAACTCAAGCAGCAAGTATAAGAAAGTAATCTCGCAAATCTTCCCGCCGACCAATAAGTCAAAAACGGGAAAAGGAATGTCAATCCAACATTCAAGCGCACCGATAAAATACATGTATTACGACAATGTAAATGAAATATGTGATCGTCTACGCTTACTGATCTCGTCCAAGGAAGCCGGACACACTGGTCATGACGTGGAGATCGCGTCGATCATAGAGGAACTGCGAGAGAGAGGTGTTATTGAGGGTGGTGAACTGAAGATTACTGTTTCAGTGTAGAGATGAGTGTAGACAAATTCGGACGGTATGAGGGCAGTGGTGGTGCAGCACGTGGACCGCCCGGCGAAGGTTTCAAATTGACCAGCGAAGGTGAATTCGATATGGAGCACCGATCGTTGTGCAATGTGGCCAACAGTGCACAGATGAAAGACTACGATGCCGTGAATTTCCGTACGCTTAAGAAAAAGGAGCAGGAGATTAACGGTGTTGCTTTGATGAAATACAACGAACTGGCACAGCAAATTGTGGACGTATACGTAAATCTAAAATCTCATTATGAGCAGCAAGGTAAGAAGTCATATGCGGATATGGAGCATTATGTGAAGAGTATAATGCATGACCATAAATTGGAAGCCATCAAGCAGATAGAAGATGGATTCAAAAGAGTTGAACCTTTGGTTGAGTCGGTGATATCAGTACGTGAAGAAATGGAGGAAAAAATCAGAACAATTGTGGACGAGAAGATCGCGTTGTACCACAGAGGTAACACTTATCTGCATCCCCCCGATGAGTTCAGTCCTTCTATAGAGTTTGACCCGAAAGCATCTAGTAATGACCAGTCGACGGAACAGCAACAGAATACAACGGAGTAGACGGTACAAGTGGAAATCAGCCAGTCTAAAGACGGGATCCGGACTGTTAACATCGGTCGCGAAGAAAGTAATAAGTGGTGCTGTCGGAGGAATCGGTGAGGTTGCAGGAACTGTGTTGAACAAAGCGGTCGACATACTACCCGTGGAGCTACATATACCCGGATACCAGTACTGCGGACCAGGTACCAAGTTGGAAAAGCGTTTGCGCAGAGGTGATCCCGGTATAAATCCATTGGACGCAGCGTGCAAGCAGCACGATATAGCGTACAGCAAGTACAGCGATACAGCGCACAGAGCGGTCGCCGATAAGGAGTTGGCGGAACGCGCTTGGACACGTGTTAAAGCGAACGACGCGAGTTTAGGGGAAAAAGCGGCGGCTTGGACGGTCACTAACCTTATGAAGGCTAAAGCCAAGTTGGGTGGTGGAATTAGGGGAAGAAGAAGGAGAGGTCGTGGGAAAAAGAAGAAGACGTCAAAGGTGGCGGCAGCCGCACTACGTCGTCTAAAGGCTATGGTGGGTAAAGGTCTGTACCTACGTCCGTACCCGAAGAGCGGTGGAGGTGGGAGAAAAAAAAAACATCGCCGTCGCCGCTAACAAATATCGACTTGGTTAATTATGCACGAGCACTAAACATTCCGCTGCGCGGAGTGTACATGAGAGACCGACTGCCCACGCGTCCGCTTCGCAATGAAATGGCCATCGTCAATCTGGACAGTGTTCACGGACCGGGTACGCATTGGGTGTGCTACCGGAAACAAGGTACGGTGATCAATTACTTTGACAGCTTTGGTAACTTACCACCACCCGTCGAATTGATCCGATACTTTGGCCAGCAGGCCAGCGTTTTTTACAATTACTCAAACCACCAATCGTCAAACACTGTAATATGCGGACACCTGTGCCTCTTATTTTTGGCGAGCGCGGTGCGTTAGTATCGAACCGGATCCAGACGGATAACGACGACAATGTTGTTTTGCCTGAGTCATAACCAAAGCGTCTTGACATGCGATCTCTTCCCACCGTTGGAGTTGGTCGGTGACTGGGAAATCGGACTGATCAACTTGTCCACTTACAATTCGATACCAAACGTGGAATACGGTGTGAACAACTGTTTTGCGTACGGCAACGCCGACAAACGTGTGCTATTGCCCGAGGGTTCGTACGAGATCAACGACATCAGCAATTATATTACCGAACGTTTAGCGAAAGGAGAAAAGATAAAATTGATTGCAAACAACAACACTTTGAAATGTGAAATCGAAACGAATCAGAAGATCGACTTTAGCGTTCCACACTCTATCGGATCGCTGCTGGGCTATGACGATGTTGTGCTGGAAGCCAACAAAAAGCACACGTCTCAACATCCCGTTTCCATAATAAAGGTGAACACGATACGTGTAGAGTGTAATATCGCACGTGGGTCGTACAGTAACGGAGTGGAAGGACACACGGTTCACGAGTTCTTTCCGTCCGTTGCGCCCGGTTTCAAAATCATCGAGTCACCGTCCACCGTAATATACGTACCGGTGAATACGAATCGCATCCACCACATTACGGTACGACTGTTGGATCAGGACGGACGTCTGATAAATTTTCGCGGGGAAACTATCACCCTACGTCTTCATTTGCGGCGAAGAAGAGGAGGAGAGGGAATATAAAATGGGTTTGGTATTTAAGTCGAGCAAGGAGGTCAGCGTACCGGTAAAATCTGTCAGTCGTCATAAGACAACGACCGAGTTGACACCTGAGAACAAGACGTTTCTTCGACGAATTGGATTCACAGTGCAGCAGTAATATGTCATCGATTCTTGGAGTAAGCGACAAGTACGAAATAGACGACACGGTGCAAAAGTTTGAAGAGCACGTACATCTACCGTACGCCTCGCAGACTTTAAATAACAACGATGAGATTACGATCCCTATACACCAGCAAGACGTGTACACACTACCGTCCAAAAGTTATATCTACGTGGAAGGTGAAGTGAGTGCGGTGACCGCTGCCGAGGCCGAGGCGGTCATCCAACTGGTCAACAACCCGGTCGCTTACCTCTTTGACGAGATACGATACGAGATTGGCGGCATGGTGGTAGACCGGACAAAAAATGTTGGTGTAACGACTACCGTGAAGAACATACTGTCGGCGCGTCTGAGTCAAAAAAACACATTGGAGAACGCCGGGTGGAAAGTCGGGACTGAACCGTTCACCGTGACGGACAACAAATTCTCTTTCTGCACACCGCTACGAATGCTGATGGGCTGGGCAGAGGACTATGGGAAAATCATATTGAATGTCGATCAAAAACTCACGCTGCTGCGCGGATCAAACGACGCTAACGTAGTGATTACCGCACCGGTAACCAACAAGGTCACCTTCAAACTTTCGAAATTACAATGGATCGTACCCTACGTGTCGGTGGAGGACGCCTACCGCCGCAACCTGCTGAAGATGACGGACGTTGACCGTCCGATTGCGATGCCGTTTCGCACCTGGCAGATATACGAATACCCCGTACTGCCCACCGCCACACATCACAACTGGGTGGTGAAGACCACCACGCAAATGGAAAAACCACGGTTTGTAGTGCTCGCCTTCCAGACGGCACGTAAAAACAACCAGACCGTAAACAATTCGTACTTTGACTTTTGTGATCTCAAGAACGTACGGTTACACCTGAACGAACAGTATTATCCGTACATGAACCTTATGGGAAACAAGACGGTGCTCTACAACTGGTACTGCAATTTTATGAACGTATATTACGGTGACGAGGAAGGACCATCTCTGTCACTGGCAACATTTTCAACCAACACACCGTTAGTGTTCATCGACTGCTCGCGCCAAAACGAATCACTCAAGGTCGGTGCGGTCGATATCCGCTTGGAGTTTGAAACGAACACAAACATCCCTGCAAACACAACCGCTTATTGCGTCATCATTTACGATACGGTTGTGCAATACACACCGCTGACCACCCAAGTCACACGCTTGATGTAAACTCATTCTGTCGACTACTCGCGTCATGGAAGGTCGTGGTGGTACCGGTGTGATCGAGTTTCACGGGTTCCGTGACAACGACAACGAATTTATCATCAAAGAGTTGGCACTGGTCGACGAACAGAAACACTTTACCCATCTGTTTTTTCGACCACCATACGCGAAAACATTGCTGGACAAATGCCATCAACGGACGGTCGAATGGTTAGAGACCCGTTACCACTACATCAGATGGGAACACGGTAACGTCGACTATTCCGAACCGGTGATGACACAACTTTGCGCCTACTTTCATACGATATACACCAAAGGTCCGGAAAAGGTACGTTTCTTACGAAAGTTTCACGATAACGTGAAGCAGATCCCGGACTCGGCACCAAAACCTACATTCAACGATGACAGCTTGTCGTGTTCGGTGCACGTCGGCGGTATACGTTGTGCCCTTCAATCGGCCGTTTTCTACATGGATTGGTTGAAACAACAACGCGACTATACACGAGAAAGTAACCGTTTACAATCGTTGGACGCCTCGAATCTTCCGACAGACCGGTGTAAGGAGTTGGCCAAAGCCGGTTTTTTCTACGACATGTCAACTAACAAAGTGGTTTGTGTGTGGTGCGGAGACTTTTACGACTGGCACATCGCGTGTGTAAAACATTACGTCAACAACATTCCGATTGAATTCGATGTAATTGTTCCACGAAGTTAGAAAAAAAAATAAAAAAAATAATAAAAATACAAAAAAATTAAAAGTGCATTAGGCCTATTGGGGAGAGCACGTTAAAAAAAACGCGCCTTACTTCCGGCCTCTTGGGCGGTGTGGAACAGGAAGTTTGTCGGTCAGTCGGTGAGTGACTGCCTCATCATGAACATCGTAGACGATTTGTGGATGAAGATAGGAGACGAGATCTTAACACCTCAACATTTTAAGGTTGATTTCTTTAACGTGTTGATTGTGGATGTCGACAACCGTGTGGTGAATGGTGACCCGGTCAAAGTATGCGTCACGTTTAACAACGTCAACAACATGTATTGGGTGAATTTCGAATGTGGTAATAAAAATGAGATTCGAGTCGGAAAAGGTGTCATTGGCACACAGGATATAAAATACGACGATTCGAGCAACACCAATATCACTGTGACCGTTTATTCTGCGAAAAAGAAGGTGGTGGTGGAAGGGAGACATCGCAGTCCACTACTACGGGTGAACGATTGCACTGCGTCGACAAACCCAGACGATTATATTCAAGGACACTTTTGTATCCGGTTCTACATACTCTTGTATAAAAGGGAAAACGAATAGAGCTGAATGTATATCTAAGTGTGTGTGTGTGTGTGTACGCGCGGTGTGAACGCGTACACAAGGCCTACTCGATTAAGGGATAGCACGTTGAAATAAAAACGAGACCGGCGGCTCGGCACTAGCAACATTGTATGGATCCATACGCGTGTCGTGAGATCGTTTCGGAGCACGATATCCGTCAGTTGTTAGAATGGAACGAGGCGATCGATCAGCAGATTAAAAATGATATAATCATGTTCGGTAAGGTCGACATCGTAGACGGAGCGTTGATGATAAAAAGACTTTTTCTACAGTCCGTTTCCATACGTTCGATCGAGGACTATCTCGCCTTCAACAAACCGATGAATCTGGATGTCGTAGCGTTGATCGGATTGCTGGACAGTGCGTACACCGTTCAAACGAAACACACTGCTGGGAAACGCATCGGGCCCCCGGCCTAACGGGCGATGTGGAACGGGGGCACAACAAAAAAGAATTTCACTCTAGCCTCGGGACTCGGGACTCGGGACTCGGGACTCTGACCTCGGGACCCGCGCGCGTTGTGAGTGACGGACGCTGGGATAGCGGTTGGTGGTGGGGATTTCCTATATAAGAGAGGCTGCAGTGTACGCGATCACGGTTCACTCACTCACACCCAGCAGCATGCAACGTGTACACCAGTGCAACACCCTGCGGAAAGAGTCGTGGCGTGTGACACTTAACACGCTACTGGCAAACGGTCCTTCCGATCTAAATTTGTTGCGCCATATATTTCGGTGGTCGATGATGTTTGGAACGGAGAACGTACGGTTCTGGTATTGCAAGTTGTACGAGGAATGGACTGGCAGCGGATACGTCAGCGTCCGTCATATTTTAAAAGATATGATTGACTGCTATGGAACGGACATCACATTAAGCAAGGTGTTCCTAACTCCAGACGAACTCTATGCATACGAGGACCAGGTACGGAAAGCCCGTGCGGAATCTATGCATACATAGAACAGCTACGGGAAAATAGTCCCCTTCCCTCACTCTCCCGATGGGGATCGACTTTAAACAGCCCTTTTCAGGGCTACCTTATTTTTTAATGTAGGTGGAGAATGTTTAAATTTGTGTGTGTGTATACGCTTGCAAACACTGCCGTCTCCGCTTTTACAGACTTCGGACTGTCTGCCTCCGAGAAAAATTATGTACATACGCTCACATGTGTGTACGGATGCAAATAGATCTTTCTGACAGAACAGGTGGGGTTACAGTGTTTGTGTGCGTTTGTAGTTTGTTGGTTAAAATCTATTAAGCCGATAAGGCTGTACGAAGCCGAAAAATATACGTAACCTCTTCTGCGGCAGTCGCTTAATATAGAAATCAGTTCAGATAATCTATAAATGGAGTGGTCAGTTTCATAGCGCATTTTACTCGTTTAAAACTTTCCGTTATTTTAGATAGATACTATAGATACGATATTATGGATAGATACGAGTATTTATGTTAAAAGATATTTATGTTTAATTGAAAAATAGTTATCCATTAATTTTCATGATAATATCTGTAAGGTTATAGCTAGAAGTTAATTAGCCGCTCTGGACTTATTCCCATTTATATGTGTAAATTCGTAACTATCCGATTAGGATTATAGGTCTACTATATGAAAATCTACCTTTCATTTTCAAAAAAAAAATAATGATACTAATATTATTATTTATCTAGATGTACAGACTTTGAAATCACTAATAGGATGTTACCATTCAGCGAGTTGTAGGCTTTTGTAAGAGTATCTTAAACAAGTATAATAAAGACTACACGAATTATCTAGTTTAAACATCGCTCAAGGAATGTGTACATTTCTTTTCTTCTAAAATTGGTTTGTGGGGCTTTACCCCAAAATCTTGACATTAAACCCCTTTAATGTCAAGACATGAAGACGTGTGGTTAACGAAGATGATGGAGAGTAAAAATGATTCCATTATTCGGGTTACGGCTTGCAGTTTGTCTCTACGTGTAGTGTGGAATTGATCTATAATGTGGAAATTATAAGTAAGAGTACAGTAAAAAAACAAAGAATTACGTTTGGCAACATTGAGATGACTAATAACTACTCTGCTATCCTGTCATTTAAATTTCTCCTCGGTTTGGCTTTTCAGTTCCGATTGCCTTCACACGCGTGGCGCGAAATTTAGCCACGCCTCCTCCTCGTTTTATGCACTCACTGTGTGTCAAAAAATTTACAAAAATGTTAATAAAATGGTGTGTTAATAGTGCACCACATCTAACCAAGTGAGAACTGAGCAAAAAAATGAAAAAAATATTATAAATTAAGGTAGACCTCGTTTTGGCAATTTCTACCGGTCTCCTCACTTGGTGCTTTCAACCGGTATGTGTGTGTATGTGTGTGGTTCTAATAAGAACCGATTTTAATTATGAAATCTCCTGATCACCACTTAGTGGGGTTATGGTTAAGGAATATAGTAGGGTTAATGAATCATGTGTTGTATGTGTTAAAACAAACACCGCCGTCGCCTCTTTACCCATGACTGCGGACAGGCTACCCCCAAGAATATAGATATACACATACACGCACACACTTGCGCACGAATGTGGATATAGATATCTTATAGGGATAGGTGGGGTTACGGTGTTTGTGTGTGTATGTGTGTGTGTGTGTGTGTGTGTGTGTGTGTGTGTGTGTGTGTGTGTGTGTGTGTGTGTGTGTGTGTGTGTGTGTGTGTGTGTGTGTGTGTGTAGTTCTCAAAAGAACTGTTTTTTAGTTCTGAAAAGAACTTTTTTTTTTAGTTCTGAAAAGAACTTTTTTTGTTTTAGTTCTGAATAGAACTTTCTTCTTGTTCTCCGACGTTTAATGCGGAGTTCCTTTCCAACACTACGGTTGGCGTTTTCGCTTTAATATCCGTAAATGTTATTGTGTATGGTATCTTTTCAAACTCGTCCAGATCCCAGCCGCTCAGAGCTTTTGTTAACCTCTTTGGAAGGAATATTGAAAAATGCTTATTTTCTTTTTCTCCTCCTTTGGCTCCTCCATTGTCGTTTCCATCGAGAATTGCCACAACGCTATTTCCATATTTTGTATTGGCCACGTACAATCTTATGACTGGATATGCATGTCCTTCAGTTAGTTCGATAGCTTTCTTAGTCGGCGGAAAGTCGACGGACGAAGCTGAATTGAATTGTTCGACAAGAGTGGTAGTCGGTTCCATTGTAACGAATGTTCTTCGAAGAGTGGTGAATATGGAACTGGTCCCTCCTTTATATAGCGTTTCCACCACCACCACCACCACCACCACTACCACCACCACCATAAACGATGAGTTTGACAAAGTGTGGGCGAAGTGGAAGGTTGCGTGAACCAACCACATCTTCCTTCCCGTGAGATAATGATTATATAATATTACAACACGTAATCGGTGACGTGCATTAGGTACACAAATACAACGATTATCACTAGCACGATAACGAAAAACAACTTGTCCACAATGTTTCTGACCGTGTCGCAGAAATTCGGCAGAAAGCAGACCATCTTGTACGAGCACCACAAGTTCACGTAGTGATGCGTGTCTCTCGATTGTATAATCGTTAATGTTAAAAAACATAGTATTCTGCTATTATGACGACTAGTTGCGCTTGCGCAGTTTGGTCGAATGACATTAATCGTCGGAAGTGAATTTAATATTTCTACAGTACCCTTCAATGGTATCAATATCCAATTCCTTTGACCAGTCGCTTATCGCTTCGAAAATTTCAGAAAAAATGACGTTGTAATTGAACCTTACAATGACGCAAAAACGTTTCATTCGCGCTTTTCTGATCTCCGCTTGCGGAAAGAGTGTGATTAACAGTTTCACCAAATGCATGAGCGATCTGATTTTACCGTTCGGATGAAATGAAATTAACCAAATTTGCGATGAAACATCAACGTCCATGACAACGGATCAACATCTACTGACTATGATCAGTTTCTTCTACCTCCTCCTTTTCCTCCTGCACCTCCTCCTTTTCTTCTATGGCTTTTACTCGCCAATGACCGTGCGCTAGGGTGTCGTGTGAATTTCGGAGAAGGTACCGCTTGTCGTCCGATGATGACAATGACAGCTTCTGCTGTTTAAGCGTATAAATTTTGTGCTTTAAACTTCGTATGTGTTGGTTAGATGTGTAGAATTTCGTTGACTCCTCCAAACATTTTTTGTACAGCTCATGACGAAGATCTTCTTTAATGGACAGACGTGCCACACCTTTCGCCACCTTTTTTTCTTTTTTGTCTTCAAGCTGCAAAGAATACATTTTTGCACGCAGTCCAACAAATTCCCTGATCGCCCTACCATGCATTTCGTCCTTAAATGTTCCTAGCTTCTTCTTATTCACCAGACTGAAGCACTGGTGGTGGACGGGATAATCGGATGTGTCGAACCGGTCGAGATCGTTCATCATATCATCATAGATATTTTCAGTTTCAATCTGGTAAAGAAGGCTGTCAGTGTCAGTCATAAGCAGTTTTATTTTGTCTCCATAACGGGCTTTGGAGTACCCGTAATGGAACTCATACATTATATGTTTGCTTATATCTAAAACACAGAAGCCCACGTAAATCGGCTTGTTCAACTTGATGACGGTCTTCTTTAACGACACGCCCGCTACACGATCGTTAAATGGAAACCATGATTTCAAGCGTGGTTTAGCTATTAGTCTGTCCAGTTTTGCCGGGTCCATTACCAGGTGAAAATCGATTCTGTTTCTTACATTTTCCAGACTCTTTCCGTAAACAGCGTTGATCATCAATTTAAAAAAATCTGTTTCAAATTTATTTTTTGCCTCTTTCCTCCGCTGGGTGTTGAAGTCGATATAAGTCTGCATCCACCTTTTCTGTTTAAACGACAGCACTCGATGAATCTTCTTCAAATTCATCCCAAATTTTGTGTACTGTTGCAGGTTCCGATAATGTAGCACGTACTTTTCTCTGTCGTCTAAGGTCGTTAAGGAGTTTAACTGAAGAAGGTGTTCTGTTGGAAACGATTGGAGGTGCCTTTCGTTCAGGTGCCAACGGATAATCGTTATGCGTGTCGTGCAGGTCTCTCGGATATTCCAGATCTACCTCCAGTATATAACCCGTTTCGTTGTCCACATCTACCTTTTGCCATTCAAAGCCGACGATTTCTTCTTCGGTTAGCCAACGAAAGTCTTTGTACGGCATCGGTTCCATCATCGCAGTTCCGTACAGGTTTGTACAATCATAATACTGGATCCACGTTGACGGTTGTGATGGATCGTGCTGGTCGGGTAGAGACGGGTTATTTGCCTTCGCATAACGATTGGAGATCATAGCCACTCCACCCCGCGTTCCGCGCTCGATGAACAGGTGCATACCGATGTCCGTTAAAAGCTGTAGCTCGACTTTAGTCATCTTCAGCATGGCGTACCAGCTCAGGTGTGGAGTGGAAAAGAAATGGCACGGGTCCAAATTGTAGTATCGCATGCTGAGATCACGAAAATTTTCAAAGACATCGGCTAGCAACAGTACGTCGGTCTGAAGATACAGATCATGATAATCACCAAACGTTTGAATGTTGAATGTGGTCCACACAGTTTTTGCATGGTCGTAGTCATCGTCGGTGATGGTGGTACGATGTAAATGGCTGTAAAAGGCTGACTTTGGTGGTAGCTCGTTATCTTGGAATTTCGCGATGTCGGAAGCATATTCGTACGGATAGACACCCTTTCGCAGCATCAGATCACGTTTGTTGTTGAAAACAGTGCTTGTACGCTTGAATACCGTGTCTCTGGAATCGTTGACTTCGCATGCGTCGACTAAATTCTTCACCAACGTTTCCAAAGAAGCGGTGAGAAATTGTAGTGAATCAAGAAACCGAAGCGGGCCCAACTGGAGGCTTGAGAACCTCTCACTGTTGTTGGCGATACACGATAAAGTCTCGTCTTTGTACTTGCCTAGAGATTGAACAATGTGATGCGAATCATACCCGCGCAGGTTGTGGAAAAATACGGGAATGTGGAGACATCGCTTGGCGTTCAGATTGCATCTGTTGTGAGTCGGTCCCAAGAACTTACCAGATGTATGTGAATGATGTCGACATCGATCGTCACCCAACGGAGAGTCGCACAAGAAGCAGTTCACAATGGTTTCAAACTCAGCTTCTTCCTCCCACGTCAGTCGCATCGGAATTATATTCATCATGCGTTCCTTGAGGGCGTTTCCCTTTTCTAATAGCTCGTCCAACATCTTTTCAATCACATCCTCCCCACCTGTAGCCCTGTACACGACCGGTCCATCTTCTATGTCTCCGTGTTCGTCGACAATCACGTAGGAGAAACCGGATGGTGTGTGCAATGCAACTTTGTCGGTGTAGGCAAATGTACGAGGTTCCTTCAGGTGCTCATTGTCCTGTTGACACTGTTGCGGATTGGGTTCAGCTGTAGCTGTTGGAATGACGAACGATTCGGTGTCGGCATATATGGTGAACGGCGCCCGCAGTGTCCACGAGTAATTACGGAATCGCATCACAGATGACCTTTCTTCGGTTGGATTCGGTAATTTGATGCGCTGGGCTCCATGCGTTTCACACTGCTTTATGTGTGCGTCTCTGTTACCCAAAGCAATACTAGGATCAGATGAACTGAATCTATGAAGACAAAACGGGCAGTAATGAGTAGTGCGAAGGTTTTTCGTTAGTCCTGCGAGAAGGCGTGACATTCCATTTTTCCCGGGTTTTGTGTTGATAAGGCAGTAATGGAGTTGATCCTTCTTCCCACCGGACAGCAGTAACAAGTGTATGATGTGTTGTCGTTGACGATGTTCCGTTATACGCACTGGGTAGACTATGTCTTCCTCATCGTCGTACGACAGCACGTTGATTGCTATGGTGCTGTTCATCCGCTCGAACCAGTTGATGTCATGTAGCTTAACGGGATACATGATACCGTCCATCTTGATGGTGTCTTCGTATTGACGGTACCAAGAGGCTTTATAATTGTTCCCTGGTTGATCATGAAAATACGCCAGAATTGACCACAGGAAGCATTTTTCATCGTCGTAATTCTTCACATTAATCACCGCTTTTTTGACAGCCAATTTCTTCGGAAGCTGGATATATGAAGTTGATGCACCGTGGAGAGGACGGTAACGGACGATGTGAAGGTCTATCTCCTTAATTTTGCTCACCGTCCATCCTGATCCATTCTTCAGGTACTGCTCCATACTCTGTACGATCTTGTCGATAGACTCCAAATACTGTTTGGTAACATTGTCAAGATCCAGTTGTACGTTGATCGATGTTTTGGTGCTACCGTGGAAGATGGCATCGGATTCTGTTCGCTCGTCTTCACCCTCATCCATAATTACGATTTTTTGCATTTTAATGTTAACGGCAACGTACCACTTAACGTTGTCGTGAAAGCGACGTCCTTCTTCCATAATGTTATACAATATGGGATACCTGTAGCGAAATAGAATAAGCTTCAAGTCGTCTTCGTCTTGGTCCTCGATGTTCCACCGGAAGTGGATCATATTGTTTTCAATAGCTCGGATAACTTCTGGTGTAAGCATCGTACCTACGGTGAGTAGTATTCTCAGTCCTTTCGCAAAGAAAATGAAAAGTGAACTGACATGGAAGTGGAAACTATGTAGCTACTTATATATGGTGAGTGTGTACGGGGTTTTCTGGTATTTTCTTTTTCATGTATCTTTTAAGGGAAATTATTCTTTTCTTTTATACAGTGGATATTTTAATTGTTAATATTCGGCGGACGCGTTCATTGATAACATTTGCAACAAAATTATTAATTTATTCAACACAGGAAATGGATGTTTCCGCTGGCGGCGGAAGTGGTAGAATTAGTTTCCTTTTAAAGGCAGCGGAAGTTGATAAAAAATAATAATCAACGTTTTTTATCTCTCTTAAACTCCACATGCGAGTGCTTGTTAATTTATTTCTCAACTGTAGACTCTGACACCGGACATAATTTTTCTCGGGGGCGGACCGTCCGAAGTCTGTAAAAGCGGTGACGGCGATGTTTGCGTGCGTACACATAACGATCACAAGTATAGACATGTAGTAGTGGCACGGTTGTATTAATTACTTCCATCCGGTTTTTAAAGTATTTTTCCTAACGTACAATGTATTTTTCAAGTATTATTATTTTCTTTATGTATCCTGGTCAACAGGATGTAGACGGTCTGAATTACATTTATTTTATTCGTGTAATTTTTTGTAGTAGTGGCTCGCTTGTATTAATTACTTCCATCCGGTTTTTAAAATATTTATTCCAACGTACAATGTATTTTTCATATATTATTATTTTCTTTATGTGTCCGATCTTTATCCCGGTTTACCAACACATGCTCACTGTTTACACACCCGCATGACAATTTAATTAATAGCCACCATCTGGTGTTGTTAGACTATAGTTATGAAGTAACAAGCATCTGCACACTATTTTCTTCTATACACGCCCGCATGACAATTTGATTAAGTGTGACAGTTGTGACTAATAGCCACCATCTGGTGTTCGACTTTAGTTATAAATTAACAAGCATCTGCATCCGGTATAAAATTACACCAGTCCGTTGACGACCCGGTTTGCGTGTACAATTATGCTGATAACATCTTGTTCAATTAACGTTCTTCACGTATCCTGTTCTCACGGTCGGCGATCAAGTCTGGTAAACAATCTTGAAGGCAAAATAATTCTCCATTGTCTATACAGGAAACACACACACGCGCACACACACACACGCACACACACACACACACACTTAAATAAACTATGATTATTATCCACCGGTTCTTTGTGAACACATATTTTAACATTGAGAATACCTCCGTCTCCCCCTCCGGAAATGGGCGGTGCTTACCTAAAGCGATAACAAACGACAGTGTACCCTGGTTAGTCGAGCACACAACAACCGCCATCTACCCTTCCGGAAATGGGCGGAGCTTACCTAAAGCGATAACAAAAAACGGTGTACCCTGAATGGTCGAAGACACAACAACCACCATCTCCCCTCCGGAAATGGGCGGAGCTAACTTAAAGCGATAACAAAAGACGGTGTACCCTGATTGGTCGAGAATACAACCTCATACTCACCCCTCCGGAAATGGGCGGAGCTAACTTAAAGCGATAACAAAAGGCGGTGTGTCCTGATTGGCCGAGGATACAACCTCTTACTCCCCTCCAACCACCCTAGGCCTCGGGACTCTGGCCTCGGGACTCTCGCCTCGGGACTCTGGCCTCGGGACTCTGGCCTCGGGCCTCTGACCTCGGGACCCGCGCGCGTTGTGAATGACGGACGCTGGGATAGCGGTTGGTGGTGGTGGTGGTGGTGGTGGGGATTTCCTATATAAGAGAGAGGCTGCAGTGTACGCGATCACGGTTCACTCACTCACACCCAGCAGCACCGGAAATGGGCGGTGCTTACCTAAAGCGATAACAAACGACAGTGTACCCTGGTTAGTCGAGCACACAACAACCGCCATCTACCCTTCCGGAAATGGGCGGAGCTAACTTAAAGCGATAACAAAAGACGGTGTACCCTGATTGGTCGAGAATACAACCTCATACTCACCCCTCCGGAAATGGGCGGAGCTAACTTAAAGCGATAACAAAAGACGGTGTGTCCTGATTGGCCGAGGATACAACCTCATACTCACCCCTCCGGAAATGGGCGGAGCTAACTTAAAGCGATAACAAAAGACGGTGTGTCCTGATTGGTCGAGGATACAACCTCCTACTCACCCCTCCGGAAATGGGCGGAGCTAACTTAAAGCGATAACAAAAGACGGTGTGTCCTGATTGGTCGAGGGGCGTGGCCTAACCGGTCACGTGGTCTACCACACAACCAGACAAGAATGGCGTCAATTCCAACTCTCCAACGCTTAACACAAAAAACAAAATGGCGGAGACGCAGAACCAACATAGGTTCACTACTTCGATTCTGTAAAGGTGTCCCAAAATATACTGGTTTTTTTAAAGAAAGTCATTATGTTTGTTTCTGAGAAAATCGCAAAAAAGTGGAAAATTGCAAGAATAAACTATCACTACTTCCAGTTGACCAATTTTTATGAAAATGTTTGTGTCGGGTTCCCTAGTGCTATTTAACTTAAGTTCCTAGCTTCAACTTTTTACAATATTACGTACTTAAAATATTTTGTTCTCACACGCAGGCGCGCGTGCGCCCACACACACACACACACACACACACACACACACACACACAATTAATCGGTAAAATCGTGTTGTAAAGGTGTCCGAAAATATAAAGGCTATTTTAAAGAAAGTACTTATGTTTGTTTTTGAGAAAATCTCAAATAAGTGGAAAATTGCAAGAATAAACTGCTACTACTACTTCCAGTTGACCGATTTTGATGAAAAAGTTTGTGTCGGGTTCCCTAGTGTTATCTAACTTAAGTTCCAAGCTTTAACTTTGTACAATATTGCGTTCTTGAGATATTTTATTCTCTCTCTGACACACACGCACACACAACTAATCAGTAAAATCGTGTTGGTTCCATGTTGTCTCTGTGGCCCAGTAGTTAGAGAGCTTTTCTGCAAAGCAAAATTCCCGGGTTCGATTCCCGACTGAAAAATTATAACAAAATCAAACCCACTGTTCCTCAAGTGGGCGAGCAGTTGCAAAGGTCGGCCGATCTGGCTCCAATATGCCCTCGAACTTTTAAATTATAATTAGTTAAATTTTATAAAAAGGTGACAGTCTCAGGACATAAGGCAGTGGTTGGAGCATGTGAGCAGAGTGAAGGAGGATAGAATAGCTAAGCAAACACTAGGCTATAAACCGGAGGGAAAGAGAGAACGAGGACGACCGAGGATGAGATGGACGGATTTGAGAGGAAGAAGAAGAGGAAGAGGAAAAGGAAGAGGAGGAAGAGAAAGATGAGGAAGAGGAAGAGAAAGATGAGGAAGCGGAAGAGGAAGATGAGGGAGAGGAAGAGGAGGAGGAGGAGGAAGAGGAAGAGGAAGAGAAGGAGGCGGAGGAGGAAGAGAAAGATGAGGAAGAGGAAGAGATAGATGAGGAAGCGGAAGAGGAAGATGAGGGAGAGGAAGAGGAGGAGGAAGAAGAGAAAGAGAAAGATGAGGAAGAGGAGGGAGAGGAAGAAGAAAAGGAGGAGGAGAAAGAGAAGGAGGAGGAAGAGAAAGAGGAGGGGAAGAGGAAGAGAAAGAGGCGAAGGAGGAAGAGGAAAAGAAAGATAAGGAAGAGGAAGAAGAAGAAGAAGAGGAAGGGACATCCGCTGTCACGTGAGTATACAATAAGTGTTCTGAGGAACGGTCTCCAGATTTAAGGTTTTTATTAACCGATCAGGGAGGGGGGAGGTGACGGGAGAAATGCCAGTAAACCATTACCATTACATTTTGTATAAAGTGATGAATTTCATTGTTTCCGGATTTTCGATTTACCGGATCACTTCCGGTCCCAATAAGTTTGGATAAACGAGGTTGTAATGTAGTACATTAAACGAGCAGGGAAATCGAAATGGTAGAGTGCCAATCCTATAAAGGAGAGAAAATAATTGTTTTGTGAAGAGTAAATTGTTTCAAGATACTTTCTGAAACAATCTAATAACATTAACTAAAGTTCTTTCAATTCGATCGGGTGGAAAGAATTGTTAGTGAGAGTACAACAAGGGGTGGTTTAATCTTAATCCTATACGGTTATAGGGTGTACTCGTTGAGGAAGCCATCCTCATCCGTTGCCCTCACAATCATAACAGCTCGTTAAAAATAAAAACATTAATCTGTTACGAAATCAGAAATAGAAAAGTGAAGGTAAAAGTTTAAGTAACTATAAGACATCTTCAGAAAAATTTGCTCCTTTATTTTATTTATTTTTACTTTCTCTTGCCTATATGAATATATAGGAAGAAAAGTATTGTTTTCATGTCGATTTTTTATTTTTACTTTCTCTTGCCTATATGAATATATAGGAAGGAAAGTATTGTTTTCATGTCGATTTTTTATTTTTACTTTCTCTTGCGATTTTTTTACAGCTGATTTAGTAGAGAGAAGACGCTTTGCTTTGTCCTCTAAGAATATTAATCTGTCATTACGTGTTTCGGTCAGTGTTCTAGATATTATTTCAGTTGTTTCAAAAGCAGTTGTTCTTTCGGTGGAAGCTGAAAAAGGTTTGTTTTTACTTTATTTGAATGATTAGTATAATTTTCAATTTATAACCTACGATTAGGTTAGTCATTACGCTAAAGGTTGTTGCACGGCCTGCATGATTAACGCAGCCGACGCGTCGTTAAACACAAATGTTTTGCAAACATCGCGACTAATGGCGTTACCTGTTCATTCAAATTCATTTCCCTCCAGAGAAGAACAAGAAGAAAGTATCGATAGGCTAACAGCTGATATTTCTCATCCAACGTTAGATTGGAATAATGTTGTTTCCAAAAGGAAGCGCCAAACAGAAAACGCAAACGCAATTAGTAACGTTAGTTCCGCTAAACGATTTACAAGAGATCCGAGACTTAACAATTGGTAGTCTCTACACTGCCAATAAATTTAGCGTATTAACGGATATGGAAACAACTGCGACAGACAACACTAATAATGAATCTCCAATAAAAACAAGACCGCCTCCTATACACTTACATGCTGATGTGCAATTTTCAAAACTCATTGATTTCCTTCAAGGCATAACTGAAAAAGATTCCTTTCATTGTGGGAGTACAAAAGCAGGAGTCACCATATATCCACACACACCGGATGCTTATAGGAAAATAGTAAAATGTTTAAGAGAAAACCATGCGGAATTCCACACGTACCAACTTGCCGAAGACAAGGCGTACCGCGTAGTAATACGTGGATTGCATTGGTCAATCGGAGAAGAGACCATTCAGAACGAAATTTCTAATTTAGGTTATCAAGTTAGAAGTGTTACAAACGTCATTTCTCGGGACAAAGTGAAGCTCCCGTTATTCTACGTAGATCTCGAACCCAATAAAGATAATAATAAGATATTTGATATTAGATATTTGTGTTATTCAAGGATATGGGTAGAAGAACCAAGACAGAGGAGGCAGCCCGTGCAGTGCGTGCGCTGCCAGAGATACGGCCATACGAAAAGTTATTGTAATTTACTGCCTCGATGTGTAAAGGGTGGCGCAGGTCATGAATCTAACTCATGTACAAAATTAAAAGAGGAGCCGGCCGTATGTTGCCTATGTTCGGGACCACATCCCTCTTCCTACAAGGGGTGTTCAGTCTTTCGGGATCTGCAAAATCGCCGTTCACCAGCCACTGCAGCACGCCCTCAAGAGAGCTCGCAACAATCTCCATCTGTTACAGAAAAATCATTCCCCTCCCTTCCGAAAAGCGCAGTAGCAGGAAGAGAAACTTTTTCACAACAAAACCAAACTCGTAATCTCCAATTCATCAACCCTCATAAACAGTCAACCATCACCTACTCACAAATCGCCGCCGATAATTTTGGAGAGCAAGAACGCCAG
Organism: Catonia carolina; assembly: GCA_035578175.1. Classification (NCBI taxonomy): domain Eukaryota; kingdom Metazoa; phylum Arthropoda; class Insecta; order Hemiptera; family Achilidae; genus Catonia; species Catonia carolina. The sequence continues at coordinate 10,143,244 of JAQMRL010000010.1, forward strand.
TCACAATTCAGTATTCAATCGCAGCTAACAACTTTCATGACCGACCTAAAAGCCCTCTTCACACCATTGATCACCCTCATGAGTCAATTAATACAATCACTCACTTTCGCATTTAATGGCAAATAACATGTCTAATTCTATATCGGTGCTATTGTGGAATGCGAATGGGATCATCCAACGTTTGGCGGAATTTGAATATTTAATAAATGAAAAACGTATCGATATTGTTTTACTAAGCGAAACACATTTAACAAAAAACTCAAAATTTTACATAAAAGGTTATAAAGTTTATAGAGCTGATCGCCCTGATGGAAGAGCTTTTGGTGGTACAGCGGTGCTAGTTAGGAACAATATCAAACATCATATATGCACAGTAATCGAACCATCGGAAAGTATTCAATCAGTGGGTGTGGCACTGGAGATAGATCAAGAGGAAGTCTCATTCATCTCGGTTTACTGTTCCCCGAGACACCGGATTACAGTAGACAAGTTTACAGAGTTGTTTTCAAGTTTCGGTCCTCGGTTTTTAGCAGGAGGCGATTTCAACGCGAAACATGCTCAATGGGGATCGCGTCTGATAAATCCACGTGGCAGAATGATGATTCAAGCTATTTTAAACCTCGGACTGGAATTTCATTCAACTGGATCACCAACGTATTGGCCGTCAGCTCTGACTAAACATCCCGATCTTCTGGACTTTTTCGTATCCAAGGGCCTCTCGAGGTTCTACACAAAAACGGAATCACTTGACGATCTTTCATCCGACCATTCGCCAGTTCTCTGCACCCTGTCGGGCACAGTTTTGGAAGCACCGGTGAGACAGTGTTTGATAGATGGAACAGTTAACTGGGACTTGTTCAGCAGTAACATAGAGAACAATATACGGTTGGACTTGCCTCTTCGCACGGCAAGAGAGGTGGAAGAAGCAGTGGAACATTTGACAGTAACAATACAATATGCAGCTTGGAACTCTACACAACCCCGTAGACCAACTCCAAAAAAGGAACACTGTTATCCGAACTATATAAAAGAACTTGTCAGGGAAAAAAGGAGAGCAAGACGCATTTGGCAGCGTACCAGACTTCCTTCGGACAAGAGAAACTTGAATTACATGACTAACGAATTGAAGACAGCTATATGGAACATCAAGACGGAAAGGTTCAATGAAACTGTCGCCAACCTGACAGAAAGAGATGGAAGCCTCTGGACTGCAACGCAGCGTCTTTTGCGTTACCAAATGCAGTCGCACCCACTTAAACACCCCGATGGATCTTGGGCTAAATCAGACAAAGAGAAGGCCGACATGTTTTCCGATCATCTAGCGCGCGTATTTCAGCCCAATGACAATTCTTTACCTGGTTTCACCTCAGATGTAGAAAATTTCTTGTCTTCACCATTAAATTTGTCATTGCCTCCGGAAAACTTCACAAGAAGGGAAGTGCAGGCGGCTGTCCAACAACTACCATCACGAAAGAGTCCGGGGTACGATTTAATAACGGCGGAGATTCTTCAGAACTTACCATTATGTGGATATACCCTTATAACTCAAATATTCAATTCCATCCTCAGAACGACGCACTTCCCGATTCAGTGGAAACTGTCTCACGTCGTCCTATTTCTGAAGCCAAATAAACCACCAAGTACTCCATCTTCGTATCGGCCAATAAGCTTACTCCCAACTTTATCCAAATTATTCGAAAAATTATTACTAGCCCGCTTATTGCCGATTTGCAACGAAAATAACATAATACCACACCATCAGTTTGGTTTCAGAAGCAGGCACTCAACGATTCATCAGTTACATCGATTGACGGACCAGCTAGCTGTTGCGCTGGAGGAGAAGAAATTTACCACCGCTGTCTTCCTAGATGTTCAAGCAGCCTTTGACAAAGTTTGGCATCCAGGTCTGTTATATAAATTGAAAAGATTCCTCCCGGATACGTATTATCACGTGCTGAAAAGCTTCCTAGAAGATCGTTTCTTTGTAGTTAGGCAAGGATCATCAGTTTCTGACTACCAAAATGTAGGTGCAGGAGTTCCACAAGGTTCTATACTCTCACCACTACTGTATACAATTTACACTGCGGACTTACCATCTGATCCAAGAATAACGGTAGCAACATACGCTGGCGATACTGCTATCTTGACTTCATCCCACGATTTAACGCAGGCCAGTACCAACTTACAACACTTTCTCAACACAATTGAAATTTGGCTGAAAAAGTGGAGATTAAAAATAAACACTAATAAGTCAGTACATATAAGATTCTCATTATGTAAAGGAGAAAGTCCTACGGTATTCCTCAACAACGAACCCATTCCACAAAAGAACACAGTAAAATACCTAGGCATCACGATGGACAGACGACTAACCTGGCAAACACACATCCACAATATACGACTGACTTTGGATAAAAAAGTAAAACAATTATACCACCTCATAGGACGCCATTCCCGATTACCGTTACGTTCAAAATTACTCATTTATAAATCATTCATTCGGCCAATTTGGACTTATGGAATTGAAATCTACGGAACAGCAAAGCCAAGTAATATCAGAAAACTACAGGCATTTCAATCAAAATTATTACGACTCATCACCAATGCTCCATTCTACATTAACAACAGAATACTACATGACGACTTCAAAATAACACACATAAAAGATATGGCATACAGCTGCTACAGAAGATTCTTCGGAAAACTTCAAAACCATCAAAATCCATACATCAAAAACTTATCATCTCGTACTCTTCCTGGAAATCCTCGCCGACGACTTCGCCGTTCATGGAATAGAGACCTGCTCTTATAAGACAATGACTCGTGGCACCTACAAAGATTAGCCACTGGGTCTAATCTTTGTTATTGTAAATTTTCCTATGTTAAAACCAGCTCATTTGCTTATTGTAAAATTTTACAGTTGCAAATAAATAATTAAAGAGAAAAAAATAAAAAACTTTCTCTTGCCTATATGAATACATAGGAAGGGAAGTATTGTTTTCATGTCGATTTTTTATTTTTACTTTCTCTTGCCTATATGAATACATAGGAAGAAAAGTATTGTTTTCATGTCGATTTTTTATTTTTACTTTCCCTATTCGGTATTCTTTTTTTTTATTTTTATTTTGCCTATATGGATATATAGGAAGAAAAGTATTGTTTTCATGTCGATTTTTTGAAATCAAGTTTTCACCTGATCTACACGTAAACAGACCCCCTGAACCCACACTAACATGTTTTTAGCGATTGGTCTTTGTGTGTGTGTGTGTGTGTGTGTGTGCGCGCGCGCGTGTGTGTGTATGTGTGTGTGTGTGTACAAAATATCTCAAGAACGGAACATCGTACGAACTTGAAACTTAAGTTACATACCACTACCGGACCCGACAAGAACATTTTCATTAAAATCGGTCAACCGGAAGTAGTAGTTTATTCGTGTCATTTTTAATGTTTTGCGATTTTCTCAAAAACTGGTCCCACGATTTAAAAAAAAAGTCGTGTACTAAATGTGAAAGAGTGATTTTCCATATTTTTAAGCTTAACTAAGGTTGATTTTCATTTTGCGTCTTTCACTCATAATTAAAATTAGGTTATGTTTATTGAGATAAGTTTTTTTTGTTTATTTCTATTTTTTTGTTTTATTACTAAGGTTAGATTATATTGTTAATTATTTGCATTGGCAAGAGAACGTCTGTGAGTGTTTCACACCAGATTTTTCCTGTCTCTCTTAGTGATACCGATCATATTTTTTACTTTCTCTTGCCTATATAAATATATAGGAAGGAAAGTATTGTTTTCATGTCGATTTTTAAAAATCGAGTTTTCACCGGATCTAAACGTTTTCAGACCCCCGAACTCACACAAACATGTTTTAGCGATTGGTCTGTGTGTGTGTGTGTGTGAACAAAATATCTCAAGAACGGAACATCGTACGAACTTCAAACTTGAAACTTAAGTTACATACCACTACCGGACCCGACACGAACATTTTCATCAAAATCGGTCAACCGGAAGTAGTAGTTTATTCGTGTAATTTTTTACTTCTTGCGATTTCCTCAAAAACTGGTCCTACGATTTATTTTTTTAAATCGCCTAGTTTATTTAATTTTTTATGCTCTACAAGATAAGGTAGGCGTCGTGTTTGCTGAAATTCTTGGTCAGACTGTTTTCACGTAAAAAATTTGTTTTTTTAAGATTGCGGCTTTAATATGCATTTTAGCGAAAAAAACGTATATAATAAAAGTTGTAGAGAATTTAAAACCCTACAAGTATTATTTCAAACATTTTTTTTATAACGCTTAGTTTAGCGGTAATTAGCGATTTTCTGTTTTTTCTCACGAAAATGTGTGAAAAATCAATTTTTTTAAGATTTCGGCCTTAGTATGCATTTGACGCCAAAAGTGTATATAATAAAATTTATAGAAAATTAAAAGATCTACAACTTTTATTTATAGCATTTTTCTTTACAGAGCCTAGTTCAGCGTGGAAGAGTAATTTTCTGTATTTTTAAGCCAAACTTAGGTTGATTTTCATTTTGCGTCTTACAGTCATTATTAAAATGAGGTTACATTTTTAGAGGTTAGTTTTTTTGTTTATTTCTAATGTTTTATTACATATGCGTATTATATGCTACGTATTATATGCTCTACAAGATAGGGTAGGCGCCATGTTTGCTGAAATTCTCGGTGAGGCTGTTTTCACGTAAAGAAATTGTTTTTTTAATATTACGGCTTTAATAACCATTTTAGCGAAAAAAACGTATAATATTAACAGTTGTAGAGAATTTAAAATCCTACAAGTATTATTTCAAACATTTTTTTATAACGCTTAGTTTAGCGGTAATTAGCGATTTTCTGTTTTTTCTCACGAAAACGTGCGAAAAATCGATTTTTATAAGATTTCGGCCTTAGTATGCATTTAACGACAAAAGTGTATATAATAAAATTTATAGAAAATTGAGAGATCTATAACTTTTATTTAAAGCATTTTTCTCTACAGAGCCTAATGTAGCGTGAAAGAGTGATTTTCTGTATTTTTAAGCCAATTTGAGGTTGAATTTCATTTTCCGTCTTTCACTCATGATTAAAATTAGGTTATGTTTTTTGAGGTTAGTTTTTTGTTTATTTCTAATGTTTTATCACTAATGTTAGGTTATATTGTTTAAATTATTTACATTGCCTAGAGAAAGTTGTGTGAGTGTTTCCCACCAGATGTTTTCCTTAACTCTGATTCGCCACGTGGATTTGTTACAGAAACTAGGTGTAACAATTACATAGGTTACCGACCGAAAAGATATTTAAGTTCACATGTGGGCAGTACCTACGATGAATGATACGTTACGGGCGACTGCACACCCTGTGTATAATGTATAATATAAACTTGAAAGTTTAATTTTCACCAAATAACTTAAACCATTATAATAGAATGACTATAAAATACACCAAATTGCTTTTAAAAGTTTTATGTATCTGCTGCTATAAAATATATTATATAGCTACAGACGTAAGAAACAATTTATGTACTTCAACAATATAAAAACATTCATGCATTCACCTCGCGTATCTTTGTACTGGGTGTACCATAAGTTATGTGTCAAATTTAGGAAAAAATCTGGCGTGAAACACTCACACAACTTTCTCTTGCCAATGCAAATAATTAACAATATAACCTAATATTAGTAATAAAACATTAGAAATAACCAAAAACTAACCTTAATAAACATAACCTAATTTTAATCATGAATGAAAGACGCAAAATGAAAATAAACCTTTTTGGCTTAAAAATACGGAAAATCACTCTTTCACAATAAACTAGGCTCTGTAGAGAAAAATGCTTTAAATAAAAGTTGTAGATGTTTTTATTTCCTATACAATTCATTATATACACATTTGTCGTAAAATGCATACTAAGGCCGAAATCTTAAAAAAATACATTTTTCACACGTTTTCGTGAGAAAAAAATCAAAAAATTGCTAATTACTGCTAAACTAAGCGTTATACAAAAAAATCTATGAAATAAGAGTTGTAGGTTTTTAAATCTCTGCAACTTCTGTTACATAAGATTTTGCGCTAAAATTTATAATGAAGCCGTAATCTTAAAAAAACTATTTCTTTACGTGAAAACAGCCTCACCGAGAATTTTAGCAAACATGGCGCCTACCCTATCTTTTAGAGCATAAGAAAACGAGTAAACCAGGCGATTTAAAAAAAAATCGTAGGACCGGTTTTTGAGAAAATCGCAAAAAAGTGAAAAATTATACGAATAAACTACTACTTCCGGTTGACCGATTTTGATGAAAATGTTCGTGTCGGGTCCGGTAGTGGTATGTAACTTAAGTTTCAAGTTTCAAGTTCGTACAATGTTCTGTTCTTGAGATATTTGTATGCACACACACAGACCAATCGCTAAAAACATGTTTTTTGGGTTCAGGGGGTCTGAAAACGTATAGATCCGGTGAAAACTAGATTTCGAAAAGTCGACATGAAAAAATACTTTCCTTCCTATGTATTCATATAGGCAAGAGAAAGTAAAAAGTAGACGTATTATTTTCACGTCGATATTTTGAAATCGAGTTTTCGCCGTAAATGGACGTTTTTAAAGCCCTTGAATAAAAACAAAATCTGGTGTGAAACACTCACTACTTTTTCTTGCCAATAATAATTGTAAGTAACAATATAATCTAACATTAGAAATAACCAAAAAAACTAATCTCAAAAACATAACCTTCTTTTAATCATGAGTGAATGATGCAAAATGAAAACCCACCTACGTTTGGCTTAATAATACGGTAAATCACTCTTTCACGCTAAACTAAGCTCTGTAGAGAAAAATGCTCTAAATAAAAGTTGTAGATCTTTTAATTTCCTATAAAGTTGATTAAACTCTTTTGTCTTAAAATACATAGGCCTACTAAGGCTGTAATCTTAAACAAAATCGATTTTTTACACGTTTTCGTCAGAAAAAAAACAGAAAATCGCTAATTACTCTACCGCTAAACAAAGCGTTATATAAAAAAGTCTCTGAAATAAAGTTGTAGGATTTTAAAGTTTCTACAACTGTTGTTATATAGATTCATTTTTGCGTTTAAATTCATATTAAAGCAGCAATGTTAAAAAACAATTTTTGTACGACAAAACAACCTTCCCAAGAGTTTCAGTAGACATGACGCCTACCCTATCTTGTAAAGCATAAAAAATTTAGTAAATGAGGCGATTATTTAAAAAAATCGTAGGACAAGTTTTTGAGAAAATCGAAAAAATTGAAAAATGACACGAATAAACTACTACTTCCAGTTGACCGACTGTGATGAAAATGTTCGTGTCGGGTCCGGTACTACCGGGTGATTTTTTAGTCCTGTTACCCAATTGTTAATGTCTGGTAATTTTTTTCTAAGAAAGGGATATTTTGTTTTGTGACACAAAGTTGGTAGCCCTACTCAACCGGTATAGATACGACAGTTTGAGTTAATTCTCCTTGAGTTGCGTAAAATTTTGTGCTGTTTCCAGTTGTGTTACGAACAGAATGTATTTTACCCTAGAACAACGGGTTTTCATTCTTGAACAATATTTTGCTACAAAATCGTATGCGAGTGTAAAAGAATCATTTCAAATTAAATTTTTTTGTGTTCCTCCACTCTATTCTAGTCAATTTCTAGGCTAACTAACTGATTTTTAGAGGCAGGTATTGTTTGCAGCAGAAAACGTAGTGGTCGACCAACTCTCTTGACAGATGACGTTAAGAGAATGTGAAAACAAGATTGCTCAATTCTCCATGGAAAAGTTTACAAAAACTTTCCTCGCATGTTGATTTGTCATGTTCGAGTGCTCAGAAAGCTGCTAAAAAATTGAAATTGTATCCGTATCACATACGATTAGTTCTAGAGCTTCAGCCTCCAGATTTAAACAAGAGATTGTTTTAGGATAAAAGACATTCTGTTCGTAGCACGACCGGAAATGGCACAAAATTTTACACAGCTCAAGGAGAATCAACTCACACTGCCATATCCATACTGGTTGAGTAGGGCTACCAACTTAGTGTCACAAAACAAAATTTATTTTTTTTAGAAAAATATTACCAGACATTAACAATTGTGTAACAGGACTAAAAACTCACTCTGTAGTATCTAACTAAAGTTTCAAGTTTCAAGCTCGCAAAATATTTCGTTCTTGAGATTTTCTGTTCACACACACACACACACACACACACACACACACGCACGCACGTACAAACACTCACAGACCATTTGCTAAAAACATGTTTTTTGGGTTCAGGGGGTCTGAAAACGTGTAGATCCGGTGGAAACTAGATTTCGAAAACTCGACATGAAAACAATACTTTCCTTCCTATATATTTATATATGCAAGAGAAAGTAAAAATTAAGTTTTGCATTTTGGTAACCAACCCATCGATAGAGTGCTTATATGATTAGCACCAGAGCATGTGTTGTTTAGGTCATCAGCCCCTTTAGGCTGGTTTGAACCTGTAGAGGTTTTACTAAGTAAAACAAGGAGTGAGGTGGTTTACCATTGCCTTCCTCATTGAGTGGAAAAGTACGCTTATCAGCATGCCAGGAACTCTAAAGAGCACATATTTTCCACTCTGCAAATGACACTTTCACTTCATTCACCACAGGGTCTGGCTGTATAATGAAATACATTCCTTTCAGACGAGATAACTCTGATTAGTGTCTTTTACACCTCTACCTCTTCTGTTCTTAAATGATTCAGTCATTTAATTGGCTGACCATGTGATAAGAAACAGAACTATTTATTTTAGCCTGCAACTAACAGATTGAGTGTAAATAATTGACACTCCACCTGTCTGTTATGGGCAAAACTCGCGAGCATATTAAAAATAATTCCTGACTTGCGTAACAACCGGTATCTGAGTTTATGCGTAGAGTATACTTACGCACAAACACTACGCAATAAGTATTTATTAACAAGTGGGCATGTCTTTGACCCACTTTTTAACTTCTTTAAAGAAACTAATCTCAATCTAAATAATTATATTTTACTAATCTTTTGTTGTTATGTCTATTTAATTTTTCCCTTCAACTTGTAAACAATAATATTAGTAATGAAACAAAAATCTTATCATTAGTACAAGTAATATATCCATAAATAATTATTCTGATGAATGGAAAATAATTTTCTTTTGTTTTTTTTTTAAACAAAACAAAAATGTATTTTGCCTTATTTTTTTGTCATGAGACGAAAATTAAATTTATCTAATTTACTTGTCAGAATATTTTTAATATCTTTATTGAAGGCAATATAGATGTTTTAAAATTTTTAATTACAAATTTTAAGTCATTAATAGAAGCTCTGCAGAGATTGATATTCCAACTAGAAAAGGTTTGTGCAGCCTACGAATGAATATGAAGATTTCCTTAGAAAAAACAAAATCCATGGCGTTCTGGGGTAAATACTCAGTACGTACGAAATTGCCCATAACAGACAGGTGGACTGTCAAATTATTTACACTGAATCTGTTAGTTGCAGGGCTAAAATAAATAGTTCTGTTTCTTATCACATGGTCAGCCAATTTAATGACTGAATCATCTAAGAACAGAAGAGGTAGAGGTGTAAAAGACACTAATCAGAGTTATCTCCTCTGAAAGTAACGAATTTCATTATTTTACTGCCAGACCCTGTTGTGAATGAAGTTAAGGTGTCATTTGCAGAGTGGAAAATATGTGCTTTTCAGAGGGCCCGGTATGCTGGTAAGCGTACCTTTCCACTCTGTGAGGAAGGCAATGGTAAACCACCTCACTCCTCGTTTTACTTAGTAAATCCTCTACAGGTTCAAACCAGCCTTTCGGCTGATGACCTAAATAACAACACACGTACGAAAATATCTGTTCACAATAAAAATATTGAACAAGTGTCCCATTTCCGATATCATGGTTGCGACATCACTTGTGACATAGATACGGACATTGACTACAAACTTAGTAAGTTCCAGTCGGTGTGTGGAACCATTCGACGAGCGCTCTCCAAGAAAACTAGGAAGGAGACGCAATTAAATTTTATAAGGTGATGGCAATACCAACATTACTGAATGATTGAGAAACATGGGTGAAGAGTCGGAAACAATTAAGGAAAATTCAGGCATCGGAAATGAATTTTTTAAAGTCAGTAAAGGGCTGTACAAGAGTGGATAGATTATATAATGACGATGTGCGTAAGGAATTTAACATCTTCAAGTTGGAAGACCGAATAATAGAAAACAGGCAGAAATGGCTGGCTCATTTGGAAAGAATGCCTGATGGGCGTATACCTACGGAAGTGTGGAGGTATAGGCCGGTTGGCCGAAGAGATATTGGAAGACCCAGGAAAAGATTGTAGCTGTCCTTAAGAAAATTTCAAAAAAAACCTGAGACCGGAACAGGCAATTTGCCTAAACCCTGTAGTGCAGAAGAAGAAGGAGGAGGAGAAGAAGAAGAAGAAGAAGTCACTAATGGTTTTACTATTCTTATAACAGACAGATGGAGTGTTAAATTATTTGCAATTATCTGTTTGTTCTAGAGCTAAAAAAAAATAGTTCTGTATCTTATCAAATGTTGTTGTTTAAGTCATCAGCTGAAAGACTGGTTTGAACCTGTAGAGGTTTTACTAAGTAAAATGAGGAGTGTGGTGGTTTACCATTGCCACAACTCACTGAGAGTGGAAAAGTACGCATATCAGCATGCCGAGCCCTATGAAAAGCACATATTTTCCACTCTGCAAATGACACCTTCACTTGATTCACCACAGGGTCTACCTGTATAATGAAATTCATTACTTTTAGAGGAGATGAACTGTTATTAGTGTCTTTTACACCTTTACCTCTTCTGTTCTTAACCCTTACAGTGCCAGTGTCCTAATATTAGGACGTCAAGATTTAGACTAAAAAATGCCGGCGTCGTCCTTTTATTAGTTTGTTGACTAAAAAATTCATAGGATTTCCATTTTTCACCTAAGTTTTATAAACAAAGTACGAAAATAATAAGTAAGAAATGAAGTGTTGCCGGCTATAATACTTCTTCCGGCCTTTGTCGGCGCGGTAGACCCTTTGATGGCATACCGACAAACGTTTCGGCTCCGCACCGACAGAGGCCTTTGTCATCAAGGCCAAGCCAGTAGCCGCTCTCTACCACAGCGCTCTCGGCGACTATATAAAGAGCGCTGTACTGAGCCGAGTGATTCAATTCCGATCAAGACTCCGAGGGATTCACTTCGAACCAGACAGCAGACAAGACGTACACCACGGCACACGGCTGCCGGACTCCAGCGAAGACTAATCAACGACCCCGCAAGAGAGGAGATGATGCTTCCGCTCGCCGACCCGTCACCGTAAGCCGTCGACCGGACCGTCATCGCCCGCTGACGCGAGCGATGCCCACAGCGGTCCCTCGACCAAGCCTTACGCCCACCGGACCCCCCTCACCGGCTAGGGGACTTACACGGCTAGTTCATCTGAATACTGTACCTCTACTTTTTTCTTTCCCCTAGTTTGTAAGGGTCATTCAGCCTGGTTGTTACACGGGCGTAGCTATACACGGCTTACATCTTTAGTTACATTGTGTTTACATCTTTACTTACATTCTCTTCACATCTTTCCTTACAATGTGTTCACATCTTTACTTACATTGTGTTCACATCTTTACTTACGTTGTGTTCACATCTTTACTTACATTGTGTTCACATCTTTACTTACATTGTGTTTACATCTTTTCTTACATTGTGCTGACATCTTTCCTTACAATGTGTTCACATCTTTACTTACATTGCGTTCACATCTTTATTTACATTGCGTTCAGATCTTTAGTTACATTGTGTTTACATCTTTACTTACATTGTGTTCACATCTTTACTTACATTGTGTTCACATCTTTACTTACATTGTGCTCACATCTTTACGTACATTGTGTTTACATCTTTACTTACATTGTGTTCACATCTTTACTTACATTGTGTATAAATCTTTACTTACATTGTATTCACATCTTTACTTCCATTGTGTTCACATCTTTACTTACATTATGTTTACATCTTTACTTACATTGTGTTTACATCTTTACTTACCTTTTGTTCACATCTTTACTTACATCGTGTTTTTGTTTTGTTTATTTACAGATGTGTTGCGTAGTTAGATGCTGCCAATGTAGATTCTAAATAAGAAAATGGCGGGCAACGGGACATTGGAGGTAGTGAACTGGACGTCAGGGGTATCACCTCCGGGTGTCGACCAACAGCGATACCTCAGCGTCACCGGGCAAATTGTCATATCAGCATTCTATACAGTAGGATTGGCCGGAAATTTAGCGGCTTTAGGGATCCTTTACCGGAGCGAATGGAAACCACGCAATCCGAAACACTGTCTGATGCTCCGCTGTCTTGCCACAAATGATCTTGTCGCCATAGTCGGTATGATGACGCAGATGCATATACAATTGTATTTCCCGTCAATCGCTCGTTGTCTTTGGTTTTGTCGGTTTCGTGTACTGTGGAGAATTTTCGGACTCGGATCTGGTTGTGTTGCTATCGTTATGGCTGTCGAGAGATGGTTTGCTCTCACCAGGCCGTTCCACTACCAAAAGGTAAGTTTTTCATTATCTACAGTCCAGCCTCTCTTAGTTTACTCCTAATGTAAACAAATAATGACGTCACTGAGCATGCGCATTATATCAAAATGTGTACATTTTTACTTTCTCTTGCCTATATGAATATATAGGAAGGAAAGTATTGTTTTCATGTCGATTTTTCAAAATCGAGTTTTCACCGGATCTACACGTTTTCAGATCCCCTGAATCCAAAAAACTTGTTTTTAGCGATTGGTCTGTGTGTGTGTGTGTGTGTGTGTGTGTGTGTGTGTGTGTGTGTGTGTGTGTGTGTGTGTGTGTGTGTGTGTGTGTGTGTGTGAACAGAATATCTCAAGAACGGGACATCGTACGAACTTGAAACTTGAAACTTAAGTTACATACCACTACCGGACCCGACACGAACATTTTCATCAAAATCGTACAACCGGAAGTAGTAGATTATTCGTGTAATTTTTCACTTTTTTGTGATTTTCTCAGAAACTGGTCCTACGACTTTTTTTTAAAAATCGCTTGGTTTACTAAATTTTTTATGCTCTACAAGATAGGGTAGGCGTCATGTGTGCTGAAATTCTTTGTGAGGATATTTTCTCGTAAATACGTTGTTTTTTTAAGATTACGGCTTTAATATGCATTTTAGCGCAACAATTTATGTAATAAAAATTGTAGAGAATTTAAAATCCTACAACTTTTATTTCAAACAATTTTTTGTATATTGCTTAGTTTAGCGGTAATTTGCGATTTTTTGTTTTTTTCTCACGAAAATGTGTGAAAATTGATTTTTTTAAGATTTCGGCCTTAGAATGCATTTTACGACAAAAGTGTATATAATCAATTTTATAGTAAATTAAAAGATCTATAACTTTTATTTAAAGCATTTTTCTCTACAGAGCCTAGTTTAGCGTGAAAGAGTGATTTTCCTTTTTTTTAAGCCAAACTGAGTTCGCTTTTCATTTTGCGTCTTTCACTCATGATTAAAATAAGGTTATGTTTTTGAGGTTAGTTTTTGTTTATTTCTAATATTTTATTAATAATGTTAGGTTTATTATTAATTATTTGCACTGGCAAGAGAAAGTTGTGTGAGTGTTTCACACCAGATTTTATATATAAATGTGCCGTCCTGAAAGTGTTAAAAAAACATTTTACATTTTTATAATTTTTTTTTAATGACTCAATGACCCAATGAGATGATGATGATGTGTATGACGTGTAAATGAGGTGTAGTCTTATGCAGACCCAGGTCGATTATTCCTGAGAGAGTATAGTTAATTGAACCCCAACCATCAAAGTACACCGGTAACCACTGGCTAGTCCGTGTAAAGTCCAGCCTCTGTTAGTTTGCTCCTAATGTAAACAAATAATGACGTGACTGAGCCTGCGCATTATATAAAAATGTGTACACGCTGATTAAAAAGTAACAACAAAATACTTTCAAAAGTATTTAAATACAAAATACTTCTAATTTGTTTTCTAAATGAAATTTTTAGGCCTACATCATATCATGACTGATGTTTTTAGTACTTTAAGTAGGTACTTATAATTTAAAAATTCTGGTGTGAACACTCACAAAACTTTCTCTTGCCAATGCAAATAATTAACAATAAACCTAACATTAGTAATAAAACATTAGAAATAAACAAAAAACTAACCTAAAAAATATAACCTTATTTTAATCATGAGTGAAAGACGCAAAATGAAAATCGAACTCAGTTTGGCTTAAAAACACGGAAAATCACACTTTCACGCTAAACAAGGCTCTGTAGAGAAAAATTCTCTAAATAAAAGTTGTAGATCTTTTAATTTTCTATAAATTTAATTATATACGTTTTTGTCGTAAAATGCATACTAAGGCCGAAATCTTAAAAAAATCAATTTTCACACTTTTTCGTGAGAAAAAAAACAGAAAATCGCAAATTATTGCTAAACTAGGCATTATACAAAAATTGTTTGAGATAAAAGTTGTAGGATTTTAAATTCTCTACAATTTTTATTATACAAAGTTTTGCGCTAAAATGCATATTTAAGCCGTAATCTTAAAAGAACAACGTTTTTACGAGAAAACACCCTCACCAAAAATTTCAGCACACATGACGCCTACCCTATCTTGTAGAGAATTAAAAATTGAGTAAACCAGGTGATTTAAAAAAAAATCGTAGGACCAGTTTTTAAGAAAATCACAAAAAAGTGAAAAATTATACGAATAAACTACTACTTCCGGTTGACCGAGTTTGATGAAAATGTTCGTGTCGGGTCCGGTAGTGGTATGCAACTTAAGTTTCAAGTTTCAAGTTCGTATGTTGTTCCGTTCTTAAAATATTCTGTTCACACACACACACAGACCAATCGCTAAAAACATGTTTTTTGGGTTCAGGGGATCTGAAAACGTATAGATCCGGTGAAAACTCGATTTTGAAAAATCGACATGAAAACAATACTTTCCTTCCTATATATTTATATAGGCAAGAGAAAGTAAAAAATAGTTAACTTAATAGGAATAAGAGACATCCGTAAAGTCGCAGACTCTAGCGTGCACCCTGTAGTAGGTGGCTTTTGTTTGTTGACAGTAGGAGCTACATAGCATAGGAGCTACTGCCCATAGCAGACAGGTGGAGTGTGAAATTATTTACACTCAATCTGTTAGTTGCAGGGCTAAAATAAATAGTTCTGTTTCTTGTCACATGGTCAGCCAATTAAATGACTGAATCATTTAAGAACAGAAGAGGTAGAGGTGTAAAAGACACTAATCAGAGTTATCTCATCTGAAAGTAATGGATTTCATTATACAGCCAGACCCTGTGGTGAATGAAGGGAAGGTGTCATTTGCCGAGTGGAAAATATGTGCTTTTCAGAGGACCCGGCATGCTGATAAGCGTACTTTTCCACTCAGTGAGTTGTGGCAATGGTAAACCACCTCACTCCTCGTTTTACTTAGTAAAACCTCTACAGGTTCAAACCAGCCTTTCGGCGGATGACCTAAACAACAACAGTAGGAGCTAACTAAGAACGGCTCAGCTGTAAGTACATCAGCTTTAGTTTACGATTAAGTTTACCGTCGGAGTAAAGTATTGCTCGAGTCCAAGCTCTGTGTATTTGGAAGGAGTGCAGTGCGTTGTTATAGTAGTGGGAGAATGAATGAGTGTTAGTAGCGTTTCACAGCTTATGCATTTGTAGTGGTAGCGTGTACTAACTAGACAAAAAACATAATCTTATCATCCGACGCATTAATTTAACAAATAACTATAGTACGTTTGTTTTTGGAAGAAGCTTGTAAGGGGTGGGCGAGTAGGTAGAGTAGGGATAGTTTCAAAGGGGCAAGTGTTGTCTCCTTCTCACTTAATCATCATTCCCTCTCTTTCTAACCGTATACTATTCTACAACTACGAGGTGCTTCCCCCACCACTAAACAAAACAGCTCAGCGGCACATAACATTGGAGGGAAAGCTTCTAGCTAGAACAAATGACCTGTACAGGGTTATTAACTTGGTCGGATTTATAGTACCCGGTTGAACCCGGTTTTAACGGCCTCGGACTTTACGTCAACTCGGACTTAACGTCATTTTTTTTAGGCGTTGCGTCAAACTTCTATCTGAAAACCCCTGTTTTAACGTCAATTACTCGGTTGTTACGTCAAAATTTTTCCGATGAAATCATTTTTTACTTCACGTACAACGATTGTGAACTTGCCATAATTTATCAGTAAATTGTTTGAAAAAGAAAAAGACAGTACTTATACAGTAATATAGTACAATAGTCTACTTGTGAATAGTGTTTGCTTGTGCGAAGGGATTAAAATGATTTTGTTAAGCTGTTCATATGTGTGTCTATAACTACTGATTGATCTACGTCAAGGTCAGTTTTGGGACTGCACCCTCTACGCGACATGTGACACTTAGTAGGTAGCACTGTACCTAACTTTCATATCAGACTATCCACATTTAAGAAAATTCTCTAATACTGAAGAAGTGACTGAGCAAGAGGAAGATGAAGAGAACACAGTCACGCCAACATTGCAGGAAGCAATGCTAGCGGCTTAAATTTTTTTTCAGATTTCACCGACACCGAGAGACATTACGGAGAGGATTTATTTCGCAGAACGAGGTGTTCAAAAGAAAATCACTGATTTCTTCCAATAAAGTAGATAACGTACCATTATGTAGTTTATGTACATACAAATATATATTTTGGTTTCCGTATTTTAGTGCATAATAGTACATAATACGTATTTAGTACCTACTTACACAGAGTGGTTATTAATCTATTTTATTAGGGTATTGCGATTTAAAAATCGCAAATAAAAAACGTTTAGCACATTACGTAAATTAGTAGTAATGTATACGAAATATTCTTAGTTTAGTTAGATTTACTTTGACACAAGAGGTAACTTTGTTATAACGTCACTCGGATATAACGGTAAAATTTAATCTGTCCCTTCAATGACGCTATAAGCGAGTTCGACTGTATTTAACTTACCATTTTATATCAAAATGTGTAAATAAATAAATGTATTAAATACAAACAAATATGTTATATACGGTAAGTTTGAAAACGAATGTTTTGTATCAGAGTAATACAAGAATCGTTCTCCCAGCATGCGTCACTCATTCATTATACCTCACCCGTACCCCCTTCACCCCCTAACTAAACCCAGCTTGGACTGAAACAATACATTAATTAAATTCGTTTATTGATTTTATCGATGTTTCCGGTTCCACTCCATTTTTAACTTTCTCTTGCCTATATGAATATATAGGAAGCAAAGTATTGTTTTCAGGTTGATTTCCTGAAATCGAGTTTTACCGGATCAACACGTTTTCAGACCCCCGAACCCAAAAAACATTTTAGAGATTAGTCTGTGTGTGTGTGTGTGTGTGTGTGTGTGTGTGTGTGTGTGTGTGTGTGTGTGCGCGCGCGTGTGTGTGTGTGTGTGTGTGTGTGTGTGTGTGTGTGTGTGTGTGTGTGTGTGTGTGAACAGAATATCTCAAGAACGGAACATCGTACGAACTTGAAACTTAAAACTTAAGTTAGACACCACGACCGGACCCGACACGAACATTTTCATCAAAATCGGTCAACCGGAAGTGGTAGTTTTATTCGTGTAATTTTTCACTTTTTTGCGATTTTCTCAAAAACTGGTTCCTACGATTTTTTTTAAAATCGCCTATTTTACTCAATTTTTTATTCGCTACAAGATAGGGTAGGCGTCATGTTTGCTGAAATTCTGGGTGAGGCTGTTTTCACGTAAAAACGTTGTTTTTTTAAGATTACAGCTTTAATATGCATTTTAGCGCAAAACTTTATATAATAAAAGTTGTAGAGAATTAAAAATTCTACAACTTTTATTTCAAACAATTTTTTTGTATAACGCTTAGTTTAGCGGTAATTTGCGATTTTCTGTTTTTTTTCTCACGAAAATGTGTGAAAAATTGATTTTTTTAAGATTTCGGCCTTAGTATGCATTTTACGACAAAAGTGTATATAATTTAATTTATAGAAAATTAAAAGATCTACAACTTTTATTTAAAGCATTTTTCTCTACAGAGCCTAGTTTAGAGAGAAAGAGTGATTTTCCGTATTTCTAAGCCAAACTGAGTTCGATTTTCATTTTGCATCATTCACTCATGATTAAAATAAGGTTATGTTTTTGAGGTTAGTTTTTTATTTATTTCTAATATTTTATTAATAATGTTAGGTTTATTGTTAATTATTTGCATTGGCAAGAGAAAGTTGTGTGAGTGTTTCACACCAGATTTTTAACTTTCTCTTGCCTATATGAATATATAGGAAGCAAAGTATTGTTTTCATGTTGATTTTCTGAAATCGAGTTTTACCGGATCTACACGTTTTCAGACCCCCGAACCCAAAAAACATTTTAGAGATTAGTGTGTGTGTTTGTGTGTGTGTGTGTGAACAGAATATCTCAAGAACGGAACATCGTACGAACTTGAAACTTAAAACTTAAATTAGACACCACGACCGGACCCGACACGAACATTTTCATCAAAATCGGTCAACCGGAAGTAGTAGTATATTCGTGTCATTTTTCACTTTTTTTGCGATTGTCTCAAAAACGGGTCCTACGATTCTTTTTAAAATCGCCTGGTTTACTAAATTTTTTATTCTCTACTAGACAGGGTAGGCGCCATGTTTGCTGAAATTCTTGGTGACGCTATTTTTACGTAAAAAAATTGTTTTTTAAGATTACGGCTTTAATATGCATTTTAGCTCAAAAATTTATATAATAAAAGTTGTAGAAGAAATGTAAAATTCTACAACTTTTATTTCAAACATTTTTATGTATAACGCTAAGTTTAGCGGTAATTAGCGATTTTCTGTTTTTTCTTACACATATCAGAGTGCGTGATTTTTTTAAGATTTCGGGCCTTAGTATGCATTTTACGACAAAAAAGTATAATCAAATGTATAGGAAATTAAAATATCTACAACTTTTATTCAGACCATTTTTCTCTACAGAGACTAGTTTAGCGTGAAAGAGTGATTTTCCGTATTTTTAAGCCAAACAGGTTGATTTTCATTTTGCGTCTTTCATATATGATTAAAATTAAGTTATGTTTATTGAGGTTAGTTTTTTTTTATATTTCTAATGTTTTATTACTAATGTTAGGTTTATTGTTAATTATTTGCATTGGCAAGAGAAAGTTGTGTGAGTGTTTCACACCAGATTTGTTTCTATTTGTAATAACACAAGAGAACTCCCAGATATAAGGAGTCAAAGTAAAAAGTATTTTTAAAATGTGTTGCCGTTTTTTTCTTTGAGAGGCTCTCTAAAAATGAAATTAGGAAAAAAATCCTTTTCGTGTACTTCAAAAAGCTACAAATATAATTGTAGTATCGTGAGAAAATTTTTAAAATGTTGGCTATGGAATTTACGCTTCGCAAAATTTTAAAATGTGTTCGTTAAACCAACTGTATTTTTCGTTGGACCATTTCAGTTAAACAAATTTCAATCGGGATTTTATTAAATAAAAAGCACACGGAGAAAACCTGATTAACTACAGTTTGATTTTTTTTTTTACTTTCTCTTGCCTATATGAATAAGGTAAGGAAAGTATTGTTTTCATGTCGATTTTTCGAAATCGAGTTTTCACCGGATCTACACGTTTTCAGACCCCTTGAACCCAAAAACATGTTTTTAGCGATTGGTTTGTGTGTGTGTGTGAACAGAATATCTCAAGAACAAAACGTCGTACGAACTTGAAACATGAAACTTAAGTTACATACCCCTACCGGACCCGACACGAACATTTTCATCAAAATCGATTAACCGGAAGTAGTAGTTTATTCGTGTAATTTTTTCACTTTTTTGCGATATTCTCAAAAACGGGTTCTAGGATTTTTTTTAAAAATCGCCTGGTTTACTACATTTCTTATGCTCTACAAGATAGGGTAGGCGCCATGTTTGTTGAAATTCTTGGTAAGGCTGTTTTCACGTAAAAAAATTGTTTTTTTTTAGATTGCGGCTTTAATAGGCCTATGCATTTAAGCGCAAAAATTTATATAATGAAAGTTGTAGACAATTTAAGATCCTACAACTTTTATTTCAAACATTTTTGTTTATAACGCTTAGTTTAGCGGTAATTAGCGATTTTCTGTTTTTTCTCACGAAAACGTGTGAAAATCTATTTTTTTAAGATTTTGGCCTTAGTATGCATTTTATGACAAAAGTGTAGGCTATATAATCGAATTTATAGAAAAAATTAAAAGATCTACAACTTTTATATAGAGCATTTTTCTCTACAGAGCCTAGTTTAGCGTGAAAGAGTGATTTTCCGTATTTTTAAGCCCACCACCTGAGATCGATTTTCATTTTGCGTCTTACATATACGGTTAAAATTAGGTTATGTTAATTGAGGTTAGTTTTTTGTTTATTTCTAATGTTTTATTACTAATGTTAGGTTTATTGTTAATTATTTGCACTGGCAAGAGAAAGTTGTGTGAGTGTTTCACACCAGATTTTTTTTTTTTTTTTTGTTATTTAACGTCGCATCAACTGCAACGGTCATTAGCGACGACGTTGGGGTTTAATTGTGTACAATGGAGGATGAAATGATTTTTTGTAAAGCATGAAAGTTTGCCGTGCCTGTGTGGGATTCAAACCCAGGACCGCATGATGAGAGGCGAACACGTTACCAGCTACGGCAATGCGACCGGGTGTGTTTGTTTTTTATTAGCTTATTTAACATCATTATTTTCAGAATTAAATTCTCTACAAGTTTTGTGTAAAACGTTTACATATTTGTTACGGTACCAATTTAACAAAGTTAATGTACTTCAAACCATAAAGAAAAACATTTCCGTGACCAAATTTGGGTATTTTATCAGATCTCTCAAAACCTACTTTAATTTCAGATCTGGGATCTGTTTTATTCAATTTTCAGCTCATTTTACGTAAACTATGTTTAGTTTTACTACTTAATTAACGGTTTACAAATTTCTGTAGGGCTTTATTTCTGCGTGGGAACAAAAACCCAGACGAAAATATCGCCAGCTGTAACTCGGTAACAAAGCACTTTCGGCCCTATGTTTATTATGAACTTTTTTTTATTATTTTTTTGTAATTCCTAATTTGTGTACGTTGCAATCTGTTCAATTGAGAACAATAAGCAACCCCATGACCCAATGAGATGAGGATGATGTGTATGACGTGTAAATGAGGTGTAGTCTTGTACAGACTCAGGTCGACCATTCCTGAGAGAGTATGGTTAATTGAACCCCAACCATCAAAGTACACCGGTAACCACTGTCTAGCATTCAAATCCGTATAAAAGTAACTACCTTTAAAAGGATTTGAACCAGGAACCTTCGTCTCCGAAAATTTCATTATTTTGACGAGAGAAATACACCTCAGAAGTATGTCAGGTTACTCGTGGGACACCCTGTATATGTACAGATTATGAAGATTTGTTAATTGATTTTTGATAATGGCTATTTCTGTAACTGTTCTTTGATTTACCAGCAAGATTAGAATAGAACATTATCATTCAATCGATAATAATTCATAATCGACTAATCGCTTTTCCTAGATAATACGATAGCGACATTTTATTGACTTTTGTAACTAAAATAACATAATTTTTACTTTCTCTTGCCTATATGAATGTATAGGAAGGAAAGTATTGTTTTCATGTCAATTTTTCGAAATCGAGTTTTCACCGATCTACACGTTTTCAGACCCCCTGAACCCCAAAAAAAACATGTTTTTAGCGATTGGTCTGTGTGTGTGTGTGTGTGTGTGTGTGTGTGTGAACCGGATATCTGAAGAACGGAACATCTTACAAACTTGAAACTTGATACTAAGTTAGATACCACTGGAGGAACCGACACGAACATTTTCCTCCAAATTGGTCAACCGGAAGTAGTAATTTATTCATGTACTTTTTCACTTTTTTGCAATTTTCTCAAAAACGGCTCGTACGAATTTTTTAAAAATCGCTTTATTTACTAAATTTTTTATGCTCTACAAGATAGGCCAGGCGCCATGTCTGCTGAAATTCTTAGGAGGCTGTTTTCTCGTAAAAAATTGTGTTTTTTAAGATTGCGGCTTTAATATGCATTATAGCGCAATAATGTATGATAAAAGTTGTAGAGAACTTTAAATCCGACAACTTTTGTTTCAAACACTTTTTTTCATAACGCTTAGTTTAGCATAATCATTAATTGTCACCTTCAATATACACTCCTTCTCTATCCCTACAACGCTCCATGCGAATTTTCCATTGTTAGAAAACAGTGCTGGAAGTCATCTTCTGCCACCTCTTTCAGGACATGTGCCGCTTTCTCTTTTACAGCTTCCACAGACTCAAATCTTGTCCCTTTTAATGCAGATTTCACCATTGGGAATAGGTAGAAGTCACATGGTGCAAGATCTGGTGAATAAGGTGGATGTTCTAACACTGAGATGCTGTACTTGGCTAGGAACCTCTTGAGAGATAACGGGGAATGGAGATGGCGCATTGTGTTGGTGGAGAACCCATGATTTGTCCTTCCACATTTCGAGGCGTTTCCCTTACTCTTTGACGTAGTTTAGAAAGTACCTCGAGGTAGTAATATTAATTAATTGTTTGACCTTAGGGAACCCAGTGAAGGTACACAATCCCATGGATATCAAAAAAAAAAACAATCATCATTGCTTTAAATTTTGACTTGCTTATTCGAGCTTTTTTGGTTCTCGGTGAAGTTCGGCTCTTCCAGTGCATGGATTGGCGCTTCGTTTCCGGATCATAAGTAAAATACCTCGTTTCATCACATGTTATTATCTTCTACCTGTTCCCTAAGGTGAAATCTGCATTAAAAGGAGCAAGATTTGAGTCTGTGGAAGCTGTAAAAGAGAAAGCGGCACGTGTCCTGAAGGAGCTGACAGAAGATGACTTCCAGCACTGTTTCCAATAATGGAAAATTCGCATGCGGCGTTGTAGGTTTTTTTTTCTTTGGTTTTAACGTCCGACTGTTCTGCAGCTACTGCTAATGCAGACGGTGAAGGATGAAATGATTGTAACGTATGAAAATATGCCGTGCCTTAATGGGATTCGAACCCAAGACCGCATGATGAGAGAGAGGCGAGCACGTTACCAACTGCGGAGCGTTGTAGGGATAGAGAAAGAGTGTATATTGAAGGTGACAATAAGTGATTATGTATAAAATTAAAATTAAATTGTTTACAACGTCAGTCTCGTTATTTAATAACCACACCTCGTGTATTCAACAGTACACCCAGATTACACAGGTTCTTTTAAACGATATTAAAAATCTGGTGTGAAACACTCACACAAATTTCTCTTGCCAATGCTAAAAATGACCTATAATCTAGTAATAAAACATTAGAAATAAACAAAAAACTAACCTCAATTAACATAACCTTATTTTAATCATGAGTGAAAGATGTCAAAATGAAAACCGACATAAGTTTGGCTTAAAACTACGGGAAAACACTCTTTCATGCTAAACTAGGCTCTGTAGATAAAAATGTTTTAAATAAAAGTTGTAGATCTTTTAATTTCCTATAAATTTGATTATATAGAACACTTTTGTCGTAAAATGCATACTAACGCCGAAACCTTAAAAAATCGATTTTACACACGTTTTCGTGAGAAAAAACAAAAAATTGCTAATTACCGGTAAACTAAGCGTTATACAAAAAAAAATATTTGATATAAAAGTTTTAGAATTTTAAATTCTCTACAACTTTAAATATATACATTTTTGCGGTAAAATGCATAATAAAGTCGCAATCTTAAAAAAAACAATGGTTTTACGTGAAAACAGGCTCACCAAGAATTTCAGCAAACATGGCGCCTACCCTATCTTGTAGAGCATAAAAAATTTAGTAAACCAGGCGATTTTTTAAAAAAATCGTAGTAACCAGTTTTTGAAAAAATCGTAAAAAAGTGAAAAATGACACGAATAAACTACTACTTCCGGTTGACCGATTTTAATGAAAATGTTCGTGTTGGGTCCGATAGCACATATCAGAGTGCGTAGTTCGTACAATGTTCTGTTCTTGAGATATTCTGTTCACACACACACACACACACACACACACACACACACAGACCAATCGCTAAAAACATGTTTTTTGGGTTCAGAGGGTCTAAAATCGTGTAGATCCGGTGAAAACTCGATATGTTAAAATCTATATGAAAACAATACTTTTCTTCCTATATATTCATATAGGCAAGAGAAAGGAAAAGAAAGTTGCGTAACTTGGATCACGATTAAAACAAGGAACTTATGTTCCGTTTTTTTTTCATTATTATTAAATCATTGTTGACCGGTTTGGTAGCCGGGTCAAATAATTAGAATTGTAAATGGGGAACCGAGAACTATCTAACTTCTAACTACACCTAATCACTTACTAACTTATTATCTAATAAACTCCTTTGGTTTTTTTTTGTACTACAGAATTATTACAGCTATAAGAAAACTGTTAAATAATAAATCGCTATTAAATAGCTTAGATTAAGAAAGCAGCATCTAATTCCGCGTCCACAGAGCTGTAGTTCGCACGCTAGTGTACAACGCGAAAGAACTTAAAAGTACGGAAAATTACTAATTTACCCTAAACTAACCTCTGTAAAAGAAAATGCTTTAAATAAAAGTTGTAGATTTTTTTAAACTTGTATATCCGGTGAAAACTCGATTTCGAAAAATGGACGTGAAAACAATACTTTCCTCCTTCTTCTTCTTCTTACTATGAAGGGGATTAGGCATAAGCCTGTTCCGAACTCACAAACCATCCCTGCACGTCTACAGAAACACGAGACATTCCAACCCTTACATCTCGACTACTCCCATCGTCTTCGAGGTCTTCCCACCTACCTTCTTCCAACTGGAACATATTCCGTCACTTTTAGAGGTATTTTCTCCTCTGGCAACCGTTCCAAATGTTACCCTCCATTGAGGTACTCCTCCACTTTTTCATTCGAGCTAAATACACCCAACTCTGATCTAATTTCTTCGTTATGTATTAGATCCGGCCTCGAGCAGCCCTTCACCCTCAACAATACAATACTTTCCTTCTCTACATATTCATACAAGGCAAGACAAACTAATAAATTTTGAATATTACGTGTAAAAACGGATTTTAATTAAGATAAAGCGCGTAAAGAAACTTAGTAAACAACAGAATATAAAAAACCGGAAATTGAAGTAAGGAAAACCGGAAATATAGAAAATCAAATGACACCATTTGACCTTGACACAAAAATCTAGATTAGCTAGAAATGGTAGGCTACTAAGTAAAATATATTATGTTTGATCCCCCCCCCCCCATCAATGTAATTACCCACGCTCCATGTGGCTTCCTATAAGTTAAACAATTTATAGGGTGATTCAAAAAGAGCGCCGGTTTTGATACACCAAATTAAGAGATTTATTTTATTGAAAAACTGAAAATAAATACATCAACAAGTTCATCTTACCTTCCGATTTCATGTATGAAAAATGATGTCATGCATGTGTCCTCCTCTACCTGCGCTGGCACGCATCAACTCTGTCCATGAAATTGGATATTACTGCACGACAAGTTTCGACTTCCATTTGCCCGATAACCCGTCGAATTTCCTCCTTCAAGTCATTGATGTTTCGGGGTTTATTGGCATACACCAATGACTTCAGATGACCCCAAAGATGAAAGTCACAAGGCGTCAAGTCACACGACCTTTGGTGGCCATTGATGGTCGGAATTACGAGAAATGATGCGATCCTGGAACCGTTCACGGAGCAACAACTGAATTTTATACGGGTGATATTGGGAGATCGTACCGAAGAATTCTCCGTACAGAAGAACATCGTAAACCCAATTGTTGAGAACGGCGACGTATTGATTTTGCTGGTCTAACAGCCCACACTGTCACGAACCAACGCAACGTTCTGCTCAGTTCGGCCAGAACGACGACGTCCAGAACTTTTAAGGTCGACTGTTGAACCCGTCTCAAAAAACTTTTTCATGAGCCTGCGAACTGTTGATTCATTCGGTGCTTCATTACGTCCTAGAGTACCGCGAAGTCGCCTGACAGTAGCCGCATAACTCTCTCCACTCTGGTAAAATGTTTTGACGATTAACACTCGTTGTGCAATAGTAAACTTCTCCATGGTTAGACACAGACTGCGAGAGTACTACACTGCGAACAGAGAGAAACTACAACTGAATCGTCAATCGGAATGTTCTCCGAAACAGAAATGAGGTCTAACAATGTTGCCAACCGATAAACAAAAATTTACCAGCCGTTTAAAAACCGGCGCTCTTTTTGAATCACCCGTTATTTTCATAAGCTAATTGATTTAATATCCAGTTATATTGTCATTTAAACGTACTGTGACACTTATCGCTAAGGTCCGTTTCGGGATCTAAGTAATTAAATAATTAATACACTAAAGTTTACAATTACACCTACAAGATTTACAAAATAAATAATCAATTAATTATAATGAAATATTATAATAAATAACTTAATAATTTACTTAGTACTACTTACAAACAATTATATAGAATGCGCATACACAATGAGATAGTATAACAATAGTTGATCACTACAATTCCCGGATACGTGACCTGCACTACGCACCGATATCCCACTCAATAAACACTCGTCAAAGATCAAACGAATACTAACTCTCTGACCGTACAGACCCACCGGGTTGGTCTAGAGGTAAAGTCGTCGCCAAAATCAGCTGTTTAACAGCTGATTTTCGGAGACGAAGGTTCCTGGTTCAAATCCTAGTAAAGGTAGTTACTTTTATACGGATTTGAATACTAGACAGTGGTTACCGGTGTACTTTGATGGTTGGGGTTTAATTAACCATACTCTCTCAGGAATGGTCGGCCTGGGTCTGTACATGACTACACCTCATTTACACGTCATACACATCATCCTCATCTCATTGGGTCATGGGGGTTGCTTATTGTTCTGAATTGAACAGATTGCAACGTACACAAATTAGGAATAAAAAAATCTGACCGTACTCGAGACTCCATTTATATAGACGGTTCAAAGAGTCTTCTCAAAAGACACCGAGATTCGATACAAAAGTCCTTTCTGGAGAAATCTAAACTAATGTAAACAAGTTTATAATAAATAAAAGGGTGTTACAGGTAATCAACCGATTCGTTGACAAATAACGGGTGTTTCAAAAAGGACGCATTTCGAAGTTAAAGGGTTAATATTTTCTGCATAGGGAATATTTTTTCCCCCAAATAACAGTTGGCACTGCCGTACTCGTTGTTAACCCATTGTGTATTACTGACATGTACTAGTGCTATCCCAGTATTCATTTGTGTCTGTAGTGTCTGTATAAGTTCAAACATGGTTTTTTTCAAAGGATGAACGTTGTTTTATTATTGAAAGTTATTGCGCATATAAATCTTACGAACGAGTGAAAGACGAGTCCCAGTTAAAATTTCCCGATTCTGAAGTACCTAATAACACCACTATATCGCGTCTGATTAATCAATTTCGTGAGACTGGCAGTGTACAGGATCGGAAAAGCACAGGTCGACCATCAGTGTTAACAGAACAAGTTTTGAACGATGTGAAACAACGTTTGACTACCTCACCCGACAAATCACTTAGAAAGTTATCTTCACAGGCTGGATTATAACTCTCTTCCGCTTTACGGGCTACAAAAAAAAATTAAATCTGCATCCTTACCGCATCGGTGTCGTTCATGAACTGAAAGAAGTTGACCATGGGAAACGTAGGCCTATACAGTATTGTCGTTGGATACGTTCTCTTTTTAATAACAACGATGTTGAAATATTGGATCGTATTTATTTCAGTGACGAAGCATAGTTTCACTTGGATGGTTACATCAACAGCCAAAACTGCCGAATATGGAGCGCTCATAATCCTCACAAATTTCATGAACGTCCACTACACGCACGTAAAATTAGTGTTTGGAGTGTGATCCCCCGGCGTCGTATTGTTGGGCCTTTATTTTTTGACACATCTGTAGATGGTGTGGTGTACCGCAACTTAATTGAACAATTTATAGCGTTGTTAGAATGACACGATCGAGATTGTTGGTTTCAGCAGGATAACGCAACGTGCCATACTTCTACTGAAACGCTGAATATGTTAGGAGAATTTTTTGGCCATCGTGTGATATCAAAAGGATTGTGGCCACCAAGATCCCCAGATCTTACTCCTGCGGATTTTTTTCTTTGGGGGAATTTAAAGAGTAAGGTTTTTAAAAACAATCCTCATACAATTGAAGAATTGAAGGCTGATATTGAAAGTTAGATTACAAACATTAATGAGAAAACACTACGAAAAGTGGCTGCAAATGTTATGAAACGTGTCCGAACTTGCATTACAAGCGGAGGAAGTCATTTTGAACATTAATTGTGAAGTTTTAAAGGTAATCTGAATGTTATAAAGGTAATAATTTCATACCGTATAATTTGTAATTGCTTAATGTAATAAATTAGCGTTCTCAAACTTCGAAGTGCGTCCTTTTTAAAACACCCGTTAGTTGTACAACAAAGACCCTTTTAACCCTTTCATATTAAGTCATATTGGAGTGAAATAACAGACATCAAAATTTTAAATGTTAGAGACAACTTTGGATTAAAGAACGCTGGGTGTGAAGTGTAATCATTTTCTGTACCCTAGCCAGGATTCGAACCTGAGACCTCGGCTTTGCAGTGTAGTAAGCTGACCATTGCGCCATGGAGGCAACCATTAGTTTCTTTTTAAAGTTAATTTTGGTTTTAGATGTTCATGTTCATTTCCTAAAATAAAGTAACATTCCTTCGAATATGTTGTATGTATGTACAAGGACATTTTTTAAACTGTTAGTAAATAGTGATTTTATCCATTTTACCAATATGTTTTAATTGTAAAATTTTTGAAGTCTTAAATAATATTGAAATCATACTTAGTTG
This sequence comes from Catonia carolina, assembly GCA_035578175.1. Taxonomy (NCBI): domain Eukaryota; kingdom Metazoa; phylum Arthropoda; class Insecta; order Hemiptera; family Achilidae; genus Catonia; species Catonia carolina. The sequence continues at coordinate 10,172,223 of JAQMRL010000010.1, forward strand.
GTTTTTGCTACAATTCTAAGAAAGAGAATAAGTATATTTTGTTTAGGAAGCCTGAACATGATTTGACTTATTCTTATTGTTGGGAACTTTCATACCATCAAGTCCTAATGTGACGTCGTGTCACACCTTTTTGTCAGGCCATCAAAAGGGTTAAAGGTCTAAAAGTGATTTTATTACACTTACATATCAATAAAATGTATGAAACAATGTACACATTTTTTGTGTTTAGTTTAAAAATTTGGGATCTGTAGATCTGAATTTGGGCTCTGTAGAGACAAAATGCTCTAAATAAAAGTTGTAGATCTTTTAATTTTCTATAAATTTAATTTATACACTTTTGTCGTAAAATGCATACTAAGGCCGAAATCTTAAAAAAATAGATTTTTCACACGTTTTCGTGAGAAAAAACAGAAAATCGCTAATTACCGCTAAACTAAGCGTTACACAAAAATGTTTGAAATAAAAGTTGTAGGACTGTAAAATCTCTACATTTTTTATTATATAAATTTTTGCGCTAAAATGCATATTAAAGCCGTAATCTTAAAAAAAAAATTTTTTTACGTGAAAACAGCCTCACCAAGAATTTCAGCAAACATGGCGCCTACCCCATCTTGTAGAGCATAAAAAAATTGAGTAAACCAGGCGATTTTAAAAGAAATCGTAAGACCAGTTTTTGAGAAAATCGCAAAAAAGTGAAAAATTACACGAATAAACTTCTACTTCCTGTTGACCGACTTTGATAAAAATGTTCGTGTCGGGTCCGGTAGTTGTATGTCACTTAAACTTCAAGTTCGTACGGTGTTCCGTTCTTAAGATATTTTGTATACACACACACACACACACAGAAGAATCGCTAAAAACATGTTTTTTGGGTTAAGGGGGTCTGAAAACGTGTAGATCCGGTGAAAACTCGATTTCGAAAAAAAAGTAAAAACAGTTCTTGAGTAAACTTTGTAGAGATTTTTCTGGTGTTGATAACCAATATATAAATTTTAAATATGTAGGTGATAATCTCTGTAAGTAGGCTAAATAAATTGATTTAAAATTCATTAGAGTCCATAGTTCACCTTATCCGTATCGTCCAGTCCACTAAATTCTACTTATCTTTTGTTGTAAAGGAACTAATCTTTTACACTAGTTTAATTCTACGCATACCGGATGTAACGGAAATCATTACAATAAATACTGTGAAATATTACCTTTAAATTTATTGAATGAATCAAATAATTGATTTTAAACTTCGAGGCGTGTTCAGAAAGTAAGTACCGTTTCATTCTACTGCCGCCATAGCGCTGCAATCGGTGTTTCGCGCATGCGCACTAGTCGTCCTTGTTCACTGGCTATCGACTTACGCCATTGTAGTTGTTCTACGTTGTGTTTTCAGTTGTCTCTGAACGTTTAAAATGTTTAAGACAATTAGTGATCCCGCCGATTGTGAGATTCGTTCTGTAATAAGAGTTTTGAACGCAAGGAATGTGAAACCGGCTGAAATTTATCGTCAATTTCGAGATGTTTACGGGGAAGACGTGATGAGTGAAGGAATGGTGAGAAAGTGGGTTAGAATGTTCAATGGAGGTCGAACAAATGTGCATGATGAGAATCGAAGCGGTCGGCCTTCTCTCGTCACCAATGATCTGGTAAGGGCAGTTGACGAAAAAATACAAGAGAACAGACATTTCACTATGACAACGCTATCTGACGATTTCCAACAAAATTTCACGCACTCTTGTACGAAATTGTTACGGACCGCTTAGGTTATCGCAAGCTTGTGTTCCCGATTGGTTCAAAAAGTGAAAACTGCCGTGGAATCGTGGCTACATTCATTGGCGGGAACCTTCTACGAAGAGGGTATAGAAAAATTGATCACCCCGCTACGACAAGTGTTTGAACATCGGTGAAAACTATGTCGAAAAATAGTTTTAGGTTTGGGCTTTCATGTAGAAATAAAATTGTGTTGAAAAAAAATTGTTTTACTTGTTTTTTTTTAACGGTACTTACTTTCTGAACACGCCTCGTATGTAGGTGATAATCTCTGTAAGTAGGCTAAATAAATTGATTTAAAATTCATTCGTCGCCAAAATCAGCTGATTTTCGGAGACGAAGGTTCCTGGTTCAAATCCTAGTAAAGGTAGTTACTTTTATACGGATCTGAATGCTAGACAGTGGTTACCGGTGTACTTTGATGGTTGGGGTTCAATTAACCATACTCTCTCAGGAATGGTCGACCTGAGTCTGTACAAGACTACACCTCATTTACACGTCATACACATTATCCTCATCTCATTGGGTCATGGGGGTTGCTTATTGTTCTGAATTGAACAGATTGCAACGTACACAAACTAGGGATTACAAAAAAAAAATTCATTAAGAGTCCATAGTTCTTAATATTTTTAATATCCGTATCATCCAGTGCACTTAATATTTTTTTATCTTTTCTTGTAAAGGAACTAATCTTTTACACTAGTTTAATTCTACGCATACCGGATGTAGCGGAAATTATTATAATAAATATTGTGAAATATTACCTTTAAATTTTTATTGAATGAATCAAATAATTCGATTTTAAACCATAAAGCCTAGTTTACTCGAGTCGAGTCATTTAGTCGAGTAGATTAGTAATTTAGTACTCGACATGTTTGGACAGGACGTTTTAGTCGAGTAGTTTACAGTTCAGCCCGTTCCTAGTTTGCTCCTACTGTCAACAAACAAAAGCCAGCTATTATAGGGTGTACGCTAGAGTCTGCAACTTTACGGATGTTGTATTCTTATTAAGTTAACTATTTTTGAAATTATAAGTACTACTTAAAGTACTTAAAACATCAGTCATGATATGATGTAGGCCTAAAAATTTCATTTATAAAAATATTTTTAAAAATATTTTGTATTTAAATACTTTTGAAAGTATTTTGTTGTTACTTTTTAATCAGCGTGTACACATTTTGATATAATACGCATGCTCAGTGACGTCATTATTTGTTTACATTAGGAGCAAACTAAGAGAGGCTGGACTTTGTTGTAGTAGAGTATGTACGGTCGAGTGCACAGTTTAGTAGCCACCCCTACCACTACGCATTCCGCCTCCGTGGAGCCATAACAATGTATTGTAAACAATGTATTGTTAACAATGTATTGTTAACAATGTATTGTAAACAATGTATTGTTAACAATGTATTGTTTGAGGTGGAAGTATGTTGATCAAGGATAGAGAACTGCGATGAATGAGATATCACGATTTGTCACAAAAAATAAAATTTTGAAAAATAACGAGAACTTGAAAACAGTTTCGCAATCATTAGTTCTGTGTCGAGATGAATTATCGTTCAAAAGTCATTACTTTATTGATTCCTTGTACATAAATTACTAAAATATTGTGTGAAAATAGGCATTTCTAATATTGTGGTAAAAGTGCCTGACTATTAAAATTATGAAGTGTTTTGTCAATATAATCAAAATTAAACAAGCTAAAATGTACTGTTGTCTAGCCTACATAAACAAAGAATTCAATTTGTACCAAGTTATTTATTTGTTCATTATCTAGAAATATTTTAAGCTAATACACTACTTCATAAGAATGTATTTAAGTTATAGGGTACCACAAAATAATCTCTGTTCTAAAGGGTGTTTTTTACTTTCTCTTGCCTATATGAATATATAGGAAGGAAAGTATTGTTTTCATGTCGATTTTTAGAAATCCAGTTTTCACCTGATCTGTACGTTTTCGGACCCCCTGAACCCAAAAAAACATGTTTTTAGCGATTGGTCTGTGTGTGTGAACAGAATATCTCAAGAACAGAACATTGTACGAACTTTAAACTTGAAACTTAAGTTACATACCACTACCGGACCCGATACGAACATTTTCATCAAAATCGGTCAACAGAAAGTAGTAGTTTATTCGTATAATTTTTCACTTTTTTGCGATTTTCTCATAAACTGGTCCTAACAATTTTTTTTTAAATTGCCTGGTTTACTCAATTTTTTATTCTCTACAAGATAGGGTAGACGCCATGTTTGCTGAAATTCTCGGTAAGGCTGTTTTCTTGTAAAAACATTTTCTTTTTAAAACTACGGCTTTAATATGCATTTTAGCGCAAAAGTTTATATAATAAAAGTTGTAGAGAATTTAAAAATTCTACAACTTTTATTTCAAACATTTTTTTGTATAACGCTTAGTTTAGCAGTAATTAGTGATTTTCTGATTTTTTCTCACGAAAACGTGTGAACAAATCGATTTTTTTAAGATTTCGGCCTTAGAATGCATTTTACGACAAAACTGTATATAATAAAATTTATAGGAAATAAAAAAGATCTACAACTTTTATTCAGAGCATTTTTCTCTACGGAGCCTAGTTTAGCGTGAAAGTGTGATTTTCCGTTTTTTTTTTAAGCCAAATTGAGTTCGATTTTCATTTTGCGTCATTCACTCATGATTAAAATATGGTTATGTTTTTGAGGTTAGTTTTTGTTTATTTCTAATATTTTATTAATAATGTTAGGTTTATTATTAATTATTTGCATTGGCAAGAGAAAGTTGTGTGGGTGTCTCACACCAGATTTTTTTTTTTAGAGGTATCGAACTTTAAAATGAAATAAAACACAGAATAATTGAACAATTGACGTGGAATTGGTTTTATTTTAAAGATAATTACTTGCCATTTTTATTTTAAAATAATTTCCGGCATGTGGCCGCTGCGGCTGGCTCGGACGTGGTCCAATCGAGACGTCCAATTTGTGACCACTTTTTGCAGCATTTGGGGCCGTATATTGGTAATAACGCGGCGAATGTTGCCTTCCAAGTCGTCAATTGTCTGTGACTTATTGGCATAGACTAGCGACTTCACATACCCCCACAGAAAATAATCCAGCGGTGTTAGATCGCACGACCTTGGAGGCCAATTTACAGGTCTAGAACGTGAAATTATGCGTTCACCAAACGTTTCCTTCAGTAAATCGATTGTGGCACGCGCTGTGTGACATGTTGCACCATCTTGTTGAAACCACAGCTCTCCACCATTAAGGCGATTCAATTCAGGAACAAAAAAGTCATTGATCATGGCTCTGTTGCGGTCACCATTGACTGTAACATTCTGCCCGGCATCATTTTTGAAGAAGTAAGGACCAATGACTCCACCAGCCCATAAAGCACACCAAACAGTCACTTTTTCTGGATGTAAAGGCTTCTCAGCAATATATCGAGGATTACCTTACTCCTAATGCGGCAGTTTTGTTTATTCACGTAGCCATTCAACCAAAAATGGGCTTCATCACTGAACAAAATTTTCATGTAAAAATCGGGATCAACAGCGATAAGTTTCACGAACCAAACCATGATTTTCAAAATAAATCTGCACAATTTGCAAGCGTTGTTCAGGCGTCAGTCTATTCATTATAAAATGGCAAACGGAACTAAACATATATTACAAAACAGTTTTCAAAATGGCCGCCATGGAAATCAGTACTACCAACTTAAAGTTCTATACCTCTAAAAAAACACCCTTTATTAGTGAACATTTATGTGTACATAACTTAAGTTTAATTAGATTTGACCGAATTTATTAATCGTTCATTTTCCTTGTATAAATACAGTTCTTCTAGACCTCAAAACCTTTTGGGTAATATGAATAGGGTTTTTAAAATTCAAAAGAAAGCTATTAGGTGTATGGTGGGAGCTAACCAGCTTACCAATAGGGTGGACCCTATTGGGTAAACCAACCAATATCCGCCCTATTGGGTAATATATATTTTTTTTACTTAAATGTGAGCCAGAATCCGAAAAGGGACCTATTGTCGAAAATTTTGTATTTTGATCTATTAACATTTTTAAATTTCGAATGAAATTCTGACCAGTTACATGCAAAATTCAGACTTTTCTCTCAAAAGTTGTGTAAGTTACAGCAGCTTAAGTTTTAGATTAAAAAAATTTGTGTTAAATGTTAAAGTTTCACGCTAAACTAAGCTCTGGAGAGAAAAATGCTCTAAATAATAGACAGTTGTAGATCTTTTAACTCCTATAAATTTGATTATATACACTTTTGTCGTAAAATGCATACCAAGGCTGAAATGGCAAAAACAAATCGAATTTTACACGTTTCCGTGAGAAAAAGCAGAAAATCGCTAATTACCGCTAACTAAGCGTTACACAAAAAATGTTTGAAATAAAAGTTGTAGGATTTTAAATTCTCTACAACTTTTGCCATATAGGCCTACTATTTTGCGGTAAAATGCATATTAACGTTGCAATCTTAAAAAAAACAATTTTTTTACGTGTAAACAGCCTTACCAACAATTTCAGCAGACATGGCGCCTACCCTATCTTGTAGAGCATAAACAATTTAGTAAATGAGGTGAATTTAAGAAAATCGCAAAAAAGTGAAAAATTACACGAATAAACTACTACTTCTGGTTGACCGATTTTGATGAAAATGTTCGTGTCGGGCCCGGTAGTGGTATGTAACAAGTTTTAAGTTTCAAGTTCGTACGATGTTCCGTTCTCAAAATATTCTGTTCACATACAGCACACAAACAGATACACAGACCAATTGCTAAAAACATGTTTTTTGGGTTCAGGGGGTCTGTTTACGTGTAGATCCGATGAAAAATCGACATGAAAACAATACTTTCCTTCCTATAGATTCATATAGGCAAGAGAAAGTAAAAATTGGGGCATTAATCAAAACCGTAAATCAAGACCTTTTTTTGTCATTAGTCTCTCGACTGGTTTGATGCAGTTCTCCAAGCTGCTCTATCCTATGCAAGTCGCTTCACATCCACATACCTGCAACACCCTACAATTTACTCCCTCAGTATTACCCTCCATTATTGATATAGGCCTATGTCTTAAGATATGCCCCACTAGCCAATCACTTCTTCTGGTAAGATGCTTCCATTTACAGTAGAATCTCGGTAGTCCGGCCTGTTCGGCACCGAGAGGGTGCTGGATACTGAAAATGCCGGATTGCTGGATTTGTTAGAATTTTGGAAGTATAAATTATAAATTTAAAGAACAAATGAAAATGGTTTAATTTTTAACTGATTTTAAATTAAATTAACTAATTAAAAAAGGTTTGCTAAGTACTAATGTAGTCATTGTACTGAACGTAATTATCGGCTATTGACATCGCGTAGTGCGGTGTGGGGGTGCTCCTGTTCTGAGAGTAATTACGTTTCGTTGTCAATTCAGCATGAAGTATGGAGTATGACCAAGTACTGGGTTTTGGATAAAAGACCAAAAATTATTATTCCATTTAACAATAATTAAGGTCTGCTTATTCATTTCTTTAATCAAATCCTAAACATGCATGTTATATTAAATCCGCGGTAATTAGATCGAGTTTATTTCCCTAATTCCACTTTTACCAAAATCTGTCCTGGGTTAGGTTTCATACTTTTAAACCTAATATTTTAAGGGCCGGATTACTGGAGGTGCCGGACTACTGAACGGCCGGACTACCGAAATTCTACTGTACTTCTTTTTCATCCACTTGCCTAAGAACCTCTAAATTACTGATCTTGTCCACTCACCTAATCTTAACACATCTTCCTGTAACACCACATTCCAAAAGCTTCTATCCTCTTCCTTTCTACAGCCCCTATCACCCACGTTTTACTCCCGTATAATGATACACTCCAAACATAGTGTTTTAAGAAATTTTTCTTAAACTGTAAGTCAGTGTTTGTAGTCAGTAAGCTATTTTTCATTTCAAAGGCGCAACTAGCTTAAGCAATTCTACTTTTGATATCACTTGTGCTTCTACACATCCTCTGCTATTTTACTCCCTAGATAACAAAATTCCCCAACTTCCCCAAATTCTTTGTTAAGAAGATGAAATGTCACGGATGAAATACCAAGCGTCGGTTAAAGGGTTATACATTTTGTTGACATCCTGTACATTATATTGTACAATAATAGTTTTTCTAATCTAAATAAGAAATAGTAATACTTACGAAATCGGAAGCAGCCTGTTTGATTATTTCTGTTTAATTGGATTAATCGTGAAAAAATTAAACTAGTTCTATTTTACTCGTATATCATGAATATAAATAAAATTTTACATTGTGAGAAGTTTAGGCGTATCAAACAATTTTATTACACGTGTTAACCTCTCTATTAATTTCTTGAATATTTTTATTTATTTATTTCTCTTGCCTATATGAATATATAGAAAGGAAAGTATTGTTTTCATGTCGATTTTAAGAAATCGAGTTTTCACCGGATCTATACGTTTTCAGACCTCCTGAACCCAAAAAACATGTTTTTAGCGATTGGTCTGTGTGTGTGTGTGTGTGTGTGTGTGTGTGTGTGTGTGTCTGTGTGTGAACAGAATATCTCAAGAACGGAACATCGTACGAACTTGAAACTTAAAACTTAAGTTACATACCACTACCGGACCCGACACGAACATTTTCATCAAAATCGGTCAACCGGAAGTAGTAGTTTATTCGTATAATTTTTCACTTTTTTGCGATTTTCTCAAAAACTGGTCCTACGATTTTTTTTTAAATCGCCTGGTTTACTACATTTTTTATGCTCTACAAGATAGGGTAGGCGCCATGTTTGCTGAAATTCTGCGTGAGGCTGTTTTTACGTAAAAACATTTTCTTTTTAAGATTGCGGCTTTAATATGCATTTTAGCGCAAAACGTTATATAATAAAAGTTGTAGAGAATTTAAAATTCTACAACTTTTATTTCAAACATTTTTTTGTATAACGCTTAGTTTAGCGGTAATTTGCAGTTTTCTGTTTTTTTCTCACGAAAACGTGAGAAAAATCGATTTTTTAAACATTTCGGCCTTAGTATGCATTTTACGACAAAAGTGTATAATATTAAATGTATAGAAAATTAAAAGATCTACAACTTTTATTTAGAGCATTTTTCTCTACAGAGCCTAGTTTAGAGAGAAAGAGTGATTTTCCGTATTTTTAAGCCAAACTGGGTTCGATTGTCATTTTGCGTCATTCACTCATGATTAAAATAAGGTTATGTTTTTGAGGTTAGTTTTTGTTTACTTCTAATATTTTATTAATAATGTTAGGTTTATTATTAATTATTTGCACTGGCAAGAGAAAGTTGTGTGAGTGTTTCACACCAGATTTTTTTTAACGTGACTGTTCTGCAATTACTGCTAATGCAGACGGTAATGGATGAAATGATTTTTTGTAACGTATGAAAATATGCCGTGCCTGAATGGGATTCGAACCCAAGACCACATGATGAGAGGCGAGCACGTTACCAACTACGCCAATGCGGCCGGCTAGAGGAGATAAGGTCACGTGATTGACTAGCTCTAGTAAACTATAGATGGGAGCTCATTTGATTGCTAGCGTAAGGAATTCGGTTGGAGAAAATTGTTTGTACGATTCCCCTCCTCCTATAACCTAGTAGTAATAATAATACCATTATTAGGCCTACGCAACTTTCGTAAAAAATATTACTCACAAACCATTTCCAATAATTACTGTGGTAACAAAATATTTTATTAGATTTTAAACTAATAATATTCTAATATGTTTTATTAACATACTCAAAATTTTTATAATAACCTAATAAAGTAACAAAATCTGGTGTGAAACACACAACTTTCTCTTGCCAATGCAAATAATTAACAATATAATCTAACTTTAGAAACAGCTATAACTAACTATTTTAAAGCAACTTAAATTTTTTATGCGTACGGTTCCGTATTTATTAAAATATTCATAGATTATAATAATGGTAAAATGTTCCTAAAACTATAAAACACTTAAAACGACTTCAGGACCTTTACCTTTAGAACCTAACCCCCATCTTTTCGTTCATATAAGGTTTTACTAACCGCGGTAACCCTTGGGAACGTAACCCCCGCGGATAACGAGGGACTACTGTATTAGCCTGTGTGGAATGTTCTGTTTTGGTTTTTTTTAATAATTCCTTTGTTTTTATTTTTTCATTACTCGAATAGTTTTCCCCATCCTTTAAGGATTGGAATTACGAGATGTGGCTATTAAATAACGAGACTGACGTTGAAAAAATGTTATTTTTATTTTATACATAATCACTCTTATTGTCACCTTCATATACACTCCTTCTCTATCCCTACGACTCTCCATGCGAATTTTCCATTGTTGGAAACAGTGCTGGAAGTCATCTTTTGTCAGCTCCTTCAGGACACTTGCCGCTTTCTCTTTTACAGCTTCCACAGACTCAAATCTTGTCCCTTTTAATGCAGATTTCACCTTACGGAACAGGTAGAAGTCACATGGTGCAAGATCTGGTGAATAAGGTGGATATTGAAACACTGAGTTGCTGTACTTGGCTAGGAACCTCTTGACAGATAACGCGGAATGAGCTGGCGCATTGTCTTGGTGGAGAACCCATGATTTGTCCTTCCCCATTTCGGGGTGTTTTTTCCTTACTCTTTGACAAAGTTTATAAAGTACCTCAAGGTAGTAATATTGATTAATTGTTTGACCTTAAGGAATCCAGTGAAGGTACACAATCCCATGGATATAAAAAAAACAATCATCATTGCTTTAAATTTTGACCTGCTCATTCGAGCTTTTTTGGCTCTTGGTGAAGTTCGGCTCTTCCAGTGCATGGATTGGCGCTTTGTTTCTGGATCGTAAGTAAAAAACCACGTTTCATCACATGTTATTATCGTTTCCAAAAAATTTGGCTTATTTTCAATCGCGTACAAAGTGTCAGTACAAACATTTTTGCGAGCTTCATTTCAAACATTTTTGAACGGCACGTGTCCCGAAGGAGCTGACAGAAGATGACTTCCAGCACTGTTTTCAACAATAGAAAATTCGCATGGAGCGTTGTAGGGATAGATCTTTTAATTTCCTATAAATTTGATTATATAAAATTTTGTTGTGAAATGCATACCAAGGCTGAAATCGTAAAAAAATAGATTTTTACACGTTTTCATAAGAAAAAACAGAAAATCGCTATTTACCGCTAAACGAAGCGTTATACAAAAAATGTTTGAAATAAAAGTTGTAGGATTTTAAGTTTTCTACAACTTGTATTATGTAAATTTTTGCGCTAAAATGTACATTAAAGCCGCAATCTTAAAAAAATAATAGTGTAGCCTACGTGAAAACAGCCTCACCAAGAATTTCAGCAAATATGGTGCCTACCCTACCTTGTAGAGTAACTATAAAAATGTAGTAACACCGGCGATTTAAAAAAAAATCGTAGGACCAGTTTTTGAGAAAATCGTTAAAAGTGAAAAATTACACGTATAAACTACTACTACCGGTTAACCGATTTTGATGAAAATGTTCGTATCGGGTCCGTTAGTGGTATGTAACTTAAGTTTTAAGTTTAAAATTCGTACGATGTTCCGTCCTTGAGATATTTTGTACACACACACGTAAACACACAGACCAATCGCCAAAAACATGTTTTTTGGGTTCAGGGGGTCTGAAAACGTGTAGATCCGGTGAAAACTCGATTTGTTAAAATCGACTTGAAAACATTAGTTTCCTTCCTATTCATATGGTGGGTTAGGTCATCAGCCGAAAGGCTGGTTTGAACCTGTAGAGGTTTTACTAAGTAAAACGAGGAGTGTGGTGGTTTACCATTGCCACAACTCACTGAGTGGAAAAGTATGCTTATCAGCAAGCCGAGCCCTCTGAAAAGCACATATTTTCCACTCTGCAAATGACACCTTCACTTCATTCACCACAGGGTCCGGCTGTATAATGAAATTCATTACTTTCAGAGGAGATAACTCTGATTAGTGTCTTTTACACCTCTACCTCTTCTGTTCTTAAATGATTCAGCCATTAAATTGGCTGACCAAGTGATGAGAAACAGAACTATTTATTTTAGCCCTGCAACAAACAGATTGAGTGTAAATAATTTGACACTCCACCTGTCTGTTATGGGCAGATATTCATACAGGCAAGGGAAAGTAAAAATGATTGAGTTTTACTACTGGCCAAAGGGAATCAATTAACCATACAACTACTATTAAAGTAATAATAAATATATTGTAGAAATAAACTATTCAGATTAAAATTTTAATGACAGTCGTTCGATAATCAACTGAAAATAGCTGATACTAAATCGTCTACCATGTTCGTTTTATTTTTACTAAATTGCATTAAAAGATTAATAGACATTAATACTTTAGATAAATGTACAAAATTAGCATCTTTTTATATCTCTAAAAATAATATTAATGGGTGATAATAAAATATCATTATTAATACAAAGCCCTTCAAATAACTGATAAAAATACCTTATTCAAAATAAATGATACGCCTATTTTTCCATTCCTATTACTTTTTATGAAATAGTGTAAAAGAATTGCCTATTATAGGAAAGTTGAGTGTTAAATTAATTGCACTCGATGTGCTAGTTCCAGGGCTACAGAAAATAGTTCTGTTTCTTATCACATGGTCAGCCATTTATATGACACACACACACACACAGACCAATCGCAAGTTACCTGGCATGCTTAACAGAAGAGGTAGAGGTGTAAAAGACATTAGTCAGCGTTATCTTCTTTGAGAGTAATGAATTTCACTATACAGCTAGACCCTGTGGTGAATGAAGTGAAGGTGTCATTTGCACAGTGGAAAGTAGATGCTTTTCGGAGGGCCTGGCATGCTGATAAGCGTATTCTTTCAACTCAGTGAGGAAGGCGGTGGTAAACTATCTCCCTCTTCGTTTTTACTTAGTAAAACCTCTAGAGTTTCAAACCAGCTTTACGGCTTTTGACCTAAACAACAAGTGTAATAAATTGCATATTACAGGAAAGTGGAGTATTAAATTAATTCCATTCGATCTGCTTGTTCCAGGGATTCAGAAAATAGTTCTGTTTCTTATCATATGGTCAGCCAACTACATGACTGAATTATTTAAAAACAGAAGAGGTAAAGATGTAAAATACACTATTATACACTTAAATTATAGAATCAACAGCCAAACAAAAATTATACAGGGTGTCTCGCGAGTAACCCGACAAACTTCTAAGGTGGTTTTCTCTCATCAAAATAATGAAAAAAGATTATATAAACATGGGTCCGGAAACGCTTCGTTAACGAGTTACGGCTAGCGAACGATTTCGCCCTGGGTTCAGAACATACGCTTAAATAAAGTCATCCTAGAGGTCTAGGATCCAAATTTTATGAGTAGATTTGATGATTTCTTATGTATTTCGACCCGAAAAATTGAATAACATAAGTTCTAGAACCATACCTCTAGTCGTCTTTGTAATATCCAATGAAAAACGGACAAATCTGTGCATAAAAATACGTTTTTTTTAGGTTTGAAGAACAATAACTGTGTTAAATGGCCAATAAATGTGTAAGTTTATTTAGCAATACTTGTAGAGATTTTAATTCTGAAGAGAATGATGTAAAATAAGCCAATAATAAACAAACACAAAGTTTAAAAAATTTATGTTTAATTAATTATTAGTTCTCTTGCCAATGCAAATTATGAACAATATAGCATAACAATTAGTAATAAAATATTAGATTAAAACAAAAACTAACCTCAATAAACATAACCTATTTTTAATCATGAATGAAAAACGCAAAATGAAAATTGACCTCAGATTGGCTTTAAAATACGGAAAATCACTCTTTCACGCTAAACTAGGCTCTGTAGAGAAAATTGCTATAAATAAAAGTTGTAGGTCTTTTAATTTCCTAAAAATGTGATTATATAGACTTTTGTCGTAAAATGCATACTAAGACCGAAATCTTTAAAAAAAAATCGAATTTTCACACGTTTTCGTGAGAAAAAAAAACAGAAAATCGCTAATTACCGCTAAACGAAGCGTTATAAAAAAAAAGTTTGAAATAAAAGTTGTAGGATTTTAAATTCTCTACAACTTATATTATTCACATTTTTGCGCTAAAATACATATTAAAAACGTAATCTTAAAAAAAACAATTTTTTTATGTGAAAACAGCCTCACCAAGAATTTTAGCAAACATGGCGCCTACCCTATCTTGTAGAGCTTAAAAATTTAGTAAACCAGGTTATTTAAAAAAAATCGTAGGACCAGTTTTTGAGAAAATCGCAAAAAACTGAAAAATTACACGAATAAACTACTACTTCCGGTTGACCGATTTTGATGATAATGTTCGTGTCGCGTCCGGTAGTGGTATGAAACTTAAGTTTCAAGTTCGTACGATGTTCCGTTCTTGAGATATTCTGTTCACAGCGCACGCGCGCACACACACACACACACACACACACAATCGCTAAAAACATGGTTTTGGGTTCAGGGGGAAAACGACCGTGTAGATCCGGTGAAAACTCGATTTCAAAAAATCGAAATGATAACAATACTTTCCTTCCTATATATTTATTATATAGGCAAGAGAAAGTAAAAACTAAACGAAAACAACTTATGAAATAGATATAGGTACAGTAATAAAATAATACAAGTTTATAGTAAAATCACGTAGAAAAAAGTTGTTTACAAAAATTCTATTCCATTATACTGTAGCATAAAAAATATAAGACACCCAACTAACAACAAAATGTCAATGAACAGCTAACAACTATTACGAAATGCACATACCTGTGTGAGTGTGTGTGTGTGTGTGTGTGTGTGTGTGTGTGGTGTGTGTGTACTGTTGAACGTTTAGGCTCACCTACATTGTTGGCCTGCACTACTGACAGGAACTATTCTCTAGACCAGAGAGAGGTCTATGATGAAAAAACAACTTTACAGAACACAGAATAACACCTCACTATGTTAACGAACTCTGATGTAAATAATAAATCATTCCAACAGCATAACAATTCACTTAAGGCCTATTCAATTAAAAATGCGGAAAATCACTCTTTCACGCTAAACTAGGCTCTGTAGTGAAAAGTGCTCTAAATAAAAGTTGTAGATCTTTTAATATCATACAAATTTGATATACACTTTCGTCGTAACATTTTACATAATAAGGCTGAAATCTTTAAAAAATCGATTTTTTTTACACGATTTTGTAATAAAAAACGGAAAATTTCTAATTACCGCTAAAGTAAGCGTTATACAGAAAAATGTTTGAAATAAAAGTTGTAGAATTATAAATTCTCTACAACTTTTATTATATACATTTTTGCGCTAAAATGCATATTAAAGTCGCAATCTTAAGAAAACAATTTTTTTACGAGAAAACAGCCTCACCATGAATTTCAGCAGACACGGCGCCTACCCTATCATGTAGAGCATAAAAAATGTTGTAAACCAAGCGTTTTAAAAAAAAATCGCTCCCTTTGATTAGGTACTGTGCTGCCGGCTATCAAAGCTTCCGACGTAGCGACAGAGGGAGCCGCCAATAGTTCCGAGAGGGGTGGTAGGCTTTTAGCGTCGTACCGACAGAGGTCTTTGGCTTCAAGGCCGAGCCAGTAACCGCCTCCTACCACAGCGCTTTCGGCGACTATAAAAAGAGCGCTCCATTGAGACGAGAGATTGAATTCCGACTCAGACAGCATACAAGACGTCCACCATCGGCACACGGCTACCGAACTCCAATAAAGGCTTATCGACGACCCCGCAAGAGAGAAGATGATGCTTCCGCTCGCCGACCCAACAGCGTAAGCCGTCGACCGGACCGTCATCCCCTGCTACCGCGAGCGATGCGTACAGCGGTCCTTCGACCGAGCCTTACACCCACCGGATCTGACGAAGTAGCCATCGACGCAATACTGCGAGGGAAGAAGATGTCTCCGCTGGACGACGACACACCGTGTCGCCCAGCCGCCGACCGCCGCCACGACTACGGTGACCGACGCTTCCCATCAAGACGACCACCGTTTTAAACGGCCCTTTTCAGGGCCATCAAAAATTAAAGGTTTCAAATCACCCCGTAATGTCACCATCTGGTGACAGTAGTTGCTTTTACATTAGTGGTTACTGGTGTACTTTTGATAGTTGAAGTTAAATTAACCATGCTCTGTCATGAATAGTCGGACTGAGCCTGTACAAGACTACACTTTCACTTACACGTAATACACATCATCCTCATCTAATTGGGTTGTGAAGTTGTTTTTATTGTACTTAAACCAAACAGATTGCAGCGTACATACATTAGGGATAAAAAAAGTTTATAATATTATTTGTTGTAGTTTTTTTTTATTATTCCTTTTTACTTTTTCTTGCCTATATGAATATATAGGAAGGAAAGTATTGTTTTCATGTCGATTTTTCGAAATCAAATTTTCACCGGATCTACACGTTTTCAGACCCCCTGAACTCAAAAAACATTGTTTTTAGCGATTGGTCTGTGTGTGTGTGTGTGTGCGTGTGCGTGTGTGTGTGTGTGTGTGTGTGTGTGTGTACGTGCGTGTGTGTGTGTGTGTGTGTGTGAACAGAATATCTCAAGAACGGAACATCGTACGAACTTGAAACTTGAAACTTAAGTTACATACCACTACCGGACCCGACACGAACATTTTCATCAAAATCGGTCAACCGGAAGTAGTAGTTTATTCGTATAATTTTTCACTTTTTTGCGATTTTCTCAAAAACTGGTCCTACGATTTTTTTTAAAATCGCCTGGTTTACTACATTTTTTATGCTCTACAAGATAGGGTAGGCGCCATGTTTGCTGAAATTCTGCGTGAGGCTGTTTTTACGTAAAAACATTTTCTTTTTAAGATTGCGGCTTTAATATGCATTTTAGCGCAAAACGTTATATAACAAAAGTTGTAGAGAATTTAAAATTCTACAACTTTTAATTCAAACATTTTTTTGTATAACGCTTAGTTTAGCGGTAATTTGCAATTTTCTGTTTTTTCTCACGAAAACGTGAGAAAAATTGATTTTTTAAACATTTCGGCCTTAGAATGCATTTTACGACAAAAGTGTATATAATTAAATTTATAGAAAATTAAAAGATCTACAACTTTTATTTAGAGCATTTTTCTCTACAGAGCCTAGTTTAGAGAGAAAGAGTGATTTTCCGTATTTCTAAGCCAAAATGAGGTTGATTTTCATTTTGCGTCTTTCACTCATGATTAAAATTAGGTTATGTTTTTTGAGGTTAGTTTTTTGTTTATTTCTTATGGTTTATTACTAATGTTAGGTTAATTGTTAATTATTTTCACTGGCAAGAGAAAGTTGTGTGAGTGTTTCACACCAGATTTTTAATTAATGCGCATGCTCAGTTGTATTGCTGGTTGCCTACGTCGGAGTACTGTTAGCGTAGACAGACTCTTTAACACACTTGTACACTGCACATACTATGTACGTGTAAGTTAGTTGCTTTGTATTTGCAATGTCACCGCGGTGCTTTTCTAAAAAAGAAGGTTAGTTAACCTCATCGTGTGTATGTGTATAAAATACACTGTGTATTTATGTGTAGTCTACATATTTTTACTTTCGGGAGTCTCGCGGATACCTTATTTATATACTAATAAACAGTCCAGCCTCTCTAAGTTTGCTCCTAATGTAAACAAATAATGACGTCACTGAGCATGCGCATTATGTAAAAATGTGTACACGCTGATTAAAAAGTAACAACAAAATTAAAAGTAACTAATTAGTAAAAGTAAGTAATTAAAAGTAACAAAAAATTTCAAAAGTATTTAAATACAAAATACTTTTAAAAGTATTTTTATAAATGAAATTGTTAGGCCTACATCATATCACGACTGATGTTTTTAGTACTTTAAGTACTTATAATTTAAAAAATAGTTATCTTAATAGGAATACGACATCCATAAAGTCACGGACTCTAGCGTGCACCCTGTAGTAGCTGGTTTTGGTTTGTTGACAGTAGGAGCAAACTTAGAGCGGCTGAACTATAGCTATTCTCGGTTTTTTTTTAACTCTTCATCTGTTTCTAAAGGCACGAGCCATCACTAGCATGGAAATTTTAGAACTGGAACCTGGGAAAAGCAAAGTGTGGATTGAAATCGTTAATATAATTTTATTTAATGCACATCTTTTACAGTAATAACATATACAAGTTGATTTATAAACAAACGACTCATATTTTTTTATATCATTCGATTGGCTGTCAAGAAAACTGAAAATAGATGAATGAAAAACGTGAACAAATTGTACCGTTTCAATGAGTGGACTAAATAAACAACTCGCTTTACATCAGATATCAGTAGTATTATTATGTAGAGGTTTTTTTTTATCGGGTCATAGAGGTTGTTAACACTTGTGTTTTATTATGACGACAAAGAGGTTGGTGATGATCTAGTTTAGTAAATTTAAGGGAATCAGTTACACCGTTATTTTCGTGTTGATTAATCGAACGAGAGAGACTTCTTATGAAAAATGAATCCACTAAATCAGTCTACGTGCTGTGGTCTTTCATTTCAAATTTATTCCAGTATTACATCATCTTCCCAGCTTATTTACATTTTCTCTGATTATAGATACTGAATCTTTCTCTTTAGTTTTGCTTTCTCTTGCCCTATATAAATATGTTGTTGTAAAATCATCAGCTGAAAGGCTGATTTGAACATCTAGAGGCTTTACTAAGTAAAATGATGAGTGAGTTGGTTTACCATTGCTTTCCTCACTGAGTTGAAAAGTATGCTTATCAGCATTCCAGGCTCTTTTAATATCTTAATATTTACTACCATTCAAATGGCACCTTCACTTCAGAGGAGAAACTCTGATTAGTGTATTTTACACCTCTACTTTTTACTTTCTCTTGACTAAATGAATATATAGGAAGGAAAGTATTGTTTTCATGTCGATTTTTCAAAATCGAATTTTCACCGGATCTATACTTTTTCAGACCTCCTGAACCCAAAAAACATGTTTTTAGCGATTGGTCTGTGTGTGTGTGTGTGTGTGTGTGTGTGTGTGTGTGTGTGTACAAAATATCTCAAGAACGGAACATCGTACGAACTTGAAACTTGAAACTTAAGTTACATACCCTTACCGGACCCGACACGATCATTTTCATCAAAATCGGTCAACCGGAAGTAGTTTATTCGTGTAATTTTTCACTTTTTTGCGATTTTCTCAAAAGCTGGTCCTACGATTTTTTTAAAAATCTCCTCATTTACTCAATTTTTTATTCTCTACAAGATAGGGTAGGCGCCATGTTTGCTGAAATTCTTGGTGAGGGTGTTTTT
Source organism: Catonia carolina (assembly GCA_035578175.1). Taxonomy (NCBI): domain Eukaryota; kingdom Metazoa; phylum Arthropoda; class Insecta; order Hemiptera; family Achilidae; genus Catonia; species Catonia carolina. The sequence goes on from JAQMRL010000010.1 coordinate 10,191,269, forward strand.
ACGTAAAAAATGTTTTTTTAAGATTACGGCTTTAATATGTATTATAACGCAAAAATTTATATAATAAAAAGTGTAGAGAATTTAAAATCCTATAATTTTTAATTCAAACATTTTTTTTGTATAACGCTTAGTTTAGCGGTAATTAGCGATTTTCTGTTTTTTCTCACGAAAACGTGTGAAAAATCGATTTTTTTAAGATTTCGGCCTTAGTATTCATTTTATGACAAAAGTGTTTATAATCAAATTTATAGAAAATTAAAAGATCTACAACTTTTATTTGGAGCATTTTTCTCTACAGAGAGTAGTTTAGTGTGAAAAAGTGATTTTCCGTATTTTTAAGCCAAACTGAGGTTGATTTTCATTTTGCGTCTTTCATATATGATTAAAATTAGGTTATGTTTATTGAGGTTAGTTGTTTGTTTATTTCTAATGTTTTATTACTATTGTTAATTATTTGCATTGGCAAGAGAAAGTCGTGTGAGTGTTTCACACCAGATTTTTTACTTTTGAGACCCCATAGGTCACTTAAGTTCAAATTCAGGTTTGTTCCAAGGTTGGGTTTCTTTGAGAAGCACGCTCTCTTGAGACCGCCTTCCTTTCGTTTGGCCCACACTTTATTAAGACGCTCCGGTCTTCATCGGTAAACACCCTGTTGTATACTCTTGTGGGTGGGTTTTGGTGCAAATGTGATCATGTTAGCCTTGACCAGTTGATCGTACTCTGTTGATTTCTTTAGTAGGTCCTGTTTAGTGATTTTAAGTTCCTCCATATCTTGCTGTACATTTTTCAGCCGCTTAGGTCTCGACACCTTATCCCAAAAATGGTTGATCAGCCGGTTCACAAGTCTGGAGTTTTCCGTTCTGAGTAGGTGTCCTAGGAATGATATTCTTTTCCTTCTGAAGTTGTTTGTTAGTGAGGTGATTAGCTTGTAGATTTCTTTGTTTGGGATTAACCGCCACTGTCCTTCCACCATATGCTTTTTGTTTATGCGCTTCCTCAGTTTTCTTCTTTCTATTTTCTCAATTCTGTCGGTGTCTCCCACGCGATACGGCCCGAATAAAGTTTTGCTGGCATAGTGAATTTCAGGGAGAACCACTGTTTTATAGTGTCGTAGTTTGGGTTTTGTTCACAGACACTTCTTGTTGTAGATGTTTTGAGTGGTTATCAGGGATTTTTTGAGTTTAGTAATCTTTTCTTGCCATATGGGCCTTTCGTTGAGACAGTTAGTTATGGTTTCTCCGAGATTTCTACAAGTTCTATTTGGTTTTCGTTAATACATTATATAATATTACATAATATTTACCCAATTTTATTTTATTATTTAATTTTATTATTTTTGAATACAATGTTTTTTTAGGTCATCAGCTGAAAGGCTGGTTTGAACCTCTAGAGGCTTCACTTAGTAAAATGAGGAATGAGTTGGTTTACCATAGCTTCCCTCACTGTGTTGAAAAGTATGCTTATCAACATGCCAGGCCCTTTATAAATACTCATTTTTCCATCCTGCAAATGACAGCTTCACTTCAAAAGAAACTCTGCCTGGTGTCTTTTACACCGGCCGCATTGGCGTAGTTAGTAACGAGCTTGCCTCTCATCATGCAGTCTTGGGTTCGAATCCCATTCAGGCACGGCATATTTTCATACACAAAAAATCATTTCACCCTTCACTGTCTGCATTAGCAGTAAAATTGCAAAACAGTCAGACGATAAATCAAAAAAAAAAATAGTGTCTTACACCTCTACTTTTCCTGTTCTTAAATGCTTCAGTCATATAATTGGCTGAAACAGTAGTTTACTATTGTTGAAGCCCTGGAATAAGCAGATCGAGTGCAAGTAATTTAACATCCTACCTGCCTGTTATGGGCAATTTATAATAATATAATTTTGTGTTATTATAAATAATTTATGTGTTAAGATTTAAGAGTTATGTGTGAAGATTTTAATCTCGGAATTTCCGCCACGAAAACCAAGGTAATGGCATTCAAGGGGAAATATCCGGTCCGATCTAAAATTGTCATAAACGATGCGATAGTGAAGCAGGTGTCCAATTTTAGTTACTTGGGATGTGACGTAGGAGTAGACTTGGATTTAGACATCGAGCGGAAGATCAGTAAGTTCCAAAGGATTTGTGGCACAATCAATAGAACATTGCATAACCATTGGCCAGACCTGACACAATTATGAAGTTTTACAAGGTAATGGCAACTCCCATAATAATGTATGGGAGTGAAGCGTGGGTGCCCACGAAGAGAAATGTTCAAAGGATCCAAGCAGCGGAGATGAGATTCCTGCGACGAGTTAAGGGATGCTCACGGTTGGATAAAGTGCGGAATGCCGATATAAGAAAGGAGCTCCAAGTCTACTGCCTGAATGAGAAGATTGAGGGGTATCGCGGGCGATGGAGGGGACACCTGGACAGAATGCCGAATAACAGAATACCTCTCCAAGTACACCGTTATGCACCGGTTGGACGGAGAGATGTGGGACGACCTCGCAAGGCATGGATGTGAGCTGGGAGTTTCAAGTTTGTGAGTTCGGAACAGGCGACTGCCTAAACCTTGAAGGAAGAAGAAGGAGATAAATAATAATTTATTAATTAATTTTATTATTCTGGAATGCCATGTTATTTAGGTGATCAGCTAAAAGGCTGGTTGTACCTCTACAATGCTTTTCACGGTTGATAAACGCTGCTGTTCAATTTTTTTTTTTTTTTAATTCCTAATGTTCCAGTCAGTCAGCTGGAAGAAAGTCGCTATTATTTGTTAAGTAACACCGGTTGGGCAAGCGACTTTGTATGGTGACCAGTTGACAGCCATCCATGAACAAACTCTACTGGGGGTCCCTATTATAACTCATGTCTAATCCACGTCAAAAAAAAATACAGCAAAAAGCAGCGATCAAATTAGGTAGTTGTCAACAATGTACAGTTCCCGATAACAAATAAAAGCTAAAAAAAAAAAAAAATCCTAATATGTGTACGTTGCAATCTGTTCAATTCAGAACAATAAGCAACCCCCTGCCCATAACAGACAGGTGGAGTGTCAAATTATTTACACTCAATCTGTTCGTTGCAGGGCTAAAATAAATAGTTCTGTTTCTTATCACATGGTCAGCCAATTAAATGACTGAATCGTTTAAGAACAGAAGAGGTAGAGGTATAAAAGACACTAGTCAGAGTTATCTTCTCTGAAAGTAATGAATTTCACTATACAGCCAGACCCTGTGGTGAATGAAGTGAAGTTGTCGGTTACAGAGTGGAAAATATGTGCTTTTCAGAGGGCCCGGCATGCTGATAAGCGTACTTTTTCACTCAGTGAGGAAGGCTATGGTAAACCACCTCACTCCTCGTTTTACTTAGTAAAACCTCTAGAGGTTCAAACCAGCCTCTCGGCTGTTGACCTAAACAACAACAACAACAAGCAATCCCATGACCCAATGAGATGAGGATGATAATGTATGACGTGTAAATGAGGTGTAGTCTTGTACAGACCCAGGTTGACCACTCCTGAGAGAGTATGGTTAATTGTTCAACTCCTTTCACAAAAACCAATTTCAAGCAGTGAATTCTTCGCCAAATTAGTTCATTGAGCACACAAGCGATTGTTAAAGAGCTACTAATGATATTTAAATTGCCCCCACACCTTTCTTTTTACCAAGTCTTTTTTGCATTCCATGTAGCAGCGTAATCTTCCCATTCCCTGTCCAAGATTTTGACTTCATCCAATAATGTATTTATTATTTTGTGTTGACAAAGTTTGCTTTTTACTTTCTCTTGCCTATATGAATATATAGGAAGGAAAGTATTGTTTTCATGTCGATTTTAAGAAATCGAGTTTTCACCGGATCTATACGTTTTCAGACCCGCTAAACCCAAAAAACATGTTTCTAGCGATTGGTCTGTGTGTGTGTGTGTGTGTCTGTATGTGAACAGAATATCTCAAGAACGGAACATCGTACGAACTTGAAACTTAAGTTACATACCACTACCGGACCCGACACGAACATTTTCATCAAAATCGGTCAACCGGAAGTAGTAGTTTATACGTGTAATTTTTCACTTTTTTGCGATTTTCTCAAAAACTGGTCCTACGATTTTTTAAAAATCGCCTGGTTTACTCAATTTGTTATTCTCTACAAGATAGGGTAGGCGTCATGTTTGCTGAAATTCTGCGTGAGGCTGTTTTTACGTAAAAACATTTTCTTTTTAAGATTGCGGCTTTAATATGCATTTTAGCGCAAAACGTTATATAATAAAAGTTGTAGAGAATGTAAAATTCTACAACTTTTATTTCAAACATTTTTTTGTATAACGCTTAGTTTAGCGGTAATTAGCAATTTTCTGGTTTTTTCTCACGAAAACGTGTGAAAAATCGATTTTTTAAAGATTTCGGCCTTAGAATGCATTTTACGACAAAAGTGTATATAATAAAATTTATAGGAAATTAAAAGACCTACAACTTTTATTTAAAGCATTTTCTCCACAGAGCCTAGTTGAGCGTGAAAGATTGATTTTCCGTATTTTTAGGCCAAACTGAGGTTGATTTTCAAAATAGCGTTATGTTTTTGAGGGTAGTCTTTTGTTTATTTCTAATGTTTTATTACTAATGTTAGGTTATATTGGTCATTATTTGCATTGGCAAGAGAAAGTTGTGTGAGTGTTTCACACCAGATTTTTTATTTATTTATGCAGTAATTCAGTAATTCTCAATCTGTCCATTGCAGGGCTAAAATAAATATTTCTGTTTCTTATCACGTGATCAGCCAATTAAATGACTGAATAATTTATGAACAGAAGAGGTAGAGGTGTAAAAGACACTAATCAGAGTTATCTCCTCTGAAAGTAATGAATTTCATTATACAGCCAGACCCTGTGGTAAATGAAGTAAAGTTGTCATTTGAAGAGTGGAAAATATGTGCTTTTCAGAAGGCCCGGCATGCTGATAAGCGTACTTTTCCACCCAGTGAGGAAGGCAATGGTAAACCACCTCACTTCTTGTTTTACTTAGTAAAACCTCTACAGGTTCAAACTAGCCTTTCGGCTGATGACGTAAACAGCAACGCAGTATTTCTGGGTGGTGTTTCGTACAAGCTGATTATTTTATAAAGTAACTAATTTGTGATTGTTGTTGTTTAGGTCATCAGCCGAAAGGCTGGTTTGAACCTGTAGAGGTTTTACTAAGTAAAACAAGGAGTGAGGTGGTTTACAATTGCCTTCCTCACTGAGTGGAAAAGTACGCTTATCAGCATGCCGGGCCCTCTGAAAAGCACATATTTTCCACTCTGTAACCGACAACTTCACTTCATTCACCACAGGGTCTGGCTGTACGATGAAATTCATTACTTTCAGAGGAGATAACTCTGACTAGTGTCTTTTACACCTCTACCTCTTCTGTTCTTAAATGATTCAGTCATTTAATTGGCTGACCATGTGATAAGAAACAGAACTATTTATTTTAGCCCTGCAACGAACAGATTGAGTATAAATTTGACACTCCACCTGTCTGTTAAGGGCAGAATTTGTGATTATATTTTCTGTTTCAGTATGTAACAGTGCACGTTATAAGACAATCGATATTTACTCTGTGGGCAGCTGTATTAGTACTCGTATGTCTACCATTCTTTGGTTTCGGTCTATATTTTGAACCGAAAACAGCAACATGCGTACGGTACCGAATGGCCTCATTACCACAAGATGTTGCTTACGCATACCTCTTTTTTACATTCGGTAAGTCATTTAATGATTATTTTACTTTTATCGTTTTAATTGTATTGTTTTGTCACCAATGCTCCTTTTACTTGTTTACACGTCATTAGCCGAAACCTCTTAAGGGTTTGAACCTCTTAAGGGGGTAGTCAACTCATGAAGATGATTATTTTTACTCTCTCTTGCCTATATGAATATATAGGAAGGAAAGTATTGTTTTCATGTCGATTTTTCGAAATCGAGTTTTCACCGGATCTATACGTTTTCAGACCTCCTGAACCCAAAAAACATGTTTTTAGCGATTGGTCTGTGTGTGTGTGTGTGTGTGTGTGTGTGTGTGTGTGTGTGTGTGTGTGTACAAAATATCTCAAGAACGGAACATCGAACGAACTTGAAACTTAAAACTTAAGTTACATATCACTACCGGACCCGACACGAACATTTTCATCAAAATCGGTCAACCGGAAGTAGTGGTTTATTCGTATAATTTTTCACTTTTTTGCGATTTTCTCAAAAACTAGTCCTACGATTTTTTTTTAAATCAACTGGTTTACTAAATTTTTTTATGCTCTACAATATAGGGTAGGCGCCATGTTTGCTGAAATTCTGCTTGAGGCTGTTTTTACGTAAAAACATTTTCTTTTTAAGATTGCGGCTTTAATATGCATTTTAGCGCAAAACGTTATATAATAAAAGTTGTAGAGAATGTAAAATTCTACAACTTTTATTTCAAACAATTTTTTGTATAACGCTTAGTTTAGCGGTAATTTGCGATTTTATGTTTTTTTTCTCACGAAAACGTGAGAAAAATCGATTTTTTTAACATTTCGGTCTTAGTATGCATTTTACGACAAAAGTGTATATAATTAAATTTATAGAAAATTAAAAGATCTACAACTTTTGTTTAGAGCATTTTTCTCTACAGAGCCTAGTTTAGCGTGAAAGCGTGATTTTCCGTATTTTTAAGCCAAACTGAGTTCGATTGTCATTTTGCGTCATTCACTCATGATTAAAATAAGGTTATGTTTTTGAGGTTAGTTTTTGTTTATTTCTAATATTTTATTAATAATGTTAGGTTTATTATTAATTATTTGCATTGGCAAGAGAAAGTTGTGTGATGTTTCACTCATGATTAAAATAAGGTTATGTTTTTGAGGTTAGTTTTTGTTTATTTCTAATATTTTATTAATAATGTTAGGTTTATTATTAATTATTTGCATTGGCAAGAGAAAGTTGTGTGAGTGTTTCACACCAGATTTTTAAATTTTCATTGATTTTTGCATTTATTTGAAGTTTAAAATTTTCTTTTTTTTTCTGTAATCCCTAATTTGTGTACGTTGCAATCTGTTCAGTTCAGAACAATAAGCAACCCCATGGCCCATTGAGTTGAGGATGACGTGTTGTATGATGTTTAAATGAGGTGTAGTCTTGTACAGACCCAGGCCGACCATTCCCGTCTGCATTAGCAGCAATTTGCAAAACAATCGGACGTTAAACCAACAAAAAAAAAAGGCCGACCATTCCTGAGAGTGTATGGTTAATTGAACCCCAACCATCAAAGTACAACGATAACCACTGTCTAGTATTCAAATCCAAATAAAAGTAACTACCTTTTTCTAGGATTTGAGCCAGAAACCTTCGTCTCCGAAAATCAGCTGTTAAACAGCTGATTTTGGCGGCGACTTCACCTCTAGACCAACCCGGTGGGTTAAAATTTTGTAAATCACAATATTTGTTTACTTTGTTTGTATGTTGACAAAAAGTTATAAAAACATCCGTTTAAAATAAAGCTCACTAGCAAGGTGAGTGAAATTTTCCTTTAACTTTAAGTTTTCCAGAAATGTGGTTTTTGTATGATTGTACATTCTTAGGAAATAAATATTTTGGTTAGTATTGGAGATATTTGGATGATGTTTTTTTCGAATGTTCAGAATTTCTTGCTCTATTATCTGTGGAATGATTATTATAAAATCCTTAATTGGGATTTAGTTAAAAAATAATTTGTGAATGCATGAAATAAAGATTTTTGAAAATGTGGTTTTTCTTTAATAAAATTTTTGTAAGAAAAATACATACAAGCGCATACAACAAATAATAGACAGCAATTTTCTGTATTTTGTAGCATAAGAATCATGTTGATATCTTTCTTGGTTACTGAGATATTTAATTCCCCGTAAAAACCCGCGTTTCCAACCTCACCCTTATATTAGGGGCTGTAATTAATTTTTTGGCTTGGTTCAAATGGTTGATCATTACTAGTAAATTACTCTTCATTTAAAATAAATAATGATAAATTATTATAGCCTAAAGTTTTCATTTTCATTTTTTGGGTTGACTACCTCCTTAAGTAGGTATAATGTGGAGTGAGTTGGTTCACAATTGCCTCCCTGACAGAGTGGAAAACTATGCTTATCAGCATATCAGGCTTTCTGAAAAGCATCCACTTTTCACCCTGCAAATGACACCTTCACTTCATTCACAACAGGGTCTGGCTGTATAATGAAATTGATTACTCTCAGAGGAGATAATTCTGATTAGTGTCTTTTATACCTCTACCTGTTCTCTTGTTAAATGCTTCAGTCATGTGATTGGCTGATCCTTATAAATTATTATAATTGTAAATTCTTTATTATAATTCTTCTTTACTGTAATTGTAATCTCATTGGGATAACATATTTAGTAATCATTTTGTAAGGAATCAATATTTTAATGTGATAGGGTTACAACTAGCAGATCAATAGCAACATGGCATTTATCCTATTTTTTTACTTTCTCTTGCCTATTATATGAATATATAGGAACGAAAGTATTGTTTTCATGTCGACTTTAACAAATTGAGTTTTCACCGGATCTACACGTTTACAGACCCCCCTGAACCCAAAAAACATGTTTTTAGCGATTGGTGTGTGTGTGTGTGTGTGTGTGTGAACAAAATATCTCAAGAACGGAACATCGTACGAACTTGAAACTTGAAACTTATGTTACATACCACTACCGAACCCGACACGAACATTTTCATCAAAATCGGTCAACCGGAAGTAGTAGTTTACTCGTGTAATTTTTCACTTTTTTGAGATTTTCTCAAAAACTGGTCCTACGATTTTTTTAAAAAATCGCCTCATTTACTTAATTTTTTATGCTCTACAAGATAGGGTAGGCGCCATGTTTGCTGAAATTCTTGGTGAGGCTGTTTTCACGTAAAAGATCTACAAGTTTTATTTAAAGCATTTTTCTCTACAGAGCCTAGTTAAGTTTGAAAGAGTGATATTTTGTAATTTCAAGCAAAACAGGTTGACTTTCATTTTGTGTATTTCACTCATGATTAAAATTAGGTTATGTTTATTGAGGTTAGATTTTTTTTTGGTTGTTTTTAATGTTTTATTACTAATGTTATGTAATATTGTTAATTATTTGCATTGGCAAGAGAAAGTTGTGTGAGTGTTTTACACCAGATTTTTTAAAATAATACATTCATTTATAATAAATACTTATTATAATTATTTATGTGCAATAAAATGGATTTTAATTAATTTTAAAATGGATTTTGTTGTTTACAGGAACATTTTTATCAATATGCATCGTATGGTGTAACCTAGCAGTGATGCGAGCTCTGTGTGGTACAAACCGTTGCGGCAAGAAACATGCCGTTATAACCAGGCGCATAAGTCGTAACCAATCATTATCTTCTGATGATTGTACTAGAGAAGAATTGGCTTTTGCTCGACTTATGGCAATTCTTTGCATAGTGTTTGTTCTCTGTTGGATGCCGCAAATGGTATGTGTTATAATTTATTACAATTAATTCACTAGGTGAACCTGTGCGGGAAAACCCGCACAAAAAGTGTAAATTTGTTTTTATAGAACTTCTCTGTAAACAACATTTTTTGTTTTATTGTTGTGTGGCATTATTTTAACTTTTAGGCTATTAAATGATCTGACACGTGACGTAGCAATATACAATTTGTCCATGTGAAAATACCGTCTGTGGCAGATAAAGGCCAACTTTGTTGAATGTTTGGCCTTGGGATTTATTTATTGTAATCGCAAATGCTAAACGGATGGGGAAGTGTCTTCTCTTAAATGTAAATGGCAAAGTACTATCCGAAGAGGTTAAATCTAACCGCGGTAGTAAAACCCTTCTGCCTTTGGCTGCCCCTGTTATGACTTCTAAATCAAGAAAATGTTCGTACATTCTTTTCACCACCAGTCTTGTGCCATTCATTAACCCATTGATTACGTTGATGTTACGTAACAGAATTACTATGGCACCAACCTTTAATTTTAAAATGTGAGGAGGCAGGCCAATTAAAATGAAGAAAATGATATCAGTGTGGTTGCCTGAAGAAAATAGTGTTAGTAGCCCCCTCTCCAAACTGAAATAGCTGTGCGAGATGTGGGAGGGATAGGTAGAGAAAGAGAGAGGCCTATACTTCAGTTCGTTGAACTGGCCCCCTCTCCAATGTATTTTAGACCTCCTACTTTACGGTCATAAATCGAAATATTTGATTTTGGATAGTTTTCTGCAAATCTACTCGAACAGACGATTCATTTGAGCCCACTTCGGGGAAAATCGGTGAAGGTTCAGGTGGTTAAAATCGTGTTGAAAAAAACCTGCTCGCTATTAATATATAGATATCCCTAAAGTGTGTACGAGAGGGGGGTGCCTAGAAGTAACCGGAGGAATAGCATTGCCGTGGGTGGTGCATGTGTAGTACGCATTTTCTGCCACACAGATATGTATAGCGCAACTCATTGCGAGTTCAGTGCAGTGATTGCAACTCATTGCGAGTTCAGCGCAGTGATTGCAACTCATTGCGAGTTCAGCGCAGTGATTGCAACTCATTGCGAGTTCAGCGCAGTGATTGCAACTCATTGCGAGTTCAGCGCAGTGATTGCAACTCATTGCGAGTTCAGCGCAGTGATTGCAACTCATTGCGAGTTCAGCGCAGTGATTGCAACTCATTGCGAGTGCAGTATTCATCTGCAGTGATTGTTTTTACTAGCGCTGTTTTGTTCTTGTTTCGTTTTTCATGATGGCAAGTTTAAGTGAACGACATGTAGCTGTCAAATTCTGTTTTCTACTCGGTAAAAGTGCTGCTGAAACTGTTTTAATGTTGAAAACAGCTTACAAAGATGATGCTGTGGGAAAATCTCAAGTAAAGGTATCAGACGAACTAATGTCCCATAGCCGAGCGAGTGAGAGAGCGCTTAAACGTCTTTACCGTTGTAATCCAAATCTGAAAACATACTACAGTCGTTATCTTGCTTGTTAGTTTACTGTATTCATAAACGCTTGCTCACAACAATGAGTAAAATTAAAGACAATGTTATTGGAACGGCGCGTATGGGTTGTGCGAGTGAGAGCATTATGCATTCTCTCACTCCCACGGCTAGGGGAGATTAGTTCATCTGAATACTGTAGGTATATGAGTGGTTTTCTAGGTTTAAAAATGGCGACATGTCAGTTGATGACAAACCTTGTTCTGGGCGTCCATCAACTGCCCGAATCGACGAAAATGTTTAAAAAATTCGAGAGCGTGTGCTCTCAGACCGTCGACTGACAATTTGGAAGTTTTTTAGAAGATTGCGCAACTGTGTTCGTCAAAAAATATTAGATTTGTGGCAGACCGGAGACTGGTTCTTCCACCACGATAATGCACCTGCACACTTGGTGAAAGATTTTTTGACTAAAAATGGCATGGTTCCGCTGCAGTGATTGTCCAATACCTACCGATACTTACCGGCATAGAAGCTATTTGTGCTAACCACTACTCCAACGGACTGGCCGAATGATAAATTAAAGCAGCTCAGTAAAGCATAACAATGAATCTACAAAATGGTGTACTAAAAGAAGTTTTCTTTCCTTTTCAGATCTCAATTCCAATGGCGCAGATGAAATTAAATTCATTCTCAAGTCGAATGTTTTTTAGAATAGCCGACATATTAATGGCGTTACATTTTACATTAGATCCGTATATATATGTTCTTCAAACGAGGCCATTATGTCGTTCGCTGTGTTGTAGACGAAATAAAAGTCGACAGAACTCGCTGAAAACGAATCAGGATTCTTGCACCCGCTAGTCATTTTTATTACGTAAAATAGGTAAAGATTTATCAACTACTGTACATTATTAGTAATTTAAAAGACTGATTAAAATATTACTATTTCTAATTTGTGCTATTAGCTTAGATATTGTAAGAGGATTATCTGGGAAGTAATGTTACAATACTTTTTTTGTGTTCTGGAGACTCCAGGAGGAGTATAGGACATGTCAGTTATAACACCTGAAATATAAATATAAGATTCACACAATGTATCACTACTATCAAGAAAGAAATTATTGTCGTCGTCGTCGTCTTCATGGATTAGGCTATTCAAGCCTGTTCCGGCGTCCATTATTACAGAAATTATTGTACGCTATAATAAGTTTCACCGATCAAGTAATTTTTCAGATTTTTACTTTCTCTTGCCTATATGAATATATAGAAAGAAAAGTATTGTTTTCATGTAGATTTTTCGAAATCGAATTTTCACCGGATCTACACGTTTTCAGACCCCCTGAACCCAAAAAACATGTTTTTAGCGATTGGTCTGTGTGTGTGTGTGTGTGTGTGTGTGTGAACAGAATATCTCAAGAACGGAACATCGTACAAACTTGAAACTTATGTTACATACCACTACCGAACTCGACACGAACATTTTCATCAAAATCGGTCAACCGGAAGTAGTAGTTTATTCGTGTAATTTTTCACTTTTTTGCGATTTTCTCAAAAACTGGTCATATGATTTTTTTTAAAATAACCTGGTTTACTAAATTGTTTATGCTTTACAAGATAGGGTAGGCGCCATGTTTGCTGAAATTCTTGATGAGCCTGTTTTTACGTAGAAAAAGTGTTTTTTTAAGATTACGGCTTTAATATGTAGGCTATTATAGCGCAAAAATTTATATAATAAAAAATGTAGAAAATTTAAAATTCTACAACTTTTATTTCAAACATTTTTTTGTATAACGCTTAGTTTAGCGGTAATTAACGATTTTCTCACGAAAACGTGTGAAAAATCGATTTTTTTTAAATTTCGGCCTTAGTATGCATTTTAAGACAAAAGTGTATATAGGCCTAATCGAATTTATAGAAAATTAAAAAATCTACAACTTTAATTAGAGTATTTTTTTCTACAGAGCCTAGTTTAGCGTGAAAGAGTCATTTTCCGTATTTTTAAGCCAAACTGAGGTTGATTTTCATTTTGCGTCTTTCATATATGATTATAATGAGGTTATGTTTATTGAGGTTAGTTATTTGTTTATTTCTAATGTTTTATTACTAATGTTAGGTTTATTGTTAATTATTTGCACTGGCAAGAGAAAGTTGTGTGAGTGTTTCACACCATTTTTTTTCGTATAAGGTTTATGAAGAAAATTTTCTCGGATTTTAAAAAAAAAATCTTAGGACCAGTTTTTGAGAAAATCGCAAAAAAGTGAAAAATTATACGAATAAACTACTACTTCCGGCTGACCGATTTTGATGAAAATGTTCGTGTCGTGTCTGGTAGTGGTATGTAACTTAAGTTTCAAGTTCGTACGTTGTTCCGTTCTTGAGATATTCTGTTCACACACACACACACACACACACACACACACACACAGACCAATCGTTAAAAACATGTTTTTTTGGGTTCAGGGGGTCTGAAAACGTGTAGATCCAGTGAAAACTCGATTTCAGAAAATCGACATGAAAACAATACTTTCCTTCCTATATATTCATATAGGCAAGAGAAAGTAAAAATTTTTATAACCGTACTTTCTGGATAACCTTCATAGTAAGTGTGCTTACGTCTTATGTACATAAAATATATGTCAATACAAGTATTACTATTATGTTAATTATTATTATTATAAAATATAATGTAAGATTGTGGATTATGCAAAGGGTGCCCCAAAAAAACTGAGAGTGAAATTTGTATGACAGACAGCATTATCTGGAGGCGTAAGGGCAATTTAAAAATCATTAGTAGCTCTTTAACTATCACTTGTATGTTCAATGAATTACGAGTGTTATCCAGAAAATAACCTCCGTTTTGAAATAAAAAGTAAACGAGTGATGATACAAAAACTTTATTATATACATATCAAAACTACAGTTTTCTCTATTTTTCGACATAGTCGCCGAACAGATTCAAGCACTTGTCGTACCTTGGAACAGTCTTTGAAATACCCTCTGCATAAAAATCTGCCGCCTGTGAATGTAGCCAACCATTCACGGCGTTTTGAAGCTCTTCGTCATTGGCGAACCGCTGAGATGCAAGCCACCGCTTCATGTTCGGGAACAGGTGAAAGTCACTAGGAGCCAAGTCCGGGCTGTTTGAGGGATGATCGAAAACGTCCTATTTAAACTTGGCCAAAAGTTCATTTGTTTTCTCGCCCTCATACAGCTCGAAGAACAAATGAACTTTTGACCAAGTTTAAATGTGACGTTTTCGATCATCCCTCATACAGCCCGGACTTGGCTCCTAGTGACTTTCACCTGTTCCCGAACATGAAGCGGTGGCTTGCATCTCAGCGGTTTGCCAATGACGAAGACCTTCAAAGCGCCGTGAATGGTTGGCTACATTCACAGGCGGCAGATTTTTATGTAGAGGTTATTTCAAAGACTGTTCCAAGGTACGACAAGTGCTTGAATCTGTTTGGCGACTATGTCGAAAAATAGAGAAAAACTGTAGTTTTAATATGTATATAATAAATTTTTTGTATCTTCACTCGTTTACTTTTTATTTTAAAAGGGAGGTTATTTTCTGAATAACCCTCGTAATTTGGTGAAGAATTCACCGATTGAAATTGGTTTTTGTGAAAGGAGTTGAACAGCGCCCTCTGGATTGTAAAACTATTTTATTTTTAAATGTTAAGTTACTAAAACATTCACAAATTAATTTTTGAAATTTATTCTGCCAATCATTAATATAAATGAAATTTATCATCTTATCTTTCGTTCCCTTTAAGTTTAAAAAATTTACCCGCGTTTCGGTGGTACCACCTTTTTCAGAGCAATAGGCCTATTATTAAAATTTAGATTGGTGTTTCCATTTAGTCATTTAGATTAAAAAGCGTTCTAGATTTTAAATTTTAATTTTTACTTTCTCTTGCTTATATGAATATGTAGGAAGGAAAGTATTGTTTTCATGTCGATTTTTCGAAATCGAGTTTTCACCGAATCTACACGTTTTAAGACCCCCCTGAACCCTAAAAAACATGTTTTTAGCGATTGGTCTGTGAGTGTGTGTGTGTGAACAGAATATCTCAAGAACGGAACATCGTACGAACTTGAAACTTGAAACTCAAGTTACATACCACTACCGGGCACGACACGAACATTTTCATCAAAATCGGTCAACTGGAAGTAGTAGTTTATTCGTGTCATTTTTCACCTTTTTTGCGATTTTCTCAAAAACGGCTCCTACGAATTTTTTAAAATCGCCTCGTTTACTAATTTTTTATGCTCTACAAGATAGGGTAGGCGCCATTTCTGCCGAAATTCTTCGAGAGACCGTTTTTATGTAAAAAAATCTGGTGTGAAACACTCACACAACTTTCTCTTGCCAATGAATATAATGATCGATATAACCAAACATTAGTAATGAAACATTAGAAATAAACAAAAAACTAACTTCAAAAATATAACCTTATTTTAATCAGGAGTGAATGACGCACAATGAAAATCAACCTCAGTTTGGCTTAAAAATACGGAAAATCACTGTTTCACGCCAAACTCTCTGTAGAGAAAAATGCTGTAAATAAAAGTTGTAGATCTTTTTATTTCCTATAAAATTTATTATATACACGTTTGTCGTAAAATGCATACTAAGGCCGAATTCTTAAAAAAATCGATTTTTCACACGTTTCTGTGAGAAAAAAACAGAAAATCGCTAATTACCGCTAAACTAAGCGTAATACAAAAAATGTTTGAAATAAAAGTTGTAGGACATTAAATTCTCTACAAATTTTATTATATACATTTTTACGCTGAAATGCATAATAAAGCCGCAATCTTAAAAAAACCAATTTGTTTACGTAAAAACAGCCTCACCAAGAGATTCAGCAAACATGGCGCCTACCCTATCTTGTAGAGCATAAAAACTTTAGTAAATCAGGCGATTTTAAAAAAAATTGTAGCACCAGTTTTTGAGAAAATCGCAAAAAAGTGAAAAATTACACGAATAAACTACTACTTCCGGTTGACACATTTTGATGAAAATGTTTGTGTCGGGTCCGGTAGTGGTATTTAACTTAAATTTTAATTTTCAAGTTCGTACAATGTTCCGTTCTTGAGATATTCTGTTCACACACACGGACACACAGGCTAATCGCTAAAAACATGTTTTTGGGTTCACGGGGTCTGAAAACGTGTAGATCCAGTGAAAACTCGATTTCTTAAAATCGACATGAAAACAATACTTTCTTTTCTATATATTCATATAGGCAAGAGAAAGTAAAAATAGGCATGGTATTCATGTGCAATTGAAATTGGATTTAGCTACCATACTTTTGTTCAAAATTTGATACATTCAATGACATGTTGATTTATATTTTATTTGCATCACCTAATTGTTTTGTATTTAGTAGCGTTAATAGATGACAATATAACGAACTGTAGGCTATTTGTGTGTGTGTGTGTGTGTGTGTGTGTGTGTATACAAAATATCTCAAGAACGGAACATCGTACAAACTTGAAACTTAAGTTACATACCACTACCGGACCCGACACGAACATTTTCATCAAAATCGGTCAACCGGAAGTAGTAGTTTATTCGTGTAATTTTTCACTTTTTTGCGATTTTCTTAAAAACGTCCTACGATTTTTTTAAAAATCGCCTGGTTTACTCAATTTTTTATTCTCTACAAGATAGGGTAAGCACCATGTTTGCTGAAATTCTTGGTGAGGCCGTTTTCACGTAAAAATCTTGTTTTTTTTAAGATTACGGCTTTAATATGCAATTCAGCGCTAAAATTTATATAATAAAAGTTGTAGAGAATTTAAAATCCTACAACTTTTATTTCAAACATTTTTTGGTATAACGCTTAGTTTAGCGGTAATTTGCGATTTTCTGTTTTTTTCTCACGAAAACGAGTGAAAAATCAATTTTTTCAAGATTTCGGCCTTAGTACGCATTTTACGACAAAAGTGTCTGTAATAAAATTTATAGGAAATTAAAAGATGTACAACTTTTATTTAAAACATTTTTCTCTAAAGACCCTAGTTTAGTGTGAAAGAGTGATTTTCCGTATTTTTAAGCCAAACTGAGGTTCAATTTCATTTTGCTTCTTTCACTCATGATTAAAATAAGGTTATCTTTATTGAGGTTAGTTTTTTGTTTATTTGTAATGTTTTATCACTAATGTTATGATTATTGTTAATTATTTGCATTGGCAAGAGAAAGTCGTGTGTGTTTCACACCACATTTTTTTTATTTGCATAACCTAATTGTCGTATTTAGTACCGTTAATAGATGACAATATAACGAACTGTATTTCTGTTAAATTATACAAAAGAATAGTTCATTTTTGGTGTCGTCACACTTATATTGTATTTAAAAATACAATGAGTAAATAGTTATGATAAAAGTTTTCAATTATGTGCAGGCCTGTGTCGTAGAAACCCACAGTGTTGAATGAATATAAAAAAATCTGGTGTGAAACACTCACACAACTTTCTTATGCCAATGCAAATATTTAACAATAAACCTAACATTAGAAATAAACAAAAAACTAACTTTAATAACATAACCTAATTTTAATGATGACTGAAAGACGCAAAATGAAAATCGACCTCAGTTTGGCTTAAAAATACGGAAAATCACTCTTTCACGCTAAACTAGGCTCTTTAGAGAAAAATGCTCTGAATAAAAGTTGTAGATCTTTTAATTTTCTATAAATTTGATTATATATACACTTTTGTCATGCCGAAATCTTAAAAAAATCGATTTTTCACACGTTTTCGTGAGAAAAAAACAGAAAATAGCTAATTACCGCTAAACTAAGCGTTATAAAAAAAATGTTTGAAATAAAAGTTGTAGAATTTTAAATTGTCTACAACTTTTATTATATAAATTTTTGCGCTAAAATGCATATTAAAGCCGCAATTTCTAAAAAATAATTCGTGTACGTGAAAACAGCCTCTCCAAGAATTTCAGCAGACATAGTGCCTACCCTATCTTGTAGAGATGTAAAATTTAGTAAACCAGGCGATTTTTTAAAAAATCGTAGGACCAGTTTTTGAGAAAATTGCAAAAAAAGTGAAAAATGATACAAATAAACTACTACTTCCGGTTGACCGATTTTGATGAAAATGTTCATGTCGGGTCCGGTAGTGGTATGTAACTTAAGTTTCAAGTTTCAAGTTCGTATGATGTTCCGTTCTTGAGATATTTTGTACACACACACACACACACACACACACACAGACATATACACACTCACAGACCAATCGCTAAAAACATGTTTTTTTTGGGTTCAGGGGGTCTGAAAACGTATAGAACCGGTGAAAACTCGATTTCGAATAATCGACATGAAAACAATACTTTCCTTCTTATATAGGCAAGAGAAAGTAAAAATCTCGGGATTTTTAAAGCGTTAAATAGTATTTTGTCCTATAATATCGTTTTAACTAGGCTAAAATTCTCTAACAACCTTTTTTTTGAAATTCGTCTGTTTTCCCCTTGATTTAAAAAGACATTCTTTTCAACCAAACCATCGGATAGTCATTCGTTCTGTTCAACACAAATGTAACTCATTTATTATGGAGAATTTGAACAGTCTGAATCAAAGTATACTTAAAGGGCGTAGGCTATAATGGTATAGAGCAGTGGTTCCCAACCCGAAGTGGTCTACGGACCACTCAGCCTGAAAGTGAACTACCACGGACCACCCATTCATTACATTATTGCATATATCTTGTCAGTTGTAATCAAATTAAAAGGTGATTAAATAAAACAAATTTTCAGAAACAAACTATTATTACAAAAATATAATTGTTATTTTCAGAAAGTAGAGTACATTGTACATCACAAAATTGTAAAATTGTAATTGTAAACTGTCTTTTAATAAAATAAGGAATACTGAGTCGAAAGAAATACTTAGTCGAAAATAACAATGAAAATTAAAAATGAAATGAAAATTTCAATGCGACTTTTTTGCACGAATTTTTCTGACTAGCTGAGGAATTCTAGGTTTTAGGCTCTTGCTAAGAGCTACTTTCAAATCACTTCTTACACTTAGCCGATTTCGTTGTTTGTTTTTAATTAACAATAAACTAGAGAACCCCTGCTCACACAAATAAGTAGTTGAAAAATATCATAAAATACCGCAAAGCTACTTGCCGAATGTTGGGTAAGCGCAGGCAGGGCTTTCTTACACCACAACTCTTCTACCCTTACTTAATCTGAATCTTGAATGTATTTACTTAATCTTGTTCAATGAAAATCGTAACTTTGATTTAACTACGGGAAAATATTACTTTTTTATAAGTAGTCACCGGACTCTCACGGACCACCCCGAAGGCTGTCACGGACCACCTTTGGTCCGCGGACCACCGGTTGGGAAACACTGGTATAGAGGTATCAGACGAACTAATGTCCCATAACAGAGTGAGTGAGAGGGAGATATGTGGCATAACTACGCATGCGCCCAAAGGTCTAGCTCTAGACCGTTATAATCCAAATCTGAAAACATACTACAGTTGTTATCTTGCTTGTTAGTTTACTGCGTGCATAAACGCGTGCTCACAACAATGAGTAAAATTAAAGACAATGTTATTGAAACGGCGCGTATGGCTTGTGCGAGTGAGAGCGTTATGCATTCTCTCACTCCCACGGCTAGGGGACATTAGTTCATCTGAATAATGTACAGCACTTTCAGTTGTATAAATCCGACTCTTTTGTGCACATTAACACGTCGGAAATGGCTGCCGTGAACAAACAGCTGACGCTATTCGGTCGAGCGTCATTGTTCTTTCATATTTGTACACGTGTTATTTCTTTGCAGGCAGCTTGACTGTTTCTTATTGTTATCTTAAAAAAATTAAATTCATTCGATAATAAATTATTCCATACTGTTGAAAAACAATAAATTAAATTGGTTAAAAATTATTAGTATCGAGAATCGATGGTAAAAAGTCGATTCTTCCATGCCAAATCTCGTATTTTTCAGACAGGAAAAAATGTCGTTTATCACTAAGATTTTAAAATGTTCATGAAGTTGGGACTGCCTCCGTAACGTAGTGGTAGCGCGCTGGCTTTCAACGCGGAGGTCTCGGGTTCGATTCCCGGATTGGGTCTGGAAATTTTTACAAGATAAAACTCACTGTTCCATAACCCGCCGGCTGTGTAATTTTTTTTTAACGTCCGACAGTTCTACAATTACTGCTAATGCAGACGGTGAAAAGGATGATATATGAAAACGAGTGATGAAAAAAATGCCAGACTTTACTAAGAATCGAACCCGGGACCCCGGCGTATAAAAGCTAATTGCGCTAACCACTACCCCAACGGGCCGGCCATTTTTTAAGTCTGCTACATTCAAACTTGTTCACATGTAATAGAACAATCAGTAATTTTTAATAAAATTTGTTAATTAACATTATTATTGGAAATACAGTGATCACTTTGAAGAAAAAAATACATAAGTTAGGAAAAAAGATAATAAATGTAAGTAAAAATGGTCATTAAAATATATATTTAAAAAACACTGTCTTTTCAATCTTAAAAACCCTCGTATCAATGTTGTTTAGCAGATTCAGAACCAGGAAGGTGTATTTTTGTTTTTTTTTTTTTTTTTGGTTTAACGTCCGACTTTGCAATTACTGCTAATGCAAACGGTGAAGGATGAAATGATTTTTTGTAACGTATGAAAATATGCCGTGCCTGAATGGGATTCGAACCCAAGACCGCATGATGAGAGGCAAGCACGTTACCCACTATGCCAATGCGACCGGCACAGGAAGGTGTAAGATGATGGTCGAATCTTAATATTTACTGCTGAATTTCGATATACGTAGTTATTTTTTAAATTCTTTTATTTAACGTCGCATCAACTATTAAGGTCATTAGCGACGACGTTGGGGTGTAACTTTTGTACGATGGAGGATGAAATGATTTTTGTAACGTACGAAAATATGTCGTGCCTGAGTGGTATTCAAACCCAGGACCGCATGATGAGAGGCGAGCACGTTACCAACTGCGCCAATGCGGCCGGCATACGTAGTTTGTTTCACAGTGAAATCACTTTAAATAAACGAAAAATTGGTAATTTTGGCTTGAGAAAATCAAAATTGCCGAGCTGTTGATGCGACTATAGAGAAACAAAAAATTAAAAAAAAATTGGTAAAAAAAATCATTTAATAATTGACTTGACTCTCCGACGAATTGATTGATTCGAAAGATTATCAACAAGAAAAAAGTTGTAGTTACTTTGACATGTATTTCATTGCATGAAATTTACGTGTTAAGCAACGATCACGCTATCTACCGGATTGGTTTTTGAAAAGGTAAAAATGTAAAAGTGAGTTTTATAATATTGTCAACGTCTATCGATATTAACAGAATGAATAAGGGAAATTTTTATAATGTCAGGTAAAATTTGAAATAATTGTAACACTGTAATACCTTTAGTATCATCTATATAAGTAAAATAGCATATAGGGGATCCACAGATCCGGGTGGGCGGGCCACACACAAACAACTTAAGATTGTCTGCTATTAAGAACGTTATTAATTTGTTTGATAGGTAACTTTTGCCGACAATCTTAACAACGTTTCAAGAATGTTTGTTTTACCGCCATCCGCTAGATGGCGTGAGAATGCACTTTTACCAACTCTAGTTCCAACGATACCCGATAGATAGGGTAAGTTCGTTTACCAACTACACTTTTTTTTGTTTTACCGCCGCCCGCTAGATGGCGTGAGGATGCACTTTTACTAACTCTAGTTCCAACAGTACCCAATAGATAGCGTGAGAAAGTTCGTTAACACAACTAACTACATTATAATATAAGAGTATACTTTATTTTTAAAATTTATATTAACGATTGTACTGATTTGTGTTCTCTAAACTCTACCTATATAAATAAGTTTTCGTTCAAACAATTTAGTGTTGTAACATTACCAACACAAAGTAATTAATTCTGTTAATGTTATTTATTGTAAACATTTAAGTTCTATAAAACAGCTTTACCTACACTTAAAAGATGAACTGCATGTTAGGAAATTTGCTCCCACCATACACCAAATTGGTTTTTTTTGAATTTTACCCCTACAAATTATCCAGCAATCACATGTGAGATGGAATTAAAATCATAAAATGCTGTAAAAGTTTTTTTTTGTATAGAGGTTAAAAGTTTTTAATAGGAAAAATAGTTGAAATCATCATTATCGCCTGATTGATAATGATAATACATTGAATGATAATGATCGAATACACCTTCACATGCATAGTTGTTATAATGTGTGTCATATCATTTTGTGCTTAACCCCTTAACGGTTCCTTTTTTTAGCCAAAAATGTTCATATCCTGCTCAATTTTTTTTCTTCATAATTTTGTATAATATGACTGAATAAAGACATAAATCAATTTCCATGCTCAAAAACATCATTTTTTTTTTATAAAAGAGGTACCGGCCATCACTTACAAATAAATATTTAACAATCCTACTACAATAAACGGAATTGAAATACCGGACTAAATACTATATATGAAATGAAACCTACGACTAAAAAACTATAAACAATATCGAATAGCTTACATTTCTTTTCGTAAACACTTATAACGAACTTATAACTTTACAACGAAACGCACTGAACTAACCGAAACAACCTTTTACCATAGAGTAATAAAGCAATGTTTTATTACTCTATGCCTTTTATGCAACATTGGAGAGTACGACGTAAACAAATAACATAGAGTCATCTAACCTATAGAAAGGAACCTTTACTAGCGCTAATATTAAAGTTACGGATATAAGATACTACTTTTAATGTTACGGCGAGATATTTTGACAGAAAACAATAAATCGAGACAAATTCAGTTGCGAGTTATCTCGTCAGGGGCACTTATCTACGACATTTACGTTGTGAGATATCTCGTCATAAACCGTTAAGGGGTTAAACATCTAGCATTACCAACAGCTTCATCTCAGCGGTTTTTTTTTTCATGTTGCCACATATCGAGATACACTAAGATCTGGTGTGAAACACTTACCTGGCTTTCTCTTGCCTACGTCAGACTGTTCTGCAATTACTGCTAATGCAGCCGGTGAAGGATGAAATGATTTTTTTTCAACTTATGAAAATATGCCATACCTGGATGGGATTCAAACCCAAGACCGCATGATGAGAGGCGACCACGTTACAAACTACGCCAATGTGGCCAGTCAATAATTAACAATAATAAAATGAAAAACAACGTCTTACGATTAAAAAATATTAGGTTTTTTACTTTCTCTTGCCTATATGAATATATAGGAAGGAAAGTATTGTTTTCATGTTGATTTTTCGAAATCGAGTTTTCACCGAATCTATACGTTTTCAGACCCCCTGAACCCAAAAAACATGTTTTTAGCGATTGGTCTGTGTGTGTGAACAGAATATCTCAGGAACGGAACATCGTACGAACTTGAAACTTGAAACTTAAGTTACATACCACTACCGGACGCGATACGAACATTTTCATCAAAATCGGTCAACCGGAAGTAGTAGTTTATTCGTATAATTTTTCAGTTTTTTGCGATTTTCTCAAAAACTGGTCCTACGATTTTTTTTAAAATCGCCTATTTTACTCAATTTTTTATTCTCTACAAGAAAGGGTAGGCGCCATGTTTGCTGAAATTCTCGGTGAGGCTGTTATCACGTAAAAACGTTGTTTTTTTAAGATTACGGCTTTAATATAAATTTTAGCGCAAAAACTTATATAATAAAAGTTGTAGAAAATTTAAAAACCTACAACTTTTATTTCAAACATTTTTTTGTATAACGCTTAGTTTAGCGGTAATTTGCGATTTTCTGGTTTTTTTCTCACGAAAACGTGAGAAAAATCGATTTTTTTAACATTTCGGCCTTAGTATGCATTTTACGACAAAAGTGTATATAGTTAAATTTATAGAAAATTAAAAGATCTACATTTTTTATTTAAAGCATTTTTCTCTACAGAGCCTAGTTTAGAGAGAAAGAGTGATTTTCCGTATTTCTAAGCCAAACTGAGGTTGATTTTCATTTTGCGTCTTTCACTCATGATTAAAATTAGGTTATGTTTGTTGAGGTTAGTTTTTTGTTTATTTCTTATGTTTTATTACTAATGTTAGGTTTATTGTTAATTATTTGCACTGGCAAGAGAAAGTTGTGTGAGTGTTTCACACCAGATTTTTTAAATTTTCAATAACTTTGGTTATAACGTGCTTCCCAACAAATCTGACACATAGGGAAATAAACGTTGGACAATGTACTGTCAACATAAATCTAATTAAAAGGGTGTCATCTTACTTTAATTACTCCATTTGTTAAGAAACTAGTAAAAAAAAAAACCGGTGAGAAACACTCACACGAATTTCTCTTGCCAATGCAAATGGTGAACAATATATATAACCTAATATTAGATCTTTTAATTTCCCATAAATTTGATTATAATACACTTTTGTCGTACAATGCGTACTAAAGCCAAATTTTAAAAAAAATTCGATTTTTCACACGTTTTCATGAGAAAAAAAAGAAAATTGATAATTACCGCTAAACTAAATGTTATACAAAAAAATGTTTGAAATAAAAGTTGTAGGATTTTAAATTCTTTACAACTTTTATTGTGTAAATTTTTGCGCTAAAATGCTTAATAAAGCCGAAAAAAAAAACAATTTTTTTATGTGAAAACAGCCTCACCAAGAATTTCAGCAAACATGGCGCCTACCCTATCATGTAGAACATAAAAAATTGTAGGACCAGTTTTTGAGAAAATTTAAAAAAAGTGATAAATTACACGAATAAACTACTACTTCCGGTTGACCGATTTTGATGAAAATGTTCATGCCGGGTCCTCTAGTGGTATCTAACTTAAGTTTCAAGTTTGTACAATGTTCTGTTCTTGAGATATTCTGTACACACACACACACATAGATCAATCGCTAAAAACATGTTTTTTGGGTTCAGGGCGACTGAAAACATGACGATCCAGTGAAAACTTAATTTCGAAAAATCAACATGAAAACAATACTTTCCTTCCTATAATATTCATGTAGGCAAGAGAAAGTAATAAGTCTACAAAAGATTTTAATAGCTAATAATTTAATTATTAATAAATAAAAGCAGTTTATTTTTATAAGTTCCGAGTCCTGCATATTAAAACTTTTAATTTTCTTTGTTTCTTTTTGTTAAGTGATCATTGAATGTGGTGTTATAGGAAAATATTAAAGATTAGGTGGGTGGACAAAATAAGTAATTTAGAGGTTCTTAGGCGAGTGGGGCATATCTTAAGACATCCAGGTATTGATTGGGCAATCAATAATGGAGGGTAATATTGACGGAGTAAACTGTAGAGGGAGGCAAAGATCAGAATATGTAAAGCAAATTACAAAAGACGCAGGGTGTTACAGGTATGTAGTATGTAACGACTTGCGCAAGATAGAACAGCTTGGAGAACTGCATCAAACCAGTCGAGAGAATGATGACAAAAAAAACCATGAATGAATCTCTTGCCTACGTAAACAATGAAAAGTACAATTAAATTACGTTTTATCGTTTTTAAGATCGACAACAATTTTAAGATTACAAACACAACCTTTCTTTAATTCATTTCTAACAACCAACTGGATTTTTAGTTACGACCCAAATCCAGGAGACAGAACCTTCTTCCATGAAAAAAATACAGTAATCCCTCGTTATCCGCGGGGGTTACATTCCAAAGGATTACCGCGGTTTTACGAACCGTGGATAATGAATGATACCTTATATGAACGAAAAGATGGGGGTTAGATTCTGAAGTAAAAGTCCTGCAGTCGTTTTAAGTGTTTTATAGTTTTAGGAACATTTTACCATTATTATAATCTATGAATATTTAATAGATACAGTACTATACGTATTGAAAAATTTAAGTTGCTTTAAAATCATTAAAATAGGGCTGTTTGCTTCTTCTTCTTTTCAAACTCCTAGTGGAGATTACTTCTTTGTACGTGGACTTCTTCGTATGGTATAATCAGCTTCTGGAATCCTCTTTTGAATTGAAGGGCTCTTTCCATGACGGGATCCGTCTCAAACATGTAATCAGTGAACTGCGTTGCCATGCTAAGGATCTCTTTGATGGTTTGTGAAGAAATGCTTGGCTTCGTTTCAGGATCGTCAAACAAACAAAGAACTGTACGTAAGTACGAAGAAATTAGACCTGACACATGGAGGAAAACCTACGGAGAAATTACAGTATCGCGTCTGGGCGCACGTATTGGCGGCCGTCGCCATACTAGTGCACGACTCAATATGATACAAACACCGAAACATTTATTCAAACAAGTAGGGTGACTCATGTTTTCGGAATTGTATGACTTCCTCACCTCCAACCAAGTACGGTGTACACAAGGTGAGATTAATTAAGTACAGTAGAGTACCGATTTTCCGTGGATCGTTTAACCGGGGTTTGGATTAACCGTGCGATCACTAGAAATTTTTTTTTTGTTTAACGTCCGAATGTTTTGCTAATTGCTGCTAATGCAGACGGTGAAGGATGAAATGAATTTTTTGTGACGTATGAAAAAATGCCATGCCCGAATGGGATTCGAACCCAAGACCGCGTGATGAGAGGCGATCACGTTACCAGCTCCTAAAATAAGTTGCAAAGAAGCTTTAAACGGTGCCGAAACATTACTAACTTCCATGGAAAATCAGGATGACACAGATTACGTGGATATTTTACATATTCGTGATTATATAAGAAAAATAAAAGAAAAAATATTGCGGCATAAAATGAAACAAAGTAAAATAACAGATTTTTTGTGATTTTTTTTTGGTACGTAGTTTAAGGTAAGACTTATATAAATTTATGTAGTAAATATTTTTATTTCAATACAATTTGTTTATTTATTTCCGATATCCGATAGTATTAATCAGTAGAATAAAACATACGCGTAACTGGTGGTTTTGTTTATGACATAAGTGGTCTCGACCGAATTGGGTTGTATTATCCGTGTTTTCCAGTTATCCGGTATAGTTATCCCCCCAATTACCACGGATAATCGGTATTATACTGTATTTTAAGGTTTCAGGCCTACGGACAAAGTCCGCGGATAACCGAAACCCGTGGATACCAAGGGATTACTGTAATTAAATCACGTTTTATCATTTCTATAAGAGACAACAATTTTAAGATTACAAACACAACCTAACTATAATTCATTATTTCTAACAACCAACTGGATTTTTAGTTACGATCCAAATCCAGGGGACAGAACCTTCTTCCATGAAAGTATTTCACGGATGCTCAGTTCATACGTACCATATTACCCCCACCACTCAGCATCATACCACTAGTGAAAAGCGTTCACTGTTTCAACCAGTCACCATGATCATGGTGACAGTGATTTTGCGTTCACCGTTACTTTTAATAGTTACTAGTGATTTAGTAATAACTGCGTTTATACTTAATATATATTTCAGTTATCATGAAATAATAATAATGTTTTCAGTTGTTATTTCATTATAGCAACTGAAGTTTTGATAAATTAAAAAAATGGGCTGCATAAATAACTAAAATAAAAATTTAGCCTAAAACTGATTAACACAAGGTATCCTAAATTAGTAATAAAAAGAAAATTTTGTGTAAAAAAGAGAAAATACAAGAAACAATTTACAACTGAAAAAATTAACAGCGCACAATATAAATAAAACAGCTAGGTAGAATGCGCCGTGCAATAAAAATAACACTGTAATATAATTATGTTACCACGATCAGAAATGTAAAAGGAACTACCCTCGTTTTGTTTAGTCTAGTAAATGAAAAACATAACAAGGGGAAGAGACAGAGAGAAGGAGAGAGAAAGAGTGCGTAAAAATTAAAGTAAAAGAAAATGGACATGCCAGTTGTCAAATAGAGCACTAAGCCCAGTGAACAGACCAACATATCTTACGTAGTAGCTATTATGTTGTTTTGTCTATTAACTGTGAACAGTGAATGAATTTCTTCGCTAGTTTCTAAGATAAAGCATTCGATCTGTCTTAAAAGTGACAGTGAATGAGTAAGTAAGTGTTTTTTGTAATAGTGACTGGAGAACGAGAGGTCTGTACTATATCTGTTGAAGTATGGTGCACATTCGCCGTGTCGTCCTGTCTTCCAGTGACAGAATAGTAAGCGATCTTTGAGACAGTGTTTGGGGAACGGTTACTCGCTTATATGAATAACTGTGGTCACCGTGACTTGTTCACAGTGACAGTTCTTTTGTCTCTTCTCTACATACCACACTCTAAATTAAGTAATACTTCCGACAGGTTAAGCGAATGAAATGAAAAAGAATATCACGTGAGTAATAAAAGTTTATTTCTTAACATCCTTACTTATTTATATCCATAACTATTAAGAACCTTAATGTGTGGAGTTACGCCACCGTGCAGTTTAGTCTCAGCTTTGGCCTTAAGTTTCTGCAAGATAGAACAAAGAAAAAAACACAAAATTAATCATGTGCAAAAAAGATCAATGAATCTAACAACAAAATATTAAATACAGTCTTTAAAAAAACCAAATTAACCCTTTCATCAGTACCAAAATCCGGAAAACACGATGTCGATACATTTCATGTACGGATAACATCCGGATGTCCATAAGTTGCGCATAAAGTGCCAAACGTCC
The DNA here is from genome assembly GCA_035578175.1 of Catonia carolina. Classification (NCBI taxonomy): domain Eukaryota; kingdom Metazoa; phylum Arthropoda; class Insecta; order Hemiptera; family Achilidae; genus Catonia; species Catonia carolina. Next base: position 10,219,829 of record JAQMRL010000010.1, read on the forward strand.
GGATAACCGAACCTTTCCAAAACAAAACTTTTAAACAACAATTAATAATGGAGAAATGTATTTAGAAACCGCCTCCGTGATGTAGTGACTAGCGCACCAGCCTAAAAAGCGAATAATCCCTGGTTCAATTCCCGGCTACGGTCTCGAAATTTCAACACGTTAAAACTAACGTTAAGAAGTATATGGAAGCATCTTACCAAAAGAAGGGATAGGCTAGTGGGGCATATCCTAAGACATCCAGGTATTGGGCTATCAATAATGGAGGGTAACATTGAGGGAGTAAATTGTAGAGGGAGGCAAAGATTAGAATATATAAAGCAAATTACAAAAGATGTAGGGTGTTACAGGTATGTAGATATGAAACGACTTGCGCAAGATAGAACAGGTTGGAGAACTGCATCAAACCAGTCGAGAGACTGATGACAAAAAAAAAAAAAACTAACGTTAAGGTACCAAAACCCAAAGTAGTTGCTAACGACCAGGCTGTCGATGCGACTTTAAATAAACCATAAAAAAATATTCAAAATAGTGTTATTTTTATGAACACTATAAAAAAAAAAATTTTAACAGAAAATTTTAATTTTAATTTTTCTGTAACATTGAAATGACACGCTTACGCCTGCAAGTTTTTGAAATAAGGGCTGGCACGTTTTGTACACGCTTATTCAAATTAAATGGCTTTACATCAAACTTTTAAATATAATTTCGGCGCTGAAAGTGTTACAAACGAGACACTTCAGTCCAGTAAACTCTGGCATGTACCATTTGGTGGTAAGTAAAAGTGATTACAAATACATTTCGCCAATTTAGCATCTCAGTAAGAATATTATTATCATAAATAATAATCAAATCATAATGTATGTTAATATTAAAAACTCTACAGGTTCAAACCAGCCTTTCAGTTGATGACCTAAACAACTGCAACAACAACATTATTAAGACATCATTGATGCTATAAATTTTATCCATATTAAGGCGAGCCAGACTGATTTTAATAAAAAAAATATTGATTTTTCAATTTTACCATAAATATTGATCGATCGTTTTCCCCTATTTAAATTGATACGAGGCGTGTTTTTTAAGCAAGTACCGTTTTGGAATTAAAAAAAGACGTGCAAAGATATCGCAATAATTTTATTTTTACATGAAAGCCTGTACCTTAATCTACTTTTCTACATAATTTCCGTGAATATTGAGACACTTGTCATAACGTGGCACCAGTTTTTGAATACCCTCCTGATAAAATTCTGCCGCCTGATTTGTTAACCACTGCATCACAAATGTTTTGACTTCGTTATCGTCTTGAAGACGCCGACCGCCCAGGTGTTTCTTCAAGTGCAGGAACAAATGGTAGTCGCTGGGCGCCAAATCAGGGCTGTATGGAGGATGATCTAGAGTTTCCCATTTAAATGATTTGATGAGATCTTTGGTCTGATTAGCCACATGTGGACGGGCATTGTCATGCAGCAAAACGATACCCTTACTCAACTTGCCACGTCTTTTGTTCTGGATTGCATGACGCAGATTTTTCAATGTCTCACAATAAGACGCTGCATTGATTGTCTCATTACGAGGCAGAAACTCCACTAGCAATACTCCTTTTCTGTCCCAAAAAACTGTGCACATGATTTTCCGGGCAGAAATTGTTTGCTTAAACTTCACTCTTTTGGGTGATGATGAATGTCGCCATTCCATGGATTGTTGTTTCGATTCTGGTGCGACATAGGCCACCCATGTTTCATCACCAGTAACAATTTGGTCTAAAAAATCTTCACCTTCATTGTGGTACCGCTCAAGGAAAGTCAATGCCGCTCAACATTTGTGATGCAGTGGTTAACAAATCAGGCGGCAGAATTTTATCAGGAGGGTATTCAAAAACTGGTGCCACGTTATGACAAGTGCCTCAATATTCACGGAAATTATGTAGAAAAGTAGATTAAGGTACAGGCTTTCATGTAAAAATAAAATTATTGCGATATCTTTGCACGTCTTTTTTTAATTCCAAAACGGTACTTACTTAAAAAACAGGCCTCGTATATAACCCATCAATGTTAAGTTAGCGCAGTCATCGCGCAGAGTGTGGTTAGGAAATTGCCATAGTGGGGAGGCAAGAGTAGTGGGGGTTCACACACTCATGTACACTCGCATTCCCCCTCCATTATAGGCCAACAACACGTAAATTGAACTACTGCGAATCACGTGATCTGATCACGCTTACTTAACATTGATAAGTTAAACAACACGACACATTTGTCGCTTTTTCTGTTGATAAAAATTATGTTTTTACGCTGATGGGATACGTAGTGTTTATTTCGATATGTTTTCACGTTTTTCATTCTTGTAAATTGAGATTAATATGATCATGTTACTGCTCTAACATTACGGAGATCGCGTTTACATAAAAAACGATAATTTCTAGAACGTGTAGGAATCAGCCGTAAAGCAAATATTGGTGTGTTTTTGTTTGAAAGTTAATTCCAATTGGCAATAGGTGTTTCTGTTACGGTATTATGCTTTTACTATATCCGCATTTTCCACATATTGTATTTTTTGACTTTGGGTACACTTATTTTAGGAACCATCCCTCCCATTCATAAAAAAAATTTGGGCACATTTGAACATTTTTTGGGAATAAAAATCATATTTAGATTGGATGAAGATAAATGAAAAAGCTCCGGTACAAATTTGTAAAAAGGTATGGTAGATAGGTGTGCCAAAGCTCAGCTTTGTAGCCTGCAAGTTTTCGAAATAAGGGCAGGCACGTTTTGTATACGCTTATTCAAATTAAATGGCACTTCACATCAAATTTTTAAATATAGTTTCGGCACTGAAAGTGTTACAAATGACAATTCAGTCCAGTAAACTCTGGCATGTACCATTTAGTGGTAAGTACTTTACTTTACTTTACAACAAGGGCGTTCAGGCTTCTGCAGCCTCTCCTCACCGCGACCTAAAAGATCTTTTGTGATTGCCCTTATTCCTTATTTATGCAAGACCCACACTTTCAATAAAGCGCAGGATCTGCCTAGGATCTATTGCACTTAACTGAGAAGGTGTTAACACATCCTTACCCATCAGCGCTCTTCTTTTGCAGCCAACCACTTTGCAACTGCATAAAATGTGCTCAGCCTTCTCTTCTGCCTCATGACAGAATCTACACAGGCTCTCTTCAGCAACTCCTATCTTGGATAAATGATACCCAAGATTACAATGACCAGTCATCAGGCCCACTACCCTCCTCAAGTCCCGTCTTCCTAGTCTATTGTATATCCCAGCCTTCCTGCTGGAATAGGCAATGAGAATTTCTTTGCCTGTTCACAGCCTGGCACCTTATTCCAATAGGAGGTTTCAGCCTCCTCTTTCCAGGCCCTAACTATACCTCTATAATAGCCTTCACCAATTCCACAGAATTACTCTGGGCCTATGAAATGAGTAGTGGTAAGTAAAAGTGATTACAAATACATTGCGCCAATTAAGCATCTCAGTAAGAATATTATTATCATAAATAATAATCAAATCATAATGTATGTTAATATTAGAAACTCTAGAGGTTAAAACCAGCCTTTCAGTTGATGACCTAAACAACAACAACAACATTATTAAGACATCATTGATGCTATAATTTTTATCATCCATATTAACGCATTCAATGCAGCCCGGAATAATCACAAGGTCATTCGCCGTTACAAAGCAATACCTTAATGGTAAACTGACTCGACACCATTATACAGGGTGATTCACGAAGATATGCAGAAACTTTGGGAGCTCATTGTACATGTAAAAATTATGAAAAAAGTTTCTAATAAACATGGGTCCGGAAATGCTTCGTTACCAAGTTACGGCTAGCGAAGATTTCGCCTGGATTTCAGCTCACTAGGTGAATTGAGGTCTCCTTAAATTCTGGTAAGGTAGATTAAGGAGTTATTTCAATAATTTCTTATGGTTTTTGACCCGATTAATTGAATAAAACAGGTCCCAGAACTGTAATTTAAGTAGTTTTTGACAAAACCAGTGTCAAATGCTAAAATTGGAGTGACAAATCATTTTTTAAAATAACATTAATACTTAAGACGTATTAATCAAGCTTTCAAACCGTTAAAGGAAAGCCCTGTTGAACTACGGAAAACAACGAGAGCTATCCTTAAGCGAGCACCAAAATGCATTGAAGTCGGCGGAAAAACTTTTAAAAATTTACAGTGATTTGGTTGAATAGGTTTAGATTAATGTTTCTCCAGTTAATTTTACTTTTTACTGTTATGAATAAAAACTCATTTAATCAAACCTCTATTCGCTTTCTGTGTACTTTATTTACACCATTTTGTAGAGAATAAAATTTTCTACAAGTTTTATTCAAAATTTTTATCTATTTCTTGGTGAAATAACATAGTTATTGTTGCCCAAAGATGAAAAAAATGTGTTTTTTTTTCGCTCCATATTTTGCATTTGACACTGATTTTCTCAAAAACTACTGAACTTATTATAGTTCTGGGACCAGTTTTATTCAATTTATCAAGTCAAAAATCATAAGAACCAGCTTTTCGGCTGATGACCTGAACAACAAGCAGTGGTGGATTTCATACAGACATATTTTTGTGTCGCCTCGATTACAATAATCTATTAAATAAAAAAACAACGTACCTTCAAAGCACGAATCTTGCGAGCATGTAACGCACGTCTGACTTTACGCTTCCTTTCCAAAACACGAACAACATCCTGGTACTTCCAGCCAACTTCATGGGACAAGCGACCTACCCTGCAGTAAGAACGGCCCGGTTTCAAGCAGACAACTCTCATCGAACTTGGTACAACGAATTGCCTGCGACGACTTAAAGGTACTGGGCATCCTTCGACGGCCTTGAAACGGCGTAAAGCCTGCGCTCCGCGTTCTGTCTTGTGTGGAATCATACCTGTTCAAAAAAAAAAAATCTGGTCTGAAACACTCACACAACTTTCTCTTGCCAATGCAAATTATGAACAATACATCCTAAAATTAGATTTAAACAAAAAACTAACCTCAATAAACGTAACCTAGTTTTAATCATGAGTGAAAAACGCAAAATGAAAATCAACATCAGATTGGCTTAAAAATACAGAAATCACTCTTTCACGCTAAACTAGGCTCTGTAGAGAAAAATGCTTTAAATAAAAGTTGTAGATCTTTTAATTTCCTATAAATTTTATTATATTCACTTAAAAATGCATACTAAGGCCGAAATCTTAAAAACATCTATTTTGCACATGTTTTCGTGAGAAAAAACAGAAAATCACTAATTACCGCTAAACTAAGCATTATACAAAAAAATGTTTGAAATAAAAGTTGTATCATTCTAAATTCTCTACACCTTTTTTTTTTTTTTTTTAGGCCCTCATTGGAGCAAAAGTAATCGATTTATAGAAGATCCCTAGTTATTCCTCTTATTTGCCCAGTAGTTCTTCATCCTCTGCGACACTCTTGCCCTATCCTCCACAGTCCAATGTCTGTTTGTCTGCCTTTTAGGTACTTCTGGAAATTTCGTGTTTGGATTTTTGATCTTATATCCTTCTTCTCTGTTCAAAATCTGTGTCTCTGAGATATCCAGGTCCTGCAGATCCTGTTGAACTTCCTCAAACCAGGCGTACTTGACTTTGGTTTTCAAAAAGAAATCCAGTACCTGCCTGGTAAATCTGGATTCTGGCAGTCTCCTAAGATGTCCAAAGAACCCAACTCTTCTCTTCCTCATTATCTCGGAAATTTCCTCATTTTCCCTGTATAGAACCGAATTTGGCAACAACCTATACTCATTGTCTACTCTGTGCTTTTTGTTTATTATTGTTCTGAGGATTCTTCTCTCTGTCTTTCTAAGGTCCTCCATCTTCCCACAGTGCCTCAACCTGCCCAAAGTCTCACACGCATACATTACCACAGACTTCGTGACCGTATTGTAGTGCCTCAATTTGGATTTTATGGACATTGACTTCCTCTTATAGGTGGACCATGTCAGTCTTTGAGCTCCCTTGAGTTTGTTAACTCTTGATTCCATGTTTATTTTTTCGTTTAGATTATATGTGATCACCTCTCCCAAATACTTAAATTTTTTAACTATCCTAATTTTGTGATTGGCTGCCTCCAGATACATTTTTGCGCTAATATGTGTACTAAAGCCGCAATCTTAAAAAAACAATTTTTTTTCATTAAAACAGCCTCACCAAGAATTTCAGCAGACATGACGCCTACCTTATCTTGTAAAGCATAAAAAATTTAGTAAACCAGGCGATTTTTAAAAAAATCGTAGGACCAGTTTTTGAGAAAATCGCAATAAAGTGAAAAATTATACGAATAAACTACTACTTCCGGTTGGCCGATTTTAATGAAAATGTTTGTCGGATCCAGTAGTGGTATGTAACTTAAGTTGCAAGTTTCAAGTTCGTATGATGATCCGTTCTTGAGATATTCTGTTCACACACAGAAACACAGACCAATAGCTCTGATAGCTCTGATATATCTTTTGTCAGCCATTTTGTGTTTTTGATCAACCCCACCGGGTTGGTCTAGAGGTAAAGTCGTCGCCAAAATCAGCTGATTTTCAGAGACAAAGGTTCCTGGTTCAAATCCTAGTAAAGGTAGTTCTTTTATACGGATTTGAATGCTAGACAGTGGTTACCGGTGTACTTTGATGGTTGGGGTTCAATTAACCATACTCTCTCAGGAATGGTCGGCTTGAGTCTGTACAAGACTACACCTCATTTACACGGCATACATATCATCCCCATCTCATTGGGTCATGGGGTTGCTTATTGTACTGAATTTAACAGATTACAACGTACACATATTAGGAATTAAAAAAAAAAATGTGTTTTTGGTCTTTTAGTACCAAATATAACCTATGAATATACAATCAGCTGATTATATTATAAAGTATTGCATGTTCTGCCCCTAACAGGCAGGTGGAGTGTCAAATTATTTACACTCATTCTGTCCGTTGCAAGGCTAAAATAAATAGTTCTGTTTCTTATCACATGGTTAGTAAATTAAATGACCGATTTATTTAAGAACAGAAGAGGTAGAGGTGTAAAAGACACTAATCAGAGTTATCTCCTCTGACAGTAATGAATTTCATTATACAGCCAGACCCTGTGGTGAATGAATTGAAGGTGTCATTTGCTGAGTGGAAAATATGTGCTTTTCAGAGGGCCCGGCATGCTGATAAGCGTACTTTTCCACTCAGTGAGTTGTGGCAATGGTAAACCTTCTCACTTTGCTTAGTTAAACCTCTACAGGTTCAAACCAGCCTTTCGGCTGTTGACCTAAACAACAATATTGCACGTTAACACGCTCTATAATCGATGTGTTCAGTACGAGATGCACAACACGAGCGAACTAATGCGGCTCTTATACGCATGCGCACCTAATGTTTGTCAAACTGATACATTCGTACAATCTGACAACGCTGGCAAACTTTCTGATTGCTCTTAATGGGTGGAACAGCAGAGCTCATCGTGAGAAAGCATTATAATTATGTAAATACAAGGTAAGTTTTATTCAATCAGTTCGTTAAGACAACGCGCACGGATGAAGCAATGTAATAGTAAAATTGAAAATATCAAAACAAGCATCTCAGTTAGTCGATTTTATCACAAACAGATCAGATGTAGGTAAATTATTGATAACATCACTGATGCTAGTTTTATAATCATAAGAAAAAAAATCTAGTGTGAAACACTAACCCGACCTTCTCCCACCAATGTAAATAATCAAACGTAAATCTATGTTTAATTGCGAGTGAATGAGATAAAATGAAAATTTCCCTTTATTCGACATAAAAATATGAAAAAAAATCACTAATTTGCTGTTAAACTAGGTTCTGTAAAAAAAATATTTGAAAAAGTTATATCTTTAAATTTTCGACAACTTCGACAATCGTAAAGCGCATAAGGCCACAATAAAAAAACCCTTATTTATTTAATGATTACGATGAAAAAAGTACAAAAAAATCACTATTGTGTTTCGATTCACTTGTTACACAATGTACTGCAATTATGAAGGACATATAATTTGTTTGTATCGTGTATTTACTTGCACTAACACAAAGAACGTTGGTTCACACCAGGCCTTAACTTACATAAAAAAAACTATAATTATGTAAATACAAACAGTTTCTTTAAAAACTCTGAGAAAACATTTTTCAATCTGTTTGTACTGATAATGCACTGTTGTAATAGTAAATTAAAAATAATAAAACAAAAGCATCTCAGTTAGTCGATTTTATCACTAACAGATCAAATAATGTAGGTAATTATAGATAACATCACTGATGCTAAGTTTTATAAACATCAGAAAAAATCTGGTGTTTAACACTAAACTGACTTGACATTTTCTTGCCAATGTAAATAATAATTAAACATATAACCTGCGTTTAATCATTCATTAGTAAAGTCAAAATCTGATATTAGGGCTTTCATCGGTAACCCTTTTATCAAGCACACTTTATAGTAAATCGCCTATTTCATTATTTACATTAAAATTCATAATGAAATAATAAATAAAACTTAACCTATAAAACACAAACACTCACGAGTTGAGTTACTACGAAATCAGTTTAGTTCCATAAACATCAACAAAACAACGAATTACGCAATAACTAATAATAATAAAACCATAATTGATGATTATCGTACACAAATCTAAATGAATATATTTACAATAACTAGTAAACAAACGAACACGAGTAAATGCAAACGAACTTTGCAAAGCAGATGACAACAAGTAACACCAACTGACTTCCATGAGAATTATACATAATTTCATTGAATAATACATTAACAACAATCACTTTTAAAAAACAAAAATATTTTTAATTTATAAAGCTCAATTTTCTGATTAAAAATATTTATTACTTGTCGTGGTTATGCAATACAGGTTTTATGTCATAATTCAAAACTAATGCATTGTTGATCGATACGATCTATCGATGCTGCCGGTACAGAAAACGATCCACATGTCGAAAAATCGATGCCTGTCGGTTGTAGTGAAGAGCGTTCACTGTTTCAACCAGTCACCGTGATCACGGTGACAGTGATTTTGCGTTCACCGTTACTTTTAATAGTTACTTGTGATTTAGCAATAACTTTGTATTTTCTTAGTACATTTTTCATTTGTTATCATGAAACAATAATAATGTTTTCAGTTGTTATTTCATGATAAATAAAGTTTTGATAAATTAAAAAAATGGGCTACATATATAACTAAAATAAAAATTTAGCCTAAAACTAATTAACACAAGGTATCCAAAATTAGTAATAAAAATAACATTTTGTATAAAAAAGAGAAAGTACAAGAAACAATATTTACAACTGAAAAATAACAACGCACATTATAAATAAAATAGCTAGGTAGAACGCGGCGTGCAATAAAAATAATACTGTAATGTAATTGTTTTACCGCGATCAGAGATGTAAAGGAACTACCCTCGTTTTGTTTAGTCTAGTAGATGACAAACATAACAAGGGGAAGAGACTGAGAGAGGGAGAGAGGATGAGAGAGAGAGAAGAGTGCAATAAAGATTGAAGTAAAAAAATAATGGACGTGCCAGTTATCAAAGGAGAGGCGACAAGGAGAGAACTAAGCCCAGTGAAAAGACCAACATATCTTACGTAGCTATCATAGGGGCCTTGAAGAAGAGTAAGCATATTATGTCGTTTTGTCTATTAACTGTGAACAGTGAATGAGCGAGTGAATTTGTCACTCCTAAGGTAAAGAATTCGTTCTCTCTTAAAAGTGACAGTGAACAGCGAATGAGTAACTGATTATTGTAAAAGTGATTGGAGGAACTGTAGTATTACGGCCGTCCTGCCTTAAACAGTGAATGAGTAAGCGATCTTTGTAACTGTGACTGGTGAACGAGAGGCTGTGCTATATTGTAGAATAGTACGGTGAACATTCGCTGTGTCGTCCTGTCTTCCAGTGACAGAAGAGCAAGCGATCTATGTAACAGTGACTGGGGAACGGTTACTCGCCTATCTGAATAACTGTGGTCACCGTGACTTATAAGTAACCGTGACTCTTTCACAGTGACAGTTCTTTTGTCTCTTCTCTAGTCGGTTGTAGGGTTAAACCAAAATAATTCTCACGACTCAAGTTAACTATACTAGTAAATTGAAAATATCAAAACAAGCATCTCAGTTAGTTAATTTTATCACAAACAATCAAATAATGTAGGTAAATTATTGATAACATCACTGATGCTCGTTTTACAAACATTAGAAAAAAATCTGGTGTGAAACACTCACACAACTTTCTCTTGCCAATGCAAATGATTAACAATAATCCTAATATTAGTAATAAAACATTAGAAATAAACAAAAACTAACCTCAATAAACATAACCTAATTTTAATCATGAGTGAAAGACGCAAAATGACAATCGACCTCAGTTTGGCTTAAAAATACGGAAAAATCACTCTTTCACGCTAAACCAGGCTTTATTACAAATATTTTTGCGCAAAAATGCATATTAAAAAGCCGCAATCTTAAAAAAAAACTATTTTTTATGGGAAAACAGCCTTTCCAAGAATTTAAGCAGATAGGACGCCTACCCGATCTTGTAAAGCATAAAATATTTAGGAAAACGAGGCGATTTTTAAAAAAATCGTAGAACCAGTTTTTGAGAAAATTGCAAAAAAGTGAAAAATTACACGAATAAACTACTACATCAGATTGACCGATTTTGACGAAAATGTTGATGTCGGGTCTGGTAGTGGTATGTAACTTAAATTTCAAGCTTTAAGTTCATACGATGTTCCGTTCTTGAGATATTCTGTTCACACGCACGCACACACACACACCAATCGCTAAAAATATTTTTTTTTGGGTTCAGGGGGTCTGAAGAAAATGTGTAGATCCGGTGAGAACTGGACACGATTTCAAAAGCTCTACATGAAAACAACACTTTCCTTCCTATATATTCATATAGACAAGTGAAAGTAAAAATATAAACATTACTGTAGTTCATACTTCCCAAGTTGAGGCCTGAAATTATCAAACCAGTTGCTGGACGGAGCAGTATGAATCGGGTGCAAAAGTACGGTACGTGACAGCTACTTCTGACAGTGCCTGATGCAGTTCTGATCGTAAAAAAAAAATTGAACTATAATTATGTAAATTTGCCCATAACAGACAGGTGGAGTGTCAAATTATTTACACTCAATCTGTTAGTTGAAGGGCTAAAATAAATAGTTCTGTTTCTTATCGCATGGTCAGCCAATTAAATGACTGAATCATTTAAGAACAGAAGAGGTAGAGGTGTAAAAGACACTAATCAGAGTTATCACCTCTGAAAGTAATGAATTTCATTATACAGCCAGACCCTGTGGTGAATGAAGTGAAAGTGTCATTTGCAGAGTGGAAAATATGTGCTTTTCAGAGGGCCCGGCATGCTGATAAGCGTACTTTTCCACTCAGTGAGGAAGGCATTGGTAAACCACCTCACTCCTCGTTTTACTTAGTAAAACCTCTACAGGTTCAAACCAGCCTTTTGGCTGTTGACCTAAACAACAACAACAATTATGTAAATACAAGCCAGTTTCTTTAAAAACACAAAAATTTTTTTTTCAATCAGGTTGTACTGGCAATGCACACAGATGAAGCTGGCACTGTAATAGTAAATTAAAAATAATAAAACAAAAGCATCTCAGTTAGTCGATTTTATCACAAACGGATCAAATGTAGGTATAGATAACATCACTGATGCTAAGTTTTATAAACATCAGAAAAAATCTGGTGTTTAACACTAACCCGACTTTGACATTTTCTTGCCAACGTAAATAATGAAACACATAACCTACAATTAATCATTAGTAAACAAAGTAAAATGAAAAATCTGGTGTGAAACACTCACACAACTTTCTCTTGCCAATGCAAATAATTTACAATATAGCCTAACATTTGTAATAAAACATTAGGAATAAACAAAAAACTAACCTCAATAAACATAACCTGATATTAATCAAGAGTGAAAGACGCAAAATGAAAATCAACTTTATTTGACTTAAAAATACGGAAAATCACTCCTTCACGATAAACTAGGCTCTATAGAAAAAACGCTCAAAATATAAGTTGTAGTAGACTTTTTAATTTCCTATAAATTTGATTACATACAATCTTGTAAAAATGCATAATAAGCCCAAAATCTTTAAAAAAAATCGATTTTTCACACTTTTCACGAGAAAAAAAACCGAAAATTGCTAATTACCGCTAAACTAAGCGTTATACAAAAAAAATGTTATAAATAAATATTGTAGGATTTTAAATTCTCTACAACTTTTATTACAAAATTTTTGCGCTAAAATACAGTTTAAATCACCGTACATGAATTACAGAATTGGAATGACTCATGTGTTTCTCGATTCACCTGTTACACAATGTACTGCAATTGTGAAGGACATATAATTTGTTTGTGTCGTGTATTTATTTGCACTAACACAAGGAACGTTTGTTCACACCAGGCCTCAACTTACATAAAAAAACTATAATTACGTAAATACAAACAGTTTCTTTAAAAACTCAAAGAAAACACTTTTCAATCTGTTTGTACTGACAATGCACTGTTGTAATAGTAAATTAAAAAAAATAATAAAACAAGCATCTCAGTTTTAGTCGATTTTATCACAAACAGATCAAATAATGTAGGTAATTATAGATAACATCACTGATGCTAAGTTTTATAAACATCAGAAAAAATCTGGTGTTAAACACAAACCTGACTTGACATTTTCTTGCCAATGTAAATAATAATAAAACATATAACCTGCATTTAATCATTTTAATTTAGTTATATTAGTACGGTTAAAATACAAAAGGTTCCACAATATACTGTATGAGAGGGTACCCAAAAGTAACCGGAATAGCATTGCCGTGGGCAGTGCTTGTGTAGTGCCCATTTCTGCCACACAGACATGTACAGCGCAACTCATTGCAAGTTCAGTGCAGTGATTGCAACTCATTTTGAGTTCAATATTCTTCTGCACGGATCGTTTTAGCTAGCGCTGTTTTGTTCTTGCTTCGTTTTTTATGATGCCAAGTTAAAGGGAACGTGTAGCTGTGAAATTTTGTTTTCTACTCGGTAAAAGTGCTGCTGAAACTGTTTTAATGTTGAAAACAGCTTACAAAGATGACGCTATGCGAAAATCTCAAGTATACAAGTGGTTTTCTCGGTTTAAAAATGGCGACATGTCAATTGATGACAAACCTCGTTCCAAAATTTTAAGACGATTGCGCAACAGCAGTGTTGCAAAAAAAGATCAGATTTGTGGCAGACAGGAGACTGGTTCTTGCGCCATGACAATGCACCTGCAATATAGCAATCTCGATGAAAGATTTTTTGACTAAAAATGGCATGGTTCCGTGCTGCCCCACGCACCTTAGTCGCCTGACCTGGCTCTGTGCGATTTTTTTCTTATTTCCACACATGAAAAGGGACATTAAAGGACACCAATTTGACAATATTGAAGCGATCAAGAAAAAAACGAGGGAGGAGCTGTCAGCCATTTCTAAAGATGACTACAAAATTTTTTTTAAACAGTGGAAGCACCAGCAGGATAAATTTATTAGTTGTAAAGGAGAGTATTTTTGTAGGGGTTAAGGTTGTTTTGTAAATAAATAAAAAAAATCTGGTGTGAAACACTCACACAACTTTCTCTTGCCAATGCAAATAATTAACAATATAACCAAACGTTAGTAATAAAACATTAGAAATAAACAAAAAAAACTAACCTCAATAAACATAACCTAATTTTAATCATGAGTGAGACACAAAATGAAAATCAACCTGTTTTGCTTGAAAATAAAGAATATCACTTTTTCACACTTCCTTTCGCCTTTACTCCCTTGTTTAAACCGAAGTAATTCTCACGACTCAAGTTAACTATACTAGTAAATTAAAATATCAAAACAAGCATCTCAGTCAGTTAATTTTATCACAAACAATCAAATAATGTAGGTAAATTATAGATAACATCACTGATGCTCGTTTTACATAGAAAAACATCTGGTGTGAAACACTAACCCTACTTTCTCGCGCCAATGTTAATAATGAACAACATAACCTATAATTCAATAATTCGTAAACAATTTAAAGAAATAAAATATCTTAAGAATGGAACATCGTATGAAGACTTAACCCTTACAAACCGAAATGCACAATGTCACCCATTCGTCATAATCTTTCTTTAAACTCAATTATCTCCGCAACTATTCATTATTTTCTAACGGGTTTAGTTTTATTAGACTTTTTTCTTCTTTAATTTGATGTATCTTGCATATTTATATGATGAAAATTGACGTGGTGTTACGTGAAATAAAGAGATTTTTCTCTTTATCTAAGAAATTTTTTCGATCAAGAGACTGAAAACTCGATTGGCTCCCAGCATCCTATCCACTGGCCTGGCAAATTTTGATCGATGTAAGCTCGTACGTCCCTGTGATAGTGCAGCGAGGCACCATCTTGTTGAAAATTAAAAATTATCATTACTGTATAATGCAAGAATGGCAGGGAATATGGAATCAGCAAGCATTGTTAGGTAATTAATACCAGTTACAGTACCTTCAAATCGAAAAGGTCCAACGAGTCCCCTTGACAACAAACCGCACCACACATTTACACCAGGAAAATTTACAGCTTTTTCAATTGTAATGTAAGGATTGTCTTCAGCCCAGTAAACACAATTGTGCCTATTGACAGTTCCATTAAGTTTGAATTGGGCTTCATCCAACCAAATGAGATGCTACCCATAAATACCGGTTCACATATCACCATCTCCTGAACCCATTCACAAAATTGCAACCTACAATCTGGATCGTCACCACTTAGCTGTTGCACCAGCCTTGGAATGTAAACCACGATACTTGCCTCTCTTCAGAATTCGTAGCATGCTGCTAGCGCTTATATCACTTTCACGTGCCCCTTGTCTTGAAGATTTGAAACACTTAAAGACAGTCGTTGAAGACTCATCACTTGTAGCTGTTCGAGGTCGACCTGAATGGCCTTTATGCACATCACACACTGTTCCATGAACTTCGAATTTGTCTCGTATGCATGTAATTGTTAATCTTGAAGGTGGTTCTGTATCATACTCCCTTCTCCACTGTCTTTGAACTTCATTTACATTCTCAAACTTCTAGTACCACTTAATAACCTGCTTACGCTCTTCAAAACTCAAACATACACCCGCCATGTTGATATTACTTATTCCTAACTAACAATAAAACATAGAGGGACGATTGTGCTGCCACCTGGTGAAGAAATATAACATTAGCTTTGTAGAGCGGGAAATGTACGATAGTTCCAAGTGTGTATACATTTTTTTGAAGCTCACGGTATAATAAAATTTATAGAAAATTAAAAGATTAACAACTTTAGTTTGAAGCATTTTTCTCTATAATGCCTAGTTTAGCATGTATTTTTGTATTATTAAGCCAAACTATGATTGATTTTCATCTTGCATCGTTTGCTCATGATTAAAATAACAGTATATTTTTTGAGGCTAGTTTTTTGTTTATTTCTAATGTTTTATTACTAACATGAGGTAATATTGTTCAATAAAGTTTATAGAGAATTAAAAAATCTACAACTTTTGTTTTAAGAAATTTTCTCTAAAATGCAAAGTTTAGCATGCAAGAGTGATTTTTCATAATATTAAGCCAAACTAAGGTTGATTTCCAACTTGCATCGTTCACTCATGATTAAAATAACAATATATGTTTTATGAGGTTAGTTTTTCATTTACTTCTAATGTATTATTACTAATGTTAGGCGATACTGTTCTGTTCACTATTTACGTTGGCACGAGAGAAAGTCGTGCGTGTTCGCACCAGATGTTTTTTTTTGTTCAGGGGACCTGAAAATGTGTATTTCCGGAGAAAACTACTTTGAAAAATCGACATGAACCATAACATATAAAAGATGAGAGAAAAATAAAGTAAAGATATTAAGAGAAGAGAGTAAAATTACCTCTAATTGTTCGGAAAAGGATTCTGCTGGGTGCCCTGTGATGGAATGGTCCACGTGCAGGGTTCACATTACATCTCTTCCTCAAGAAAGAAAGGTATTTTAACTTGCTCCTAAAAAATGACAAACACAATTCATTTTAATACACAAAAACCAACTGTAACTTTCAAACCAAACCAGTAAATAAAATTTCTTAATATTGTGTCACTTATCGCTAAGGTACTGATACTTCAGTAATCAGTAACAGTTTACTGGTGTAGATGCTCTTGAAATAAATACACTCCATGTTGACATAGAGTCCGTAGTACAGTTCTTGAATCAAATGTTATTAACAGTTAATGGGAAAAAGTGTCAGTATTTGCAGTTTAAAAATAAAAATAACGTTAAAGAAAGTAGAGAAGTGGACGCATTTATTCATAATAATAGTTTAGAGCATGTAGAAACAGTGAAGTTCCTGGGCGTATCTCTAGATAAGATCTTTGTCGTGGAACTTCTATACCAATCAAGTTTGTAGTAAAATATCATCTGGGGTATTTGCACTAAAACAAATCGCCAGATTAAAAGATAAACAATTACTATTGGCAGCTTATCATGGCCTCATTCTGTCTCATATCCGTTAGGGTATCTTGGTATGGGGTAATTCTAGCATGGGTAATATGAATAGGGTTTTTAAAATTCAAAAGAAAGCTATTAGATGTATGGTGGGAGCTAACCAGCTAACCTCATCCACACCACTATTTAAGGAGCTTAAATTGCTTAGTTCCCCTCTCACTACATTTTTCAGGCGATTATGTATGTTAAGCAAAATAATTTTATGCAGAATTTCAATGTTCACAATCATAACAATCCTAATGTAAATGTTATTATTTGTTTACATCAGGAGCAAACTAAGAGAGGCTGGACTGTAAGTCAAACCAATCAACGCAGGAAAGAACAGGCTTTAATTTAATGTAGTGTTCAAAAATATTCGTTTTTTTTATTTTCTCTTGCCTATATGAATATATAGGAAGGAAAGTATTGTTTTCATGTCGATTTTTCGAAATCGAGTTTACACCGGATGGATCTACACGTTTTCAGACCCCCTGAACCCAAAAAACATGTTTTTAGCGATTGGTCTGTGTGTGTGTGTGTGTGTGTCTGTGTGTGAACAGAATATCTCAAGACCGGAACATCGTACAAACTTGAAACTTAAGTTACATACCACTACCGGACGCGACACGAACATTTTCATCAAAATTGGTCAACCGGAAGTAGTAGTTTATTCGTATAATTTTTCAGTTTTTAGCGATTTTCTCAAAAACTGGTCCTACGATTTTTTTTAAAATCGCCTATTTTACTCAATTTTTTATTCTCTACAAGATAGGGTAGGCGCCATGTTTGCTGAAATTCTCGGTGAGGCTGTTTTCACGTAAAAACGTTGTTTTTTTAAGATTACGGCTTTAATATAAATTTTAGCGCAAAAACTTATATAATAAAAGTTGTAGAGAATTTAAAAACCTACAACTTCTGTTTCAAACATTTTTTTGTATAACGCTTAGTTTAGCGGTAATTTGCGATTTTCTGTTTTTTTTCTCACGAAAACGTGAGAAAAATCGATTTTTTTAACATTTCGGTTTTAGTATGCATTTTACGACAAAAGTGTATATAATTAAATTTATAGAAAATTAAAAGATCTACAACTTTTGTTTAGAGCATTTTTCTCTACAGAGCCTAGTTTAGCGTGAAAGCGTGATTTTCCGTATTTGTAAGCCAAACTGAGTTCGATTGTCATTTTGCGTCATTCACTCATGATTAAAATAAGGTTATGTTTTTGTTCATTTCTAATGTTTTAATACTAATGTTAGGTTTATTGTTAATTATTTGCATTGGCAAGAGAAAGTTGTGTGTGTGTTTCACACCAGATTTTTTTTTGAGATAAAGCCCTTTAAACGAATACGGACAGGTGAAATGGTATGCCTCTAGGCACATGCGACGTTACACGTCGAATCGAAAGTCGAATATGAAAGGGCACAAAAGTGGACGTAACTAATGGCTTGGCAATAACCTTTCATTTCTGCTTAATTTTAATTTTTTTACCTGTTAATCTACTTGCCGCGCTTACACATTTAGGTGGATCACAATATTACAAAACATAAAATTGAAACTAATTTCATTAAAATCCTTTTCAGAAGAAATTTTATCTTTTAGTCACCTGCATCATAAAACTCGTTAATAAATAAAAAACACAAATATTATAACATTTACTGCCCGTCACCAAGCTTTGAGCAGCTGCGGGATGAAGGGGAAAGACAAAGTACCAGACTGCTGTTATGTCATAACACTGTACTAATCATCTCATTGGTATTCGCTGGGCAGTAAGCTGCCTAGTGCGTGACATACGTGGGTGTTGTTTTCACTATCGCTGTAGACGGCGACACACAATATATGTAGTTTGGATAGTACCCTTGACTACAACAAACATAATACGAGGCGTATTTTTAAAGTAAGTACAGTTTGAAAATAAAAAAAAAATAAAAGGAAATTTGCAAAAACTAATTTTATTTTCGGAATCTACATACTTTTATCTATTTTTCTACATAGTTTCCAAGTTTTTGTAAACACTTATCATATCGCACAACTAAATTTTGGAAACCTTCTTCATAAAAACTTGCCGCCTGCTGTGATTTGACCTTTGGCTTTGACCTTTACGGGAGAGTGCGTGAGTCTCCAATCCATGCTTTGTTGTTTCGATTCGGGAGTGAAATGCGAAATCCACGTTTCGTCTCCAGTTACGATCCGACTCAGCATATCGTCACCGTTTTCGTCATAACGTGTCAGAAAATTCAAGGAACTGTCGAGTCTTTTGAACTCTCTCCAGCGGCCTCACACTGCCGCTCAGACCCGAGCTGCATTGGACTCTTTTGGCTGGGAAGTTTTGGACCACCCACCCTACAGCCCTGACCTTGCGCCGAGCAACTTTCATCTCTTCCATCATCTGAAACATCACTTGGGCGGCAGCCGTTATGACGAAAACGACGAATTGAAAACGGCCGTGAATTCTTGGTTATCACAGCAGGCGGCAAGTTTTTATAAAGAAGGTTTCCAAAATTTAGTTGTGCGATATGATAAGTGTTTACAAAAACTTGGAAACTATGTAGAAAAATAGATATAAGTATGTAGATTCCGAAAATAAAATTAGTTTTTGCAAATTTCCTTTTATTTTTTTTTTATTTTCAAACGGTACTTACTTTAAAAATACGCCTCGTACAAGTAAAACGTTACTACTACTAACGCAATCTCTCACAGTAGTAGTGACGTAATGCATACCTCTCAGCTGCACAAAGCTTGGCAACGGGCAGTACAGTATTTTTTTGTTTTTAAATTACCAAGTTAAACTTACCTAAAAAAGTTTCCTGAAATGTTAATTTCTTCTGCTCTTATGACAGTAACTTTATTGCCTTGTAGAAGGGTTTTGGCAATAACTGCGGCCAAACGGCCAAGGAGATGGCCTTTACCATCTATTAAAATCGGCTACAAAAAAAAAACAAAAACCAATAAATATTAATTTTAATGTTACAAAATCATCATCGGTACTTAACTAAATGATAAACACAAGTAAATTTCACTTTTTTGCGGTTTTACGTCCAACTGTTTTGCAAATTCTGCGAATGCAGACAAATGAGAATGATGACATAAAAATGAGCGATGAAAAAATGCAATATTCCTTTCAAGTTAAAATTGATTGCTTTCGTTTTCCTCTAAGCGCATTTTACACATTTAATAGTGAACTAGTAAATTAGACATTTGTTTTTACGGTAACGAACAGTTATATTCGTACAGTTAATCTACAAATGGTTCCTTCAAAAGGATATACTGTACATGCTCTGGGTATAGTACAAGTTTTTATGTTTGTACTGAAATTAACACTTTGCGTGCTAATCACGTAATTTTACAGAACGGTGATATGTTTACAGCTTGCAGATCACGTAATTTTACGGAATTTGATCATTTATTCTGAATTTACGTACATTTTAGTACAGAAGTACTTTGCATTAAAGCGGAGTACTTCTGAGTTAAAGCGCTAGTACGATAGTGTTTTATTTACTTATAATGAAACAGCTTTGGAACAGTAAACAGTGAGGTTATACACATGAGTTTTGTTTTTCACAAAACAAATTTTTGTGTTTAGTTTGTTTTTTTTAAATTCAATAACACAGTTTTGTTTATAAAGTATTATAAAAGTGTATAATAGTTTTTTTTTGTATAAAATTGTATAATAGTTCAAATAAACTGTTTAAACAACATGCAAAATGCAGTGGAAAAATTCTTTTTTCTCAAAAATGTGCTATGAAAAAGTGAAAGTTTTATTATTTTATTAGTACATTTTAACAAATTATAATACACCACTCAAAACTAGAAGATTTGGTGTTTCCAGCCATGTTAGTACCATCTTAATACTCCTTATAATGTTATTTTTACAACATTTCAAATATAGATAAAAATCTGGTGTGAAACACTCACACAACTTTCTCTTGCCAATGCAAATAATTAATAATAAACCTAACATTATTAATAAAATATTAAAAATAAACAACAACTAACCTCAAAAACATAACCTTATTTTAATCATGAGTGGAAGACGCAAAATGAAAATCGAACTCAATTTGGCTTAAAAAAAACGGAAAATCACACTTTCACGCTAAACTAGGCTCTGTAGAGAAAAATTCTCTAAACAAAAGTTGTAGATCTTTTAATTTTCTATAACTTTTATTATATACACTTTTGTCGTAAAATGCATACTAAGACAGAAATGTTAAAAAAATCGATTTTTCTCACGTTTTCGTGAGAAAAAAACATAAAATCGCAAATTACCGCTAAACTAAGCGTTATACAAAAAAATGTTTGAAACAGAAGTTGTAGGTTTTTAAATTCTCTACAACTTTTATTATATAAGTTTTTGCGCTAAA
The DNA here is from genome assembly GCA_035578175.1 of Catonia carolina. Lineage (NCBI taxonomy): Eukaryota > Metazoa > Arthropoda > Insecta > Hemiptera > Achilidae > Catonia > Catonia carolina. Next base: position 10,240,754 of record JAQMRL010000010.1, read on the forward strand.
ATTTATATTAAAGCCGTAATCTTAAAAAAACAACGTTTTTACGTGAAAAGAGCCTCACCGAGAATTTCAACAAACATGGCGCCTACCCTATCTTGTAGAGAATAAAAAATTGAGTAAAATAGGCGATTTAAAAAAAAATCGTAGGACCAGTTTTTGAGAAAACCACAAAAAACTGAAAAATTATACGAATAAACTACTACTTCCGGTTGACCGATTTTGATGAAAATGTTCGTGTCGCGTTCGGTAGTGGTATGTAACTTAAGTTTCAAGTTTCAAGTTCGTACGATGTTCCGTTCTTGAGATATTCTGTTCACACACACACACACACACACACACAGACACACACACAGACCAATCGCTAAAAACATGTTTTTTGGATTCAGGGGGTCTGAAAACGTATAGATCCGGTGAAAACTCGATTTCGAAAAATCGACATGAAAACAATACTTTCCTTCCTATATATTCATATAGGCAAGAGAAAGTAAAAATGGCCAGCATTCTATAAACGTCCACATTTTTTGTCCCTAGCACTCAAAGTGTTGAAGCAGTCGCGCATGCGTACTGGTGCTTTTCCCCCCTTTCCCCTTGTTGCAAACTCGTAACTCAAGTGACTATACCCCAAATTGAATCGCAAACATTTTCTCCCGTAATTTTGTGCGCGCACAACTAATTGGATTTCGACAGCGACACAAATGACGAAACAATAACCACACGAACATAACACGAGTAGCGAGTACTACTTTAGAGGCAGCCTGAATCTTTAGTTGACAGGCTACAGCGCGGTAGTGGGGGGATCTACTTACTGCGCATGTGCGGCCCGCATGCAACCATAGTTTGTCACTATTATAGTATTAATTAATATTAACACTTCTTGCTAAGCACATAATTTTACGGAACGGTGATACGTTTACAACTTGCAGATAGCGTAATTATACGGAATTCGTATTTACACGGTTATACTATGTAATACCATGTTCTTCAACGGAATTTGATCATTAAATTTGAATTTATAAACATTTTGGTACAAATCTACACCGTTAAAGCGCTAGTACTTTAGTGTTTTATTCACCTATAATGAAACAGCTGTTGGAACAGTAAACAGTGAGGTTATACACATGAGTTTTGTTTTTCTCAAAATAAATTTTTACTTTCTCTTGCCTATATGAATATATAGGAAGGAAAGTATTGTTTTCATGTCGATTTTAAGAAATCGAGTTTTCACCGGATCTATACGTTTTCAGACCCCCTGAACCCAAAAAACATGTTTTTAGCGATTGGTCTGTGTGTGTGTGAACAGAATATCTCAAGAACGGAACATCGAACGAACGTGAAACTTGAAACTTAAGTTACATATCACTACCGGACCCGACACGAACATTTTCATCAAAATCGGTCAACCGGAAGTAGTAGTTTATTCGTATAATTTTTCACTTTTTTGCGATTTTCTCAAAAACTAGTCCAATTTTTTTTAAAATCGCCTGGTTTACTACATTTTTTATGCTCTACAATATAGGGTAGGCGCCATGTTTGCTGAAATTCTGCTAGACTGTTTTTACGTAAAAACATTTTCTTTTCAAGATTGCGGCTTTAATATGCATTTTAGCGCAAAACGTTATATAATAAAAGTTGTAGAAAATGTAAAATTCTACAACTTTTATTTCAAACAATTTTTTGTATAACGCTTAGTTTAGCGGTAATTAGCGATTTTCTGTTTTTTTTCTCACGAAAACGTGAGAAAAATCAATTTTTTTAACATTTCGGTCTTAGTATGCATTTTACGACAAAAGTGTATATAATTAAATTTATAGAAAATTAAAAGGTCTACAACTTTTGTTTAGAGCATTTTTCTCTACAGAGCCTAGTTTAGCGTGATTTTCCGTATTTTTAAGCCAAACTGAGTTCGATTGTCATTTTGCGTCATTCACTCATGATTAAAATAAGGTTATGTTTTTGAGGTTAGTTTTTGTTTATTTCTAATATTTTATTAATAATGTTAGGTTTATTATTAATTATTTGCATTGGCAAGAGAAAGTTGTGTGTTTCACACCAGATTTTTGTGTTTTAGTTTGTTTTTCTTTAATCCAATAACAGTTTTGTTTATAAGTATTATAAAAGTGTATAAAGTTGAATATTAGTTCAAAAAAATTGTTGAAACAACATGTGAAATGCAGTGGAAAAAAATGTGCTATGAATAAGTGATAAGTTTTATTATTTTATTTTAACAATTTAACAACTTATAAAGAAATTTTTGTGTTTAGTTTGTTTTTTTTAAATCCAATTAACACAGTTTTGTTTATAAAGTATTATAAAAGTGTATAAAATTGTATAATAGTTTAAAAAAATTGTTGAAACATGTGAAATGCAGTGGAAAAATTTTTATTTTTCTAAAAAATATGCTATGAAAAAGTGATAAGTTATATTATTTTAATATAACAATTTAACAAGTTATAATACACCATTCAAAACTGGAAGATTTGATGTTTCCAGCCATATTAGTACCAGCTTAATAATCCTTATATTGTTATTTTTAAAATATTTTAAATATAGACAAAAATGGCCAGCATTCTATAAACGTCCACTTTTATTTGTCCCTAGCATTCAAAATGTTAAGCAGGAAAAACAATTTAATTTAAAATTCAAATGTACGAATCTTTAAAACCGAGCTTGCTAGCTCCTTGAAGTGCTATTGTACTGTTTGCATTTTTTGCTTCCCGTAGCTTATTAACTTATTATACTGTTCACTAGACTGATTTTAGTTATACAGGATTTTTACATCCAAATGTACTCTAAAATCAACATCATCCTAAAATCCTACATAATAATTATACATCTTTACAAAAAGTCAAGACACCCAAGTAGAAAATCAGTACAAAGTACCAGTGATATAAAAATTCATAAGTACGCCTATTACACCACAATCGGTTTGAGACACAAAATCGTTAAATGTCGCTTTTACTTCAAATCACATTTAATCACAACCTACATAAAAATTGTAACCTAACGTATTAAAAACTATGGTTCAAAATAGCAAGTTGGAAGTAAATTGCAAATATTGGTTAGGTCCATACAGACTTCAAAAATAAAAGTAATAAGCGACACAACAGTCTGTGTAAAATAATAATTAACCCTTAATTAATTGAAATATTACACGTAAATAATTATTGTCTGTTAAAATAATAATGAATTTAATTTCAATTGGCCAACCCAGATCGGCGGTATTCCGTCCTTACACGTGGAGTGCAACTCTTTAATTTACTTTGACATGAATAATACAATCCTGGGCAACAAACATAATATTTAATATCTTGTAACAGAAATTGGTAATGCAATATTTGAAACATTCGAATCAAATAAACGAGTTAATAGTTTTATAAATACATAAGTAAAATAAAATAGAACAAACCTTCTGTGAGAACCCCGTCATGTTCCTTAACTACACCGGAAAGAAGCTTCTAAATTTCCATAACGTAGGCCATGCAAAGAGTATACAAAATTGTCAATGCCTATTAAATTTATTTATATATTGATAACTTAAAAAAGATGTTTGACGTGTATATATATTAAGTTATATCTACAAACAAAATAAAAACATGTTTTAAATATTATACACATTAAAATTAACCTGCAATATATAGTATATTTTAAATATTTTTTATATTGTAATGAAACTGACTTTTGAACGACATAAAAACCGGGTATCATAATACGTGATCACATCGGCCTGTGTAGTAATTGCATCTGTGAATAGTAATAAAATAATTCAGTTTCTTGTATGATTGAGGTTATAAAAGTGATACTGTGTTAATATTAAATATGCATTTAACTAAAACATTTTCTGTTTTAAAACGCTTCAATTTACATAATTTAAAAACAAGTACGTCAGTGGTAAATAATTGGGTGATTAAACGCAATGCTACTACCAGTTCAGTTGAAGAAACCGGGGAACCATCAGAAACATCCATTGGCGAGGAGAGAAAGGTTATGAAAGGTCCATTTATTAAAAACTTATTCGTAGGAAATTTTGATCCTGATATATTAGAATATCCTGAGTATCCTAGTTTAGAATATAACAAGGCCATCGATAATTTAACACGTCCTGTTAAAGATTACTTTGAGAAATGTATCGATTCAAAACAGATAGATGAAAATAAAGAAATACCAGAAGAGGTTTTGAATACTTTAAAGGAACAAAAGTTATTTGGTTTACAAGTACCAAGAAAATTAGGTGGTTTAGAATTAGATGACAAATGTACTTCCCTCCATAATGAAATTATCGGTACAGATATTTCTGTATCGACATCAATAATTGCACAGAATAGGTCATTGAATCTTCTTTTGTTACATGGTAATGAATATCAAAAGGAAGAATTTGTGAAAAAAATAGCAACCGGTGAAATTAGCTGTGGGTTTTGTCTTGTAGAAAAACCTAATATTCTTGATTTATCTGATTTAGAAACTGTCGCGTTGCCTAAAGGAAACGATGGATGGATATTGAATGGAAAAAAAATATGGGTTACAAATGGAAATACGTCTGATTATTTTATGGTTTTTGCAAAAACATGGAGCGGAACATTAGATCCAGAGAGAAATAGTAAATTATCAGTGTTTTTAGTTGATAAAAAATCAAACGGTGTTATTTGTAGTCCCAATGTAGAACAGTTGGGTACAAAAGGTGTAAATCTATGTGACGTGACATTTAAAGATGTTATAATTCCGAAAGAATATCTTGTCGGTGAAATGGGTATCGGTCATGAAATAGCAGTCGAATGTTTAAGTAGAGAGAGATTAGGTGCAGCAGCTGCCGCTGTCGGTTATTTAAAAAATTTAGTAAATTTGGTCACAGATTATTTAAATAAAACAAAAATCGGAGGTAAATCATTATCTAAATATGAATATTATCAAAGACAATTAGGTCAAATCGGTGTCGATGTATATGGTCTTGAAAGTATGGTATATCTAACAGCTGGTCTAAAAGATGAATACGATAATCCAGATATTTCTATCGAAGAAACGGTCGTAAAATTATTCAGCATGGAAAAAATTGTCGAAATCGTCGATTTGTGCGCGAATATGATCGGAGGATATTCATATATAAAAGATTCACCGCTTGAACAATCAATCAGAGATTCTAGATCGTATTTATTACATGATATTATACCGATGAATATAACAAAAGTTTACGTCGCGACTCATGGAATACATCATGCCGGTATGAATTTACAAGAAGCGATAAAAAAGATACGAAATCCGGTAACGTTTCCTGGATTCGCATTGAAACAACTTTTTAAGGATTCGATAAGTTTAGATAACGATATGAAGATTCCGCAGCAACTGCGATTACAATTACATCCGTCATTAGCTGGAGATGCCGATAAATTGGAACGTTCCGCTATTCGTCTTGAATTTGTAGTCAGAGATCTTTTAAAACGTTGGGGTGCTGAAATTATCGATAGACATATGGATTTAATTAGATTAACCGATTGCGTCATGTCTATCTACGCTATGACTGCAGTTTTAGGTAGATGTTCTCGAGCGTATTGTATCGGTCTTAGAAATACGAATACCGATCTCGCTGTATGTAACGTGTTTTGTCAGGTTCATCATGATAAAATTAAAGATAATATCGATAAAATTTTCGGTGGACCGGTTGATACGAACGATGCACCTTATTTATTTATTGGTGAACAATTATCGTCTAATAGAGGTTATCTTTTTTCACATCCATTAGAACGTAATTATTAAATTCGTAATTGACGTGAGATTAGTGAATAATGATGGTATATAAACAAATATTAAAATCTTGAGTTGTATGTTTCAAAAACTAGCCTTATGCATTATACAGGGTGGTTCACGAAGATATGCAGAAACTTTAGGAGCTCATTGTACATGTAAAAATAATGAAAAAAGTTTATATAAACATGGGTCCGGAAATGCTTCGTTTCCAAGTTACGGCAAGCGAAAGTTTCGCCCGGATTTCACCTCACCAGGTGAAATTATGTCTTCCTGGAATTCTGGTAAGGTAGATTAAGGGGCAAATTCAATCATTTCTTATGGTTTTTGATCTGATAAATTGAATAAAACAGGTCCCAGAACTGTAAGTTAAATAAATTTTAAGAAAACCAGTGTCAAATGCAAAAAATGGAGTGAAAAACACATTTTTTCATCTTTGGGCATGAATAACTTTGTTATTTCACCAAGAAACAGTTAAAATTTTTGAATAAGACATGTAGAAAATTTTATTCTGAACAAACCGGTGTAAACTAAGTACACAGAAAGCGAATAGATGTTTGATTAAATGAATTTTTATTCATAAGAGTACAAAGTAAAATTTACCGGAAAAACTAAGATGAAAAAATGTGTTTTTTTCACTCCATTTTTTGCATTTGACACTGGTTTTCTCAAAAACTATTTAACTTACAGTTCTGGGACCTTTTTTATTCAATTTATCAGGTCAAAAACCATAAGAAACGATTGAATTTGCGCCTTAATCTACCTTACCAGAATTACAGGAAGACCTCATTTCACCTGGTGAGCTGACATCAGGGCGAAATCCGATTTTCGCTAGCCGTAACTCGGTAACGAAGCATTTCCGGACCCATGTTTATGTAAACTTTTTTCGTTATTTTTACATGTACAATGGGCTCCCAAAGTTTCTGCATATCTTCGTGAATCATCCTGTATATTTAAAGTCGAGTTTTACTCTATCCCGTTGAAAACCATGCAGCACGTCAAAATAAAAATGTATTTAAATTGTGATTCAAAAATAAATCTTTATAATGCATCCTGCAGTTTGAAATTATTACTATTTTATATAATGAATTTATGTAATAATTTCACCAACCTTCTTTTTAAAATGCCTCACCTTTATTTATATTCTTACTTAACACGTGTTTCGGTGGACACACCATCATCAGAGTAAATAAAAAAATTGAAACCAAAAAAATTTTATCTCGCTTATTTAAAATTTATGATACATCTTCAGTCATTTGTATAAAACTGATAAAAAATTAATTTATTTTAATTTATCCCTTCTTATATTTACTGTAGATAGCAGCAGCAGTCAATATCACTTCATTCCTAATTTTAACCTGTTCATTCAAAATGTCCTGCTTTGGCTCTTTTAAATATTTATAAATGTGGAACATCTCATATTTTTCAATTTTATTTTTATTTTCTATATTACATTGTTCTATTATATTAAAATGTTCATCTATTTTACCAAATTTATGTTTTTCTTCTTTTATATGGGTGGTGTAGTTAAACACTAACCAATATTGACTGCTGCTATCTACAGTAAATATGAGAAGGGATAGATTAATTTTAAATCAGTTTTATACAAATGACTGAAGATGTATCATCTTCTGTAAATTTTAAAACGAATGTCAAACACAAAGAAATAGACCGATCTGGCTGAAACTACACATGTGTTTTTCCAACAGATGCTACTAACTGAACATATGCTCGATATGCGCCAGTAGTGCCATCTATCTGACTTTGCACGAACTTTTCAAACGACCCTCGTAGTAAATAGTAGAAATGAACACAGCTTAAAAAGGTTAGTTAATCTATTATATAAAATAGAATCAATTTCAAGTCGCATGATGCATTATAAGGATTTATTTTTGAATAAATTAAATAATTATATCAAAATTTGTTGAAAATATCGTATCTTCCAAGTAATTTGTATAAAAACAGTTTTATCCTAACTAAATATTTGAAAATTATGAATTATAAATTTTGTACAAATTACTTCAAATTTATATATTTTAATGATGGCGAGTCTGCAGCTGAAAGTCGTAAAATTATCACCTTCCCTTTTAAAAGTAAAAAACTTACATGTGTTTCGGTGGTACCACCTTCTTAAGAGCAATATTATTAAAATTAAAATGTAGAATGGTGTTTCCATTCGGTTATTTAGAATAAAACTGTCTTAAATTTTCATTCCTGTATTCATTTGTTCTTATTAAAGTAGATGGCAGCAGCTTCTTTAATTGAATTATCATCTTTTAATTTTAATTGATCATTTATTATTTTATCTTTTTTTAAATTTATGTGAATGTATATTTGAAATATTTCATTTTTTGTATTTTATATTTATTATCATTGGCCATAACAGACAGGTGGAGAGTCAAATTTTTTTTTTTTTTTTTAATTGAGTGATGATGCCTACATAAGCCTTGGGCTTGTGCGTAGGTAATGATATGTGGTGATTTACAGATGAAAAAAAAGCCAGACCTGACCGGGAATCAGACCCGGGACCCCGGCATAGTAGCCAGTTGCGCTGACCACTACACCACGGGCCGGCCTTTACACTCAATCTGTTCATTGCACGGCTAAAATAAAGTAGTTCTGTTTCTTATCACATGGTCAGCCAATTAAATGACTGATTCATTTAAGAACAGAAGAGGTAGAGGTGCAAAAGACACTAATCAGAGTTATCTCCTCTGAAAATAATGAATTTCATTATACAGCCAGACCCTGTGGTAAATGAAGTGAAGGTGTCATTTGCAGAGGGAAAAATATGTGCTTTTTCAGAGGTTCCGGCATGCTGATAAGCATACTTTTCCGCTAAGTGAGGAAGGCAATGGTAAACCACCTCACTTCTCGCTTTACTAGTAAAACCTCTCGGTTCAAACCAGCTTTTCGGCTGATGACCTAAACAACATTATTATTTATTATCATATATATAGGGTGATTCTAAAAGAGCGCCGGTTTTGATATATCAAATTAAGAGATTTATTTTATTGAAAAACTGAAAATAAATACATCAACAAGTTCATCTTACCTTCCGATTTCATGTATGAAAAATGATGTCGTGCATGTGTCCTCCTCTACTGCGCTGGCACGCATCAACTCTGTCCATGAAATTGGATATTACTGCACGACAAGTTTCGACTTCCATTTGCCCGATAACCCGTCGAATTTCCTCCTTCAAGTCATTGATGTTTCGGGGTTTATTGGCATACACCAATGACTTCAGATGACCCCAAAGATGAAAGTCACAAGGCGTCAAGTCACACGACCTTGGTGGCCATTGATGGTCGGAATTACGAGAAATGATGCGATCCTGGAACCGTTCACGGAGCAACAACATTGTTTCTCGTGCAGCGTGACAGATGGCACCATCCTGCTGAAACCACAACTCGTCAATGTCCATTCCATCCAAATGACGCCACAAAAACTCCCTAATCATCGTACGGTATCGGTCTCCATTTACTGTCACTGCTTGTCCTTCTTGATTTTCAAAAAAGTAAGGGCCGATGACACCGCCCGACCAAAAGCCGCACCAAAATCTCACTCGCTGTGCATACATTTCCCTTTCATTAACCACGCGAGGGTTTTCTAAACCCCACATACGGCAGTTCTGTTTATTAACAAAACCGTTTAAGTGGAAGTGCGCCTCATCACTGAAAATGATTTTGTTTGCGAAGGTGTCATCATCCTGCCGTTTTCTCAATACCCAGTCAACAAACTGTCGTCTCTTCTGGTGGTCTGCCACTTTCAAATGTTGCGTCAACTGAATTTTATACGGGTGATATTGGAGATCGTACCGAAGAATTCTCCGTACAAAAGAACATCGTAAACCCAATTGTTGAGAACGGCGACGTATTGATTTTGCTGGGCTAACAGCCACACTGTCACGAACCAACGCAACGTTCTGCTCAGTTCGGCCAGAATGACGACGTCCAGAACTTTTAAGGTCGACTGTAGAATCCGTCTCAAAAAACTTTTTCATGAGCCTGCGAACTGTTGATTCATTCGGTGCTTCATTACGTCCTAGAGTACCGCAAAGTCGCCTGACAGTAGCCGCATAACTCTCTCCACTCTGGTAAAATGTTTTGACGATTAACACTCGTTGCGCAATAGTAAACTTCTCCATGGTTAGACACAGACTGTGAGAGTACTACACTGCGAACAAGAGAAACTACAACTGAATCCTCAATCGGAATGTTCTCCGAAATAGAAATGAGGTCTAACAATGTTGCCAACCGATAAACAAAAATTTACCAGCCGTTTAAAAACCGGCGCTCTTTTTGAATCACCCGTTACATTTTTCCAATATATATACAAATCCTCTTCTATTTTTCCAAAAACCAATCAGGGACATAATTTTGGAAAAACAGAAGAGGATTTATATATATTGGGAAAATGTACATAATGATAATAAATATAAAATACAAAAGAAATATTTCAAATAAATTTTCACATAAATTTAAATAAAGATAAAATAATTAATGAACAATTAAAATTTAAATATGATGATTTAATTAAAGAAGCTGCTGCCATCTATTGTAATAAGTACAAACGGATACAGGAATGAAAATTTAAGACAGTTTAATCAAAATGACAGAATGGAAACACAGTTATAAATTTTAATTGTAATAATATTGCTCTGAAGAAGGTGGTACCACCGAAACACGTGTTAGTTTTTAAACTTAAAAGGCAACCAAAGGTAAGGTGATAAATTTCATTTGTACTCTAATCTGTATTAGATCATTTTTGTTAATAAAGATACAATTTTTTTTTAACACTATAAATTGTTTCATTATGTACATATATTTTGTATAATGTTGTCATTTTGTAAATATTTATGTTATTAGCATTAATGAAATTAGTTATGTTTTTGTTAAGTAACAATGAGTTCTTTTTATTTATTTTCCTTTTTTTGTAATCCCTAATGTGTGTACGTTGCAATCTGTTCAATTCAGAACAATAAGCAACCCCATGATCCAATGAGATGAGGGTGATGTGTATGCCGTGTAAATGAGGGTGTAGTCTTGTACAGACTCAGGTCAACCATTCCTGAGAGAGTATGGTTAATTGAACCCCAACCATCAAAGTACACCGGTAACCATTACCTATACTAGGATTTGAACCAGGAACCTTCGTCTCTGAAAATCAGAGACGAAGGTTCCTGGTTCATATCCTAGTAAAGGTAGTTACTTTTATATGGAATTGAATACTAGACAGTGGTTACCGGTGTACTTTGATGGTTGGGGTTCAAGTATTTTCCTACGAGAATAAAACTCTGTCATGCAGGAGCTGCGTACATGTAAATTTGGTTAACAAGTAAAAATTTTCCAGACCCTGCTGGGATTAACACAGTGCTGATACCAAAGCATTTGCACCTGTGCACTGATGCTTTCCCCTCTATGGCCGGCCCATTGGCATAGTGGTTAGTGCAACTGGCTTCTACACCGAGGTCCCAGGTTTGATTCTCGGTCAGGTCTGACATTTTTCATCACTCATTTTCATATATCGTCCATCCAATGGTGAACTCGCGAATATGCAAATTCTCAGTTTTACAGGAGAGCAAAAAACAAATTCAATGCTTTCTCTTTAACACACTTTGTGCATTTTCGTAACTTTACAAAAACTGTATCTTCTTAATTGAATAAGATACATATTCGCAAAATTTGCACATTTGCAAGTTTACCATAGGAGGGACGATATATCATCCTTCTCATCATCTGCATTAGCAGTACAGTAAAATCTCAGTAGTCCGGCCTGTTCGGGACCGAGAAGGTGCTGGATTACTGGATGTGTTGGAATTTTGGAACTATAAATTGTAAATTTAAACAAAAAATGAATATGCATTGATTTCTATGTGATTTTAAATTAAATTAACTAATTAAAAAAGGTTTGCCGAGTACTTCTGTAGTCATTGTACTAAACATAATGATTGTCTATTGACATCGCTTAGTGCAGTGTGGGGGTGCTCGTGTTCTGAGAATTACATTTTGTTGTCAATTCAGCATGAAGTATAGAGTATGACCCGGTTCTGTGTTTTGGATAAAAGGCCAAAAATGATTACATACAACATGTTATATTAAATCCGCCGTAATTAGGTCGAGTTGATTTCCCTAATTCAATTTAAATCTTTTACCAAAATCTGTCCTGGGTGAGGTTTCATACTTTTAGGCCTAATATTTTAAGGGCCAAACTACCAAGATTCTACTGTAATTGCAAAACAGTCAGACGTTAAACCAAAAAAAATAACCCCCTCTATACAGCGGATGTGAAATAAATTTGCCGGTATAGCTGTGGGAACATTTTGAATTCAGTCGGTAGATTTCATGCCTTAGCACCGAACTGGCTATTAAATCACAGGCGCTGAACTATTTAAATTATATCTATTAGCGACGTAAAAAACATTCAATTGTAAACATTATATACAACAATAAACACCTACCACATACAACACATTACAGACTAATGTTTTCAGGTCAGCTGATATATAACGTTGTGAGAGCGATGTGACTGATCACAGCCTCTCCCGTGTTTTGGCAAAAGGATGTATGTGAAAAAATTGGTTTTTTTTTATTTACGATTCTAAGGTAATTTTTTGCGCTTTTTTCAAAAATCCTATTGCCAAGTCTGTACAAGTTATAGTTTTCAAGATACAATGATGGCAAAAAGCTGTATGTACGTCTATTTTGAGAAATTTTAGAGGCAAAATGGTGTATGTGTTAATAAATTGGTAATTAAAGATTGGCACAAATGATGTATGAATTCTTTTCACTGTTTTTCCTTTCTCAAAATCCTATTGCTATAAAACGGGAATATGATGTATGTGCAATTAATACTTTTTACTTTAGTAAACTGTGTTGTTAAAATAGTTTTAGGCAATGGTAAAAGGGGTTAAATGGCTTATGCTTCTTTTTGGTATGTTTTATAATCATTTGCATTTAGAGAAAGGCACATGGCAGAAGGATGTATGCGCAAATAATACCTTTTGCCTATGAAATGCTGTAAATTAACTATCCAAAACAAACATAGATAAAGATGTATACCATATTTTTCATTATGTTTACTGCTGCTCGTGAACAGTCATTCCATAAGGCAAAAAGGTGTATGAACTTAATACACTGTTTTGCCGCTCATACACAATGAGATTTTGTTTTGGTGTTAGTTTCAGATTATGTCCAACCTTGGCTGTATATTCATACAGCCTAAGGTAATCTATTCATGCTATTATATTCTTCTATTCATCCTAAGGCAAAAAGGGGTAAATGGACTTTACAGCTTTTTGCCAATACAGACTGTGTTTGATACAATTAATGAAATGGCTGTAAACAGTGGGTACACCTTTCTGCCATAGTTTCATTTATTTTTTTGGATTTTTTCCCATTAAGGCAAAATGGTTTAGGCCTAACCGAGTTTTTTGGGTTTTATCAAGTTTTTACAAATTTTTGACTATGTAGTCATAAACAGAACATTAAAAACTTTAACAATACATAAAGTACTCAATTAGAAAGTCATTTACAACAAAATGGCCGGAATTTAAACTTTGAATGCAATTTCTGAAAAGTTGTGTTTTTGGGATACACCTTTTTGCCTTTTTAGGGGAGAGCTGATACAGCACTGACCCCCACCACTCGCTCAGGTAAAAGCGCGCCATTATACAAAATAATATCCTAGATCATGTGCAAACAGTGAAGTTTCTAGGAATGTCACTGGATAGGACTCTTATTGTGGGATTATTATACTGATCAAATTTGTGGTAAAATATCATCTAGGGTATTTGCATTAAAACAAATAGCCAAATTAAATGATAAAAAAATCTGGTGTTAAACACTCACACACTTTCTCTTGCCAATGCAAATAATTTACAATAAACCTAACATTAGAAATAAACAAAAAACTAACCTCCAAAAATATAATCTTAATTTAATCATGAGTAAAAATGTAAAGTGAAAATCAACCTCAGTTTGGCTTCAAAATACGGAAAATCAATCTTTTACGCTAAACTAGGCTCTGTAGAGAAAAATACCCTGTATTAAAGTAGTACATCTTTTAATTTCCTATAAATTTGATTATATACACTTGTCGTAAAATCCATACTAAAGCCGAAATCTTAAAAAAAATTGATTTTTTACGCAATTTCATGAGAAAAAAACAGAAAATTGCTAATTACCACTAAACTAAGCGTTATACAAAAAAATGTTTAAAATAAAAGTTGTAGGTTTTTAAAAATTTTCTACAACTTTTATATATAAATTTTTGTCTAAAATGCATATTAAGGCGTAATATTAAAAATAAACAATTTTTTTACGTGAAAACCGCCTCGCCAAGAATTTCAGCAACCATGGCGCCTACCCTATCTTGTAGAGCATAAAAAATTGAGTGAACCAGGCGATTTAAAAAAAAATCGTAGGACCAGTTTTTGAGAAAATCGCAAAAAAGTGAAAAATTACACGAATAAACTATTCCGGTTAACCGATTTTGATGAAAATGTTCGTGTCAGATCCGGTAGTGGTTTCTAACTTAAGTTTCAAGTTCGTACGATGTTCCGTTCTTGAAATATTTTGTATACACACATACAGACCAATCGCTAAAAACGTTTTTGGGTTCAGGGGGTCTGAAAACGTGTAGATCCGGTTAAAACTCAATTTTGAAAAATTGACATGAAAACAATACTTTCCTTCCTACATATTCATATAGACAAGAGAAAGTAAAAATTGCTAATAGCAGCTTATCATGGTTTATTTTATCTCATATTAGGGTATGCCATGGGGTAATTCATCACAGTGTAACATGGAAAGAGTTTTTAAAAATACAGAAGAAAGCTGTCAGGTGTCTGATGGGAGCCAACCACCTTACCTCATGCAGATCACTATTTAAAGAGCTACAACTGCTCACAGTTCCTTCTTTGTACATTTTTGAAGTGATGATGTACGTAAAGAAAAATACCTTTCTACAGAATTTAGATGTTCACAACCACTACACAAGAAACAGAATCGATTATTATGTTGCTAATCACAACACTAAATTGTTTGAACAAAAACCAACTTATGCAGGAAGAAAATACATCAATAAATTGCCACAAGGTTTAAAATAATTAAAAAAAAAACTAAAATAATATTTGATTGATGAAACATTTTACAGTGTGCACGAATTCCTTTCTAAATAGTTTTTGGTTGAAAAGTATTTAATTTCTAATTAAACAAAATATTGTGTACTATTTGATACAAAAGAGGTTCATGACAAGCCTACTGAGTTAAGCAGTAGTGGAAACAAATTATTGGCAAGTGATGAATTTATCATTGTGTTTGACTTTTTAATTTTGTGTGCTATTTGATACAAAGGAGTTCATGACAAGCCTACTGAAGTAAGCAGTAGCAGAAACAAATTTTTGGTGATAAATGATGAATTTATAATTGTGATTAACTTTTTGTTAATCAGTTTTGTCTTGACATGTCCTATACTCCGTTTTGGAGTCTCCTGGATGCAAAAAATCTGGTGTGAAACACTCACAAGATTTTCACTTGCCAATGCAATTAATGAACAATATAACCTATTGTTAGTAATAAAACATTAGAAATACACAAAAAACTAACCTCAAATAAAACATAACCTTATTTTCATCATGAGTGAAAGACACAAAATGAAAATCAACCTCAGTTTGGCTTAAAATTACGGAAAATCACTCTTTCACGCTAAACTAGACTCTAGAGAAAAATGCTTGAAATAAAAGTTGTAGATTTTTTAATTTCCTATAAAATTGATTATATACACTTTTGTCGTAAAATGTACACTAAAACTGAAATCTTAAAAAAAATTGATTGTTTACACGTTTTCGTGAGAAAAAACAGAAAATCGCTAATTACCGCTAAACTAAGCGTCATACAAAAACATGTTTGAAATAAAAGTTGTAGGATTTTAAATTTTCTACAACTTTTATCATACATTTTTGCGCTAAAATGCATAAATTAAAGTCATAATCTTAAAAAAACAATTTTTACTAGAAAAAACATTCCCAAGAATTTTAGCAGACATGGCGCCTACGTATCTTGTAGAGCATATAATATGTAGTAAATGAGGCGATTTTTAAAAAAGTCGCAGGAGCCGATTTTGATTAAAATGTTGGTATCGGGTCCTCTAGTGATATCTACTTACGTTTCAAGTTCGTAAGATGTTCCGTTCTTCAGATATTCTGTTCACACACACACACACACACACACAGACCAATTGCTACAAACATGTTTTTTGGGTTCATGAGGTCTGGCTGGCCGCACTGGCGTAGTTTGTAACGTGCTCGCCTCTCATCATGCGGTCTTGGGTTCGAATCCCACTCAGGCACGGCATATTTTCATACGTTACAAATAATCTTTTCATCCTTCACAGTTACAACCCAACGTCGTCGCTAAACAAGGTTTTTATAGAGAAAGGTTGTTCACTCCCACACAAATAATAAAATCTGGTGTGAAAGTCTCACACAACTTTCTCTTGCCAATGCAAATAATTAACAATAAACCTAACATTAGTAATAAAATATTAGAAATAAACAAAAAACTAACCTCAAAAAACATTAGTGAAATACGCAAAATTAAAATCGACCTCAGTTTGGCTTATAAATACGGAAAATCGCTCCTTCACGCTAAACTAGGCACTGTACAAAAAAAAGCTTCAAATAAAAGTTGTAGATCTTTTAATTTCCTACAAATTTTATTACACACTTTTGTCGTAAAATGCATTCTAAGGCCGAAATCTTAAAAAAATCGATTTTTCACACGTTTTCGTGAGAAAAAACAGAAAATCGCTAATTACCACTAAACTAAGCGTTATACAAAAAAATGTTTGAAATAAAAGTTGTAGGTTTTTACATTCTCTACAACTTTTATTATATGACGTTTTGCGCTAAAATGCATATATAAAAGCCGCAATCTTAAAAAGAAAATGTTTTTACGTGAAAACAGCCTCATCCAGAATTTCAGTAAACATGGCGCCTACCCTATCTTGTAGAGAAAAAAAAATTGAGTAAATGTGTTTAAAAAAAAATCGTAGGACCAGTTTTTGAGAAAATCACAAAAAAGTGAAAAATTATACGAATAAAACTACTACTTTCGGTTGACCGATTTTGATGAAAATGTTCGTGTCGGGTCCGGTAGTGGTGTGTAACTTAAGTTTCAAGTACGTACGATGTTCCGTTCTTGAGATATTTTGTATACACACACACACACAGACCAATCGCTAAAAACATGTTTTTTGGGTTCAGGGGGTCTGTAAACGTATAGATCCGGTGAAAACTCGATTTCTTAAAATCGACATGAAAACAATACTTTCCTTCCTATATATTCATATAGGCAAGAGAAAGTAAAACGTGGTGGGGGGAAGCCAATGTGTGACGTCACCAGGCGCAATGCTGTGCCGCAAGGTCGACAGTCGTTTAACATTGACAGGAATAACAACGTTATTTTATTTTCGTGTTACCATTATACGAAAATAATATTTTATGACCATATTATGGTCATACAGTACGAAATTTTATAACATGGTAATATAATATTTTAATAACACAATGAACTTACTTATCTATCATGTGGACATTCATGCAGATTTTAAATGTTGCAGTCATGGGTATTTATGCAAGGTTTACAGTTCATCAACATAAATTCATTGTATTTTATTTAGGTGTACAACACAAAGTAGTTATTATAACACTGTACATATAATAGTATTAGTAAAGGGTGATTCAAAAAGAGCGCCGGTTTTTAAACGGCTGGTAAATTTTTGTTTATAGGTTGGCAACATTGTTTGACCTCATTTCTATTTCGGAGAACATTCCGATTGACGATTCAGTTGTAGTTTCTCTTGTTCGCAGTGTAGTACTCTCGCAGTCTGTGTCTAACCATGGAGAAGTTTACTATTGCACAACGAGTGTTAATCGTCAAAACATTTTACCAGAGTGGAGAGTGTTATGCGGCTACTTTCAGGCGACTTCGCGGTACTCTAGGACGTATGAAGCACCGAATGAATCAACAGTTCGCAGGCTCATGAAAAAGTTTTTTGAGACGGGTTCAACAGTCGACCTTAAAAGTTCTGGACGTCGTCGTTCTGACCAAACTGAGCAGAACGTTGCGTTGGTTCGTGACAGTGTGGCTGTTAGCCCAGCAAAATCAATACGTCGCCGTTCTCAACAATTGGGTTTAAGATGTTCTTCTGTACGGAGAATTCTTCGGTACGATCTCCAATATCACCCGTATAAAATTCAGTTGACGCAACATTTAAAAGTGGCAGACCACCAGAAGAGACGACAGTTTCTTGACTGGGTATTGAGAAAACGGCAGGATGATGACACCTTCGCAAACAAAATCATTTTCAGTGATGAGGCGCACTTCCACTTAAACGGTTTTGTTAATAAACAGAACTGCCGTATGTGGGGTTTAGAAAACCCTCGCGTGGTTAATGAAAGGGAAATGTATGCACAGGGAGTGACAGTTTGGTGCGCCTTTTGGTCATGCGGTGTCATCGACCCTTACTTTTTTGAAAATCAAGAAGGACAAGCCGTGACAGTAAATGGAGACCGATAACGTACGATGATTAGGGAGTTTTTGTGGCGTCATTTGGATGGAATGGACATCGACGAGTTGTGGTTTCAGCAGGATGGTGCCACCTGTCACGCTGCACGAGAAACAATGTTGTTGCTCCGTGAACGGTTCCAGGATCGCATCATTTCTCGTAATTCCGACCATCAATGGCCACCAAGGTCGTGTGACTTGACGCCTTGTGACTTTCATCTTTGGGGTCATCTGAAGTCATTGGTGTATGCCAATAAACCCCGAAACATCAATGACTTGAAGGAGGAAATTCGACGGGTTATCGGGCAAATGGAAGTCGAAACTTGTCGTGCAGTAATATCCAGTTTCATGGACAGAGTTGATGCATGACATAATTTTTCATACATAAAATCGGAAGGAAAGATGAACTTGTTGATGTATTTATTTTCAGTTTTTCAATAAAATAAATCTCTTAATTTGTTATATCAAAACCGGCGCTCTTTTTGAATCACCCTATATGTTTATCACAATTTATTATGTATTCATTGGTAAGGTTTATGCACAACCTCCCATTTTTAAAACTAGCTTGCATATATGAAGTTAATGAAATAATTTACATTGGCCTGCTACAAAATAATAAAAAAGAGACCCTGGTGTTACTTACAACAAAACTAAATAGGCTACAGCAGTTTTTTTTAAAATTCTTATTGTAAAAAAATAAGTCACACAACCAAAACGAAAAAGTAAACATAACCGCAATATCGGACTGACGTTGCGCCGCGTGACGTCACATCGTGTGTATTCCCACCACTTTCTCAATTCGCTACGGCAGCATGCGTTAGTGATCCCCCCCCTCGGTTGCTAATGACCACTGTAGTTGATGCGACGTTAAATAAGCAAAGAAAAAGTCAGGAGGTCTGAAAACGTGTAGATCCGGTAAAAACTCAATTTCGAAAAATCGACATGAAAACAATACTTTCCTTCCTATATATTGATATAGGCAAGAGAAAGTAAAATCAATGTAGCCTGCATCTCAAGGAAGTTAGAGCTATACGCTGACAATTGAAAACCACTTGTCTATAGACGTATAGACTGCAAAAAAGTAAAGGAAAATAAACGAACAGGTTACAAATAAATAAAAACTACCTATTGTTTTTTTTTGCATAATGATATGTTTTTATAAAAGTTAATATACTGTGTACAGTTATTTCTTCAGTAATTTATTAAAATATAATAATAACATATTACTGAAGAATAATATTACATTACGGGGTTACACTTTCTTAATTATTTTATTTATAAATTCACAATGACTCACAAAAAAACAATATCGCTTCAGCATAAAATTGTGATTATACATTTATACCTAAAAAATAATTTTGGTCTATAAACTATACATCCTTTGACGACGACCTGTCTTAATTAATAATATTAATATTATATTTCTAATATTTATGTAGTTTTATTTTTTTATTCCTAAACGATCTATTTTTAACATCAACACTTAATGCATAGCAAATTTCTAAGGTATATAAAAAAAACAACACGGTTTACACATATTTAAAGATGTCTTAATAGTGTGAAATAATATACAAATAGATTCAAAAAAGCATTCTTTATTTGGATTTACACCAGTTACTCAAATCAAAAACGATTAATTTCCTAACCTTAACATAGTTTTTTAAGGTTAGATTAACATTCTACCCACCGGATTGGTCTAGAGGTAAAGTCGTCGCCAAAATCAGCTGTTTAACAGCTGATTTTCGGAGACGAAGGTTCCTGGTTCAAATCCTAGTAAAGATAATTACTTTTATACAGATTTGAATGCTAGACAGTGGTTACCGGTGTACTTTGATGGTTGGGGTTCAATTAACCATCCTCTCTTAGATATGGTCGGCCTGGGTCTGTACAAGACTACACCTCATTTACACATCATACATGTCATCCTCATCTCATTGGGTCATGGGGTTGCTAATTGTTCTGAATTGGACAGATTGCAACGTACACATTTTTTTTTTTAATTCCTAATATGTGTACGTTGCAATCTGTTCAATTCAGAACAATAAGAAACCCCATGACCCAATGAGATGAGGATGATGTATATGACGTGTAAATGAAGTGTAGTCTTGTACAGACTCAGGCCGACCATTCCTGAGAGAGTATTGTTAATTGAACCCCAACCATCAAAGTACACCGGTAACCACTGTCTAGCATTCAAATCCGAATAAAAGTAACTACCTTTACTAGGATTTGAACCAGGAACCTTCGTCTCCGAAAATCAGCTGCTAAACAGCTGATTTTGACGACGACTTTACCTCTAGACCAACCCGGTGGGTTAAATAAATGTTAAACTGACTTAAAGTGATCCAGTGTGGTCTTATAAGTAAAAAAAAAAAAAAAAATCCAATTAACAACACTTTTTTGAAATAATTTTAAAATGTATTATCTATCTAAATTAAAAAAATAAAAACACGATTACAAGAATTTGGTGATTGGTTGTTTAAAGTAAATATTTTCTATCACATATTATAACAGTTATTAATTACTAGATTATAATTAATTAATTACACTATAACTATAGACTAATTAAAACAATTTAAACTTATTGTTCGTTACACAAAATATAGTTCTGTTAACATAATAATTACACGTACCCAAAATACACGTTAATACCACATCATCTATAATCTAATTACCCTAACTAAAGTCCAGCCTCTCTTAGTTTGCTCCTAATGTAAACAAATAATGACATCACTGAGCATGCGCATTATATCAAAATGTGTACACGCTGATTAAAAAGTAACAACAAAATACTTTCAAAAGTATTTAAATACAAAATACTTTTTAAAATATTTTTATAAATGAAATTGTTAGACCTACATCATATCATGACTGATGTTTTTAGTACTTTAAGTACTTATAATTTAAAATATAGTTAACTTAATAGGAATACGACATCTGTAAAGTCACAGACTCTAGCGTGCACCCTGTAGTAGCTGGCTTTTGTTTGTTGACACTAGGAGCAAACTAAGAATGGCTGAACTGATAAATAAATTTTCACTATAATATTTTAATCAGTTTTAAAATCCAGTCTAATGAAACCTTTCACGATATTTATTTGATAAAAAATAAACATTTTAAAAGCATAACTATTTTATGCTAATTCAATTTGTAAAACAATAACTGATAGTAATACTGTATTAAAATCATTTTGTTTATTAATAATAATAATAATAATAATAATAATAATAATTCATTGGAGTATGTACTCAAAAAGTAATTGATAAATATAATTGACACAATTCGTTTTAATTATGGTGTAATTTAATTGGTAAATAATAATTTGTATGGAGTTGACAAGGTGCAACTTGAATAAACTAAATAAATAAGTAATTTAGAGGTTCTTAAACGAGTGGATGAAAAAGAAGTATATGGAAGCATCTTACCGAAAGAAGCGATAGGCTAGTGGGGCATATCTTAAGACATCAAGGTATTGGGCTACTAATCCTTTCTAACCCAGTGTGACACATTGGAGTGAAATAACGGACATCAAAATTTTAGTTATTAGCGACTACTTTGGATTAAAGAGTGCTGGGTGTGAAGTGTATACTTTTCTTTATTCTGGCAAGGAATTGAACCTGAGACCTCCGCTTTGCAGTGTAGCATGCTGACAATTGCGCCACGGAGGTGAACATTAGTTCTTTTTAAAGTTAATTTTAGTTTTAAATATATTCGTGTTCATTTACTAAAATGAAGTAACATTACTTCGAATATGTTGTATGTATGTATATGCCGTGCCTGAATGGAATTCGAACCAGACCGCATGATGAGAGGCGAGCACGTTACCAACTACGCCAATACGGCCAGCTAAATTTAAGTAGCAAAGCGAGGTTTATTACTAATCCTTAATGGTAAGAAGAAGATGATGAACTGAAAAAAACATCAGAGACTGTAACCAACGCCTAAATGTTGTCAGGAAATCATAATGAAACAAAGGAGGACATATAAACAATTAAAATATAGATTTGTACATTTTCATTAATAAATTGTGTATTAAAAGAAAATTAATTGTTTTTTATTGAATGGTCCAATTAATTTGAGCGGAACCGTAACTAGTCTGGGTCTTGAAACAAGACCTCATTTATTGCGGCCAGCAAAATAAATAAACAAGGTGTCGCAATAAAATAATGAGAATTGTTGTTTTTTAGGTCACCAGTTGTAAGGTTGGTTTGAAACTCTAGGTTAGGTGGAGTTAGGTGGTTTACAATTGGCTTCCTCACACTGAGTAAAAAAGTATGCTTATCACCATGCCTGGTTCTCTGAAAAGCATCTAATTTCCACTCTGCAAATGTCACTTTCATTCACCACAGGGTGTCTGGCTGTATAATGAAATTCATTACTCTCACGGGAGATAACACTTGACTATAGTCTATCTACTGTAAGAGTACTCCTCGCGAGGCAAGCGTCTTTAGGTTGTAAACAAAATATTGGCCATTAAGGTCTGTGCGGAGAGGTGTATTGAGAGGCGCCTCAGTGGGTCGAACATTTATATTTTATCCGATAGTCAGGCGGCCATCAAGGCTTTGAGTTCTTGTACTTTTGAGTCGCGATTGGCCTATGATTGTCGGGAAGTTTTGAATGCCGTGGCCAAGGGTAACGTGGTGACGCTGCGTTGGGTGCCGGGGCACCAGGGAGTGCCTGGAAATGAGAGAGCGGATGCCTTAGCAAAGAAAGGTGCAGCCTCTCACTTCATAGGCCCAGAGCCATTCTGTGGAATTGGTGAAGGCTATTATAGAGGTATAGTTAGGGCCTGGGAAGAGGAGGCTAAAACCTCCTATTGGAATAAGGTGCCAGGCTGTGAACAGGCAAAGAAATTCATTGCCTATTCCAGCAGGAAGGCTGGGATATACAATAGACTAGGAAGACAGGACTTGAGGAGGGTAGTGGGCCTGATGACTGGTCATTGTAATCTTGGGTATCATTTATCCAAGATAGGAGCTGCTGAAGAGAGCCTGTGTAGATTCTGTCATGAGGCAGAAGAGAAGGCTGAGCACATTTTATGCAGTTGCAAAGTGGTTGGCTGCAAAAGAAGAGCGCTGATGGGTAAGGATGTGTTAACACCTTCTCAGGTAAGTGCAATAGATCCTAGGCAGATCCTGCGCTTTATTGAAAGTGTGGGTCTTGCATAAATAAGGAATAGGGGCAATCACAAAAGATCTTTTAGGTCGCGGTGAGGAGGGGCTGCAGAAGCCTGAACGCCCTTGTTGTAAAGTAAAGTAAAAAAAGTAGGTTGTAAACGAAAGTTTTACACTAGTTGGCACGTATCTAACTCTCTGCCTGACAATTATCTTGCACTACGTTCCATCATAAAAATATCTACATCCAGCTAAAATAAACATTATCCTTTAAACGTTTTCAAATATACCATTCTGATTACTTGTAGGCTAATTACTGTAGTTTCATAAAGACTCCTTAATTAATTATTTTAAACATTACATTTAACAAAACAAATTTTTGATGTTTACCGCTTTTATGTTTCAAAACCTCAACACATTTACTATCACGCATGTAAAAAAAAACACAGCTTACAAAACTTTTTAACTTCAGTTAACGAAGAAAATCGAAACAAACCAATACAATTCCAAAAGATACTGATAAAACTAAAAATGAGTTAAACATGGGCAAGTGCAAATAGTTGTATTAAACTAGTCACAGACATTAATTATTTTAATGATAT
Source organism: Catonia carolina (assembly GCA_035578175.1). Lineage (NCBI taxonomy): Eukaryota > Metazoa > Arthropoda > Insecta > Hemiptera > Achilidae > Catonia > Catonia carolina. The sequence goes on from JAQMRL010000010.1 coordinate 10,264,772, forward strand.
GAAATAAACAATTTGAAATGATAAACAACTAATCTTTGGAATTGTTTACTCTCCTCTCCTGTATTATTTTATTCAAGCGCATTAGGTTGTATTACTCGTGACCAAAAATAAAATAAAACTGAGTCTATAATAAAAACCTACTAATCATAAATAATAATGCAATAATAGTAAATAATGTAACAAAAAATAACAATGTAAGAATAACAATAGTAAAATTTTAGTTATTAAAGGTAAACTGATGTTCAATTTATAAAACATTTTTTAACAAACGAATTGAACGTGTTTTTATTATATAAGCTTAGAGCGAATTAGTGTTGTAAGGAATTTTGTTTTTGATCATGCTGTGCATATTTTTACTTTCTCTTGCCTATATGAATATATAGGAAGGAAAGTATTGTTTTCATGTCGATTTTTCGAAATCGAGTTTTCACCGGATCTATACGTTTTCAGACCCCTGAACCCAAAAAACATGTTTTTAGCGATTGGTCTGTGTGTGTGTGTGTGTGTCTGTGTGTGAACAGAATATCTCAAGAACGGAACATCGTACGAACTTGAAACTTGAAACTTAAGTTACATACCACTACCGGACGCGACACGAACATTTTCATCAAAATCGGTCAACCGGAAGTAGTAGTTTATTCGTATAATTTTTCAGTTTTTTGCGATTTTCTCAAAAACTGGTCCTACGATTTTTTTTAAAATCGCCTATTTTACTCAATTTTTTATTCTCTACAAGATAGGGTAGGCGCCATGTTTGCTGAAATTCTCGGTGAGGCTGTTTTCACGTAAAAACGTTGTTTTTTTAAGATTACGGCTTTAATATAAATTTTAGCGCAAAAACTTATATAATAAAAGTTGTAGAGAATTTAAAAACCTACAACTTTTATTCCAAACATTTTTTTGTATAACGCTTAGTTTAGCGGTAATTTGCGATTTTCTGTTTTTTTTCTCACGAAAACGTGAGAAAAATCGATCTTTTTAACATTTCGGCCTTAGTATGCATTTTACAACAAAAGTGTATATAATTAAATTTATAGAAAATTAAAAGATCTACAACTTTTATTTAAAGCATTTTTCTCTACAGAGCCTAGTTTAGAGAGAAAGAGTGATTTTCCGTATTTCTAAGCCAAACTGAGGTTGATTTTCATTTTGCGTCTTTCACTCATGATTAAAATTAGGTTATGTTTGTTGAGGTTAGTTTTTTGTTTATTTCTTATGTTTTATTACTAATTTTAGGTTTATTGTTAATTATTTGCACTGGCAAGAGAAAGTTGTGTGAGTGTTTCACACCAGATTTTTAATTAATACGAATGCTCAGTTGTATTGCTGGTTGCCTACGTCGGAGTACTCTTAGCGTAGACAGACTCTAGTGTCGTTTATACCTCTTAAATGCTTCAATTGGGTGACCACATGATAAGAAAGAGAACTATATTTTGTAGCCCCAGAACTAGTAGATAGAGTTCAAATAATTGAACACTCCACCTGCCTATCATGGCTAAAATGAGACTGATGCTGTAAAATTTTTATTGTAAATGTATACTTATTTAATTATTGTCCCCTTCAATATACACCCTCTCCTATCCATACACCACTCCATGAAAATGTTCCATTGTTCAAAACAGAGCTGGAAATTATCTGTAAGCGCATTCATGACATATACTGATTTTTCCTTCACAACTTCACAACAGTCTGATATATTATTTCATGTAATACAGATTTTGGATAACAGAAAACAGTCCAATAATGCCAGGTCAGGCAAATACGATGGATGATCTAACACTGGGATGTCATACTTAGCTAGAAACTTCTTGACAATTCGATGTGAACCAGTTGCCTTGATGAAGAACTTATGAATTTTTCCCACAATTCGGGTATTTTTTCTAATTTTTTACATGGATTTGATAAGAAGTACTAATGCTGATTAACAGTTTGACCTTTAGGAACCCAGATCAAATCAAATAACTGATTTTTTTTTCAATGTTTTACGCATTTTTGATGTGAAAGGTTGTGTGCCATCTTCAGCGTCTTCTCAGCCATCTTGGAAATGTTTAAACTATTCAAAAACCCATGTACATGATAAAAAATCATTGCCATATAGGCCTACTTCTTTTAATAAAAGATAAGTTTCAGTAGTGGTTTTTCCAAGTACAATATGAAATTTCACGACAATTCATTGAGTTCTATTAAAATACGTATCATTTTTTCGGCAAAACAAAAAATAGATCTTGTAGAAATGATGGCCATGACCAGACTAATATGTCTACAGACTCGGGAGGGGTGGTAATTGAAAGAGAAGGCTTTACGCTACACAGCTGTCGGTTGTATGACTTTGGCCCATGCATAGTTGTTCTGTAATGTAGATACTTGAGTCAAGAGTATACCTTTTGCATATGGATAGGCTGAGAGAGGAAGGAAAGAGAAAATCTGACAGTGCTGCCAACCTCAACAGTAAGATACTACATTTCACTACCGTCCAATTGGACCGTTTGATAACCACAACATTGTCTTTCAATTAATATATTTCGTTGTGACTCACACTTTTTCCACTTAAACCCTATTTTCTTTAAAAAATTTTAACATACCAAGTTTCCAATTAAAATTTAATTTTTCAATTAAAACCAGTAATAACTTTTCAATCCCACCAGGTTGGTTTAGAGGTAAAGTCGTCGCCAAAATCATCTGTTTAACAGCTGATTTTCGGAGACGAAGGTTCCTGGTTCAAATCCTAGTAAAGTTAGTTACTTTTATACGGATTTGAATACTAGACAGTGGTTACCGGTGTACTATGAAGGTTGGGGTTCAATTAACCATACTCTCTCATGAATGGTCGGCCTGGGTCTGTACAAGACTACACCTCATTTACACGTCATACACATCATCCTCATCTCATTGGGTCATGAGGTTGCTTATTGTTCTAAATTGAACAGATTGCAACGTACACAAATTAGGAATAAAAAAAAAACTTTTCACATGTTGACACCACTTTTTTATTGATATAAAACTATTACATCATTTCAACAACCACATGTCTGTCAAAGCTGTCCAATGATGCATTCCTACATTCTAGTTGTTTCTGCTCATTCTGCTCTTCACACTGAGGGAAATATAAGTCTAAGTAGGCCTTAAAAGAACAGACAGAGTCAGTTTTCCGATCATTATGGACCAGAACAAACATGTTATCATATCTGTGGTAAAATAAAAATGTTACCATTATTCCTTAAATTCCAAGGTGAGGGTTGAAAAGCAGCTTATATATTGTTAGAAAAATCTGGTGTGAAACACTCACACAACTTTCCCTTGCCAATGCAAGTAATTAACAATATAACCTAACATTAGTAATAAAACTTTAGAAATAAACAAAAAAGCTAACCTCAATAAACATAACCTAATTTTCATCATGAGTGAAAGACGCAAAATGAAAATCAACCTCAGTTTGGCTTAAAAATACGGAAAATTACTCTTTCACGCTAAACTAGACTCTGTAGAAAAAAACGCTCTAAATAAAAGTTGTAGATCTTTTAATTTCCTATAAATTTGATTATGTATGTACTTTTCTGTCGTAAAATGCATAACAAGGCTGAAATCTTTAAAAAAATTGATTTTTTACACGTTTTCGTGAGAAAAAAATCAGAAAATTGCCAATTACTGCTAAACTAAGCCATTATACAAAACAATGTTTGAAATAAAAGTTGTAGGATTTTAAATTCTCTACAACTTTTATTATGTAAATTTTTGCGCTAAATTGAATATTAAAGCCGTAATCTTAAAAAAACAACGTTTTTACGTGAAAACACCCTCACCAAGAATTTCAGCAAACATGGCGCCTACCGTATCTTGTAGAGAATAAAAAATTTAGTACACCAGGCAATTTTAAAAAAATCGTAGGACCAGTTTTTGAGAAAATCGAAAAAAGTGAAAAATTACACGAATAAACTACTACTTCCGGTTGACCGATTTTGATGAAAATGTTCGTGTTGGGTCCGGTAGTGGTATGTAACTTAAGTTTTAAGTTTCAAGTTCAAATGATGTTTCGTTCTTAAGATATTCAGTTCACACACACACACACAGACCAATCACTAAAAACATGTTTTTTGGATTCAGGGGGTCTGAAAATGTGTAGATCCGGTGTAAACTCAATTTCGAAAAATTGGCATGAAAACAATACTTTCCTTCCTATATATTCATATAGGCAAGAGAAAGTAAATATTCTAATGTGGGAATACATTGACCAAAATTATATATGAAATTGGTGTCAAATTTAAGAAAACATCCCATTCTGAAGCATCGTGTAGCAATAATCCCATGCAAAAAAAAGAGGTAAGAAATTACCTATGATTTAATTTATGAATTAATATATTGTTATTTATAAACATTTTCATTAACCTGTTGTTTAAGTCGCCTTTAACCATGGTTTTAGGTTATTTGTAATTTTTTATCCCCTGTCAACATTCCAGGTTTTAATAACCCACCGGTTGGTCAAGTCGTCGCCAAAATCAGCTGTTTAATAGCTGATTTTCGGAGACAAAGGTTTCTGGTTCAAATCCTAGTAAAGGTAGTTACTTTTATACGGATTTGAATACTAGACGGTGGTTGCCGGTGTACTTTAATGGTTGGGGTTCAATTAACCATACTCTCTCAGGAATGTTCGACCTGGGTCTGCACAAGACTACACCTCATTTACACGTCATACACATCATCCTCATCTCATTGGGTCATGGGGTTGCTTATTGTTCTGAATTGAACAGATTGCAACGTACACATATTAGGAATTAAAAAAAAAAATTTTTTTATAAAATGTACAAATAATTCCGAGATAAAAAATAACGAAAAAAATTGTAAAATATTTCTATGAACAATTCTTAAATAATCTTGCATGTGGGGACTAGCCCATAATGTAGTAGAATGTGTCCTGAAAATTTCATACTGATATCTTAAGCCGTTAGTGAGTAAACGTGCATCAACTTTCAAAAATACCAACCAGGTCCCAAAATCAGCTGTTTAACAGTTGGTTTTTGGAGACGAAGGTTCCTGGTTTAAATCCTACTAAGGGTAGTTACTTTTATACGGATTTGAATGCTAGACATTGGTTACCAGTATACTTAGATGGTTGGGATTCAATTAACCATACTCTCTCAGGAATAGCCGACCTGAGTCTGTACAAGACTACACGTCATACATATCATCCTCATCTCATTGGGTCATGGGGTTGCTTATTGTTCTGAATTGAACAGATTGCAACGTACACAGTAGGAATTCAAAAAAAATCCAATGCATAGTGTTAACAGAATAAGTATGTATTATAAAACTAATTCAAATCATAAAAACCACAAAAGATATTTAATAGAGATTTATATTCTTTCCCATCCAGACTTTTGTTAGTTCAGTCCTAATAAAAAAAGAATACGATTACGCAAGACTCCACTGAACGTGTAAAATATTTTGTCATAAAATATATAAATTAAAAATATCAAACAAAATATAAACAAGTACTCAAAAAAGGATTAAAGAACTAAAAAAAAACAAACAAAATAAAAATAAAAATCATGTAATTTAAAACAAACAAAAAAATAAACAATTGTTTGGTTACACATAAAATCATTATAAACTTAACTACTAGATTTATATTTTTTTCAAAATTAAAACTTATAAATTTAACAAATAATTAATTTTTAAGCAGTTGTAAAAATATTAGTTAATATGTAATATCAAAATAATAAATAACAAAATAAAATAACAATAATAATTTCGTACAATAGTCCTTTGATTAACTGGAATATTGACAGGGGATGAAAGACCACAAATAAACTAAAACCATGGTTAAAGATTTTTTTTTTTGTTTAACGTCCGACTAACCCACTTGGTTGGTCTAGAGGTAAAGTCGTCGCCAAAAAATCAGCTGTTTAACAGCTGATTTTCGAAGACGAAGGTTCCTGGTTCAAATCCTAGTAAAGGTAGTTACTTTTATATGGATTTCAATACTAGACAGTGGTAACCGGTGTACTTTGAAGGTTGGGGTTTAATTAACCATACTCTCTCAGGAATGTTCGGCCTGGGTCTGAACAAGACTACATCTCATTCACATCATCCTCATCTCATTTGGTCATGGGGTTGCTTATTGTTCTAAATTGAACAGATTGCAACGTACACAAATAAGGACTAAAAAAAAAAAAGTCCGACTGTTCTGCAATTACTGCTAATGCAGACGGTGAAGGATGAAATGATTTTTTTCTAACGTATGAAAATATGCCGTGCCTGAATGGGATTCGAACCCAAGACCGCTTGATGAAAGACGAGGAGCACGTTACCAACTACGCCAATGTGACCGGCTATGGTTAAAGGTAACTTAACCAACAGGTTAATGAAAAAGTTTATAAATAACAATATATTAATTTATAAATTAAATGATAGGTAATTTCTAACCTCTTTTTTTTGATTGCAATTTAGTTTTTGTTTAAATAACTTAAAATCGTTTTGGTGGACCCACCTTTTTCAAAATAATCAAAAAAATAAAAATTTAAATTAACATTTTTTGATTACTCTGAAGAAGGTGGTACCACCGAAATCATCGTAAGTTTTTTTAAACAAAAACTAATAGCGATAAAACAAATGAGGTACCTAATTTTTTTTTTGAGTTTTACGTCTGATTGTTTTGCAATTGCTGGTAATGCAGACGGTGAGAAGGATGATACATGAAGATAAGTGATGAAAAAATGCCAGACCTGACCAGGAATCGAATCTAGGACACTGGCATAGAAGCCAGTTGCGCCAACCACTACACTGATGGGCCGGCCTAGAAAAGGAGGTAATTATCATTTATATTATAATTTATAAATGAAATAATTGGCAGGATGCATTACAAGAATTTGTTCATATATATTAATTACTTAAAAACATTTTAGGCAAATCTTGTAAAACTAAAATTTACTGCAATCATCCTCATTATAATTTCTTATGGGGACCACAACTGCCTACATAACTAAGTTTTCGCAAATTTTCACAAAAACTATATAAATTAAAACCTTAATTTTTTTCTTTAATTAAACTTTAAACTTTTATATAGTTCCGCATGGGAGCTTATATTTTTGAAAAGGATTAAAAATTGTTATTAATTTTTATAAAAAGTAAAAATAATTCCGAGAAAAAAAAATCGTAAAATATTTTCTACGGACAATCCTCAAATAATCTTACATTTTTTTAGTGGAAGCCAGTTGGCTAACCACTATGCCAACAGTGGATCGAAAATATCCAACTAACGACAGGTGATATTCAGCTGTTATCACCATCGCTTGCCTTATCACATTGCCATCGTAACCAAGCTTTAATTAGTGTGAACAAACAAAAGTCCATGGGAAACCTCTCCACTCACACACTACAGATAATCAAAGATCTACTGTATTACATTCTAATATTTAAAAAAACAAAAAAAAATTATTAAAAATTTAAATTTTTAATACAACCTTTATACAATATTAAACACAGTATTTTATTAAACTATTACTAATCATACTATATACGAATATAAATATATTTTTATTTATGCGCTAAGGGTTAACGACCTTTATACATTGCAATACAATACGATAAAAAACAAAATAATACAAGAAAAATATGTATCACAAAATAATAAAAATGTTAGTAATAATAATAAATAATGAAACAAAAAAAGATTAAAAAATAACAAAATACAAAATCATGCACACAATTAAAAACACATTTATTTTTACTATTTTATATTTATTATATACATTTTATAATTACACATAAAACTAAACACAAGCACTTACACACAATTTTATTCATTACTAAAATAATATTAATCTGCTAAAAATTTATATTTGTTTTTCTAGTAAAAAAATTTATGTTTACTTAATACAGTAATAAAATAAAATTAACGATAAACAGTCTAAAGATTACTTTTTTTAAACAGAATACCTAGAAAAAAATCTGGTGTGAGACACACAGTCGACTTTCTCTTGCCAATGCAAATAATTAACAATAAACCTAACATTATTAATAAAATATTAGAAATAAACAAATAAACTAACCTCAAAAACATAACCTTATTTTAATCATGAGTGAATGACGCAAAATGAAAATCGAACTCAGTTTGGCTTAAAAAAAACGGAAAATTACACTTTCACGCTAAACTAGGCTCTGTAGAGAAAAATTTTCGAAATAAAAGTTGTAGATCTTTTAATTTTCTATAAATTTTATTAAATACAGTTTTGTCGTAAAATGCATTCGAAGGCCGAAATCTTAAAAAAATTGATTTTTCACACGTTTTCGTGAGAAAAAAACAGAAAATCGCTAATTACTGCTAAACTAAGCGTTATACAAAAAAATGCTTGAAATAAAAGTTGTAGGTTTTTCAATTTTCTACAACTTTTATCATATACATTTTTGCTCGAAAGTTAATATTAAAGCCGTAATCTTAAAAAAAAACACTTTTTTTACGTAAAAACACCCTCACCAAGAATTTCAGCAAACATGGCGCCTACCCTATCTTGTAGAGAATAAAAAACTGAGTAAATGATACGATTTTTAAAAAAATCGTAGGACCAGTTTTTGAGAAAATCACAAAAAAGTGAAAAATTATACGAATAAACTACTACTTCCGGTTGACCGATTTTGATGAAAATGTTCGTGTCGGGTCCGGTAGTGGTATGTAACTTAAAAGTTTCAAGTTCGTAAAATGTTCCGTTCTTGAGATATTTTGTATACACACACACACACACAGACCAATCACTAAAAACTTGTTTTTTGGGTTCAGGGGGTCTGAAAACGTGTAGATCCGGTGAAAACTCGATTTCTTAAAGTCGACATGAAAACAATACTTTCCTTTCTATATATTCATATAGGCAAGAGAAAGTAAAAAGTTGTTCAAATCAGTTTGGTGTCCTATAAACACTAAACTATTAGTCATCTCATCCTCGCATCAGTGGGGGGGGGGAGGGAATTTTTGCTATTTCTTCCCTTTAAAATCAAAATTTTGCAAAATCCTTTCTTAGTGCGCGCTTACACAACATAACAAAGCTAACTTCCAAATTTCAAGTCTTTAGCGTCAGTAGTTTCGGCTGTGCGTTGATCTATAAATGAATCACCCTGGACATGGTTGTCCTTTTATTGAATAGATAAAATAATAATAATAAAACGCATATTATGTCGCCCCGGAAAAGAAGTTATATTAGCCTACGTGTACGCAAAAAATGCGATGAGATTTAAACGTCTAACTTTGTACGAGCGTATCTTATCTAAATATCAGAGTATAATAGGTAATAACATTTAGAGTGTAATAAAATAAGATTCATTAGAAAGCGAAAGTAATTTTTTCAAAATTTTTTGATGAAAAATGAGCTTGTTAAAGTGTAGTGAACGAACCGGCCGGCAGAGTGCCCTACCGTATCGCGTATTGTCACTATTGCGCTTGAACACCGTGCACTGATTGAAATAAGTTGAGGGGAACGGCGAACGCAACACATTCTCTCTCTGTCCCACTACCCTCCCTACATGCCGCCGTAATTGGTGAACAGTATACCCGCAACGCATAATGGCATTGATTCACCTGTTTACTATAAACAGGTACCTTTACATTACCAAAACCAACAGAAGTTGTTAATGACTAACCTTTTAAATAAACTAAAAAAAAAAAATTGTACAGTAATTTTTGTAAGATCATGTAAACGTAAAAATGATTCATAAAATTCATGTCACTTACCAGGTATTAAGTAAACGAGGTAAAAGGTAAAGAATGTACTGATTAAAAGATTTTAACATACACTGGAAAGAAAATACTATTTTAAACTGAAATGATAACAAACACACACTGCCGTTAACGCAACCATAACCAAACGTAACAAAATATATTCAACAAAACCTGCACGCTCATAATATCAGCTATCAAATGTTGCCAACATTATATTTCATATTACATAATTATAAAAATATTATCCATTCTGTTAAAACAAAATTTTTTTCTTAATTTTTAAGTCTAACATATAAGGATTTGGTGTAATATAAATTAATTGGGTAATATTATGTTTTTGTATACAGTAAGTTTGTTGAGACCAGATGGTTGCGAAGGGGAATGTTTCACAGTAACGGGAACTGGTAAGCAAGGGGAGTTGGCTATCTCTTTCCAACCGGCAACTAAATGCATCACACTTAGTCTATCTACTGTATAAAAACCAAAATTAATTCATTTTTAAGTAAAATTAAGTAAAATTCATAACTGCGAAGTAAACAAACAGTGAATGACGTCACAACTCCAGAACCGTACGCACCAAAAGTATTATGTGATTTTCATAGTAGGCGAATGCGAAACGACTCGTGTTTAATACTCTTATGAGTAGTTAATTCTTTAGCTTAATAAAATTAAATACTTTAATGGTTTTTTATAATTTTAAATGCTTACTTTATAAATAAAATTATTATTGTTTACTGATTTTAAAACTCACTTACTTTATTCTCAAAGGTTTACCTTTTTGGTGTTTGTAAATAGAGGACTCGGGTGCATTAGCCATCACTATAAATTAATATCAACTTTTTCAGAAAAAAATAAAAATAAACTTACTTTTGTTCATAGTCGAATAAAGTAATAACTTCAATAAAATTAAACCGTTAATGAAACTAAAAGCACCATTCGAACTAGACGCACAATTAAACCGAACCGAACAGTTTAAAATAACAAAGCCAACTAAATTGAAAACTCATTTAGGATCATAAAATTAAAAATCTGGTGTGAAACACTCACACAACTTTCTCTTGCCAATGCAAATAATTAACAATAAACCTAACATTAGTATTAAAACATTAGAAATGAACAAAAACTAACCTCAAAAACATAACCTTATTTTAATCATGAGTGAATGACGCAAAATGACAATCGAACTCAGTTTGGCTTAAAAATACGGAAAATCACGCTTTCACGCTAAACTAGGCTCTGTAGAGAAAAATGCTCTAAACAAAAGTTGTAGATCTTTTAATTTTCTATAAATTTAATTATATACACTTTTGTCGTAAAATGCATACTAAGACCGAAATGTTAAAAAAATCGATTTTTCTCACGTTTTCGTGAGAAAAAAAAACAGAAAATCGCAAATTACCGCTAAACTAAGCGTTATACAAAAAAATGTTTGAAACAGAAGTTGTAGGTCTTTAAATTCTCTACAACTTTTATTATATAAGTTTTTGCGCTAAAATTTATATTTAAGCCGTAATCTTAAAAAAACAACGTTTTTACGTGAAAACAGCCTCACCGAGAATTTCAGCAAACATGGCGCCTACCCTATCTTGTAGAGAATAAAAAATTGAGTAAAATAGGCGATTTTTAAAAAAATCGTAGGACCAGTTTTTGAGAAAATCGCAAAAAACTGAAAAATTATACGAATAAACTACTACTTCCGGTTGACCGATTTTGATGAAAATGTTCGTGTCGCGTCCGGTAGTGGTATGTAACTTAAGTTTCAAGTTCGTACGATGTTCCGTTCTTGAGATATTCTGTTCACACACAGACACACACACACACACAGACCAATCGCTAAAAACATGTTTTTTGGGTTCAGGGGGTCTGAAAACGTATAGATCCGGTGAAAACTCGATTTCTTAAAATCGACATGAAAACAATACTTTCCTTCCTTTATATTCATATAGGCAAGAGAAAGTAAAAATGACCCATACATGAAGAATTTGTAATATAAACATTGAATAAGCCTATAAACAATACGGAGTAGTAATGCAACTGAATTCTAAACAAAATTAAGTGAAAAGGGAAAGATTTTATTGACGTTAGGGAACGCGGCTGTTCGTTGTTATTGTTTAGCAGTTATAAAAGTGTTGGTGTCCACCCGGTGACTAATGCTAGGCTGTTGCATGTATTTGTGTGGTGTATTTACACGTACTACCACAGATGCAGTTTGTTGATTCGACAGTTGGTTCTTACCGCGAACTCACTTTAACTAACTAGATAAAGATTTAAGGATAAACAAGATTGTATCTACCACGCGGAGGTCACGGGGTTCGATTCCCAGCCAGAGTCTGGAAATTAACAAAAAAATAAAACTCACTGTTCCTATCTTGCCGTAGTCGCTAATTACCGAGCTGTTATTGCGACTTTAAATGAAGTAAAATAAAAAAATTGTAGCTACGTGACTTAAGTGTATGATGTATTCAACTTGTATAAGTAATTATTAACTGTAGGCTTGGTTTGTTTATTTTTTTAATATCAAAAATCTGCTGTGAAACACACACGACTTTCTCTTGCCAATGCAAATAATTAACAATAAACCTGACATTAGTAATAAAACATTAGAAATAAACTAACCTCAAACTAACATAACCTAATTTTAATCATACATGAAAGACACAAAATGAAAATCAACCTTAGTTTGGCTTAAAAATGAGGAAAATCATTTTTTCTCCCTTAAACCGGGCTCTGTAGAGAAAAATTCTTTAAATAAAAGTTGTAGATCTATTAATTTTCTATCAATTTTATTATACTTTTTTGACGTAAAATGTATAATAAGGCTGAAATCTTTAAAAAAATCGATTTTTTACACGTTTCGTGAGAAAAAACAGAAAATCGCTAATTACCGCTAAACTAAGCGTTATACAAAAAAATGTTTGAAATAAAAATTGTAGGAACTTTTATTACAAACACTTTTGCACTAAAATGCATGTTAAGAATGTAATCTTAAAAAAACACTTTTTTTCGACAAGAGAACACCCACACACACAGACCAATCGCTAAAAACATGTTTTTTGGGTTCAGGGGGTCTGTAAACGTGTATATCTGGTAAAAACTCAACATGAAAATACTTTCTTTCCTATATATTCATACAGGCAAGAGAGAGTAAAATATAAAATAATTTTTTAAAATATAGGCTATCACAAAACTATTATTTTTAGCAGATTAACGTACCACATGGACAGTAACTTACACACGCACACACACCGAAACACAATTTCTATGTAGGTACTAGATATACATACATGTATGTAATAATATTTATGTATAACACATTTTGTTTATTAAGTGTAATAATAACATTCAATTAGGCCTATTTTATGATAGTCATGTATAAATCAATCAACGTAATGTATTCCGAAAGACATAATTTCTTTCGTCTGATATTTTATAATATATAAATATACAGGGTGATTCAAAACTATATAGCAATCTCTTGGGATCTCATTCTATAGCTAAAAATAAGAAAAAAGTTCATATAAACATATGCCTGAAAACGCTTAGTTAACGAGTTACGGCTAGCGAAAAATTTCAACTAGAACTCTGTACCCTCGGTGAAGTAAGGCCGTATAAAAATGTTAAAGGTAGTTACAAAGATACAAATACGATTGTTTCTTAAGTTTTTTAATCTGAAAAATTGAATAAATTTGGTTCCAGAGCTGTAAATGCAATAATTTCAGAGATATCTTACATAAAACACAAGAATTGGTGCAAAGAAATAACACATTTCTGTGTTTAACGTAAGATTACTTCCATAAATTGTATATAAAGGTGTATTTTTTCTTAAATAAATTTGTAGAAAATTTAATTCTGAAAATATTCATGTGAATTACACAGGAAAAAAATGAATAATAGATGTTGAAATTTCGCTTTATTTAAAATCAAAACAGATGCACATTCTTAACTACATAAAATATTAACTAATATTCACGTTGGGAGTAACAGCTGAAAAATGTGCAGCTGTTACTCCCAACTGAAAAAATACACCTTTATTTACAATTTATGGAAGTAATCTTACTGTAAACACAGAAATGTGTTATTTCTTTGCACCAATTCTTGTGTTTTATGTAAGATATCTCTGAAATTATTGCATTTACAGCTCTGGAACAAATTTTATTCAATTTTTCAGATTAAAAAACATAAGAAACAATCGTATTTGTATCTTTGTAACTACCTTTAACATTTTTATATGGCGTTACTTCACCGAGGGTACAGAGTTCTAGGTGAAATTTTTCGCTAGCCATAACTCGCTAACTAAGCGTTTTCAGGCATATGTTTATATGAACTTTTTTTCTTATTTTTATCTATAGAATGAGATCCCAAGAGATTGCCGGTATAGTTTTGAATCACCCTGTATATATATATAATTAAAGCAATTTACTCTTACTTGTAATCTTGGGTCATTCAAAATTATTATTAACATAAGTTTTAAAAAGTTTTTTTTTTTTTAATGAAACAGAATATAGATTTCATAGCTGTATTATTTGATAAAGCAACACACAAAATAATTTTCTATGAATTATGAATGTACCCTGCCCATAACAGACAGGTGGAGTGTTAAATTATTTACACTCAATCTGTTCGTTGCAGGGCTAAAATAAATAGTTCTGTTTCTTATCACATGGTCAGCCAATTAAATGACTGGACCATTTAAGAACAGAAGAGGTAGAGGTTTAAAAGACATTAATCAGAGTTATCTCCTCTGTAAGTAATAAATTTCATTATACAGCCAGCCCCTGTGGTGAATGAAATGAAGGTGTCATTTGCAGAGTGGAAAATATGTGCTTTTCAGAGGGCCTGGTATGCTGTTATACGTAATTTTCCACTCAGTGAGGAAGGCATTGATAAACCACCTCAATCGTCGTTTTACTTAGTAAAACCTCTACAGGTTCAAACCAGCCTACTACAGGGTGATCACCTAAACAACATACAATACCACAAGAAATTTACAGGCTAATGCCTGTACATACAGATAACCCTATACATTCTTCAAATAGCACTGATTTCAGTACAAATGATGATAATAGGTATAATTATAAAAAAATGCCTTTTTGAATTGTGTTTGATCTATCAGACACTTTTTAACGTTTTTTAAAACTAACTTTTGCTTTACAATCGTGGAAATTGTAGACTGGGAATAACCATACTGGCGAACCAATTCATTTATCCTAGCCCCTTCATTATAAATCTTTATAATGCATCCTGCAGTTTGAAATATTTCTATTTCATATAATGAATTAATATAATAATTTCACTAATCTTCTTTTTAAACTGCGTCACCTTTATTTTATTCCTACTTACACGTGTTTCGGTGTATCATCACCATCATCAGAGTAAATGAAAAATTGAAACTAAAAATTTTTTTCATTTTTTTAAAAAAATTTTATACAAGTGACTGAAGATGTATCATCTTCTGTAAATTTTAAATAAATGAAAAAAATTTTTAGTTTCAATTTTCCATTTACTCTGATGATGGTGGATCCACCGAAACACGTGTAAGTAGGAATAAAATAAAGGTGACGCCCTTCATTATGTTTTTTTATAATTTCTTGCTTTTCTTTACAAGAAATTTTACTTTTTATGTGCGATTTAGGACCCATTTTCACTATAACTACAGTAACATTCAAAGGAAACACAGTGCCAAAACTACAAAGAATATGTATGTACAGGGTGATTCATTTAAAAGTAGCCTGCTGCATTTAACAGCAGCCTTCGGCACTCAATTGGATTCAAATAGTAAATGAATAAATTGATTTTTTTTATTTTTTTATTTTATTTTTTTTTTTTTTTTGTTTAACATCCGACTGTTCTGCAATTACTGCTAATGCAGACGGTGAAAGATGAAATGATTGTGTGTAACGTATGAAAAGATGCCGTGCCTGAATGGGATTCGAACCCAAGACCGCATGATAAGAGGCGAGCACGTTACCAACTGCGCCAATGCGGCCGGCGAATTACTTAATATATAATTTTACATATTTATTTAAAATTTATATACAAATTTCAACTTCACCTTTACAGTAGATGCAGAAAGTGGTGTCCTTGAACGCTTACACATTTTTGTGCTCGTTCAATGTTATTAATGCACACACAACGCAATACGGAAACGTCTATAGCTTGAATGGCTGCCACGATGTTATTCTTTAGCTCATGTATACTGCGGGGGTTTGTTTTGTAAACAGTTCCTTTTAAATAACCCCATAGAAAAACATCGCAAATACTCAAATCGGGTGAACGAGGAGGCCACAAATCTTTACTAACAGCTCGCATGGGAAAAGCCTGATTGATATGAGATACGGACTGACGAGACGTGTGACATGTTGCACCATCTTGCTGGAAAAAATTGTACTCTATAATAATATAAAAATTAAATAATAATATAAATTGTACTATAAAGGCCAGTTGATCACATCGTGATCAGTGCTGCCAATACAGCATATGAAAATTACTCGAGCGGCGAGCTAGTTTTAAATGAATCACCCTATATAATAATATTTTACTTAGTAAAACCTCTAGAGGTTCAAACCAGCCTTTTGGCTGATGACCTAAACAACACATATAATAATATGACAGACACTACGGCACATTTGCTAAACCGATAATTAAGGTGATACGCGTAACACTACTAAATAGTATGGGTGCTGTGACAAAACTGAAAAACAGAAACAACCTTGAGCTGATGATGGGAGGGTGCGGGTAGCATGGTCGAGGGTATCTTGACAAGAGGGAGGGAGTACATTCGATCAGAACTTATTACTGTAGCGGTTGACGATTGGCGGGTCAGGTGCACGTGCGACTTTGGGAATCCGATGACTAATTTTATAACACATCTTAAAGTGAAATATCGTAATGTGAGTGCATCATAAAGTGAGGGTCCACTGCATTACCAATTTTCCTGAAGTACATCTTTTCTATGTTGTTGTTTAGGTGATCAGCCAAAAGGCTGTGTGAATCTCGGCTTTATTAAGTAAAACGAGGAACGAAGTGGTTTACTATTGCCTTACTCACTAATTGTAAAAGTACGCTTATCAGCATGTCAGGCTCTCTAAAAAAAACACCTATATTCCACCCTGTAAATAACACCTCACTTCATTCAACGACCCACCGGGTTGGTCTAGAGGTAAAGTCGTTGCCAAAATCAGCTGTTAAACAGCTGATTTTCGGAGACGAAGGTTCCTGGTTCAAATCCTAGTAAAGGTAGTTACTTTTATACGGATTTGAATACTAGACAGTGATTACCGGTGTACTTTGATGGTTGGGGTTCAATTAACCATACTCTCTTAGGAATAGTCGAGCTGAGTCTGTACAAGACTACACCTCATTTACACGTCATACATATCATCCTCATCTCATTGGGTCATGGGGTTGCTTATTGTTCTCAATTGAACAGATTGCAATGTACACACATTAGGGATTTAAAAAAAAAGGAACAAAACCCACAATAATCGCTAATGATCAAGCTGTTGATGCGATTTTAAACTAAAAAATATTGAAAAAGTTGAATCTGTAATTAAATTTTGATAGTTAGAGCACAACTGGCTTCTACGCCTAGGTCCTGGGTTCGATTCCCAGTCAGGTCTGGCAATTTTTCCATCACGCATTTTCATACATTATCATTCTCCACCATCTGCATTAGCAGAAATTGCAAAAGTCAGACTTAAAACAGAAAATTCAATTTTGAATGAATTTCAAATCCCAACTGTGGTTGGTGGGTCCCAACCGGGTTGGTCTAGAGGTAAAGTCGTCACCAAAATTAGCTGTTTAACAGCTGATTTTCGGAGACGAAGGTTCCTGGTTCAAATCCTAGTAAAGGTAGTTACTTTTATACGGAATTGAATGCTAGATAGCGGTTATCGGTGTATTTTGATGGTTGGGGTTCAATTAACCATACTCTCTCAGGAATGGTCGACCTGAGTCTGTACAAGACTACACCTCATTACACGTCATATTTATCATCCTCATCTCATTGGGTCATGGGGTTGCTTATTGTTCTCAATTGAACAGATTGCAACGTACACACATTAGGGATTATAAAAAAATTTTTTTTGAATGTTTCTCCATCAAGTAACACACAGCTATAAAACACAACACATTTTAATAACAATCAAATTAAAAAAAAAAATAAACATTGTTAATAATAATTTTGAATAACACCACATCAATTTAATAATTGTATCAATTAAAAAAAAAAAACAAATACAATTAATACAATAATACAATACAATATAATTTACATAACTAATATTTCTTTTAAATAATAATAATATATAATAATTTACGATTTACGATACAATACTTTTTTTAAAATACTATTTACAAACAGTGATCACAATGATAATATATTATCTACGCAAGTATAATTTTATTTACGATGACAAATTGCTTTTCTTTTTGTTTGTAAAATGTATAATATAATAATAATTAATAATAATATTATGTACAAATTAAAAAATAAATTATTAGTACTCATTCGTTGCCTAAAATTCATTGTTGTTTTCCTTTATTATAGTAATAATAATAAAAAAAAGTATAACAATGTAATTAAATTAATTACTTTTTTCATTCAATATAAATCAGTCATTCGTCATTAAGTTATGACCAGTAAACCAACTTGTTTTTAATTTTTTTATTGTTGTTTTTTTTAAATGTGATATAAAATGACTGATTTACAAGTTTTATTTAAATGATCAGTTTAAGGGAAGATTGCACGATGGTTTTAACTTAAAATTTAAATTTTTGTTTTTTATGTTTTTCAATAGTTTAGGCCTAGATCTACCAGAAAACATTAAATTACGTCAAAAAGTCGTCGCCAAAATCAGCTGTTTAACAGCTGATTTTCGGAGACGAAGGTTCCTGGTTCAAATCCTAGTAAATGTAGTTACTTTTATACGGATATGAAAGCTAGACAGTGGTTACAGGTGTACTTTGATGGTTGGGGTTCAATTAACCATACTTTCTCAGGAATGGTCGTCCTGGGTCTGTACAAGACTACACCTCATTTACACGTCATACACATCATCCTCATCTCATTGGGTCATGGGGTTGCTTATTGCTCTCAATTGAACAGATTGCAACATATACATATTAGGAATAAAAAAATAAAAATAAAAAAAAAATTACGTCAAAAAAATGTTTTTTTTAAATTAAAAAAATTAAGTTTTTATCAGGTTAACACGGAAAAATTATCAAGTTATGAAAATATGCCATGCCTGAATGGGATTCGAACGCAAGACCGCATGATAAAGATGAGCACATTACCAACTACACCAATGCGGCCGGCTAAATTTAAGTAGCAGAGCATGGTTGTATACTAATCCTTAATGGTAAGAAGAAGAAGAAGAAGATGAACTGAAAAAAACATCAGAGAAACTTTAAACAACGCCTAAATGTTGTCAGGAAATCATAAAGAAAAAAGGAGAATCATTATACTTAATACTTTTAAATACATAATTTATTTTATAATTATTCATTTTAATACTGTACTTGAAAAAATGAGATTGGTTTAACTTCTTTGCATACCTACTATTGGTTTCATAATTATAAACGATTTAAATATAGGTTTGTTGATTTTCATAAATAAATTTTGTATTAAAAAAAATTTATTGTTTTTATGGGATGTTCCAATTAATTTGAGCGGAACCGTAACAAGTCTGGGCCTCAAAACAAGACCTCATTTGTATTCTACCACACTACTACTAATAATAAAAGTGAAAAATTAAAGTTTTAATTTTAGAGCTATAGGGTTAACAAAATATGCTCTGTAGAGCCACAGTGTTAATAAACTCTGTAGAGCTGTGCTGTTACACAACTGAAACAACAAACTAACAATCCAATACAATGTATCAATTATCTTATAAACAACCATTAAGGGGGTAGCTAACTCAGAAGATGATTTTTTTTAAATTTCAATTGTTTTTTGCATTTATTTGAAGTTTAAAATTTTCTGAAGCACAACATTTGTTTACTTTGCTTGTATGTTGACAAAAAGTTATAAAAACATCCGTTTAAAATAAAGCTCACTAGCAAGGCAAGTGAAATTATTCCTTCAACTTTAAGCTTTGCGGAAATGTAGTTTTTGCATGATTGTACATTCTTGGGAATTAAAGATTTTGGTTTGTATTGGAGATATTTGGATGATGTTTTTTTTTAAATGTTCATAATTTCTTGCTCTATTATCTGTGGAATGATTATTCCAAAAACCTTTATAGGGATTTAGTTAAAAAATAATTTGTGAGTACATAAAATAAATGTTTTTGAAAATATGGGTTTTCTTCAATAAATTTTTTGTAAGAAAAAATACATATAAGCGCATACAACAGATAATAAGAGAGCAATTTTCCATATTTTGTAGCTTAAGAATTATGTTGATATCTTTCTTGGTTCTTGAGATATTTGATTCCCCGTAAAAGCCCGCTTTTCCAAACTCGCCCTTATATTAGGGGCTGTAATGAATTTTTTTACTTGGTTCAAATGGTAGATCATTACTAGTAAAGTACTCTTTCATTTAAAATAAATAATGAAATTATAGCCTAAAGTTTTGATTTTAATTTTCTGGGTTGACTACCTCTTTAAAGACAAAACTAATTCCGGTATCAATCAGTAATAAAACCAAGAGACGTTGGAAAAATACAACTCATCAAAACTTGAAAATCAGCCCAAATTATATAAAAACAACAATAATAGTAATAATAATAATCATAGCGATTAAAAAAATAATACAATAAGTCTTAGGAATTTAATTACACATAATTAAAGCATCATTACCACTAAATATAATTATAATTAATAATAAATTTATAAATATATTTATCATATCATATATTTTATATCCATAAAAGTGATAAAACTAGTTTTTAAAGAGTTTTAAAGGCAAACAGTGTGGAAAGTCATACAGTAATCTGTCACTATCTAAAAGGAGTCTATTTTAGTAGTCTTTGTGCTTTGAAATAACATTTGTATTTATTTATATTCATGTGTTTTTTGTCTTGCCTGAAAGAAAATTCGAAATTAAAATTACGATTACATAAAAGAAATAATCAATAAAAAAATATTTCAATAAATTGATTCGTTGTTTAGGTTGTAGTTATTTATTATTGTTACACTAATGTTAATCATAAGCATTATACTTAATACTACTTTTAAATACATAATTTATTTAATAATTATTCATTTTAATACTTGAAAAATTGAGATTGGTTTAACTTCTTCGCATACCTACTATTGGTTTCATAATTATATTCAACCAATTTTGAACCCTTGCATTTCCAAAACAATGAGTCAGATTTTAAGATACTTTACATCAAAATTTAGTTCATTTTATTCTTCGTTGACCCTTAATGGTCATATATTTTAAATGTTGTTTGAAAATTCAAATTGAAATTCAAATCAGAGATCAGTCTCTCACCTAAAAAAACAGCGCCAAAAAATTTAAGCTTTACAATACTCTAGACTTGAAAGAAATATAATTTAAAAAAGCTAAGGAGCCATGAAATAGGTATGGGGTTTTTAAGCAAAATTACGAAAATTGCCTTTGGAGTCAACCTGTTAAAAGGCAGTTTTGCCAAAATTGGAGTTAACATTTTTTACCTCTGTGGTACAGATTTATTTGACAAATCATTCAAAAAAAAAAAACAAAGAGATCTATCTATGTAACACTGTAAAATCAGCAAGTCATTCCAATTAGTTCAACACCACTTATACATGGCAGATATAAACTGCTGTTGTACAACATGATTTACCAGCTTTTTATGTAAAATTGTAATAAATTCATGCCAACTTAAAAATTGAAAATTAAGATTAACAACTTAAAATTGAAAATAAAAATTAAACCCATCGGGTTGGTCTAGAGGTAAAGTCGTCGCCAAAATCAGCTGTTTAACAGCTGATTTTCGGAGACGAAGGTTCCTGGTTCAAATCCTAGTAAAGGTAGTTACTTTTATACGGATTTGAATGATAGACAGTTGAAGCCGGTGTACTTTGATGGATGGGGTTTAATTAACCATACTCTCTCAGGAATGGTCGTCCTGAGTCTGTAAAACTACACCTCATTTAAACGTCATACACATCATCCTCATCTCATTGGGTCATGGAGTTGCTTATTGTTCTCAATTGATGAACAGATTGCAACGTACACACATTAGGAATTTAAAAAAAAAAAACTTAAAAATTTACATTCAACTGAAAATTATAAATTATTTAAAAAATTTCAGGCTTGACCAATCCATTTTACATCGAAATTAAAATTTTTGAACCCCTCCAAATTTTACACAGAAATTATAATTATCAAAAAAATTTATAATATTAATCACGGCACATTATATTTTATTTGCAAGCATAATAATGATATTTTAATAGCTGAAGAAAACACGAGGGGGTCAAAAAATTTATTTTTCCATATAATGCAAATGCGAGATTTTAATACTAGAGTTAAAATACAAAGTACGTGATACTTTAAAGCACAAAGATTTACAATAATTAATTACAACCTAAAAAAGTACAACATTCATTTTACAACACTAATAGAAGATGACACAAATCTAATAGACTGATTATGTAATACAAGGGTGTATTCAATTATAAACAGGACTCGTTTTTTTTAAATTATAACTTTAACTAATTCAAAAAAAATCTGGTGTGAAACACTCACACAACTTTCTGTTGCCAATGCAAATAATTAACAATATACCAAACATTAGTAATAAAACATTAGAAATAAACAAAAAACTAACCTCAAAATACATAACCTTATTTTAATCATGAGTGAAAGACGCAAAATGAAAATCTACCTCAGTGTGACTTAAAATACGGATAATCACTCTTTCACGCTAAACTAGGCTCTGTAGAGAAAAATACTTTAAATAAAAGTTGTACATCTTTTAATTTTCTATAAATTTTATTATATAAACTTTTGTCGTAAAATGCATACTAAGGCCGAAATCTTAAAAAAATCAATTTTTCACATGTATTCGTGAGAAAAAACAGAAAATCGCTAATTACCGCTAAACTAAGCGTTATACAAACAATGTTTGAAATAAAAGTTGTAGGATTTTAAATTCTCTACAACTTTTATTGTATAAATTTTTGCACAAAAAATGCATATTAAAGTCGCAATCTAAAAATAAACAATTTTTTTACATGAAAACAGCTTTACCAAGAATTTCAGCAAACATGGCGCTTACCCTATCTTGCAGAGAGAAAAAAACTGAGTAAACCAGGCGACTTTAAGAAAAATCGTAGGACCAGTTTTTGAGAAAATCGCAAAAAAGTGAAAAATTACACAAATAACCTACTACTTCCGGTTGACCGATTTTGGTGAAAATGTTCGTGTCAGGTCCGGTAGTGTTATGTAACTAAAGTTTCAAGTTCGTACGTTGTTCCGTTTTTGAGATATTCTGTTCACACACAGACCAATCGCTAAAAACATGTTTTTTGGGTTCAGGGGTCTGAAAACGTGTAGATCCGGTGAAAACTCGATTTCTTAAAATCGACATGAAAACAATACTTTCCTTCCTATGTATTCATATAGGCAAGAGAAAGTAAAAATTCACGATAGTCCATTGCTCCACGACGATAAGCATTTCTATCACGCTCAAGATTTCTTTTGTAACTAAAATGACCCGAGAGAGTTACGGTTGGTTCTCTCCTCTCTATATCAGTACAGACACCTGGACATCAACCCCTTCCGAAATTTTTAAGAAAATCAGTCTCGATTATAATTGAGACACCCTCGTAATATATATAATATTGAATAATATAGCTAATCAAAATAATATCTCGACTAAAATATAATTTTGTATCATTAAATTGTTCTTCCGTTAATTAAAGTCATAAATTTTATAATATAAATACTAATTGATGTTTTCAATCATTTATTTTATTTTTATATAATTTTTTTAACAAAAATTCAGGAAATGTCTGATACCTTAAAATATATTACAGTGTGCAGTTAATTTGGTTATTTTTTGTAATTTTTTTACTAACCTTAATATACTAAGATGTTTTTAAATACAATCAACTCCTGATTATTCGGATTAATTTAAGGAAAAATGGTTGTGGAAAACCAAAAAATAAGATAAAAACACAAAAACTGTTGTAAAAGAAGTTTTAATCTATACAAAATTAAGATAAGCATCAAAATTATAATTAGGCCACCTTTGTAGTGTAGTCATAGTTCACTAGCCTAAAAAACAGAGGTCCCGGGTTCAATTCCCAGCTAAGGTCTGGAAATTATAACAAGTTAAAACGCACCGTATCCCAGTTATATAACTCACCATAGTTGCTAATAACCAAGCTGTTGATGCGATTTTAACTAAAAAAAGCAAAAAACTATAATTTCAAGTACAATACATAATTAATACTTATAAATTGGCCAGAGGAGAGAATACTTTTAAAAGTGACGGAATACGTTCCAGTTGGAAGAAGGGAGGTGGGAAGACCTCAAAGAAGATGGCAGTAGTAGAGATGTACAGGCTGGAGTGCCTCGTGTTTGTGTAGACGTACAGGATGGTTTGTGAGTTCGGAACAGGCTTATGCTTAATCCTTGATAGTAAGAAGAAGAAGTAGAAGAAGAAGAAGCAGAAGAAGAAGAAAAAATTAACCAGCTGTATGGCACAATAATAAGCACACAGCCATTGCTCTATAAAATTTCATTTGGGTGTCCCGTCTCGTTTTCTTTCCGATTGTCTTGCAAATAGAACCGCACACAGCGCTGAATTTTTAGAACCGCACACAGCGCTGAATTTTCCCCGTTCTTCAATCACGTCATCATATTTGTTATAGGAAATCCTGCATCCTAAATATTTACGATACGTATTATTTACTGAAAATTATTTAATGACTACACATTTTGTAATATAACGAAAAGTTCCATATTAATTTTTATTTTCGGTAAAAATTATCAGATAGCACACTTATTGCAATAGATAAGCAAGTCAAAAATTAAAATAAATACTAACTGCCGCCATGGGGGTCCCATCAGGGGAGATGGGCCACACCGAGATCTTCAAAGTGATTGAGGGGATGGGTGTGGTAGGTGGTCCTCGGGACCGTATGCACAGAGCATACAACTTCTCTGACACACTGAGGGTGTAAAGTTTTGATCGTCAGGAGTGGGCGGAGGGACAGCCAGTGATACCGAAAGGGGTTACCGTCTGGTATACTGACGGCTCAGTGATGAGCGGAAGAGCGGGATTGGGGGCCTGGGGGGCCGGGGGAAAGATTTCCCTGGCCCTTGGGTGTAACATAACCATCTTCCTAGTTGAATTATTGGCCATTAAGGGCTGTGCGGAGAGGCGTATTGAGAGGCGCCTCAGGGGGTCGCACATTTATATTTTTATGCAGTTGCTAAGTGGTTGGCTGCAAAAGAAGAGCGCTGATGGGTAAGGATGTGTAAACACCTTCTCAGGTAAGTGCAATAGATCCTAGGCAGATCCTGCGCTTTATTGAAAGTGTGGGTCTTGCATAAATAAGGAATAGGGGCAATCACAAAAGATCTTTTAGGTCGCGGTGAGGAGGGGCTGCAGAAGCCTGAACGCCCTAGTTGTAATGTAATGTAATGTAACTGCCGCCATTTTTGATTAGGTATTGTGTTCCTGGCCAACAAAGCTTCCGACATACCGACAGAGAGAAGCTGACAATACATCCGACAAAGCCAGCAGACCTTTGTTGATGCTACAGAGGACTAACAACTTTTTTTCAACACGATTTTAACCACCTGAACCTTAACCGATTTTCCCCCGAAGTGGGCTCAAATGAATCGTCTGTTCGAGTAGATTTGCAGAAAACTATCCAAAATCAAATATTTCAATTTATGACCGTAAAATAGGAGGTCTAAAATAGATTGGAGATGGGGCAAGTTCAACGAACTGTATAGGCCTCTCTCTCTTTCTCTATCTATCCCTCCCACATCTCGCACAGCTATTTCAGTTTGGAGAGGGGGCAAATTCAACGAACTAAAGTATAGGCCTACCAACGCATTGGCAGTGTCACGGTCAGATCGCTTTGGAATTTCCAACGTAGTTGTTATAAATTTGTATACAGTTCGATCTGCTATATTTTGGTTTTGTTTTTATGTGGAATTAAATAATGAGATTTTAGAAAAAATTGGAGCAGTTATGACTGCTGTCAATCCGTATGCTCAAAGCTATAAGAAACTGGGTGACATGGTAAAATATGAAGAGGCAATTGCCCGAACTGAAAATCGCCTGCCACTATACAATTTTTTTATGAAGTTCCATCATGAGCCGAATGAGGACAGAAGAAGATTCAATAAACCAGTAGTACAATAAAACAAAAACAGTTGTTTATAGAGAAGTTCTATAAAAACAAATTTACACTTTTATGCGGGTTTACCCGCACAGGTTCACCTAGTATAAGAGTGCTCCACTTTTGTGATGTGACGCTCATGAGCGAGTCACACAAAAGATCTAGCTCTTTTAACACTTATATGGAAACATCGGTCTCACAGGCACTAAGGGTGATTTGTTTACATAATACTGGGTTCCCTGAGCTAGGGTTGGTGCTGACCTTCACAATAGCTTCCTCCCTCATTCCTATCTACTTCATAGTGAAATATGGTTCAGTTCACGTGAATCGTTGCGGAAGTGTAAATCGTTCTTAAAAATCATACCGGTCTGTGATACCGCGTGTTTTCTTTTTGTGTATTTCATGTAGCGGTCTGCGGAACCGTGTGTTTCCCTTACTGTATTGAACGGTCTGTAAGACGGGTGTTTCCTTTACGGGTTTATATTTTAATTATTTGTATATATTTTAATTATTTTTTTTATTATTTAATTATAAATTTCTGAAATGGCTCGACCACTTAGTACAAGCGATCCCGACTATGGTGACAGAATTCGTAAATTATTGGAAAATGATGACAGTGAATCGGAAGGTTCTATTTGTGATGAAATTGATGACTCGGATGTATCACTTGCAAGAAAGCTATTTGCCTAGAATGCAGTAGAAAACTGCGTCTTGATAGTACAAAAAACTAATGTCAGTAAAATAAAAACCCTAATATGTAAGTAGTCACTTTTTAGTTGTTTCTTTTATACAAATTTTTGCTTTTTTTAAATTTAAGTAGGTATGTGATTAAATATGTATTAAAATAATACATTTAACCTGAGTGAAAGAAAACATTATAAGTATGTTATCAATTTTAAAAATTAAGTCGTAAATACCACATTTGGCTTTTTTCATTTATTTAAACAATTGTTTTTCGATAACCAGATCTTATACCAATGTCAATTCAATCATTATACTATAGTAAAATAAAATAAGTTTTGTTAAACAGATCTAGTTGAGTTTCTTTGCCTTTGATTCCCAAATAAATTGCCAAAAATGAAATGGCGGTCTGTCAGACCGGGTGTTTCTATTAACGTTATAAAAAACATGTTTCCATATAAGTGTTAACTGAGCGGTGAACTACCACCTTTTCTTTTTTTTTGAACAACCAGCACACCGAGTGTTTCTCCCCATGCAGTACACTCTCCACACAGAGCTGACTTGTACATCCCCTCCACGACTAAACCACTTTTCTCTAGTCGAATCATAGCAAGGGCTACCTAAACGCTGCATGGAAAGTATACCTATCATATCAAACTCTGCCTCTGTTTGTGAGGATACAGGAGGCGGGTGCGGAGAGGGGATCATTATTCTTTCATACTATACTACAACAACCCTGAGACAAGTGGTTGTAAAATACCATTGTACTGTTCTGTAACAATTTTACCACATGCGTACGAAACAAAGATAAGACACATGACAAAAATTTGTTTGTAGAAAGGGATGCATGAACGTTCAGGTTGACGCACGCGCAAACACAATGTGCTGTGTGTGAAGGAGTGAGCGAAAGTCACCCTCGGCTCGACTCACTGTCTGTTTATTCACATACGCTCAGTGCTGTATGTATTAGAATCTACTAGCTCACTCCCACAGTTCACCCCGTCTCATCTTTCAATTGTACGGCACGCTCTGTGCCGTTCACTCAAGTGTGCGGAGCGGGGTGAGCTAGCTCACCTATTTTACTGTGCCGTCCCATGACTACTCCACTGAGTTTGATTGTCACTCCATTCCACTCTACAACTTCGACCAGCATCAACCATCGATAAAGAGCGACTGGATTCCAACGAAGACCCATCAATGACCTCGCAAGAGAGAAAACGATGCTTCCGTTAGCTGTCCTGATATACAACCACCGCCGGTATATACATACTATCATCAAATGCTGCAGCAAATGATGCCCACAGCGGTCCCTCAACTAAGCGTTGTGCCCACCAAATCCTAGCGAAGCAGTACAGCGACGGAAGAAGATGACACCGCTGCTGGACAATGAGACGCCGTGTCACCCACCTCTTTGACTGACTACGACCAACTCTTCCCGCCTAAAAGACCACCACTTTAACGGCCCTTTACCGGACCCCAAACATTTAAGATTTCCCCATGCTACTCACACTCACAATCCATCGACATAACAATACATTTTTTTTTTTAGATTATAATCAAATCCTGAGATAGAACAGGTTGGAGAACTACATCAAACCAGTTGAGAGACTGATGACAAAAAAAAATCAAATCCTGGATAATCATGAGATGATTGTAAATTTAATGGCACTAACAATAAAAAAATAAAAAAATTACAAACATATTACATTTATTTAACCCTTTCAGTACCGAAACAATATTTAAAAGTTTGATCTTCAGTTCCGTTTATTTTGAATAAGGGTGTACAAAAAGTGCAAGCCCTTATTTTAAAAACTTGCAGGTGTAAGCCTGCCATTGCTGACCAAAATTTCAACGTTACAGAAAAATAAAATTTCCTGTAAAAACTTAATTTTTATTGCGTTAAAAAGAACAGAAATCGTTTTAACACAAAAAACATTCAAAATAGTTGTTTGTAGTTTATTTTCAGTCACATTGACAGCTTGGTCATTAGCAACTACTAAGGGTTTTGATACCTTAACGGTGGTTTTAATGTGTTACAATTTCCAGACCCTAGCCGGGAATCGAACCCAGGACATTTCGCTTTGTAGGCTAGCGCACTAGTCACTACGCCACAGAGGTGGTTTAAAAATACATGTTTCTATTAATTTTTGATTAATAGTTTTTTTTGGAAACATTCGGTTAACCGGACATTCGTAATTTACGAATGCCCGGAAACCGAATGTTATAACTACGTATAAGATATCGACGTCCTATTTTCAGGACGTCGGCACTGAAAGGGTTAAAATAATCATCTAATAATAATAAAAGAACAACAAGAAACCCCAAAACTGAATCATCTTTACTTAGCGTCTTCCACTTTGGGCGTTTTACGACTAATAATAATAATAATAATATTTACTACGTCATAATAAATTACAATTAAATCATAAAAAACCCTTACCTATTAAATCACAGTAAACAACAAATCAATTAATAAATAATTTTAAAAAATAAAATACATTTTAAAGGTCAACGGACATTTCCATAGTACATAAATAAATATAAAAATTACATTGGTTGTAATTTCTAATACATTGACACAAAGTATAAATTACAATAAAAAATTGATATGGATTCCTGTATTTTTAAAAAAGTTTAAACAAAATTACACTAAAATAAAACTCTGTACCTGAGAAGTAAAATATGTTAACTCCAATTTGGTAATTTTTCAGAAGAGCCAATAAGTAGCAGTATTATCTTTTCATTATTGTAACAAAATTTCAGTAGGTGTTAGAAACTTTAAATTTACAACCAGTTTCTACAGAAAACGTTTGTTATCTACAAATTTATTTTTCATAACTTTGTCAACTTCTATACTCCTTCCCACCCAAACAAGACTTTAAAACCTCAACGGTTTTCTTTGTTTTGTCACTTTTTCACGTTCTACATTAGTGTTAACTCCAATGTACATTAAGTTGAAAAAAAAACTTAAGTGGAATACCTAGTGCTAACACTACTTTTATAAAGAAGCAGCATTTTATACACAACGTTTGAAAATATTTCAAAATTTAACCGTACCCTACTGTTCAGTAACAGACGAATAAAACAACAAATTCAAGCAAAATTTACTTGATTATCAGCAAAACACATTCAATAACGATTTTATAAAAACTTTTTTATATTAACTACAAAATTGAAGGATTAGAGCATTTCTTTCTGATTTAAAAGGCAGTTTTAACTCAATTTTGCTAAAAAATTGGAGTTAACACTCTTTACCTCTTTGGTACAGAACTAATTTCAAAATAAATATGAAAAGATTTCGTTATAATACTTCTTTATTTATAAGAATAATAATACTTTAATAATATATTTAGAAAAAAATGTTACAAAATATACTGGAAGAGTTAGTAGATACCAGATACGTTAGAAAATATTTTTATCTGATCATAAAACATAGTATTAAAAAAAAAAAAGTTGAAATAAATATTTCGAAAAATAGCTTTATTTATTAAAAAGTTTTGCCAAATTTATTATTTAGATAATTTTTATTCTTCACTAAGTATGTACGTGAAAAATGATGGTACATGTACTGTATTACATTTTCCCCTTATTTGCTACCATTTAAAATTTGCGATTTATTGTACTGAAAACTTACGCACTTCAGTCTTCCATATTGATTCTGTGATTGAGTTCCCATTATCGACAAAACAATTATCCACGATTAAGGGAGGAGTTGTTTAGGTCATCAGCCAAAAGGCTGGTTTGAACCTGTAGAGGTTTTACTAAGTAAAACGAGGAGTGAGGTGGTTTACCATTGCCAACACTCACTGAGTGGAAAAGTACGCTTATCAGCATGCCGGGCCCTCTGAAAAGCACATATTTTCCACTCTGCAAATGACACTTTCACTTCCTTCACCACAGGGTCTGGCTGTATAATGAAATTCATTACTTTCAGAGGAGATAACTCTGATTAGTGTCTTTAACACCTCTACCTCTTCTGTTCTTAAATGATTCAGTCATTTAATTGGCTGACCATGTGATAAGAAACAGAACTATTTATTTTAGCCCTGCAACGAACAGATTGAGTGTAAATAATTTGACACTCCACCTGTCTGTTATGGGCAGAAATAAAACCTCCCATCCATTTAATATACATGAAGAGCTTCTCATTTTAAGCAACGGTGCTATTAAATAATATGAGGTGTTTCCGAAGAGTACTAATACAATTTTTTTTGTGTTGGTACTTAAAGTGTCTGCAGAGTGTCTGGACCGGTTGGGTTAGGCTTTTTGTTTGAACAAAAACCTTCTTACGCAGGGACAAAATTCATGAATAAATTACCCCAACTTTTAAAATAATGTTGTGATAATTTGCATTCCTTTAAAAAAAAAATCTGAAAAATTACTTGATCGGTGAAACTTTTTATAGTGTACAAGAATATAGTGTACTCCTGGAGTCTCCAGGACACATCATTAAAAAAGTGGAGAGGACTGTCAGGACTGATGCCTTGAGACACCATGGCATTCCCTCACTGGAATGGCAAGTCGGGATAGCGACACATCGGTAATTCCAGCCTCCAAGCTAAACATATTAAACTGGAGAAATTTTTTTTTGTTTTACATCTGACTTTTTTTGCAATTTCTGCTAATCCAGATGGTGGAAAATGATGATATATGAAAATGAGTGATGAAAAAAATGCAAGAATTGACCGGGAATCGAACCCAAGACCCCAGCGTAGAAGCAGGTTGTGCTAACCACTACGCCAACAGACCAGCCTGGAGAAATCGAGCATTGCATGTCATCTATATAACTAAATATGTACTTAACACCTTCATCAATCACCAAAACTCATCGATTTTTGAAAAATATTTAGTACCTTCCGATTCAGCTGAATTTGGTATTAGGTGAAAATAAATTTTTTATATTTTTGAACAGCCCTGAACATATCAAGGGACAGAATAAAAAATGTGTTGTTGTTGTTTAGGTCATCAGCCGAAAGGCTGGTTTGAACCTGTAGAGGTTTTACTAAGTAAAACGAGGAGTGACGTAGTTTACAATTGCCTTCCTCACTGAATGGAAAAATATGCTTATCAGCATGCCGAGCCCTCCGAAAAGCACATATTTTCCACTCTGCAAATGACACCTTCACTTCATTCACCACAGGGTCTGGGTGTATAATGAAATTCATTACTTTCAGAGGAGATAACTCTGATTAGTATCTTTTACACCTCTACCTCTTCTGTTCTTCAATGATTCAGTCATTAAACTGGCTGACCATGTGATAAGAAACATAACTATTTACTTTAGCTCTGCAACGAACAGATTGAATAAAAAATATATGATCATATTATAACAGAAGAAAACTCATAAAATCGCATAAAATAAAATGGCGATTATAAAATAACAAAAGAAACCAACCAAACGTCCAAAAGCGGTGTATTCTGAGGAAGAAAGGAAAAGAAGATCTTACGCAATGAAGAATTATTGGGATAATTTAACACTCCACCTGCCTGTTATGGGCATATTCTATTCTAAGATTAATAAAATCCGATATAATCAGATTTCCCTAAACGTCAGAAATTGCAAAAAAGAAAATGGCTGAACTTGTAAAATAAAAATGACCTCCACAGCTAAGGTATTTAAAAAAAAAAATTGTCAATATACAGAATCAACACGGAAAAGATTATAAATTTTTAAAATCATACTTCCCTGAACCTCAGAAATTGCAAAAAAGAAAATGGCTGGACTTATATAAAATAAAAAAGACCTCCACAGCTAAAGTATTTAAAAAAAAAAAAATTGTCAATATACAGAATCAACATGGAAAGAATTATCAATTTTTAAAATGGCCAAACAACCGATTTCATTATTTCTGAACCACTTTACATGGATTGACCCAAAATAAAATTGAGTGTACATTGTACACTCAAAAACTATAACGAAATATTTTTTATTTTAAATTACATGAAAACAAAAACAAAAAATTTTTGAACAAAAACTTACTGGAGTTACTTTAAATAATTAACAAAAAAATACGAAATACATCCTCCGAAACAAAACCGTTAAAAAATTTTTATTTATCCTTTTAAAAACCTCCAAATATTTATACTGATTCAAGATAATTACCAAATTATACTTTTTGGAAAGTGATTCGATGAAAATCAAAATGGTCCCAACTATTCCGAAAGAATAGATACGAAAATACATACAGTCCAGCCTCTCTTAGTTTGCTCCTAATGTAAACAAATAATGACGTCACTGAGCATGCGCATTATATCAAAATGTGTACACACTGATTAAAAAGTAACAACAAAATACTTTCAAAAGTATTTAAATACCAAATACTTTTAAAAGTATTTTTATAAATGAAATTTTTAGGCCTACACAATATCATGACTGATGTTTTTAGTACTTTAAGTACTTATAATTTAAAAAATAGTTAACTTAATAGGAATACGACATCCGTACAGTCATAGACTCTAGCGTGCACCCTGTAGTAGGTGGCTTTTGTTTGTTGACAGTAGGAGCAAACTAAGAACGGCTGAACTATACTTAAAAAAAGTACCCTGTATTTAAAATTCAATATTTCTAACCTCACTTTACCCGACCAACAAACGAAAACAAAAAAATACATTTTTTTATAAAAATATTCAAAAATCATAAATTCGTTTAAACTAAAATTCAAATGAAAAAAAATTAATGTTTTATGATCAATAAATATTATGTTTAGAATACAAAATGTAAAATTATTTAGTTCCTTTTACTCTGATATTTTCATTAAATTATTTAAGATACAATAGCTACTTCTCGATGGCATAATTACTGGACTACGAAACAATGGCACAACAGAACCTCATTATAACGTACAATAGTGCATCATGCCATGAAAGAAGTCCACTGTGAAGAACAATTGTCGCTCAAACCAATTTAACCTTTTGAGGACTACGAACGTACGGGTACGTTTATCGCTCTGCGATCATAAAGGACTATGCACGTACGGGTACGTTTCATATTTTTCGGTCCAAAATACTACGAACGTACCAGTATGTTTGCTTCTGTTTTTAAACTTGTGCTGATATCTATCATTTTCTCCATGTACTACGTGTTATAAACGAATAATTAATTTAGTAGGCTTTGTTTTATGCGATTGAAACAGCATGTGTGTTTTGTCTAACTTCACTTATGAGTTCCGAAAAGTTTTTATAGTTGTGTTAGCTTCTTGCTACTGTTTGTTTACTAATACAGAATACTTATTTATAGTTTACTAATAAAGAATTTTTATTTCTTGTGAATATAAGTGAGTTTTATTATAATGTAAATCGTGTTTCGTGTATATATTTGTTTTATTTTGAACGTTTCATTTCATTGTTTATTTTGTATATACGAGTGGAAATGGCTAGTTTTAGTGGTAGGCGTCTACGGGATGAAGATATATTACAATATATAACTAATCCTGATTCAGATATTGAAAATTACAATGAGAGTGATAGTGAAAATTCATTTTATGTACGGCACGATAAATGTGCACACGATGTGCGCGCGCATGCACATATGGGCGCTTGACTGCGCGTGTGAGGGTTATTTACGTGTACAAGTATTCAAGGGGTGGAAGTTTGTAAAACAAAATAACAGAAAGATAATAAATAAGGAAAGCAGAAATAGACGAAAAACCTACAAAGAACTCACGCTGTGAGCTGAGTTCTAGGTTGAAAAACATAGTCCTCAAAAGGTTAAGAGAAATTTTCTATTTCAATCACAAGTCCCATATCTGTTTTATTTGTTATTTTAAAAGCAAAAATCTACAATTGGTACAATACTGTTGTAAAAACACATGGTCCAGTCAAAAAATCATTTCCCAATCTTTACATATACTAAAAATCTGGTGTGAAACACTCACACGACTTTCTCCTGCCAATGCAAATAATGACCAATACAACCTAATATTAAAAATAAATCGACCTCAGTTTGGCTTAAAAACCCGCAAAATCACTCTTTCACGCTAAACTAGGCTCTGTAGAGAAAAATGTTCTTAATAAAAGTTGTAGATCTTTTAATTTCCTATAAATTTGATTATATACACTTTTGTCGTAAAATGTATACTAAGGCCGAAATCTAAAAAAAAAAATTTTCACACGTTTTCGTGAGAAAAAAACAGAAAATCGCTAATTAATGATAAACTAAGCGTTATACAAAAAAATGTTTGAAATAAAAGTTGTACGATTTTAAATACTCTATATGTTTTATTATATAAATTTGTAATATAAATTTGTAACATAAAAAGTATTACACAGTAAAATTCACCTGATATTATTTTTCAAGGAAAATTCAATGTTATCATATTAGACAGGAAAGTGTCTTGAGCAGGATATTACGAGGTACATCCAGAAAGTAAATTCCATTTTACTCGCGAAACAAAACAAATATGTATTAAGAAAAACAATTTATTTCCAAAGAATGTCTATTCGTTGAACTATTTTCCTATATACAAGGTGTGGCTATTGAATAACAAGACTGACGTTGTAAAAAATTTTATTTTTATTTTATACTCAATCACTTATTGTCACCTTCAGTGTCCTGAAGGAGCTGACAGAAGATGACTTCCAGCATTGTATCCAACGATGGAAAATTCGCATGGAGCGTTGTAGGGATAGAGAAGGAGTTTATATTGAAGGTGACAATAAGTGATTATGTATAAAATAAAAATAAATTTTTTTACAATGTCAGTCTCGTTATTTAATAGACACACCTCGTAAGTACCACCAGTTTGTAAGCACTTGTCATAGTGTGGTACAAATTTTTGTATATCTTCAGTATAAAAAGTTGCCATGTGTGATTTCAACTAAGTGGTAACATGGTTTTCGATTTCGTTATCGTCGTTAAACCTTTTACAAGCAAAATTTTTCTTGTGCAAAAAAAAAAGTAGTTACTATAAGCACTGGAGAAGAAGTAGTCACACCGGACTGTATGGAGGGTGGTCAATTTATTGCCAAAATTTAAAAAAAATTTTTATCACATTTGCAGCGTGAGGACAAGCATTGTCATGGATCGAAAGAATGCTGCATGGGTGAGCATTCCATGGCACTTGTTCTGTGTAGCAGAACGCATTTTTCTAAGCATCTCACATTTTGTCCATGTTGTTGTTGTTTAGGTCAACAGCCGAAAGGCTGGTTTGAACCTATAGAGGTTTTACTAAGTAAAACGAGGAGTGAAGTGGTTTACCATTGCCTTCCTCACCGAGTGAAAAAGTACGCTTATCAGCATGCCGGGCCCTCTGAAAAGCACATATTTTCCACTCTGTAAATGACAACTTCACTTCATTCACCACAGGGTCTGGCTGTATAGTGAAATTCATTACTTTCAGAGA
This sequence comes from Catonia carolina, assembly GCA_035578175.1. NCBI lineage: Eukaryota > Metazoa > Arthropoda > Insecta > Hemiptera > Achilidae > Catonia > Catonia carolina. Next base: position 10,300,799 of record JAQMRL010000010.1, read on the forward strand.
AGATAACTCTGATTAGTGTCTTTTACACCTCTACCTCTTCTGTTCTTAAACGATTCAGTCATTTAATTGGCTGACCATGTGATAAGAAACAGAACTATTTATTTTAGCCCTGCAACGAACAGATTGAGTGTAAATAATTTGACACTCCACCTGTCTGTTATGGGCAGTTTTGTCCATCCATTTTATGGCCCATACTTTTATGGGCATTTTGTCCATGCACCTCACAAATCTGTTGATGAATTTCAACTGGTTTAACATTCCTCACATTGAGAAAACGAATTATAGATCTAATCTCACATGTGACACGATTTTCATTCAACTTTGCCATTACAAACAAGCACCATTTAGTAAAAAATAAAAAAAAACATCAAGAAGTGCACTCAAAATGGCATCAAGTCTTTCGTAATACGTCAGGATTAGTGCCATGCATGCACAGAACTACAACCACAACGCTACAACAGCAAGAAACAGAAATGAAACTTCCTTTCTGGACGTACTTCGTATTAATCGAATATGCCAATATCTAATGAGAAGCGATCTTTACGGAACTACCATACTTAGTGTATAAGTAAGTTTTTAAATTTATAAATGACGCGTCATGTGTTCTTACTTTGCCACCACAACATTTATCATTTTACAAACCAGTATTTCATATAAAACCGATTAAAAAATATATAAACTAACAAAGAAGAGCAGATTGCAGACATTTGAAATAAAAATTTTATGGCAAACATAAACGAATGTAATATAGAAGAAGACCTTTATAAGAATGGAGAGATAAGGAAAAAGCTCAACATATTCTCTATAAATGGTAAGAGGGCTACAAAATAAATTACAATGGATACAGCATATGGGCAGGATGAGTGAGGATAGGATACCTAAACAGGTGCTGGGTTACAAATCGGAGGGAAGGATATACCATGGAATAGATGGGCAGATTTTAGAGGTTCGGAAAAGGCCTGCATGCCTAATCCTTGAAAGGCTAAAAAAGAAGAAGGAGGAGAAGGAGGAGGAGGAGGAGGAGGAGGAGGAGGAGGAGGAGGAGGAGGAGGAGAAGAAGAAAATATACTACCACATACAGCTGCAAAGGAGTTGATTGATCTTGATGATGTCAAATTTTTCCTGTTTATCGATTGTAGAGAAGTCTGTCTTTTTTTTAATCAAGAGAAATTCATGACCTTAATTCCACCATCTATACCACAGTTTTTAAACTGAAAATGAAAATAAACTATACTATTATAATATTATTCATTCGCACTTTTATTTATAAACAGAAACAGAATGTAATAATTAGAATATACCGAGTGTTTATACATGAATAGCGGGGGGGGGGGGGTTAACGCTCTATAATAATTAATACATTATACTTACAGTTTTGCCCATAACAGACAGGTGGAGTGTCAAATTATTTACACTCAATCTGTTAGTAGCAGGGCTAAAATAAATAGTTCTGTTTCTTATCGCATGGTCAACCAATTAAATGACTGGACCATTTAAGAACAGAAGAGGTAGAGGTGTAAAAGACACTAATCAGAGTTATCTCCTCTGAAAGTAATGAATTTCATTATACAGCCAGACCCTGTGGTGAATGAAGTGAAGGTGTCATTTGCAGAGTGGAAAATATGTGCTTTTCAGAGGGCCCGGCATGCTGATAAGCGTACTTTTCCACTCAGTGAGTTGTGGCAATGGTAACTACCTCACTCCTCGTTTTACTTAGTAAAACCTCTACAGGTTCAAACCAGCCTTTAAGCTGATGACCTAAACAACAACATACATTAGGCCTAATCTTATTTTTTCTTAGATTTATTTAAAGAAATTAATGTAATATTTGTTTGTTTAAAAAAGTAAAAAATTAATTTCATTGGTAAAAAGTTACTAATCGATTAAGCCTATATGGTTATATGAAATAAACATGAAGGAATATTTTCGATTCAGATAGTATGCGCCGAAATACCGGTTGGACGGTAAGCCTGGAAATTCGTGGCAAGGCCTATAACATTTTTACCTTATGTTCCTTCAAAATATACCCGTCCTGCATCTACAAACTGATTCCACCGTTCATACAATTGTTGGAAACACTCCTGACACCCGTTTTTCAAAAGTAATATCAGTGGCTTCATCACATTTTCCGTCACCTCTGATGAATCAACAAAACGATGTCCCTTCAATGTAATTTTCAGCTGCGGAACAGGTTGTCAACAAATACCCCACTTTTCCTTAAGGGGACTGTGTTGTTGTTTAGGTCAACAGCCGAAAGGCTGGTTTGAACCTGTAGAGGTTTTACTAAGTAAAACGAGGAGTGAGGTGGTTTATCAATGCCTTCCTCACTGAGTTGAAAGAGTATGCTTATCAGCATGCCAGGCCCTCCGAAAAGCACTCACTTTCCATCCTCCAAATGACACCTTCACTTCATTCACCACAGGGTCTGGCTGCATAGTGAAATTCATTACTCTCAGAGGAGATAACTCTCACTAGTGTCTTTTACACCTCTACCTCTTCTGTTCTTAAATAGTTCAACCATATAAGTGGCTGACTATGTGATAAGAAACAGAACCTGTAGAGGTTTTACTAAGTAAAACAAGGAGTGAGGTGGTTTACCATTGCCTTCCTCACTGTGGAAAAGTACGCTTATCAGCATGCCGGGCCCTCTGAAAAGCACAGATTTTCCACTCTGCAAATGACACCTTCACGTTATTCACCACAGGGTCTGGCCGTATAATGAAATTCTTTACTTTCAGAGGAGATAACTCTGATTAGTGTCTTTTACAGCTCTACCTCTTCTGTTCTTAAATGATTCAGTCATTTAATTGGCTGACCATATGATAAGAAACAGAACTATTTATTTTAGCCCTGCAACGAACAGATTGAGTGTAAATAATTTGACACGCCACCTGTCTGTTATGAGTAGCATTTTTCATTTTATGAAACTAAATTCTGAGTGTTTTGATATGTTATTATTTATGGTGGTAGTGCAATTTTTACAAATGTAAACATTATATTATCATTGTATGAAGAAGTGGGGCTGAAACCTCGAAAGAACATGCTTCATGCAATGAAACGACTGGATTCACGACAAAAAGGCGCTAAAAAAATAGTCTGAATTTGAAAAACAAATACACGAGAAAAGGAGTTAAAAAGAAAAAAAAACTTGAAGATTTATTTCTTTAAGAAGAGGATCCAGACCAACCGTCTTAAAGCGCTGGACGTTATTAAAAAAGTAAAAGTTACTACATTTACAGTCAGTTTGCAGAAAATCATGATTTTTTAAAGTTTAAGCAAATTTTCTCAGGACGGATAAAGATATCAGTTTGAAATTTTCAGGAATCATTCTACTCATTATGGACTAATTCTGCACGCAAGATTATTTAAGAATTGCCCATAGGAAATATTTTACGATTTTTTAAATTAACGGGTGATTCAAAAAGAGCGCCGGTTTTTAAACGGCTGGTAAATTTTTGTTTATCGGTTGGCAACATTGTTAGACCTCATTTCTATTTCGGAGAACATTCCGATTGATGATTCAGTTGTAGTTTCTCTTGTTCGCAGTGTAGTACTCTCGCAGTCTGTGTCTAACCATGGAGAAGTTTACTATTGCACAACGAGTGTTAATCGTCAAAACATTTTACCAGAGTGGAGAGAGTTATGCGGCTACTGTCAGGCGACTTCGCGGTACTCTAGGACGTAATGAAGCACCGAATGAATCAACAGTTCGCAGGCTCATGAAAAAGTTTTTTGAGACGGGTTCAACAGTCGACCTTAAAAGTTCTGGACGTCGTCGTTCTGGCCAAACTGAGCAGAACGTTGCGTTGGTTCGTGACAGTGTGGCTGTTAACCCAGCAAATTAGGGAGTTTTTGTGGCATCATTTGGATGGAATGGACATTGACGAGTTGTGGTTTCAGCAGGATGGTGCCACCTGTCACGCTGCACGAGAAACATTGTTGTTGCTCCGTGAACGGTTCCAGGATCGCATCATTTCTCGTAATTCCGACCATCAATGGCCACCAAGGTCGTGTGACTTGACGCCTTGTGACTTTCATCTTTGGGGTCATCTGAAGTCATTGGTGTATGCCAATAAACCCCGAAACATCAATGACTTGAAGGAGGAAATTCGACGGGTTATCGGGCAAATGGAAGTCGAAACTTGTCGTGCAGTAATATCCAATTTCATGGACAGAGTTGATGCGTGCCAGCGCAGTAGAGGAGGACACATGCATGACATCATTTTTCATACATGAAATCGGAAGGTAAGATGAACTTGTTGATGTATTTATTTTCAGTTTTTCAATAAAATAAATCTCTTAATTTGATATATCAAAACCGGCGCTCTTTTTGAATCACCCTATATTTTTTCACTCTAAATTATTTGTACTTTTATAAAAATTAAAAAAACAATTTTTAATACTTTATTCAAAAATAAGCTCCCGTGCGGAACTAAATAAAAGTCTGAAGTTTACATTTTTAAAAAAAATTAAGGTTTTAATTTTTATAGTTTTTGTGAAAAGTTGCAAAAACTTAACAGATAGTTATATAGGCAGTTACGGTCCCCTTAAGAGGGACTTTTCCAACCAACGTTGCAGATCAACTGACATTTTCAACATGGCAAGATTTTAACTTCATGCCGGAATTAATAGCGCTGTTACTACATGGAAAATTATTAGCGTTAATAACACACTAATGGCAAATCACTATAAACCAATTCAGAGTAAAAGATGAACGTAAAAATATTAGAGTAAAAAGAAACACTTGACAAATAATTTTACATCACATATAACTAACACTAAATTATCTAATTAGTTTATCATAACAAGATTACGTTAGAAACATTAATCATTATCAAGGAGTTATCTAAAAATAATTCTACCTCTTGATGTACAATACTAAAATTATTTATAAAAAATAAATAATCAATTGAAACTAATATAAAATACAAATAAGATATTTTTCAGTTAGTTTACAAATACATAAATCAAAATACATATTAGTTTCTTTAAAACCACCAGTAATACAGTAAACAGTAAGCACTTACCAATTATAGCACTTTCGTGCAAAAAAATGCGCATATTCAGCAATTTTAACACTTTCAGGATGGTACCCATATTCGATACGGGCGCCTATTTCACTTGGTTTTATATCCATTAGCTCATATCGTCTGCCCATAACAGACAGGTGGAGTGTCAAATTATTTACACTCAATCTGTTCGTTGCGGGGCTAAAATAAATAGTTCTGTTTCTTATCACATGGTCAGCCAATTAAATGACTGGACCGTTTACGAACAGAAGAGGTAGAGGTGTAAAAGATACTAATCAGAGTTATCTCCTCTGAATGTAATGAATTTCATTATACAGCCAGACCCTGTGGTGAATGAAGTGAAGGTGTCATTTGCAGAGTGGAAAATTATGTCCTTTTCAGAGGGCCCAGCATGCTGATAAGCATACTTTTCCACTCGGTGAGGAAGGCAACGGTAAACCACCTCACTCCTCGTTTTACTTAGTAAAACCTCTACAGGTTCAAACCAGCTTTTTGGCTGATGACCGAAACAACAGCTCGTATTGTAAACGATTGCCATCTATGCTGTTACACAAAAAAAATGTTTGAAATAAAAGTTGTAGGATTTTAAATTTTCTACATTTTTTATTATATACATTTTTGCACTAAAATGCATATTAAAGGCATAATCTTAAAAAAACAATTTCTTTACATGAAAACAACCTCACCAAGAATTTCAGCAAACATGGCACCTACTTCATCTTGTACAGGATAAAAAATTAATTAAACCAGGCGATTTTTAAAAAAATCATAGGACCAGTTTTTGAGAAAATCGCAAAAAAGTGAAAAATTACACGAATAAACTACTACTTCCGGTTGACCGATTTTTACAAAAATGTTCGTGTGGGATCCGGTAGTGGTATGTAACTTAAGTTTCAAGTTCGTACAATGTTTCGTTCTTGAGTTATTCTGTTTATACACACACACACGCACATGCACACACACAGACCAATCGCTAAAAACATGTTTTTTGGGTTCAGGAAGTCTGAAAACGTGTAGATCTGGTGAAAACTCGATTTCGAAAAATCGACATGAAAAAAATACTTTCCTTCCTATATATTCATATAGGCAAGAGAAAGTAAAAAGTCAGTTTTTAAAGTGTTAATAATAAAAATCTGGTGTGAAACACTCACACGACTTTCTCTTGCCAATGCAAATAATTAACAATAAAATATTACAGATATTTATTTTTTAATAAGTAATAAAACATTAGAAATAAACAATAAACTAACCTCAAAAAACATAACCTTATTTTAATCATGAGTGAAAGACACAAAATGAAAATCGACCTCAGTTTGGCTTAGAAAAACGGAAATTCACTCTTTCACGCTAAACTAGGCTCTGTAGGGAAAAATGCTCAAAATAAAAGTTGTACATCCTTTAATTTTCTATAAATTTGGTTTTATACACTTTTGTTGTAAAATGGCCGAAATGTTAAAAAAATCGATTTTTCACATGTTTTCGTGATAAATAACAGAAAATCGCTAATTACCGCTAAACTAAGCGTTATACAAAAAAATGTTTGAAATAAAAGTTTTAGGACTTCAAATTCTCTACAAAATTTATTATATACATTTTTGCGCTGGGTCCAGTACTGGTATGTAACTTAAGTTTCAAGTTCGTACAATGTTTCTTCTTGAGTTATTCTGTTTACACACACACACACAGACCAATCGCTAAAAACATGTTTTTTGGGTTCAGGAAGTCTGAAAACGTGTAGATCTGGTGAAAACTCGATTTCTTAAAATCGACATGAAAAAAATACTTTCCTTCCTATATATTCATATAGGCAAGAGAAAGTAAAAAGTCAGTCGTCAAAGTGTTAATAATAAAAATTACTGAAGATGTCCATTTTATGCACGAAAACGCTATAATTGGTAAGTGTTTACTGTTTACCGTTTAACAGGTGGTTTTAAAGAAAATATTATACATTTTGATTACCAATATAATACAGCGGTTAAAAATACCTGTATAGGATGTTTGATAAAGTAGTAAATAAATAAATATATTAATATTAATAATAATAATATTCTATTACCAGCACGAAGCTGTGGTGTTGGCTTCCAGTCATTGAATATTCTTTTTTGATCCTCTTGGTTTGATGCTTTCTGATATTTGCCACATCGCTTCTTCGCACAGAAATTCATCGAAATTACTGAAAAACGCTATTATACGTTCACTTTTCTTAAACGTATACATTCTGTAACAGAATAAAAAGATAATTAATTCACACAAGTGACTATAATAAAATGATGTTGTTGTTGTTGTTTAGGTCAACAGCCGAAGGCTGGTTTGAACCTGTACAGGTTTTACTAAGTAAAAACGAGGAGTGAGGTGGTTTACCATTGCCTTCCTCACTGAGTCAAAAAAGTATGCTTATCAGCATGCCAGGCCCTCCAAAAAGCACTCACTTTCCACCCTGTAAATGACACCTTCACTTCATTCACCACAGGGTCTGGCTGCATAGTGGAATTCATTACTTTCGGAGGAGATAACTCTGACTAGTGTCTTTTACACCTCTACCACTTCTGTTCTTAAATAGTTCAGTCATATAAGTGGCTGACCATGTGATAAAAAACAGAACTATTTATTTTAGCCCTGGACCAAACAGATAGAGTGCAATTAAAATAACACTCCACCTGCCCGTTTTGGGCATAAATAAAATGATGGGGATTGGAAACTTTTACCACTTTCCAGTCTACAATTTATTTCACGACTGTGCACTACAGACTTAAGTAAATTTAACGTATCTTGCACTGTAGACTTGACGTTTTTTCAACTTTTTCAAAAAAAAAAATCAGTGTGCAGTCACTTCAGTTCTTATCAACAAGGGTATTATATGAAAATAAAGTTTAAAATTTGCTCTTTTTAACCATATATTTAGTTTAAGTCAATTATTAAGTTATTTATAAAATAACACTGTTTTATATTTATAAAATGAGGAATGCTCATGTTTTAACTAAATCTACATATAATAAAAAATGTCTCTCTACAAACACAAAGATGAGACACTACAGAACTGTGATTCTGCCATAGGAGGCACTATATGGTAGCGAAACCCCTTAATACAAATTAAAAACGAAGGGAAAAGTGATCAGACAATTAAAACAGAACGTAGAATTGTTAGAACTTGCATTAATAAGAACTACAAAAAGGATGGTGTGTGGAGAATCCCCACTAATGAAACAGTGTATGAAGTCGTGGAACCGATTATCAGTCTAATGAAGAAGCGCAGAATTTCTTATTTCTTTCACATATTAAGAATGCCAGAGAATAGATTATTAAAACAACTTATAACCAGAGGAATCAGTGTGAAATCTGGTGGAAGATACATCTCAGTAATTAAAGAGGATCTTGACGAAGTTGGACTGAGGATTGAAGATGCGACAAATAAACCAAAGATAAGGGCGTTTCTAAATGCAAAATGTTTTAATGTGGACAAGGTGGCTAGAGTTGTGCAGGTAACTGAAGAACAACGAAAAGCAAGATCTGAAAACATGAGGAGGTATTGGCAAAAACGGCGAGCCAATGAAGTACATGAGAAGCGAACCAGAAAGTTGACTAGAGTGATCCATTGAGGTCAAACAAGCTAAAGAAAAGAAAAGAAAAATAACACTATTTACAATTACTCTAATTTACAAAATTTCCGAAAAATTTTATCTGAAACTTATATCAATATCGCTTTCATTCTCCACAGGGTCGTATGATTCATCAATGTCCGTGTCATTTAATTACGACCCAGAATCTTCTTCAAAACAATCTTAAGCATCTTTAGACATTGTTTCATGAAATGTATAATAACACAATAACAGTAAAACACATACACTACAAACAACGTGGCCTTGTAACACGCTATGTCGGTACTCGGTAGTAGACGCTACGGTTCGATCTTACGCATTAAGTAGCAGTCGATAGTTTCGACGATATATCAGAAAATACTAATCGATTCGGTCAACTATCGCTGTAGGTAAACGGAGAACAAAGTGAACTAAATACATAAACGGATAGCATACGGGTCGCCACATTTATAACAAAGTGAAAGTAGGAAACGTATGAGATACGTTTGCAATCTAGGGATGTATATTGCCGTGCCCGTATGACATACGTTTGCCGTCACTCGGTGTTTATCATTACGGCTGTATCATGTAGGGTTGTCGTCTCGAAAGTGTTAAGACAAAATATTTTTGAATACTACATACTTTTTTTTTGCGGGGTGTCAAAGGTTGTACCCGATTAGAGAGATTACGAAGCTAATTACGTGAAAACAGCCTCATCAAAAATTTCAGCAAACATGGCGCCTACCCTACCTTGTAGAGAATAAAAAATTGAATAAACCAGGCGATTTTTAAAAAAAATCGTAAGACCAGTTTATGAGAAAATCGCAAAAAAGTGAAAAATTACACGAATAAACTACTACTTCCGGTTGCCCGATTTTGATGAAAATGTTCGTGTCGGGTCCGGTAGTGGTATGTAACTTAAGTTTCAAGTTTCAAGTTCGTACGATGTTCCGTTCTTGAGATATTTTGTTCACATACATACACACAGACCAATCGCTAAAAAAAAAGATTTTTGGGTTCAGGGGTCTGAAAACGTATAGATCCGGTGAAAACTCGATTTCGAAAAATTGACATGTAAACAATATTTTCCTTCCTATATATTCATAAAGGTAAGAGAAAGTAAAAACTGCAACCCCGAACCGATACAGGTTTACTGTAGTTCAATTAACACGCCACTAAAATATAAAAAGCACAACTGAAAAACCGATGATGTAAGAACGCCAGAAAAATAATACTGTGTGGAACGCACTTGTGGCGCTCTCGGCGCATTAGATGAGGTACTGCTTGGCGCAACATATGTGTCCATGGTGCTGAACGTGTTAATATTGCGATATCAGTTTGAGAAGAAAAAAGAGTCTGTGTTTTTGTTGCTGCAATAGATCGAATGCATTTAAAGGCTTATAAATCAAACACTGCTTGAACGATTTATTTCAGATTTCATCGGAATATAAACTTGCATGTATGAAATTTCAGACTTGTAGCTTATTTAAATTTTGAGTTATTAGTAAAATTCTGAACCCCTGTTAACTCTGTAACCCCTAGTAATTTCAGTAGTAACGAATTAGTTCCATTCCAACCGAAAGTACTAGAGGTCACAGAATTATGCAATACACAATGGTTTTTATGAATATTTGCTTTTCAGAGTATGTAAACATGGTCCTCTTTTTTTGCGGGGTGTCAAAGGTTGTACCCGATTAGAGAGATTACGAAGCTAATTACGTGAAAACAGCCTCACCAAAAATGAGAGATGTTCATGAGTCCACAATGAAAATGAAAATGAAATACCTTAGATAAATAATACCATAGAAACCATTCTACATTTCAATCTATATAGTTACATATTGTTGTGTATTTTTTTTTCTTAAAAGATGCATCAACTGCTTGGTTATTAGCGACTAAGGTGGGTTATGAAACATTAACTGTGGGATTTGACACGTGAAAATTTCCAGACCCTGGCCGGGAATCGAACCCGGGACCTCCGCTGTTGTGTATTTTATTTATTTAACCCTTTAAATGACAGACATTTTTTACTTTCTCTTCCCTGTAAGAATATATAAGAAGGAAAGTATTGTTTTCATGTTGATTTTAAGAAATCGAGTTTTCACCGGATCTACACAATTTCAGACCCCCTGAACCCCCACAAACATGTTTTTAGCAATTGGTCTGTGTGTGTGTGTGTGTGTACAAAATATCTCAAGAACAGAACATTGTACAAACTTGAAACTTAGAACTTAAGCTACATACCACTACCAGACCTGACATGAACATTTTCATCAATATCAGTCAACCGGAAGTAGTAGTTTATTCGTGTAATTTTTCACTTTTTGCGATTTTCTCAACAACTGGTCCTACGATTTTTTTTAAATCGCCTAATTTACTAATTTTTTCTGCTCTATAAGATAGGGTAGGCGGCCATGTATGCTGAAATTGTCGGTGAGGCTGTTTTCACATAAATTTTTTTTTTAAGATTACGGCTGTAATATGCTTTTTAGCGCAAAAATTTATATAATAAAAGTTGTAGAGAATTGAAAAACCTACAACTTTTATTTCAAACATTTTTAGTATAACGCTTAGTTTAGCTGTAATTAGCGATTTTCTGTTTTTTCTTACGACATCGTGTGAAAAATCAATTTGTTTAAGATTTCGGCCTTAGTATGCATTTTACGAAAAAAAGTATATAATCAAATTTATAGGATATTAAAAGATCTACAACTTTAATTTAAAGGATTTTTTTTACAGAGCCTAGTTTAGCGTGGAATAGTGATTTTCCGTATTTTTAAGCCAAACTGTGGTCGATTTTCATTTTGCATCTTTCACTTATGATTAAAATAAGGTAATATTTTTTGAGGTTAGTATTGGTCATTATTTGCACTGGTAAGAGAAAGTTGTGTGAGTGTTTCACACCAGATTTTTTAATATTGCAATATCAGTTTGAGAAGAAAAAAAGAGTCTGTGTTTTTGTTGCTGCAACAGATCAGATGGATTTAAAGGCTTATAAATCAAATATTGCTTGAACGATTTATTTCAGATTTCATCGGAATATAAACTTGTATGTATGAAATTTCAGACTTGTAGCTTATTTAAATTTTGAGTTATTAGTAAAATTCTGAACCCCTGTTAACTCTGTAACCCCTAGTAATTTCAGTAGTAACGAATTAGTTCCATTCCAACCGAAAGTACTAGAGGTCACAGAATTATGCAATATACAACGTTTTTATGAATATTTGCTTTTCAGAGTATGTAAACATGCTCCTCTTTTTTTGCGGGGTGTCAAAGGTTGTACCCGATTAGAGAGATTATGAAGCTAATTACGTGAAAACAGCCTCACCAAAAATGAGAGATGTTCATGAGTCCACAATCAAAATGAAAATGAAATACCTCAGATAAATAACGGGTGATTCAAAAAGAGCGCCGGTTTTTAAACGGCTGGTAAATTTTTGTTTATCGGTTGGCAACATTGTTAGACCTCATTTCTATTTCGGAGAACATTCCGATTGACAATTCAGTTGTAGTTTCTCTTGTTCGCAGTGTAGTACTCTCGCAGTCTGTGTCTAACCATGGAGAAGTTTACTATTGCACAACGAGTGTTAATCGTCAAATCATTTTACCAGAGCGGAGAGAGTTATGCGGCTACTGTCAGGCGACTTCGCGGTACTCTAGGACGTAGTGAAGCACCGAATGAATCAACAGTTCGCAGGCTCATGAAAAAGTTTTTTGAGACGGGTTCAACAGTCGACCTTAAAAGTTCTGGACGTCGTCGTTCTGGCCGAACTGAGCAGAATGTTGCGTTGGTTCGTGACAGTGTAACTGTTAGCCCAGCAAAATCAATACGTCGCCGTTCTCAACAATTGGGTTTACGATGTTCTTCTGTACGGAGAATTTTTCGGTACGATCTCCAATATCACCCGTATAAAATTCAGTTGCTGCACGAGAAACAATGTTGTTGTTCCGTGAACGGTTCCAGGATCGCATCATTTCTCGTAATTCCGACCATCAATGGCCACCAAGGTCGTGTGACTTGACGCCTTGTGACTTTCCTCTTTGGGGTCATCTGAAGTCATTGGTGTATGCCAATAAACCCCGAAACATCAATAACTTAAATCATCATAAATTATATAAATTCTATTTATATAATATAATAATATAATTATAAATTATATTATAACATAAAAATTCATACACCCACCCACTTCGTTGTTACTTTTACTTTGTTATTAGGTAAATAAAATGAAAAAAATAAGCAAATACAAAAAAAATGTAAAAATACGATAAAAAATAAATTGTTTTTACTATCTGTTAAACGAAACAAGACTAGTCCGTGCAGATGCGTTCACGAGCGTAGTGTGTTGGTGAATGCAAGCGTGCGTACGTGAATGCGAGTGTACATGAATGTGTGAACATCACTCTGCCTCCCCACTACGGCAATTTCCTAACCACACTCTGCGCGATGACTGCGCTAACTTAACATTGATAGGTTATACATATTGTTGTGTATTTTATTTATTTAACCCTTTAAATGACAGACATTTTTTACTTTCTCTTCCCTGTAAGAATATATAAGAAGGAAAGTATTGTTTTCATGTTGATTTTAAGAAATCGAGTTTTCACCGGATCTACACATTTTCAGACCCCCTGAACCCACACAAACATGTTTTTAGCAATTGGTCTGTGTGTGTGTGTGTGTGTGTACAAAATATCTCAAGAACGGAACATCGTACAAACTTGAAACTTAGAACTTAAGCTACATACCACTACCGGACCTGACATGAACATTTTCATCAATATCAGTCAACCGGAAGTAGTAGTTTATTCGTGTAATTTTTCACTTTTTTGCGATTTTCTCAACAACTGGTCCTACGATTTTTTTTTAATCGCCTAATTTACTAATTTTTTTATGCTCTATAAGATAGGGTAGGCGCCATGTTTGCTGAAATTCTTGGTGAGGCTGTTTTCATGTAAAGAAATAGTTTTTTTAAGATTACGGCTTTAATATAAATTTTAGCGCAAAAATTTATATAAAAAAGTTGTAGAGAATTTACAAACCTACAACTTTCATTTCAAACATTTTTTTGTATAACGCTTAGTTTAGCGGTAATTAGCAATTTTCTGTTTTTTTCTCACGAAAACGTGTGAAAAATTGATTTTTTTAAGATTTCAGCCTTAGAAGGCATTTTACGACAAAAGTGTATATAATCAATTTTATAGGAAATTAAAAGATATACATCTTTTTATTAAGCATTTTTCTCTAATGAGCCTAGTTTAGTGTGAAAGAGTGATTTTCCGTATTTTTAAGTGAAACTGAGGTTGATTTTCATTTTGCGTCTTTCACTCAAGATTAAAATTAGGTTATGTTTATTGAGGTTAGTATTTTGTTTAAATCTAATGTTTTATTACTAATGTTAGGCTATATTGTTCGCATATTATTTGTATTGGCAAGAGAAAGTTGTGTGAGTGTTTCACACCAGATTTTTTTTTTATTCTTTTTTTATTATTTTGTTTTATTTTTTTTTTATTATTTCAGATTTCATCGGAATATAAACTTGTATGTATGAAATTTCAGACTTGTAGCTTATTTAAATTTTTAGTTATTAGTAAAATTCTGAACCCCTGTTAACTCTGTAACCCCTAGTAATTTCAGCTGTAACGAATTAGTTCCATTCCAACCGAAAGTACTCGAGGTCACAGAATTATGCAATATACAATGGTTTTTATGAATATTTGCTTTTCAGAGTATGTAAACATCGTCATCGAAAATTATTCTGAAGTCTTAAAAAAATTTTAAACAATGTTCTATTTGTAAGATTATTTTGTTAGAATCTTGTCAGAATGTAACATCATTCCCCTCCTGGTAAGGTTACCGATTAAATTTATGAAAAGTCATAATGGCCGATCCACCCCCGTACTCCTGAGAAAATGAATTTTGAAAAAAAATACAAAAAAAATTTTGAAAATAAGACAAATAGCAAGCTATTTGTAATGTACGAGTGATTCCAAACCAGACCAGAGAAATGATGTCATACATCCCCTAACAAGATTCTAACCGAGTTATTAAACGAAGAAAATAATATAAAGTATAACTCCAAAGAGAGTTCATGAGTCGAGAATCAAAACTATAATGAAAATACCTTAGATAAATAATACCATAGAAACCATTCTACATTGAATCTGTATTGTTAATTGTTGTGTATTTTATTTATTTAACACTTTGAGTGCCAGAAATTTTTACTTTTTCTTCCCTATATGAATATATCCCCTTTGTATCCCCTTAAACCCTTAAACCCCTTTGTATCAAATTTTAAACAAATATTGTGTAAAATTTGATACAAAGGGGTTCATGACAACCCTGCTGAGTTAAGCAGTGGTAGGGGGAAATTATTGGTAAGTGATGAATTTATCAATGTGTTTGATTTATTTTTATTATTTATTGTGTGTGATATTTAATTCAATAGGGTTCATGACAAGCCTACTGAAGTAAGCAGTAGCAAAAACAAATTTTGGTGGTAAGTGATAAATTTATCTCATTGGTGATAAACTTTCAGTTCATCAATTTTATCTTGACATGTCCTATACTCCCTTTGGAGTCTCCAGGATGCAAATAGCAAAAAAAAAAAAAAAAAATATATAGGAAGAAAAGTATTGTTTTCATGTCGATTTTAAGAAATCGAGTTTTCACCGGATCTACACGTTTTCAGACCCCCTGAACCCAACAACAAAACAACAAATGTTTTTAGCGATTGGTCTGTGTGTGTGTGTGTGTGTGTGTGTGTGTGCGTGCGTGTGTGTATACAAAATATCTCAAGAACGGAACATCGTACAGACTTGAAACTTAAGTTACATACCACTACCGGACCCGACACAAACATTTTCATCAAAATCGGTCAACCGGAAGTAGTAGTTTATTCGTGTAATTTTTCACTTTTTTGCGATTTTCTTAAAAACTGGTCCTACGATTTTTTTAAAAATCGCCTCAGTCACTTAATTTTTTATGCTCTATAAGATAAAGTAGGCGGCATGTTTGTTGCAATTCTTGGTGAGGCTGTTTTCACATAAAACAATTGTTTTTTTAAGATTGTGGCTTTAATAGGCATTTTAGCGCAAAAATTTATCTAATAAAAGTTGTAGACAATTTAAAATTCTACAACTTTTATTTTAAACATTTTTTTGTATAACGCTTAGTTTAGCAATAATGAACGATTTTCTGTTTTTTTCTCACGAAAAAATGTGAAAAATCGATTTTTTTTAAAGATTTCGGCCTTCATGCACTTCATGACATAAGTGTATATAATCATATTTGTAGGAAATTAAAAGCTCTACGTCTTTTATTTAGAGCATTTTTTTCTACAATGTCTGGTTTAACGTGAAAGAGTGATTTTCTGTATTTTTAAGCCAAACTGAGGTTGAATTTCATTTTGCATCTTTCACTTATGATTTAAATAAGGTTATGTTTTTTGAGGTTAGTTTTTTGTTTTGTTACTAATGTTAGGTTATATTGGTCATTTTTTGCACTGGTAAGTTGTGCGAGTGTTTCACACCAGATTTTTTAATATTGCAATATCAGTTTGAGAAGAAAAAAAGAGCCGGTGTTTTTGTTGCTGCAACAGATCGGATGCATTTAGAGGCTTATAAATGAAACACCACTTAAACGATTTATTTGAGATTTCATTGGAATTTAAACTTGTATGTATGAAATTTCAGACTTTTAGCTTATTTAAATTTTGAGTTATTAGTAAAATTCTGAACCCCTGTGAACTCTGTAACCCCTAGTAATTTCAGTAGTAATGAATTAGTTCCATTCCAACCGAAAGTACTAGAGAAATGATGTCATACATCTCCTGCCAACATTCTAACCGAGTTATTAATGCAGAGAGAGATATTCATGAGTCCACAATCAAATATGTAATGAAATAACTTAGATAAATAATACCATAGAAACCATTCTACATTTGAATCTGTATTGTTAATTGTTGTGCATTTTATTTTTTTAACCCTTTGAGTGACAGACATTTTTACTTTCTCTTGCCTATATGAATATATAGGAAGGAAAGTACAGTAGTACCTCGAAAATTCAGCCCTCGAAAATCCGGACCCTCCAGTAATCCGGCCCAATTCTAATTTTTTTTTATTTTTGGTTTAATGTCCGACTGTTCTGCAATTACTGGTAATGCAGATGGTGAAGGATGAAATGATTTTTTGTAACGGATGAAAATATGCCATGCCTGAATGGGATTCGAACCCAAGACCGCATGATGAGAGGCAAGCACATTACCAACTACGCCAATGCGGCCGGCCCCCGACCGATTCTAAAAGTTGTAGTTTTAAGAGAAAAACTGATAATAAAATAGTAGATAGAATTTTACACACGTTTACATTCTATATATATAGTCAATTAGTACATTACAAAATAGAATTGTATTGTAATTAATCACACGAAATGCAAAGATTAATTATTTAATCGATGACCAATTGATCCTCCAAGAAAGAGAAGATGAACTGCAAAGGTCTATTCATATGCTCGACAAGATATGTAAAGAGTATAATATGTCGGTATCTGCTAGTAAGACCAAAATAATGGCTTTTATTGGGAAGGACCCCATAAGGTCAAAAATTGTATTAAATGATAGAGTGTTGGAGCAGGTAGCACACTTCACTTATTTAGGAGTTGATATAACGTATGACGTTGATAGAGAGATAAGCACTAGAATAAGCAAGTTTCAGCATGTCTGTGGTTATATCAATAGGACTTTTAAGAATCGAACCAGGAAAGATACACAGTTGAGGCTCTACGATGTAATGGCGGTGCCGATTTTACTGTATGGAAGTGAGACCTGGGCACCAAAGAAGAGAGATTTAAGTCGATTGGAGGCAGCTGAAATGAGATTTTTGAGATCTGTGAAGGGATGTAGCCGGAGAGAACACATTAGAAGTAGCGCGATTCGAGAAGAACTGAAGAGAGACGAAACAATCATTGATAAAATGTGGAGGTACAGAAATAGGTGGCAGGAACATGTACTTAGGATGTCACCTGATAAAGCTAGTCTTCAGGCATTGAAGTATCGCCCTCGAGGAAGGAGATGTTTGGGGCGTCCAAGAAAGAGATGGTGTGATGTTGGAACAGGCGATTGCCCTAATCCGTAAAGGAGATGATGATGATGATGAGTAGCGATTCGTAGTTTGTTGTGTTGGATTTAATTTACTTTTCAAATGAAGAGTTACTGTATTAAACAAAATGTGTAATTATTAAAAACCTCCAACTGTAAGATTTTATTGTAAATGAATGTACAGTGACCTTTTTACTCTAATTTGAAATTACTGTATTTAGGTTTTAGTAATTGAAGGAGCTAGTTTTGAGAAGTGCTTACAAACCCAGTACATAGAAGAGCAGTGCTTGCTGTTAACTTCTTAGAGGAGCTATAAGGGATCTCAAATTCATTACATTTTAAACGGTCTCTCGATGGTCCGGCTTTTTCATAAATCTGGCCTTTTGGCCGCCCATTTAAGCCGGATTATCGAGGTCTTACTGTATTGTTTTCATGTCAATTTTTGGAAATCAAGTTTTCACCGGATTGGCACGTTTTCAGACCTCCTGAACCCAATAAAACATGTTTTTAGTGATTGGTCTGTGTGTGTGTGTTTGTGAACAGAATACCTTCGCACTGTAGTTATGTTCATCAAGTTCGATACATTTATATTTTAGTGGCGTGTTAATTGAACTATAGTAAACGAGTATCGGTTCTTGGTTTCAGTTTTTTGTTTTAATAAGTGTTTATAATGGCTGATGACATTATAAGTGTTTATAATGGTTATGATGACTATAACCAATCATTATTACATCATCAATGTTATTTTCTATGTAACTTACTCCTTTTATTTTTGTAAACAGAAAATATTTATAGTGTACTACTACTCATTAATGCCCAAAACGGGCAGGTGGAGTGTTATTTTAATTGCACTCTATCTGTTTGGTCCAGGGCTAAAAAAAATAGTTCTGTTTCATATCACATAGTTAGCCACTTATATGACTGAACTATTTAAGAACAGAAGAGGTAGAGGTGTAAAAGACACTAGTCAGAGTTATCTCCTCTGAGAGTAATGAATTTCACTATGCAGCCAGACCCTCTGGTGAATAAAGTGAAGTTGTCATTTGCAGGGTGGAAAGTGAGTGCTTTTCGGAGGGCCTGGCGTGCTGATAAGCATACTCTTTCAACTCAGTGAGTTGTGGCAATGGTAAACCACCTTACTCCTCGTTTTTACTTAGTAAAACCTCTAGAGGTTCAAACCAGCCTTTCGGCTGTTGACCTAAACAACAACAACTACTCATTAAAATCAACATTGTTCATAATTTTTCTAATAAACACAAAACAAATAAAACGTTCTTTGTTTATTAGTCAAACCCCTTCTACCACTATACTAGGGTACAATTTTAATAGAACCAGTGGATTTTGTGCAGTAAAATGTTTACAATTTATGAATCATATCCGGTGCCGTTCCTGCTTACTGCTGTCAAAACAATCGTATTTACAGAAAAATATTTCACAAGATGTCGTCATAAGGTAATAAATCCTCTTTGTCGGTTTTATTAAGGATCTTTTGTTATACAACTTACAGTTTTGTCGAATATTAGACTAATAATACAAATCATTTTTGATTAATACATAAACAATAAAACAGTAACGAAACTGAAAATGCATGCACTAGTTGTGTATAAATACAAAAAACAAAGCGGATGCCACATGTGCATCGTGCGGCCCCTCAGTCAGATAATTCAATCGCAGGGTTACTGGCGCCACGTATGCGTCTTTATTTTATTTTGCTGTAAAATTGCACAATATAATCCCTACTGAGGATAAATATCATTTTTATACATTATTTAACCTAATTAGAGGTTAACTAATAAGAGGTTGGCCACTTTGCTCTTTTCATAGTTCTGTGTACATATGTACATAGTTCAGTGTCATAGGGTACATGTAAACGTGTACATATATGTACACTAAATGTATTATAATATACATCAAATGAAAGAGCACTTCAAAGCGAGTAATTTGATATATATATATTCTTCTTCTTCCAGTGCCTATCCGTTACCGAATGTTGGCAATCATTCTGGCAATGATGATTTTGTTGACAGCCGCTTTAAACAATTCAGGGGTGGATACCGAAAACCATGTCCTTAAATTTTTCAGCCAGGATATTCGCCTTCGCCCAACGCCTCTCCTGCCATGCACTTTCCCCTGCACTATGCATTTCAGCAGCTTGTATTTAGTTTCATTTCTCATGATGTGTCCTAGGTATTCCAATTTTCTTCTTTTGACTGTGTACATTATTTCAGTCTTTTTATTTAGTTTTTGAAGAACTCTCTCATTGGATATTTTATCTGTCCATGATATTCTCAGGATTCTTCTGTAGGTCCACATCTCAAATGACTCCAGGTTCTTTGCTGTTGCTTCACTGAGAGTTTAAGATTCTACTCCATATAGCAAGATGGAAAATACATAGCATCGAAGTAGTTTAATTTTCAAATCAAGGTTCAAGATGTGTGTCTTGAACAGTTTTGACATTTGGTTGAACGCTGATATGGCTTTTTCAATCCTGGCCTTTATTTCCTGAGAAGATATATATATATATATATATATATATATATATAGAGCAGGCATTTTAGCTTTATAAATACGCAAGCTATACTGCCTTAAAGACAGTTACTACCGAACCAGAACTACAGTCAGTTCCCGAACTTATAGCGTTAATTGAACTCTTTAGTACTTCTGTGTTGATAATGAAGTTGTATTTTTGTTTATTTAGTTTTATTTATTGCACAAATGCATTTTTTACAACTGACTAATGGGCTATAATATTACTGTATTATCATGCACAGTAAGAGAAAGAAAAAAAATTGAAAAATTAATTTACCCTTTTTTAAACCTCTTCATATTTTCGACTATATTAAATTGCTGCCATCTCTTAGAGAAATTAATAACACCTTCTGATAACCAGTCACTGTTGCCGACATGAACAAATGTTAAATCTTGGAGCACAAGCCCACTGAAACGGAAAGCAGTTAATTATTTTCAAAACAGAGCATTTTAACACAGACATCATGAAATTATTATTTTATAACAAAGCGAAAATATTTTTATATCAACAAATATTTTATCAGTTTGTAACGTGAAATTTCAATATCTATTATTAATTTTTTTCCTTTGTAATTCACAGGAATCTTTTCAGAATTAAATTTTCTACAAATTTATTTAAGAAAAAATACACCTTTATTTACGATTTATGGAAGTAATCTTACGTTAAACACAAAAATTAACTAAAATAACTACCTTTAACATTTTTATAAGGTCTTACTTTACCGAGGGTACAGAGTTATAGGTGAAATTTTTCGCTAGCCGTAACTCGCTAACTAAGCGTTTTCAGGCATATGTTTATATGAACTTTTTTTCTTATTTTTAGCTATAGAATGAGATCCTAACAGATTGCCGTATATTTTTGAATCACCCGGCATATACACACACACTCACGCAACCACTCTTAATACGTACATTTTACATATTTTACACACTAAATTTATGTACAAGATCTAAAACGTTACATCTTTTCAGTCTCACAAAATTATTTACACTATTGTCTAGTAAGTTCACTGTTAAATAATCTGAATGGACCTCAAGCCGTCTTTCATACCGAACGTTGAAGTTTTTAATTTCTTGTAAAATAGAATTGAAGGGGTTGGGAGAAGACAGTGCTAAACCCGCATCAACAAAATTTTACGCAATGTCATTTTAAAAGTTTACTGAAATCTACAAATCATGTTTTGGATTTTTTTGTTAAACATTTGTTTTTTTCTCTTAATCTAGGTTTTTAAAATCGTAAATGTAGCATCCTGTTTAAAACGTGCTAAACATTTTATTTTTACAGAATATTTACGAAAAATCATGCTGGAAATTTTGTGGGTTAGCACTTTATTCCACCGACCCCTCCAATTCTCTCTCTTCTTCTTACAAACAAGGATTAGGCTTGCGCCTGTTCCGACTCATAACAGCAAAATTTAACTCAATTTCCTTTTCCTATGTATTTACACAACATTTAAGTTATATATTTTATATATATTTTCCTGTTTTGTTACATTATGTCTTTATATGATTCTTACAACAATCACTCCCATCTCTTGCGTGGTCTCCCCACATCTCTCCTCCCTTCCGGTCTGTACTTTAAAACTTTGAGGGGAACCCTTTCATTTGACATTCTCTCTACGTGGTCTTTCCATTTCGATCTATATTCTTTCACCTTTTCATTCAGATTGTAGATATTCAGTTCTCTTCGTATAGCCTCGTTCCTTAGTTGGTCTCTCCGGCTACAACCCTTCATTCTTCTTAGAAACCTCATTTCCGCAGCCTGTATTTTACTCTCTTGTGGTCTTGTACTGACCCACGATTCGCTCCCGTATAATAGTACTGGGGCAGCCATCACTTTATAAAATTTTAGTCTGGTTTCTTTCCGTGTTTTATTTCCTAGGGTTCCACTAATATTACCACAAATTGCCTGGAATTTCCCAACTTTCCTTTCTACATCAAACTCTTGAATGAAACTAAGGTCACAACCTAGATAATTACACCGTGATACCCCTCCAATTCATCTTTAAATATTAGAAATATTAAAAAAATAAATAATGAAATTAATAAGTTGTCTGTCTTACATGTAAGGTATACAAGGTGGTTGAGTTTCAGCTAAAGCTTGCCTATAAGCCCTAAAGCTGGAAGAACTGTCGATTAGGGCGCAATACTCTTTGAGTCCTTCAGCGATTTGTTTTTGCCATTCTAATCTTCTAATTGGTGCTGAATCTAAAGCCGATAGTAACGCTAAATACGAATTGAAATTGTTTATTTTACGAAGGTGCTTCATTATTTTTATAAATTTTACTACGTATCTTTCCCTATCTTTCGCATCCGCTTGTTCTAAAATTCGAGATCTCGCCCTGAAACAGATACATATAGACTAGGTTAGAATTAATTAATCATTTTGTGATACTGAACAATCTCTTTATGTTGTTGTTTAGTTCACAGCCAAAATGCTGGTTTGAGCCTCTAGAGCAGTTTTTTTTTTTTTTTTTGGGGCTCCCAACTCCCTTACACCCCGCCATCTCCACCCACTACTATGGCTGGTTGCAAGGATGCGAGGTGGTAGTACAGTAGAACAGTAATAGAATATCGCCTCAGTATACCGCACCATTATAAGTTAACGTAGTCATTTTTTCTTCACTAAAAAACAGTCAGCCGCCGAGCCCAACATACACCACATAGACACAAATAACATAAAATAACATACAGATCACGCAGTATTTACAGCCTTCCTTCACAGTATCCTGTACAGTTTTTCTTTAATTTTACCATCTCTGTGAAACAGATCTACCTCTCCATTTATTTCATTGGCTGTAACTATACACCTATTGATTGGAGCTATTTCACTTTTTGTGTCTCCAGCAAACAGCCTGAAACTTCTTAACGCTGTGCAAGGCATTCTCAGAAAAATCTTGGAGATATCCGGAACATCAACTCGTGAATGCAGAATGTTGTAAATGTATAGAACTTCCATCACTCTATGTCGCGTGCTCAGACTCTGAAGCCTGTAGAATGAGAGGGCATCCTCATAGCCATCAAATTTTCTCCCAGATCTACATTCCAACTTATGAATTAGTCTTTTCTGCACCCTCTCTAGTTCCTTTTCTGTGATGTCTCTTCTATAGTTCCACACCATCGAACAATATTCGAGGACGGGACGCACAGGGCTCTTATAAAGTCTAAGTACTGACTTCTCAAATTTGAAATCACAACTAATCCAAGCTATGAGTCCTAAATTCCTTCAAGCTTTTGCAGCTATTGAAGCTACTTGCTCATGGAATAATAGCTTGGAGTTAAACAACACCCCAAGGTCCGTGGTGCTGGTCTTTCTTATGATTTCCTTACGGCCAAGGGTGTACTTGTGTACATAGCTCATCGTTTTTCTTGAATAAGTTATAACAAAAGTTTTAGTTAAGTTTAAATAGAGCCTGTTTTGCAGTGACCATAGCTGTATTAAATCAATATCTCTCTGAAGTACTCTGGACTCAGCTGCGTTATTAGATGTGGCACAAACTTTCAAATCATCTGCGTACAAATAAATATAAGATATTTACGTACATATAATTATATAAATATAATAAGGTCTTCAACCTTATCTTAATAAAGGGGCAAATGTTTATTATTAAAGGGCTTGACGGTCACATTGATCTATACAAGCCTATATATAAATTTTTGTCTTTCATTTTGGGACAAAATAACCATGAATTTTACAAATAAAATTGATTTAATTTTAAAATAACAGTGAAAATCAAAAGATCAATGTATATTGATTGGCACTTGAAAAAGTAAAAAATGTTTTTTCAAGCTTAAACATTACTGAAACATGTAACAAAACACAAAACTTTTTTTTTAAGCTTTTATTTGTTATCGGGAACTGTACATTGTTG
The DNA here is from genome assembly GCA_035578175.1 of Catonia carolina. Lineage (NCBI taxonomy): Eukaryota > Metazoa > Arthropoda > Insecta > Hemiptera > Achilidae > Catonia > Catonia carolina. The sequence continues at coordinate 10,324,903 of JAQMRL010000010.1, forward strand.
ACAACTACCCAATTTGATCGTTGCTTTTTGCTGTATTTTTTTGATGTGGATTAGACATGAGTTTGAACAGGGACCCCCAGTAGAGTTTGTTCATGGATGGCTGTCAACTGGTCACCATACAAAGTTGCTTGCCCAACCGGTGTTACTTAACAAATAATAGCAACTTTCTACCAGCTGACTGACTGGGCTGGCCCGAAGCGCCAAACACAAAACTAAATTAAAAATATCAAAATGGTGATTTCGTTTTAGCTCGATGAGGAATCCGACTTTCTTTCTCTTTCATTAATCTGTCAATACTTATATAGGATGTATTTATATAGGATATATTTATATAGGCTTTTATATAGGATGAAACAATTCGAAGAGAGCTCTCTAGATGAGTGTATGAAACACGATTCTTCAATTTCAACTTTACGTTCTTCGTTTTGGAAAACAGCTTCTCACAGATGTACGTGCTGCCAAAAACTCTTTGTTCTTTGTATTATCGGTTCATCAAAATAACAACACTGTTGAGGTTATCGAAATGTCATTTAAAATGAAAAATATGATTGAAACTAAATCGTTTGGCGGGCCACGGGTTGAAGAACACTGCTCTAGAGGCTTAACTAAGTATAATAAGGAGTGAGGAAGTTTACAATTGCCTTCCTCACTGAGTGGAAAAGTATGCTTAACCGCATACCAACCCCTCTGAAAAGTATCCACTTCCCATCCTGTAAATCACACCTTCACTTTGTAGAATAGCAATCTATTCTACATAACATCGTATATCAAATGATAAGAGTAAGAGTTAATTGTTGGATTTTAAAAGAAATATTTTAAATACCGTATTGTTCCGAATACAAGCCGCAGTTTTTTTCCTAAAAATCGGTTCCATAATTTGACCTGCGGCTTGCATTCGCGCTTTAGTAATAATAATCGTTTCTTATTAAGCATAAATAGGTATGAATAGAGAGAGAGTGAGAGTGGGGGAGAGAGAGGGGGAGGGGGAGAGAGGGAGAGACGCACTCCTTACGTAGTGCGTGTACAATCATTTTGATCAGTTTTTGGTGGTAGGGCCTACAGTATAAAGTTTGGTAGCAGTTTTCTTATATTTCATTTTGTTTTTTATCCGATAATTTGTCTTTTTTTTTTGTATTTTATACATCGTCATGAGTGATGTTATATGAGTGATGTTAAGGGTACTTTGTCTATACAAGTACCCAAAAAGTAGCGCAGGACTTGCGATACCAATTTTGAATTATTGGTATCGCAAGTCGTGTGCTACATTTTGAGTCAAAACGCGGAAAAGACATCCACCAAAGAAGTTGGAAGAAAACACATATGATGTAGATGAATCCTTGTGTTCGGCATTGAACAAAAAATAAACAAAAACTTCTAAATGCTAGTTAAGTAGTAAGTGCATTTGTTTGTACGGTATTTTCTTCTTAAAAAATAAAATACTTTCAAAAACATACAAGTACTGTACTTGAAATTTATTTCCTAGTTTTGATTGTAATTTTTCCGATGCGGCTTAAATTCGGGTGCGGCTTGTTTTCGGAATAATACGGTAATAATAAATCATTAAACATCAAGACATGGATGAATTAAGAAACTAAATTAAATATAACAACGATTTTAAAACCAACAAATAAAATTTTGAAAAGGAATCTATTAAAACTATAAAACTGATTGTAACAATGTTCCGGTCCCCCATTCAATCAAGATCAATGGTACGCGGCACATGCAGAGCAGAGACTACTACAACTTCAGCTCGTAATTATTAAAATCATCATATTTAAATTTTCTTGAGCTCAACAGGCAGATATAAAATCAATTTAATATATTTTATAATTTCATAACTTAATTAAATATTTAGAATTATAATACAAGTGTCATCAATAAAATCAAATTAAAATCAACATCAGTAATATTCATTATTTTTGTAAAATCAAGTTTGTCAATTTTATCTTTAAGTAATTTCAAATTCAATCATTAAATACCATTCAACTAGCTTAAAATTTATTTTGTGTTTTATTTATTTAATTAAATTAATTCATCTCATTAATTTTCTAAATTCATTACAACTTCATTCACCACTACGTGTGGCTGTATAATGAAATCCATTACTTTCAGAGAAGACAACTCTGATTAGTGTCTTTTACACCTCTACCTCTTGTTATTAAATGCTTCAGTCATACAACTGGCTGACCATGTGAAAAGAAACAAAACTATTTTTTGTAGCCCTGGAACTAGCTGATCGATTGTAAATAATTAACACTTCACCTGCATGTTATAGGCACATGGTAGAAATATGAAGAGGAAAGAAAGATATCAGGACAGCTTGTTTAAAATCATTCTAATCAACATGTTGGAAATGCAGATATCTGAGGGATCAACCAAAGCTCACAAATATTATAACAAGATCAAGAATCTCGATAATTCTTATCCGGCCCGTGGTGTAGTGGTCAGCGCAACTGGCTACTATGCCGGGGTCCCGGGTTCGATTCCCGGTCAGGTCTGGCATTTTTTTCATCTGTAAATCACCACATATCATCACTTAAAAAAATAAAAAAAACTTACCAGTATGACATTTTGTTAAAATGTTCAGTAAACCTAGTTAAATTAGGACTTCTTTCTTCATTTTGTTCCTTGGCCCAAATTAATACTTCAGGTATTTCTATTTTCATGAATAGATCAGCATCTAATAGAGTCATTTGTTCGGCTATGTGTTCCGATTTAAAATCCAACAATGACGATGTTCTGCAAAAATTAAAAAAAAGAAAAAGTTTTCATAGATTTGAATATTTTTAGTGAAGCATCGACAGAAAGAAATTTAGTGTTGCCACCTCCGCAGTGTAAGGGTGACATGCGCTAGCCTACAATGCAGAGGTCCCAGGTTCGATTCCCAGGTAGGGCCGGGAAATTTTCACAAATTAAAACCCACCGTAGTCACTAATAACCGAGCTGTTAATGCAACATTAAACAAACTAAAGAAAAGAGAAAAATCAATGTTGGATGAATTTAATTGAAAAAAATCTGGTGTTAAACACTCACACGATTTTCTGTCGCCAATGTAAATAATGGAAAATGTAACCTAATTTTAATCAAGAGTGAATTACTCAAAAATGTTCTCCGTAGAACTTAAAAATACGGAAAACCACCAACTGAATCTAAACTAAGCACTGTAGAAAACAAATGATTGAAATAAAAGTTGTAGGTTTTCTCAATTTTCTATAACTTTGATTATAATTTATACACTTTTGTCATTAGAGAAGAGACAAAAGAACTGTCACAGTGAACGAGTCATGGTTACTCATAAGTCACGGTGACCACAGTTATTCAGATAGGCGAGTAACCGTTTCCCAGTCACCATTACAAAGATCACTTACTCTTCTGTCACTGGAAGACAGGATGACACGGCGAATGTTCACCGTACTTCTCTGCCTCTCTCAGTCTCTCCCCTTGTTATGATTCTCAGCAACTAGACTAAACAAAACGAAGGTAGTTCCTTTAAATTTCTGATCGCGGTAACATAATTACATTACAGTGTTATTTTTATTGCACGCCGATTTTATTTATATTGTGCGTTGTTAATTTTTTCAGTTGTGAACTGTTTCTTGTACTTTCTCTTTTTTATACAAAATATTCTTTATATTACTAATTTAGGATACCTTGTGTTAATCTGTTTTAGGCTAAATTTTTATTTTCGTTATATATGCAGCCCATTTTTTTAATTTATCAAAACTGCAGTTGTTATCATGAAATAACAACTGAAATCATTATTATTATTATTATTATTATTTCATGATAACATCTAAAAAATATGCAAGTGTATACAGAGTTATGACTAAATCACTAGTAACTATTAAAAGTAACGGTGAACGCAAAATCACTGTCACCGTGATCACGGTGACTGGTTGAAACAGTGAACGCTCTTCACTATTTGTCATACAATGCATCCTAAGGCCGCAATCTAAAAAAAATAAAACTCATTTTTTAACAATTTTAACGAGCAAAATACAATACAGAAAACCACTAAAATTGGCGCTAAACTAAGCACTTACGAAAGATGTTTGAAATAAATTTGTCGGTTTTTATAATTTTCTATAACGTTAATTACCTACTTTAACGTTAATTACTATAAGTTTACCTACTTTATAACGTTAATTACCTACACATATGCATTAAAATCCATATTAACCCGACGAAAACGGAGATTTTTAACGATCACGCGGACTGTCATTTTACGCCTAATAAAATTCTTTTATTTCGTTCAGTTTCATTCCTAAAAATTTCAAAAAATTACCATTTATTTATAAAGAATTTGTTATTAGAACAACAATTAAACCAAATTTTTCTGTTTTCATTACGACCAGAATAAAAATTGAAATAAGAAAAAATATTTTCTTTTAGTAATATCACTTTACGTACGAAAAAGTGTCACAAAATCAGTAAAAAAATACAAAAACATATGTTTAGCTATATATACATAAAAAAAGCAATTTATTGCAAAAAAAAACAACGTTTAGATATTGCAAATTGATAAGACGCATTCAAAACATATCACACTTTTTGTTCAACAAAGTAACGTGCTGGATGAAAAAAATGGCGAAAAAAATCGCCTCAAAATAATGCAATGTCTTTTCAATTTTTATTTACTCTTCTTCTATGCAAGTTCCATCTCTTTTATGCATGTTGCTTTGTGTATTATCCTTTTCTAAATAGGATAGCATAAATCAAAATATGTTATCATTTCTATTTCATATAATGAATTAATATAATAATTTCACTAACCTTCTTTTTAAACTGCGTCACCTTTATTTTAATTTCTACTTACACGTGTTTCGGTGGATCCACCATCATCATTTTATACAAGTGACTGAAGATGTACCATCTTCTGTAAATTTTAAATAAATGAGAAAAAAAAATTTTTAGTTTCAATTTTTCATTTACTCTGATGATGGTGGATCCACCGAAACACGTGTAAGTAGAAATTAAAATAAAGGTGACGCAGTTTAAAAAGAAGGTTAGTGAAATTATTATATTAATTCATTATATGAAATAGAAATAATTTCAAACTGCAGGATGCATTATAAAGATTTATTTTTGAATGTTATCATTTATTTTGATGCTAATTGTAAGGTTTAACCAAGGGATAGGTGAGACGGGTAGTGTTAACCTTCTTTGTTCGATTTTAGGGTCATAAAATTTGTCGCCCGCACTTCTAATTAATTGATTTTAATTGTTACATTTAAAGCTAATTGATGATGTCATTCCCAAACAAATACGTTTTTTGTTGAAAAGTTATGGATAAAAACGTTCAAATTTTAGTACTAGCTGTTCAAAAAAAAATCTTTGTTTCACGTAACACCACGATGTCAATTTTCATCGTACAAATATGCAAGATACGTCAAATGAAAGAAGAGAAAAGTCTCTACTAATAAAACTAAACCCGTTGGAAAATAATGAATAGTTGCGGAGACAAAAGTTGAAAGTTGGAACTAAGTTTGGTTCTGCCTCGGGCAGAAGCTTATATAAACTTGTTTTCTTATTTTTAGCTCTCGAATCAGTTGTCTAAGTATTGCCCTTTCCTCCTGAATCATCCTGTACATTTACATATAGCGAAAGAATGTAAAGAAAAACTAAATGAAATTGTAAAAGAATAATGAATTTGGTTACCTAGTATAGACGTTTTGAGAAGTGAGGTTTGTGCTGCCAGAATAACATAACTGCTTCGCTGCATGCTTTTCTAAAATTTTAACCCTCAAGGCTTTCGCCATCGTTAGATCACCACTACATAATAATTGATAAGCAAATTCCATCAGCGTTTGTAGTACAGTGTTCTCTAGATCAGATGACCTGGTTAAAAATACAAAATTAATTTTAAATATCACATTTCAACGTACAAAATTAAATTTAAATATCGCATTTCAACGTACAAAATTAATTTTAAATATTGCATTTCAACATACAAAATTAATTTTACATATCACATTTCAACGTACAAAATTAATTTTAAATATCGCATTTCAACGTACAAAATTAATTTTAAATATCGCATTTCAATATACAAAATTAATTTTACATATCGCATTTCAACGTAAAAAATTAATTTTAAATATCGCATTTCAACATACAAAATTAATTTTACATATCGCATTTCAACATACAAAATTAATTTTAAATATCGCATTTCAACATACAAAATTAATTTTACATATCGCATTTCAACATACAAAATTAATTTTACAAATCGCATTTCAACGTATATAATTAATTTTAAATATCGCATTTCAGCGTACAAAATTAATTTTAAATGTTGCATTTCAGCATACAAAATTAATTTTAAATATCACATTTCAACATACAAAATTAATTTTAAATATCGCACTTCAACGTACAAAATTCATTTTAAATATCGCATTTCAGGGTACAAAATTAATTTTAAATATCGCATTTCAACGTACAAAATTAATTTTAAATATCGCATTTCAGCATACAAAATTAATTTTAAATATCACATTTCAACATACAAAATTAATTTTAAATATCACATTTCAACATACAAAATTAATTTTAAATATCACATTTCAACGTACAAAATTAATTTTAAATATCGCATTTCAACATACAAAATTAATTTTAAATAACACGTTTCAACAATACATAACCACAAATTAATAAGAACAAAACGAAAGTGTTCTGCAGCAGCAAGAGTGGTTTAGAAGAGATGGGAAATTTAAAAGTAAACAACGAAAACCTACAGGAAGTTGGGGAATTCTGCTATCTAGGGAGTAAAATAACAAAGGATGGTAGAAGCACAAGTGATATCAAGAGTAGAATTGCTCAAGAGTAGAAAAGCCTTTGAAATGAAAAACAGCTTACTGACTACAAACATTGATTTACAGATTAGGAAAAATTTCTTAAAACATTATGTTTGGAGTGTAGCATTATACGGGAGTGAAACGTGGGTGATAGGGGCTGTAGAAAATAAAAAGATAGAAGCTTTTGAAATGTGGTGTTATAAGAAAATGTTAAAGATTAGGTGGGTGGACAAAATAAGTAATTTAGAGGTTCTTAGGCGAGTGGATGATAAAAGAAGTATATGGAAGCATCTAACCAAAAGAAGGGATAGACTAGTGGGGCATATTTTAAGACATCTAATTATATAAACCTAAATATATGTATGTTTATAAAACTTACGTTAAATCACTGACAACGCGGACAAGTAAAGAAAATGCTTCTCTAGCAGCTCTTTGTTTAACAGGATCAGACGATGATGAGAACTTCTGGTGACGTCTACAAAGTTTTTCAATACATTCTAAAGGAGATAAAAACGTACGATATGTAGTAAGAAACGCCTCTTGATACAAGAAGTCTGCAAAACAATCACAATTATTTAAATTAATAATGATTAATTAACAACAAACGGACTTAACCTAAAAATACTCCAAAGAACTGTAAGAAACCTAAATCTAAATACATTAATAATTATTTCAAAGGAAACAAAACTCCAAATTGTTTAAGGGAGTGTGTATGCCTATCCTAAGCAATGTTAATGTTTGTACTTTTTTCTCACCAACCACTATAGCTAGAGCTACAATTTTTTTTTTTTTTTTTTTTTTTGTATAAAAGGCCACTCTTTGGTACATAATTAGAATGTATAGCAATTAATTATGGTAAGAATTTTGATTTTCACAATTTTTTTAAAAAGACAATTTTTTTCATCGAAAACTCACTAAAAAAAATTTTTTTCTCCCACAATTTTCAATATTTTTAAAATGGCACATTCAAACAATAGAACTGGACGATTAACACACTCCATAAAAATTTCAGCCTTGTACCTTTTGCGGAAGCTGAGAAAAAGGTACATAAAGTTCTAAAAATGACGTTTTGAGATATTCGCGTTTAAAGTTTGTGAAACAAAAATACAAGTGTAAACAAAGACAGACCACAAAAAACTAATAAAATATTTTCTAGATGGCATAGCAACATGATTCTAACGCCATTTTAAAGCGCACATTTCAAACTTTATTTTTAACGAAAAAAAAAACGAAAAATCGATAATTATTTTATTTTTTCATTCCACACTCCCCTAATCAAATTTCAAAATAACAAGTAATCTTCACTTCACAGGAACAGGCATCCTTTTTTACACAAAAATAAAAAAACTCAAAGTATTATGTGTATTTACAAGACTTAGGCCACTCTCTCACCAATGAAAAACAGCCTCGACGGGATTAAAATTACAAAACTTAGTAAACCCACTATCTTAGTCATCACTGCAGAAACCAGAAGGATACATTGTTTAGAAGATAAACAAAATACTAAACACAATGACCTCTATGAATAAAAATAATTAAATTATTCCGAATAACACACATTTGTTTGTTTTTCTTTTGAAACAGCGATTGTATAAGTTACGAGGGTTATCCAGAAAAAACCTCCGTTTATGTGTAGCAGGAAAAGTAGTGCGCACAGCGCGACCGAGTTGATATCACTGCGCGCAGTGATTCAATACGCTTCTAACTGTGCAAGGCGGAGCATCGTACGGTCGTGGGTTGTCCTTTTATAACCTCAAAACACGAGTGCCGTAATAGAAAATCCGGCCAAGTGTGAATTGCATGGCATTATAAGATTTCTGTGGGCAAAAAATCTCTCAGCGGCCGAAATTCATCGTGAATTGTGTGCGGTTTATGGCCCAAACATTATGAGTGAAGGTGTAGTCCGTCAATGGGTGCGTTTTTTTAAAAATGGAAGAACAAACGTTCACTATGATGAAAGAAGTGGTAGGCCTTCTCTTTTCACTGACGACCTAGAAAACAAAGTGAATGAAAAAGTTCGTGAGGACCGTCGTTTCACAATCTCGGAACTTTCTCATCATTTTCCTGAAATTTCTCGGAGTCTCGTACACGAGATAGTGACAGAAAACTAGGCTACTATAAGTTTTGCGCTCGTTGGGTACCAAAACTGCTGACCGATGACGACAAAACAAAAAAAATGAGTTTGGCCATAGACTTTCTTTCTCGGTATGACTTTGAAGGAGAAGAATTTTTGAACAGGATTGTTACTGGCGATGAGACTTGGGTAGCCTACATGAATACCGAGACAAAACAGCAGTCAATACAATGGGGACATACCCCTTCTCCAAACAAGCCAAAGAAAGTCGTCAAACTTCGTCAACGAGGAAACTTATGGCTACCATTTTTTGGGATGCTAAGGGCATCTTACTCGTTGATTTTATGGAATGTGGAACAACAATCACTTCTGCTGTCTACTGTGAAACTTTAAACAGACTAAGAAGAGCGATCCAAAACAAGCGTCGTGGCCTTCTCACACATGGTGCTGTGTTTGTGCATGACAACGCTCGCCCTCATACAGCTCGAAGAACAAATGAACTTTTGGCCAAGTTTAAATGGGATGTTTTCGATCATCCCCCATACAGCCCGGACTTGGCTCCTAGTGACTTTCACCTGTTCCCGAACATGCAGCGGTGGCTTGCATCTCAACGGTTTGCCAATGACGAAGAGCTTCAAAACGCCGTGAATGGTTGGCTACATTCACAGGCGGCAGATTTTTATGCAGAGGGTATTTCAAAGGCTGTTCCAAGGTACGACAAGTGCTTGAATCTGTTTGGCGACTGCATCGAAAAATAGAGAAAAACTGTAATTTTAATATGTATATAATAAAGTTTTTGTATCTTCACTCGTTTACTTTTTATTTCAAAACGGAGGTAATTTTCTGGATAACCCTTGTAAAACATTTCAAAATGGAATCAATAATTACCTGTTTCCTTTTCTTCTGATTCAACAGTGATAGCAAAATGGACAAAAAAGAGAACAAAGTATTATTACAATGATATAGTACACTAATATTATATAATTTGTTTTTATCTTGTAAGGCCCATTGGACCACTTTAGTCAAATAATATCAGTTCCTCAATTTCCTCCTAATCCTCTCCCAGTAGTTCTTCATTCTCTGGGATCTAGCAGCCCGTTCAGCATCTGAAAAAAACTCTAGGGTTCTGTATTTTCTAACCATTTCTTTGAACCTGATATTTGTGTGTTTTATCGCTTCAGGTTATCGGATTTTTTTTCAAGGTCCTCCAATGTTAGGTTCAGCTCCACTAAGTCCTTCTTCACTTGACAAATCCAAGCCGGCCCCGACTTAAGGTCCCACATATATTCTATTAGTTGTCTGAGGATTCTTGTTTGTGGAGTTCTTATATGTGTCCAAGGAAAAAAAAACCGTTTTTTGCGCATTGTGTCTTACAGGTTAAATGTCTCTGTAAACTTTTTTCTCTTTTCTCTCTACGTGTACAAACAGAAGAACTAATCTAAGATTTTTGGGTTTTTTGGGAAGACTGTTTTACCAAAAAATCTGGTGTGAAACACTCACACAACTTTCTCTTGCCAATGCAAATAATTAACAATATAACCTAACATTAGAAATAAACAAAAAAACTAACCTCAAAGAACATAATCTTATTTTAATCATGAGTGAAAGACGTAAAGCAAAAATCAATCTCTGTTTAGCTTAAAAATACGGAAAATCACTCTTTTACGCTAAACTAGGCTCTGTAGAGAAAAATGCTTTTAATAAAAGTTGTAGATCTTTTAATTTCCTATAAATTTGATTATGTACACTTTTGTCGTAAAATGCATACCAAGGCAGGCCAAAATCTTAAAAAAATAGATTTTTCACACGTTTTAATGCGAAAAAAATAGAAAATTGCTAATTACCGCTAAACTAAGCGTTATACAAAAAAAAGTTTGAAATAAAAGTTGTAGGTTTTTAAATTCTCTACAACTTTCATTATATAAATTTTTGCGCTAAAATGCATATTAAAACCGCAATCTTAAGAAAACAATGTGTTTACTTGAAAACAGCCTCACCAAGAATTTCAGCAAATATGGCACCTACCCTATCTTGTAGAGCATAAAAAATGTAGTAAATGAGGCGATTTTAACAAAAATTGTAGGACCAGTTTTGAGAAAATTGCAAAAAAGTAAAAAATTACACGAATAAACTACTACCGATTTTGATGAAAATGTTCGTGTTGGGTCCGGTAGTGGTATGTAATATAAGTTTCAAGTTTCAAGTTCGTACGATGTTCCGTTCTTGAGATATTCTGTTGACACACACACACACACGCACACAGACCAATACATGCACGCTAAAAACATGTTTTTTGGGTTAGGGGGTCTGAAAACGTGTAAATCCGGTGAAGAGTGGATTTGTTAAAATCGACATGAAAACAATACTGGTTTTCATAATAATACATATAATCCGAACTACCTATGGTCCCAATTTCTTCGAATTTTTGAATCTCTACTGTATTATGTTTACATAAACACACATACACGTGCGTGCGCACACAACACACAACAAACCGTAAAAACATGTTTCTTGGATTCCGAGACTTGAAAAACAATACTACCCTTCCCTATATTTCATATAGAGCAAAAAATAAAAAATAAATACGCAATTATTTTTGTAATTACCATTCTTATTAGCTTTGGTAGCATGTATAATAAGTGCATCGGGGTGGCCACCCCGAATATCTGGACCCTCTTCGTCAGATTTCTTAAAAACAAGAAACCTTGATATTTCAAGTTCACCGAGTGGGCTGTCTGGAGGAGGAAGACTCGATTTGATTTCCTCATCGAGAACAGTCCCATTAGTGACGAGCGGCGCTAATTCCACCCTTTGTAACGAACTCTGATGTGGGCTGACAGAGCCTTCCCTGTTACACAACAGAAACCAATCATAATTAGGTATATTTAAATCATTAGTTAGCATCGTAGCACCAGAATCCATACTATTGTAATGTTTTCTATTTATATTGTCGCCACCTGCCCTTCCAATATTAGCGTCTACACACAGTCCCACTACCTGCCTACAGCCTCTCCCCACCACCTTGTTGACTCGACTGAAAGGTATTTAAGAGAGGGCCCTCATCCGCGAGAGTCACTCTTCACTCAACTCACAAGTGGAGAAGAACCAAGAAAGAAGAGCTCCAGCCAGAAGACGAGCCCAGCCAAGACCGGATGCACCATCCCTGGTCTACGCTAACGGTGGTGGACGCTACATTCCCGCACCAATCAGCCTTCGCCGGCCTGGAGAGAGCCACCTCGGCCGCGCTATCGGCAGACGGTCTACGCCGACCCGACTCTGCGAGGCTCTGGGGGCCACCACTGCCACGCTGCAGTGGGGACCCAACTGCTGCTGAGGGAAGGCTAGGCCTGAACCCGGTAGCCGAGCCGTCACTCTTCGGGCTCCGCTTCCATCAAGCCGGCTCGCCGCTTCCGACCACCAACAACGGCCCTTTTCAGGGCCATATTAATGATCCTGCCAAGCGTGAGGTTGGTAATGTAATAACACTTTTTGAATGCTAAATGAGTGTGACCTTTCAAAATTGACAGACAATTAACGAACATTTATGGTAATGTGATGAACGAAACTACAGTTCGAAAATGGTTCACTTATAGTTGGCCCAGACTGTTGTATCGCAGCGTTGTGCTTCTACACATGACCATATTCTGCTGCAGTGATGAAAAACTTGCTGCAGCATTTTCGATGGGAGCTTTTTGATCCCCTGGACTTGGCTGCAAGTGATTTCCATTTGTTTCCCAAACTGAAGGACTTTTCAGGTGTGAACCATTATGGAAGTGATAACAAACTGAAAAATGGTGTTAGTGGTTAAACAAACTGATGGAAACCTAGTATGCAGAAGGCATAGCAAAATTTGTAACACAGTACAAGAAGTGATTAAATTTGTACGAAGATTATACAGAAAAATAGTTTACGTATCAGGTATATTGTAAAAAAAAAAGTTTTGTTTGGCCATAATAAACAAATTTCATAATAAAGAAAAACGTTCTTTACTTTCCGAATGACCCTTGTATTTAGTTTAGTTAACAGCTGAGCGTTATTAACCTCCTTATTTGTTTGGATAAAACAAACGTGATAATTTTCATTTTATAATAAATTTCATTTCATTTCAAGTTGGGGAATTTTGCTATCTAGGAAGTAAAATAACAAAGGATGGTAGAAGCACACGTGATATAAAAACAGCTTACTGACTACAAACATTGATTTACAGAATAGGAAAAATTTCTTAAAACATTATGTTTGGAGTGTAGCATTATACGGAAGTGAAACGTGGGTGATAGGGGCTGTAGAAAAGAAAAAGATAGAACCTTTTGAAATGTGGTGTTAAAGGAAAATGTTATAGATTAAGTGGGTGGACAAAATAAGTAATTTAGAGGTTCTTAGGCGAGTGGATGAAAAAAGAAGTACATGGAAGCATCTTACCAAAAGAAGGGATAGGCTAGTGGGGCATATCTTAAGACATCCAGGTATTGGGCTATCAATAATGGAGGGTAATATTGAGGAAGTAAATTGTAGGGGGAGGCAAAGATTAGAATATGAGGGGAATCCAGAAAGTCTGTCACGTTTTGATATAAGAAAAAAGTAAGTACAAGAAAAAAAATTTATTATATACATTTGAAAGTGCAACTAAAATGCTATTTTTCTACATAATCACCAAACAAATTAAGACACTTATCATAGCGGTGAACTAATTTTGAAATGCCGGCGTAATAAAAGTCTACCGCCTGTGATTTTAACCAGTTAGTCACACCCTCCTGCAGCTCCGCGTCGTCGTCAAAGTGCTGCGTCGCAAGCCATGTCTTCATTGTCGGGAACAAGTGATAATCGCTGGGCGCAAGGTCCGGACTGTATGGCGGATGTGGGAAAACCTCCCATTTGAAAGCATCCAGGACTTCTCGAGTTCGATTTGCCGTGTGTGGTCAGGCGTTGTCATGCAAAAAGAGAATTTTTCCAGTCAACTTTCCTCTGCGCTTGTTTTGGATCGCTCTTCTTAACTTTTCAAGTGTTTCACAATACGTTGCAGAGGTTATTGTTGTGCTTTGTTCCAAGAAATCAATAAAAAGAACTCCTTTTCTGTACCGACCGTACTTCACAACTGGCAGGATTTTGAACTGCGGCACGCATTTTAAATTGTTGTTGAAAAACACCGAAGAGTGACAGAGACCTCTCGCTAGCACGGCTGGATAGCCACTGAACGGAGAAATGCCGCGGCACCAAAATGGCCGTGATAGCTCCGCCCCTAGCGACTACAACGCAAAATGTGACAGACTTTCTGGACTGCCCTCGTATATAAAGCAAATTACAAAAGATGTAGGGTGTTACAGGTATGTACGAGGGTCATTCGAAATCTGTCAGCAGTTCTTGAGTTTGATGTGAGACATGAGGTCGAGCGTTGTCATGGAGAAGCCTCACACCACTGGACAATCTCCTCTCCGGCGGGTCATTCCATGATTTTTAAAAATAGACAGCTATATTTTTTATCTTAGTGTTATACATCAATTTAAAGCTTAAAACTTACGCTATTTTTCTACATAATCGCCGTTTCTGTCCAAACACTTTTGCAGAGACGATGCTCCAACTTTTCTATCCTTATGTTGTAAAATTCTGCCACCAATCCTTTGAGGAATCGAGTAACCTCTTCCTTGACTTCATCATTGGTACTGAAGTGTAGGCCACCTAAGTGTTCCTTTAATTTTGGGAATAAGTGATCATCACTTAGGGCTAGGTTCGGGCTGTAGGGGGGATGGGGCACAACAGTCCAGCCAAAATCTGTCAGCAGTTCTTGAGTTTGATGTGAGACATGAGGTCGAGCGTTGTCATGGAGAAGCCTCACACCACTGGACAATCTCCTCTCCGGCGGTTCTGGATCGCGCGTCTCAGTTTTCTTAATGTGTCGCAATATCTATCAGAGTTCACTGTTGTTCCATGATGAATTTCAATAGGTGAAATCCGTTTTGCATTTAAAAAATGTACCACAGCGCGAATTTCGCATCTGGCGGTAACAGCGATATAGAGCTCCATCTTCAAAGGCTGCTAGGCCGGCACTGATCGACATAGCGAGGCGGGAGTGGTGCGGAAAAAAAAAGGGAGAGCTGATGAGTAAGACAGTGTTGCCAGATTTCTCCCAGCACATCGCATTCTGTCTCAGCAGCTTAGGGAACCTTATTTTACGAATGACCCTCGTAGATATGAAACGACTTGCGCAAGATAGAATAGCTTGGAGAACTGCATCAAACCAGTCGACAGACTGATTACAAAAAAAAATTAATAAATTTCATATAATTATATACTTACTTAATACTATTATTAATTTCTGGTGTTATACTATGATGTGGAGTAATCATAGTTGAAGGCGGAGGTGAAGGAGGAGGTGGACTGGTCGTTGACGAACGCTGGCGTCCACGTTTAGGTGGGAGCGCGGGAGGTAGACTGACATTATCATAGCCACTTCCACCGCTCCCACTTATAGCTCCTGGTGATATGCTTCTACTATCATGACTGCAAACCAATAAAAAAATCTAATGTAAAACACTCACACAACTTTCTCTTGCCAATGCAAATAATTAACAATATAACCTAACATTCTGGCAGACGGCCTGTAGGTCATGTCATAAGTGAATACAGTAGTAAATTGATTTCTTTTATTTTATTTTATTTCTTTTATTTTTTCTTTGTAGTTAATGTATAGTATTAAGTGTGTTTTGTAAGGTAAATGTATGAAATATTGACCGTATAGTAAAATTCACTATTATTATTATTATTAAAAATTATTATTATTGTAACCTAACATTATTAATAAAACATTAGAAATAAACAAAAAAACTAACCTCGAAAAACATAATCTTATTTCAATCATGAGTGAAAAACATAAAGTGAAAATCAACCTCAGTTTAGCTTAAAAATATGGAAAATCACTCTTTCACACTAAACTAGGCTCAGGAGAGAAAAATGCTTTAAACAAAAGTTGTAGATCTTTTAATTTCCTGTAAATTTGATTACACTTTTTTGTCATAAAATGTATAATAAATCTTTATCTATGAAATCTTTAAAAAATCGATTTTTTACACGATTTCATGAGAAAAAAACAGAATATCGCTAAATACTGCTGAACTAAAAGCTTTATACAAAAAAATATTTGAAATATAAGTTGTAGGATCTTAAATTTTCTACAACTTTAATTGTATACATTTTTGCGCTGAAATGAATATTAAAGCCGTAATCTTAAGAAAACAATATTTTTACTTGAAAACAGCCTCACCAAGAATTTCAGCAAACATGGCGCCTACCCTATCTTGTAGAGCATTAAAAATTTAGTAAATCAGGTGATTTTAAAAAAAAATCGTAGGACCAGTGTTTGAGAAAATCGCAAAAAAGTGAAAAATTACACGAATAAACTACTAGTTCCAGTTGACTGATTTTGATGAAAATTTTCGTGTCGGGTCTGGTAGTGGTGTCTAACTTAAGTTTCAAGTTTCAAGTTGGTATGATGTTCCGTTCTTGAAATATTCTGTTCACAGACACACACACCAATTGCTAAATACATGTTTTTTTTTTTGGGTTCAGGAGGTCTGAAAATGTGTAGATCTGGTGAAAACTCGATTTCAAAAAATTGACATGAAAACAATACTTTCCTTCCTTTATATTTATATAGGCATTTTTAGGTTATTTATATAGGAGTGTATATTGAAGTAGACAATAAGTGATTATGTATAAAATTAAAATTAAATTTTTTACGTCAAGTCTCGTTATTTAATAGCCACACCTCATACACATATTGCTTATTAATTTAATTCAATTTCCGTACTCGCGGTTTTTATTTATGTACTTCGTATTCGCGGTGAAATATGGAGAGTTCATTGCACTGATTTAAGTCGAATTAAATTTTTTAAAAACACTGCAACTTATAGCCAAACCACTAATTTTTTTTTTTTTTTTTAATCCTAATATGTGTATGTACTGCCCATAACAGACAGGTGGAGTGTCAAATTATTTACACTCAATCTGTTCGTTGCAGGGCTAAAATAAATAGTTCTGTTTCTTATCACATGGTCAGCCAATTAAATGACTGAATTGTTTAAGAACAGAAGAGGTAGAGGTGAAAAAGACACTAATCAGAGTTATCTTCTCTGAAAGTAATGAATTTCATTGTACAGCCAGACCCTGTGGTGATTGAAGTGAAGTTGTCATTTACAGAGTGGAAAATATGTGCATTTCAGAGGGCTCGGCATGCTGATAAGCGCACTTTTCCACTCAGTGAGGAAGGCAAGGGTAAACCACCTCACTCCTCGTTTTACTTAGTAAAACCTCTACGGGTTCAAACCAGCCTTTCGGCTGTTGACCTAAACAACACATGTGTATGTAACAATTTGTCCAATTCAGAACAATAAGCAACCCCATGACCCAATGAGATGAGGATGATGTGTATGACATGTAAATGAGGTGTAGTCTCGTACAGACTCAGGCCGACCATTCCTGAGAGAGAGTATGGTTAATTGAACCCCAACCATCAAAGTACACCGGCAACTACTGTCTAGTATTCAAATCCGTATAAAAGTAACTACCTTTACTAGGATTTGAACCAGGAACCTTCATCTGCGAAAATCAGTTTCGGATTTTCATCAGTTTTAATCACTTTTCTTTAAAATTTAAGTTCTTAAAATTTATTTTTCATGTTTTTTTTTTATTCCTAATTTGTGTACGTTGCAATCTGTTCAATTGAGAACAATAAGCAACCCCATCACCCAATCAGATGATGTGATATGTATGACGTGTAAATGAGGCGTAACCCTACTGTCTAGCATTCAAATCCGTATAAAAGTAACTACCTTTACTAGGATTTGAACCAGGAACCTTCGTCTCTGAAAATCAGCTGTTCAAAAACCACTAATTTAAAAATAATTATCTATTATTGAAATATATATTTTCTAACCACCAGAATACGGTAACATAAAACACTTACCAATGTTTATAGCGCTTTCGTGTATCTTGTACACATCTTCAGTAAATTAACATTTATTACAAGTCAAAATTTAAAACTTCCTGCTCCTACCATGGTAGATAAGGAAAATTTCAATTTTAAATAATACGGCTGTTTAAAAATCCTACATAGGATGTTTAATAAAATAATTATCTATTAATATAATACAAACCTAGGACTGCTGTGTGTAACCATATTGAACGAACACGACTGTGCAGAACTTAAAGTCATTTCTTGTTGCTGCCATTCAGCCTGTAGTAAACTATACGTGTGAACCGAATGCCTTAAAAATTCACTAGTACTTGGTTGCGAACAATTTCCAAACATTTCCATGTACGCCATAACTGTAACAATAGGAAATCAATATATTAGTTTCAAATTTACTTTCATTTTGAGAAATATTCTTAAAATGCTAAATGATATTGATTTACATAAATTTAATGCAATTATTGGGTAATGATTATACGTTATCAAAAATATCTCCTTAAACAGAAAATCAACAACGAATAACGGCTTACAATGTACTGTCATTTTAAAGCTATAATTATTTGAATACTTTTATTTCATAAAAATCTGTCGTGAAACACATGATTTTCTCTTGCCAATGTAAAAATGACCAATTTCTGTTTTTTAAGTAAAGTCCAGCCTCTCTTAGTTTGCTCCTAATGTAAACAAATAATGAAGTCACTGAGCATGCGCATTATATCAAAATGTGTACACGCTGATTAAAAAGTAACAACAAAATACTTTCAAAAGTATTTAAATACAAAATACATTTATAAGTATTTTTCTAAATGAAATTGTTAGGCCTACATCATATCATGACTGATGTTTTTAGTACTTTAAGTACTTATAATTTAAAAAATAGTTAACTTAATAGGAATACGACATCTGTAAAGTCGTAGACTCTAGCGTGCACCCTGTAGTAGGTGGCTTTTGTTTGTTGACAGCAGGAGCAAACTAAGAACAGCTGAACTGTACATAAATTTAATGCAATTATTGGGTAATGATTATACGTTATCAAAAATATCTCCTTAAACAGAAATCACCAACGAATAACGGCTTACAAAGTACTATCATTTTAAAGCTATAATTATTTGAATATTATTATTTCATAAAAATCTGTCATGAAACACATGATTTTCTCTTGCCAATGTAAAATTTCTGTTTTTTAAGTAGATATGTTTTTTTATTTTAAGTAAGGCTAATTAATAAAGTTATACTGAAAAACAATTTAAAAAAATGTGATTTTAACAAAAAATATTAGGAAATGTTTTTGAGAAAATTGCAAAAAAGTGAAATTTTGCACAAAGAAACTGCTATTTTTGGTTGACTGACTTCCATGAAAATTTTTGTGACGAATCTACTTTTGATACCAAACTTAAGTTCCAAAATTTAACTAAGCGCACGTGCGTACATGCACAAATCTGTAGAAACATGTTTTTTGGGTTAAGGTAATTATAAAAATAACTTTCCTTATCAATATACTCGGTATCCCCGGTATATACCGGGAAGAAATTTGTTAACGGGATTATTATCTTACATACTTCTTCATTTGAGATTAACCTCCACAGTCCTTCTACTAACAAGTGTTTTATTAAAAACACAACCCTATGTTAACAGCCACAATCTACAGCATATTTTTATTTTCCGTACTTTACAAATTACTAATTAATCTAATATGTTACAAATTAATAGCTAATTGCAATGAATTTAACCTTTTATGTTTAAAGTGATTTCCTGCAACTTCAATACAGATACAAATTCATTTAATGACATTTGCAGCAACTTTTCTTAAAGTCTGTTCACTAATGCTTGAAATCGCACTTGTAATGTTAGTTTTTAATTCATCGATCATATGAGGGTTGTTTTTGTAAACTTCACCTTTTAAAGAACCCCATAAGTAAAAGATTTACTCACTATGTAAGTCTCTACAATAAACACGCGTTCTTCCTTGGAAAAAACCATTGCTGACACAATATAACGAAACAACTGCTGTCACCACACTAATGCTTGACTGGAACATTTTAACTGTCTTAGTTAGTTGGCCTTGTGTACACTGTTGCCAACATACCGATTGGGGGACAGAAAATTTACCGATGTATTACTTCTCTCTTCTTATAATCACGGTTGTGTCCTTAACGGGGTAGTCAACTCAAGAAGATGATTTTTTTTTTAATAAATTAGCCTACAATTTTTTTAACTTATTTGAAGTTTAAAATTTTCTGAATCATAGCATGTGTTTACTTTGTCTATACATTGACAAAAAGTTATAAAAACGTCTGTTTAAAATAAGGTCACTAGCAAGGCGACTGAAATTATTCCTTTAACTTTCAAGTTTTCTAAAATGTGTTTTCGCATGATTGTACATTCTTGAGAATTAAATATTTTGGTTTGTATTGGAGATATTTGGATGAATTGTTTTTTCAAATATTCATAATTCCGTGCTCTATTATCTGTCGAATGGTTATTATAAAAAACTTAATAGGGACTTTGTTATAAAATAATTTGTGAACACATAAAATAAATGCTTTCGAAAATATGGGTTTTCTTCAGTTAATTTCTTGTAAAAAAAATAAATATAAGAGCATACAACAAATAATAGACAGCAATTTTCTGTATGTTTTAGTATAAGAATCATGTTGATGTCTTTCTTGGTTCCTGAGATATTTGATTTCCCGTAAAAGCCCGCTTTTCCAGCCCCACCCTTATATTAGGGGCTGTAATTAATTTTTTGGCCTGGTCAAGTGGTAGATCATTATTAGTAAATTACTCTTTCATTAAAAATTTATAATGATAAATTATAGCCAGTAGTTTTGATTTTCATTTTCCGGGTTGACTACCCCCTTAATAAAACACTCATTATGTGTTTCTTGTTAAAGAATTTTCTGACTATCCTCCTTTCTATTTTTTCAAATCTTTACTTTAAATTAAAAAATAAATAATTCAATTTAAATTATAAAATTAAAAAACCAAATAAATTATACTTTTGTTACCTTACAAAATACTGTTGAATGAACTGTGCCAATAATAACTACAATGACAAGATGTGCTATTATCATTTTTAAACTACTGAATAAGAAAAAAAATAAATAAATGAGCATAACAGTTATTTTAAACCATATCTACCTAAATTATCTAAATGAAATAAATCAACCACTTGTTGTGTTTACATTCATAAACCATTAAAAACTGAGTAATAACAAACAAATACTTCATAAATATTACTGGTGTATTACATTATTGACATTGATAAATATTAACCCAGTTCAAACTGTTGATATAATTTTAGGTAATGCACAATTGATGGGAGGAGGGAGGTGACTAAACGTGCTCCAGGTAGTATAAGTTGGAAACCGGTAAATATTGTACTTTTCTAGTAGGGAATTCTTTAACGCATCTAATAGTGTTTACAGAAATAGAATATCATAAAAGGGAAAGTTTTTATTCCCTCTATAATGTGTAGGTAGCATTGATTGTTTGTGAATTGTTTGTTTTGAATGGAAGTCTGTCCAGCTCGTGTGTAAGTCAACATACGAGGGTTATCCAGAAAATAACCTCCGTTTTGAAATAAAAAGTAAACGAGTGAAGATACAAAAACTTTATTATATACATATTAAAACTACAGTTTTTCTCTATTTTTCGACATAGTCGCCAAACAGATTCAAGCACTTGTCGTACCTTGGAACAGTCTTTGAAATACCCTCTGCATAAAAATCTGCCGCCTGTGAATGTAGCAAACCATTCACGGTGTTTTGAAGCTCTTCGTCATTGGCGAACCGCTAAGATGGAAGCCACCGCTTCATGTTCGGGAACAGGTGAAAGTCACTAGGAGCCAAGTCCGGGCTGTATGGGGGATGATCGAAAACGTCCCATTTAAACTTGGCCAGAAGTTCATTTGTTCTTCGAGCTGTATGAGGGCAAGCGTTGTCATGTAACTTTTGGCCAAGTTTAAATGGGACGTTTTCGATCATCCCCCATACAGCCGGGACTTGGCTTCTAGTGACTTTCACCTGTTCCCGAACATGCAGCGGTGGCTTGCATCTCAGCGGTTTGCCAATGACGAAGAGCTTCAAAACGCCGTGAATGGTTGGCTAGATTCACAGGCGGCAGATTTTTATGCAGAGGGTATTTCAAAGACTGTTCCAAGGTACGACAAGTGCTTCAATCTGTTTGGCGACTATGTCGAAAAATAGAGAAAAACTGTAGTTTTAATTATGTATACAATAAAGTTTTTGTATCTTCACTCGTTTACTTTTTATTTCAAAACGGAGGTTATTTTCTGGATAACCCTCGTATATTATTGACATTGATAAATATTAACCCAGTTAAAACTGTTGATATAATTTTAGGCAATGCACAATTGATGGTGGGGGAGGTGACTAAACGTGCTCCAGTTAGATCAGTATAAGTCGGAAACCGGTAAATATTGTACTTTTCTAGTAGGGAATTATTTAACGCATCTAATAGTTTTCATTCAAAAATAAATCTTTATAATGCATCCTGCAGTTTGAAATATTTCTATTTCATATAATGAATTAATATAATAATTTCACTAACCTTCTTTTTAAACTGCGTCACCTTTATTTTATTCCTACTTACACGTGTTTCGGTGGATCCACCATCATCAGAGTAAATGAAAAATTGAAACTAAAAATTTTTTTCATTTATTTAAAATTTACAGAAGATGATACATCTTCAGTCACTTGTATAAAACTGATTTTTGATGTATCATCTTCTGTAAATTTTAAATAAATGAAAAAAATTTTTAGTTTCAATTTTTCATTTACTCTGATGATAATGGATCCACCGAAACACGTGTAAGTAGGAATAAAATAAAGGTGACGCAGTTTAAAAAGAAGGTTAGTGAAATTATTATATTAATTCATTATATGAAATAGCATCTAATAGTGTTTACAAAAATATAATATCATAAAAGGAAAAGTTTTTATTCCCTCTATAGTTTTTTTTTGCATCCAGGAGACTCCAGGAGGAATACAGAACATGTCAATTATAACACCTGAAATATATATAAGAATTACACAATGTATTACTACTATCAAGAAAGAAATTCTTGTACGCTATAAAAAGTTTCACCGATCAAGTAATTTTTCAGATTTTTTTTAAAGGAATTATCACAAAATTTCAAAAATTTGGGTAATTTATTCATGAATTTTCTCCGTGCATAAATAGGTTTTTATTCAAACAATTTTGTGGAGTGATTAGCCACATAATAATAATTTCTGTTTCTTGTGTTACGATTGTAAACACATTGAAATTTGGCATAAAATTATTTTGCCTACCATACATAATCACCTCAAAAATGTAGAGACAGGGAACTGTAAGCAATTTAAGCTCCTTAAATAGTAGCCTGCATGAGGTTAGCTGGTTAGCTCCCACCATACACCTAATAGCTTTCTTTTGAATTTTAAAAACCCTATTCATATTACCCATGCTAAAATTACCCCATACTAAGATAACATAACGGATATGAGACAGAATGAGGCCATGATAAGCTGCCATTACTAATTTTTTATCATTTAATCTAGCAATTTGTTTTAGTGTGTAGGTAGCATTGATAGTTTGTGAATTGTTTGTTTTGAATGGAACTCCATCCAGCTCGTGTGTAAGTCAACATACATGCATGTTCTTTAGCTTGTGTTGAAGCTATGACGATTCTATTACGGAATTTGCCCTTTGGTGGTATTAAACAAGTTCATTTTATTGTTCAGGAGGTTGTTTACCATCCCCCAGTCAAAAAATTCAACGCTTTGCAAGGTTGCAAGGGAATTGTAACAGCTTCCCTCTTACCGCACGTACAGAATTGTTCAAAAACCGTTGTAGAGAAAGAATTTCCTACATTGAGTTGATGCCCAAAACGGGCAGGCGGATTGTTATTTTAATTGCACTCTATCTGTTTGGTCCAGGGCTAAAAAAAAAAAATAGTTGTGTTTCTTATCACATAGTCAGCCACTTATATGACTGAACTATTTAAGAACAGAAGAGGTAGAGGTGTAAAAGACACCAGTCAGAGTTATCTCCTCTGAGAGTAATGAATTTCCCTATACAGCCAGACCCTGTGGTGAATGAAGTGAAGGTGTCATTTGCAGGGTGGAAAGTGAGTGATTTTCGGAGGGCCTGGCATGCTGATAAGCATAATCTTTCAACTCTGTGAGGAAGGCAATGGTAAACCACCTTACTCCTCGTTTTTACTTAGTAAAACCTCTAGAGGTTCAAACCAGCATTTCGGCTGTTGACCTAAACAACAACAACAACAACAACATTGAGTTGCTTATATTCTCAGAATTTATTTACGTAGGCTTTTCTCCTCTCTTCCGTGTACCCGGTGTTCTATTTTTGCTCTTCATGAAAGGGTTAAAGTCCATAATTAGTCGTCTGAATTAGGATTGGTTCATTAAGTTTTCTTGGTTTATTCCAATTTCGTCAATATCCTTTCTGATTGCTTTAAACCATTTATCCGACACCGTAGGTATAGTTTAGTGTTTAAAAAATTTTCTTTATCAACCGGTAGTCATCCATTCTATACACAGATGTCTGTATAATTTCAGTTTTTTTTTCTAATCTTCTTGATTTCATAACCTATATTGTCCATCTACTATCTTTCGACCCATTATCTTACAAAGAATCTTATTCTCAAATCTCTGCTTCTCTTACACCAGCCTTCTTTGATCATTCTAAGGCACTCACGTACATACACGCTGGTTTTATCACGCTATTATAATGTCTAACATTGGCTTGTCTTGAGAGTGCTTTCTTCCAAGTGCACCAGCCATCTTTCCTTGTCTGCCGTTATTCACTTAAATTCTTATTTATAAAAATAAATTAAATAAATTTATCTATGTTTTATAATAATACACACTTATGTGTGTATAAAAACAAAATAAATATTTTGTTTATTAGATTGATATAAACACTTGACAATTTAATAGATAAGATATTAAATAAATACAAAGCGATTAAATAGAATTATTTGAATGGTGAAGCACAGAGTAAAGAAGTAAATTGATTTATAACCTTACTCAAACCACTTGGCCTCTCAAAAGTGGATGTGTACTGATGGTTAATCACGAAATGAACTTTGTTTGAGGCGAAGTGTGAGAGGGGAACAATCTACTGCACATGCCCAGCCCAGTTTCTCTATTATTATCCTAAAAATATACTGACACTCGTAGTTCATTGGAATACACAGTCCTTAATTTATTACCCGACGAGTGGTATAGGAAATATTGTTTTGATTTGGCTATTCTGATTTTACGTTTTAGGCTACATTTATACAAATAAAAGTAATTTTATTCGTTAAAACTCATTCCGTTTCTTTTACGTTTTTATATTTTACGTTTTAGGCTACATTTGTACAAATAAATGTAATTTAATTCGTTAAAACTCATTCCGTTTCTTTTATGTTTTTATATTTTACGTTTTAGGCTACATTTGTACAAATAAATGTATTTTAATTCGTTAAAACTCATTCAGTTTCTTTTACGTTTTTATATTTTACGTTTTAGGCTACATTTGTACAAATAAATGTATTTTAATTCATTAAAACTCATTCCGTTTCTTTTACGTTTTTATATTTTACGTTTTAGGCTACATTTGTACAAATAAATGTATTTTAATTCGTTAAAACTCATTCCGTTTCTTTTACGTTTTTATATTTTACGTTTTAGGCTACATTTGTACAAATAAATGTATTTTAATTCGTTAAAACTCATTCCGTTTCTTTTCATTTTAATTCTTCACGTTTTGTTCGTTATTCTGTAGTGTTGTTATAAATTAGTTATCTATCCGCGTACTATAAGTTTATCATGTCGACCGTTCGAAAGCAGCGGAAAACAATTCGAAGTGCGGAACGGAATGTTATTGTAAATGTTATTAAGTGTTGTAAAGAAGAAGCAAAAAATTAAACTATATACATAGATACTGAAATCACAAGATTGCCTTTTGCGTATGGAAGGGCTGTGAGGAAGGGAAGTGAATAATTGACAGTGCTGCCAACCTCAATAGTGAGACACTACTCGTACATTTCACAACCGTGCAATTTTTAGATACATTTTGTAAGCTGTGGTTAATTTCAAGAAAATTTTTTCTTCATAAATCTTATAAGAAATAAATATGACCAGTATATTGCCTATAGCTTAATTACATGACTAGAAATGTTTGATTTACTGTAATTACGAATGAACCGCCTTCTTTACTATTGCTGTCATTGGCGCTTTCATTATCAGTCTCTCTAGTATCTCCTTAACCGTTTTCTATTTTTACCAGGTGTCAACAAAACTGTTAAAGAATAGCTTCTTCAAGTCTTTAATTTCCTTCTTTATTTTTTGAATTGTGGAAAGAGAATCATCATAGTAGTTAGCCGCTTGCTAACAGCTTTTGTTAAGAGACATGAATAGGCATTTTTGTTAAGCTTCAACTTCACAACATTTTATTAGATCGCATTCAGCACTGTGAATAGTTCCACCACGTTTTTGAGAAACTGACATTTGTGTTTACGGTAACAAACAATTTTTTCGCACAGTACAGTTAACCTACAAAAGGTTCCGCAATATACTGTATACGCTCTGGGTATAGTATAAGTTGTTATGTTTGTCGTACTGAAATTAAAGCAGTCGCGAATGCGCACTGATGCTTTCCTCCCTTTACTCCTCGTTGCAAACAAGGGCAAACTCCTGACTCAAGTGACTATAGTTTAGTTTTTAGTGCCGCGAATGAAATACATTTTCCAAAACTTGTTTAAATTTTCAATCAGACTGTACAGAGCACATTACAATATTTCCATCTCTTTCTAAATAGCTTTTTCTCACACAGCTTGTGTGTACGTCTCACAGGTCATGTGGTTTGAGCTGGGTTATACATTTAAATAACCTGAACGCATCTCATATTTTATTTTTAACAATACTTCATTTTAAATAACTGGTTGATCTGAATACAAATGATTATAAAATAAAACAATTAAAAAAAAATATCAGATGATCATTCATTGCGATAAAATATCTAAAAATGTATTCGTAACTAAAAATAAAATATATGTTATATCGAATCACAAACTATGTATCTGAACCACTAAACTAACATTTTTTGCTCTATGAAACACAGTAGAAACTTATTTATTTACAATTTACGAAGCATTTAAAAAAAACTAGGATAATCGCGAAAACTGTTCATCTACAGAAATATCATAAAGACAAAGCGTGTTTTTTGTGCAGGCTAATTTCCAAAACTACTGAACAGATTTTCATGAAATTTTGACAGCATATTTGTATTTATATTGACAGCAACACTTAAAATTTTCCAAAATGATAACCCTACGGGCCTAATGAATATTTTCATAAATATATATGTGTGTGTGAGTGTGGTGTACATGTGAGCACATATTGCTGTTGAAATGGATGAAGAGCGTTTGATGAAGACGAGAGACCTACGCGAGGGAAATTCTCAAAACATTGTATGTGTGTGTGTGTGAGTGTGTCTGTGTATACTTATTGTTGAAGTAGACAGTTGAAAAGGGAGATAAACAAGAGAGATGTACGCAGGGGAATTTATCAAAACATTATGTTTTGTCCTGTCCACCTGTCTGTTATGGGCAGTATAAATTATATTCCAGTACAATTCCGTTTTCCAGATAAATAAATTTCTACTGTATTATCTAATAACATCTAAAAGAAATACATAAGATCCAAATAAAAAACAATTAGGCAATATAATGCTTTTCACAGTTGATGAGCTTAGAACAATCACAACGTTTGCCACCGTTGTCAGATTGTACATATGTTTCAGCCTGACAAACATTTTATGCACATGTGTATAAGAGCCGCAGTAGTTCACTCGTGTATTGCATCTCGTACTGAACACATCGATTGTTGTTGTTTAGGTCATCAGCCAAAAGGCTGGTTTGAACCTGTAGAGGTTTTACTAAGTAAAACGAGGAGTGAGGTGGTTTACCATTGCCAACACTCACTGAGTGGAAAACTACGCTTATCAGCATGCCGAGCCCTCTGAAAAGCACATATTTTCCACTCTGCAAATGACACCTTCACTTCATTCACCACAGGGTCTGGCTGTATAATGAAATCCATTACTTTCAGAGAAGATAACTCTGATTAGTGTCACAGTACACCTCTACCTCTTCTGTTCTTAAACGATTCAGTCATTTAATTGGCTGACCATGTGATAAGAAACAGAACTATTTATTTTAGCCCTGCAACTAACAGATTGAGAGTAAATAATTTGACTCTCCACCTGTCTGTTATGGGCAGACACATCGATTATAAAAGGCATTGACATGTAATACTTTAATCACCTGGTTGTATGTTCTCACATTATAATTAATTGTTATTGAAAGACCAAAAAGAAAAGGCAGACAAAATAAATATCAGAGCTACAAGAGCAAGTATTGGCAACGTTGCTGGCAAGTGATTGGCTAGCTATAAAATGGGTAGGGGGCAATGCGTACGTTCAGAACTCATCAACTATGAAAAATAGTATAGAATAAATAATATCATAGATAATAAATAAATAAATAAATATAGATATATGAATTAAATTATTAAAATAAGCACATAGATATTATAAATTGAAAAAACAAAAACATATTGCATGATAAGCACTAAATGAATATATAGATAATATTGAAGCACGTGAAGCAAGCAAATGCATTTTTTTTAAAAAAAAATATGAAATTTCAGCATTCACTAAACCATTTTTTCTTACCCGAATACGCCACGGATTGGAACACTATAAAAAAGAACAATTAAATTATGAACTAAATCTAATTATAAATACTGTATGTAAATACATAATTATCACAAAATCTTTTTTTTTTTTTTAATTAATTTATTTAACGTCACATCAACTACAACGGTTATTAGCGATGACGTTGGGGTGTAACTGTGTACAATGGAGGATGATATGATTTTTTGTAACGTATGAAAATATGCCGTGCCTGAGTGGGATCCGAACCCAGGACCGCATGATGAGAGCCGAGCACGTTACCAACTGCACCAATGCGGCCGGCATAAAATATTTTTATACAAACAATTTAACTATGAAAATCAGACTGTCCAACTGTTTTGCAATGCTGCTAATGCAGACAGTGAGAAGGGTGACAGATCTGACTGGGAATTGAACCCGGGACCCTAGCGTAGAAGCCAGTAGCGCTAACCAGTACACCAATGGGTCGGTGACATAAAATTTTTGTTGGTAGTAATTTTTTGCCTTTTATCATTTTCCAAAGTCCGTTCGTCTGTCACATCCACATATCAGAAGCTACAAGAAATAGCAACAAATGATTTTCGGATTCGTAATCTATGCAACTGCTCCTAACAGGCAGGTGGAGTGTCAAATTATTTACACTCAATCTGTTCATTGCAGGGCTAAAATAAATAGTTCTGTTTCTTATCACATGGTAAGTCAATTAAATGACTGATTTATTTAAAAACAGAAGAGGTAGAGGTGTAAAAGACACTAATCAAAGTTATCTCCTCTGAAAGTAATGAATTTCATTATACAGCCAGACCCTGTGGTGAATGAATTGAAGGTGTCATTTGCAGAGTGGAAAATATGTGCTTTTCAGAGGGCCCAGCATGCTGATAAGCGTACTTTTCCACTCAGTGAGTTGTGGCAATGGTAAACCACCTCACTCCTCGTTTTACTTAGTAAAACCTCTAGAGGTTCAAACCAGCCTTTCGGCTGTTGACCTAAACAAACAACAATCTATGCAAAAAATTATTGGGCCTGGATTGGGTTTCAAGTTCTGGTTTCGACCAAAAGTGGCTCAAAACCAGAAGTCGGAATTTGGAAACAAAAATAGGGTCATTCGATTCCTCTTAATGAGTAGATACAGAAATCATTGGATTTGAAGTTCCGGTTTCGATTGGAAGTCAAGAAATGACAGTCGGAATTCGGAAACAAAAATATCGTCATTCGATTCCACTTAAAGAGTAGATAAAAAAATTTATTGGGTTTGAAGTTCCTAAAAGTTTTCATGTGGCAAAATGATGAATAAATTTTGAAGACATTATGTGAGTACATACAGTAATAATTAGTAGTCATTAGTACCTTCAAACAAACGCAAGATTAATTACAAATTAAGTAAATACATTAAAATAAATTAGGATAGAGTTATAAGTTCTGATTGAAGCCTGGTTGAGAAAAAACAACAGAATTTCAATCTCCGGTTAGTCAAACAATCACTTAAGCAGTAAAATGAAAGGGCAAGGAGAAACATTGAATACCATAATGTGAGTTTACATGTACGAGCTGTGGCTATTAAATACCGAGACTGACGTTGTAAAAATTTAATTTTAATTTTATACATAATCACTTATTGTCACCTTCAATATACACTCCTTCTCTATCCCTACAACGATCCATGTGAATTTTCCATTGTTGGAAACAGTGCTGGAAGTCATCTTTTGTCAGCTCCTTCAGGACACGTGCCGCTCAAAAATGTTTGTACTGACACTTAGTACGCGATTGAAAATTACCCAAATTTTTAGGATACGATAATAAAATGTGATGAAACATGGTTTTTTACTACGATCCAGAAACGAAGCGCCAATCCATGGCACTGGAAGAGCGGAACTTCACCGAGACCCAAAAAAGCTTGAATGAGCAAGTCAAAAGTTAAAGCAATGATAATTGTTTTTTTTTTATATCCATGGGATTGTGTACCTTCACTGGGTTCCTGAAGGTCAAATAATTAATCAATATTATTACCTTAAGGTACTTTCTAAACTATGTCAGAGTAAGGAAAAACGCCCCGAAATGTGGACTGACAAATCATGGGTTCTCCAACAAGACAATGTTCCAGCTCATTCCGTGTTATCTGTCAAGAGGTTGCTAGCCAAGTACAGCATCTCAATGTTAGAACACCTACCTTATTCACCAGATCTTGCACCATGTGACTTCTACCTGTTCTCTAAGGTGAAATCTGCATTAAAAGGGACAAGATTTGAGTCTGTGGATGCTGTAAAAGAGAAAGTGGCACGTGTACTGAAGGAGCTGACAGAAGATGACTTCCGGCACTGTTGACAACAATGGAAAATTCGCATGGAGCGTTGTAGGGATAGAGAAGGAATGTATATTGAAGGTGACAATAAGTGATTATGTATAAAATTAAAATAAATTTTTTTACGTCAGTCTCGTTATTTAATAGCCACACCTCGTATATATAAATGGGAAAGCCCTCACTGATTGACTCACTCACTTACTCACTCACTCACTCATTACTATTTTTCCTACTCGGGCGAGATATCTGAAATGCCCTAGAGAAACCCACATATTTCCATTACGGACACCTCACACCAATCCTCAGCCCAAGCCAAAGGTTTTACAAAAGAAAAAGTAGATGCCTTTTATGACATGTTAAAGATTGAAAGTTGGCGTGAACCCAGCTTAAATTTACAATGTTGCCGAGACAGGAATAACTGATGCTTTCTCCCTTTACCCCTCGACAAAATTAAAGGCAAACTCGTGACTCAAGTAACAATAGTTGAGACACGGATATGAAACCATCAATTCAGGGCACTTTCAACTAATCAAATTGGAAAATTGATGGGAAAGGCCTACGCTAAAGCAGTTATTTTACGGATTGAGTGGCTTTAGGAAATGCGGTATCATGCTCGTCGACAGAAATAGGTTTGAAGCAGACTTCGTTCATTTGGCCGATGATAAAGCAAATTTAAGCAGTCGCAGGTGATCTACAAGAGTGTACATCACCACCAAGCTGCAAGCCTGAAACTTGCAAAGCCTTCATGCATTATATCTCACCTTTTGACATTCGACCCCCACTGTCTCTACCCACACGATCATCAAAGTCTGGTAGAGGTCGTCCCGCAGGAAAAGCTGCTGTCATTGCTGCTTCCTCATATAAAGAGAAATTCGAATGGACAATGTCCTCAGAAGCTAAATCCAAAAACGAGAAAGGCCAGAAACGTTAGCAAACAGCCACTAAAGCAAATAAGGGTGGTAAGAAAAATGTCAAAGCAGATTTATATCCTGAACCATCTCGAAGCAAGAAACTTTCTTCTTCAAATCAAAAACGAAAAACAGCAATTAAGAAGAAGCCAAAAATTGTTAATAATTAGACACAGATTCATCGTCAGATGAATTTACAACTAGATTATCTAATAGATTTTCTAGTACAGTATCTGCCGTTTAGAGAATTAGAGTATCAACTGATAATGAAGACAGTACCAATATGGAGTGTGTGTTTCGTTATCAAGAGGTTCCTAGTACAGCATCTCAGTGTTAGAACATTCACCTAATTCACCAGATCTTGCACCATTTCACTTCTACCTGTTCCCTAAGGTGAAATCTGCATTAAAAGGGACAAGATTTGAGTCTGTGGAAGCTGTAAAAGAGAAAGCGGCACGTGTCCTGAAGGAGCTGATAGAAGATGACTTCCAGCACTGTTTCCAATAACAGAAAATTCGCATGGAGCGTTGTAGGGATAAAGAAGGAGTGTATATTGAAGGTGACAATAAGTGATTATGTATAAAATAAAAATAAAGTTTTTTACATCAGTCTCGTTATTTAATAGCCACACCTTGTACACCCATAGCCAGTTATTCTGTACGGAAGTGAGGCGTGGACAATTATGAAAACCCACGAGCAGAGAATCCAGACAGCAGAGATGAGATTTCTTCGAAGAACTAAGGGGTGTACACGCTTGGACAGAATAAGGAATGAGGAAATCAGATCAGAATTGGGTATTTACAACTTGAACAAAAAGATAAAGGATTATCGCCAAAGGTGGAGACACCATATGGCAAGGATGTCGGATCACAGGATACCTAAGCAGGCACACTAGTATGCTTCAGAAGGAAAAAGGGATGTCGGTAGACCACGGAGAAGATGGAGATAGATGATATAGTTTGTGAGTTCGGAACAGCCTGCGGCCTAATCCTTGGCTGGAAGAAGAAGAAAAAGAAGACACCCAAAATAACTATCGAAAAATATCCAGCCTGAACAGTTTATACTGAACTGGGAAACATGGCAGTGAAAGGGTAAACAGTGATAAATAAATTTACTGAGAGATAAAAATCTCATTGAATAACACTTCATATTAATTGGTAATCTTGTTGACAAACCTACAGTACATATTTACTTTCATTAACTATATTATATGAAATGAAATTTGATTAAAAAAACATTTAAAAGTTTGACAAAAGGAAGATGATACGTTAAAAAACACAACAGTATTACAAGAAAACATATCATCAGTCAAAAGAGTTTTTCATTTAACATGAAAACAAATACAAACAATTGTTAGACCATTTTTAAACATTACATCACAACAGAATAACAACATCTTATGGATAAAGATAACACATGCACGCGCACGCACTCACGCGCACTCTCTCTCTCTCTCTCTCGCACACGCGCCCGCACAGTTTAACACCACATTTTCATCAGTACTGAATGATATTAATGAATTATTTGTTTATAACAACATTAAATTGTTAATAAAATCAGATAAATTATGCAGTCACAAACACAAATGTTACCAAAACCAAATTTAAATACAATTGATCTCCTTTTACAGTATTAAATTTTCAAATTATTATATAAACTTACCAGCGATACAGAACGTTAAAATAAATCTAAATTTTTCTAAAATGGTAATAACCCCAATATAATGTTTCATAAAAATACAAATCATATATGACATTTGGCTAGAAAATACTGGACCAAGGCTGAGAAATTTCTAGTTATTATTATTGACAATTTTTATATTATCCCTTTCAATACAATCTCATCTTTACAGAGAAACCTTTGCAGAGAAATTTAAGAGATCCTCTGCAAGATAATGGATCCGAAATTAGTAGAAGGACTAAAAATAATAATAATAGAAGGAGTAGTATATAGGTTACGAGGTCGAGAAGAACTGTACAAGGAAAATAAACGAAAAACAGAAACAATTAGAAAAAAATGACTAAAATTTTATGGACACCTGTATAGAATAGACAACTGGTGGACAAAACAAATTTTTAAGACACTAATCCAGTGTTTCACAAACTTAGCAGACCCGTGGCTCTCTTACGCTAGATCGTTTCCGGTGGCACTCTTATTATGAACCTACCATTATACTGTACCATTTGTAATTATATTACAACCATTGTACATCGTCATCAGGTATGTTATTCTTGGTGATTCCATACCTAGCCGGCCGCATTGGTGTAGTTGGTAACATGCTCACCTCTCATCAAGCGGTCTTGGGTTTGAATCCCATTCAGGAACGGGATATTTCATACGTTACAAAAAAATCATTTCATCCTCCACCGTCTGCATTAGCAGTAATTGCAGAACAGTCGGACGTTGAACAAAAAAAAAAGATTCCATTCCCAGAGAAGGAGATAAGAAGGTAAAACGTTCAAAAGGAAATAACTGAGTATGCCAAGGCACGGTGCCGTTGACAATGTTTGGTGGCACCCACGGGCGCACATTTTGAGAACCGCCGGACTAAACAATAGATGTAAGGTATCAGATAAATGGTTTAAAGAAGTCAGAAAAAAATTTTGAGAAAACCAGAATAAACTGAGAAACCTTAATGAACTGAACAAAATTGAGACAATTAATTACAGAATTTCAAGGTTTCCATGAAGAACAAAAACAGAACACCAGATGGACAGAAAGAAGAAGAAAAGCCTACAGTGATCTAATGTTGAAAATGTGGGCTGCAAAAAGAGCAGAAACGTCTACAAAGTCATATCACATGGTCTAACATTGGTCCTATATGGGGAAAAAAATCACCTTTCCACCACTCCACATGAATTTTCCATTGCACAAAACAGTGCTGCAGATCATTTCCGGTACAATAACACAGAGATACTAACACGCCATGTGTTAGTTTTAATACCAAAATTATTCAAACATGAAATATTTAAATTTTTTATTGCGATAGTTTCACTTTTCCTGGGTTTAGGAAAAGCCGAGAGTCCTGTTCAACAGAATTTTACAGAATAAATTAAATCAATGAATCGTTAAGTTTAATTTTAATAATTCAAAGAGAAAGAAAATCAAGAGTTAAAAAGAGAAAGACCTTCTCTCATACATTAATTTCAAACACCACCTGTACAGTTTTAACGAGCTTACCAAAATATAAATCAGGGGCGTTTAATTAAAATTGTTAAAGCTGATAGGATAAAAACTTTTGAACAATAAACTTCCTTGAATAAAACTTTCTTAAATCAGAGATCAACCGTATTTAATTTAAAAATAAATAATAAAAAAACCACCACAAAAAGTAAGTTAAATAGATACATTCAAACACCAACCGAAACACCCTGATGTTAATTGAATAATAACAATAATAATTACGTAAACTTACTGTGTTTCTTTTTGATAGGTAAAGGAGGAGGTCGTGTGTCGGGACTAGAATTAGTTCCAGCATGATTGATAGTCATACAACTTTGCGTTTGTTCGGATGGCACATTATCATACTGTGAAGGATGACGTTCCCTACGAGACCGCTGTTTTACCTGTAAAAACAAAACACATTTATTACATCATACAGTCAAACTTGGTTGTAACATTCTCACCAGTTACCTCACCTTGAATGTAATGTCACTTTTTGACAGCCCTCTCAAACAGCTCTGTATTAACCCTTTCCATTCGACTGTTGGATCTGATCCGACACGATAGTATTACCGTTCCACTCGTATGTCGGACCCCATCCGACTCCGTTTTCACAGCTGATTTTGTATGAAAATACGCGTTTACTTGTCCACTAAGGTGAAAGGTCGACTCATCACTGAAGACAACATGATGTAGAAACTCTTCATGCAACAACATTTCGTTAGCGAAGTTGGCACATAAACCGTAGTCTGCAGGATTTAGAGCCTGTACTAACTGCAAACGATAAGGACGTAGTTGTAAGTGTCTCAGTAAAACTTTCCAGTCGTTACAGGAATTACTAATTCATGACTAGCCTTTCGAACAGATTTCTGTGGGCTACGCATGAACGACTCTCGCACTCGCTCAACGCTCTCCGCACTAACACTTGGTCGTCCCGTACTCTTCCCTTTGCATAGGCAGCCGGTATCTTCAAACTGATGATGATACCATCAACAGATGTCATTATCACCTGGAGGTTCACATCGAACTTAATACGGAACGCACGTTGCACAGTAACTATCGATTCCATCTTTGCAAACTGCAAAACACAAAACGCTTTCTGTTCTTTAGTCGCCACTTTCCTACTAGCACTTTCTAATGGCTGGCGGTGGAAACATTGTGTACTGCTGCCAACAA
This sequence comes from Catonia carolina, assembly GCA_035578175.1. Taxonomy (NCBI): domain Eukaryota; kingdom Metazoa; phylum Arthropoda; class Insecta; order Hemiptera; family Achilidae; genus Catonia; species Catonia carolina. Next base: position 10,361,033 of record JAQMRL010000010.1, read on the forward strand.
ACAAAACTGCTCGAGTTGCACTTTCATTTGATGTATCACTTATAATTGTAAGTGTTCACCCGGGTTAAGTAATGTTTCGTCGCCGAGTGCGGTGATTCAAATGCTTGCGCGCCTTGGCGCTCTTAATTTCATCTATTAATCCCAATTATGCTGTATCATTCTATGTTCCTTCCCCCACCACCTACGCTCTATTTCCTTCCCCATTTCTGGACCACTTGTTCGACTAGAATTGTCATGAGCAGATGTGCTCTCCGTTTCGAGGCTTAATTTTCGGCTTAGCGCCATGCTTTGGTGCTGGCATCGGCTCATATTCGTGTTGAGCCTTGTATTGTGCTAATGTGTGTTTATGTACTTGGTTATTTGTATTTTGTCGTGTTTGTTTGCTTATAAATTGTGTGCTAATGTATTAAAGTGTATTTTGGCGGTCTCCAGTCCGGACTTCACCACGTGCTTCAGTCATTGGGCTTCTAAATGTTATCATATTCTGAACCAAGTAAGTGGCATTTATGTTTGTGATAATATTTGGTTGTTCAGGTGGTCAAATTTTCCTATGTGTGTTTTTCCTTTCATTCAGTCAATTTCTAACTCGTGTTTTACTTACAATCCGTAATCGCTTGGTCAAGACTGCTGACCCCTATAAATTGTACTCTGGTTCTCCGGAAATTACCGCAATAAATAAATTGTTGAATAATTATACTAATTATATCAAGTCCAACGGCTTGGTGGACTTAACAGTAAGTATGAAGTATTAAATATTATAAAGCGTTAAAACCCTGCTATTCATTTATAAACACTTAATATAATCGGAGCTTCAGGTGAAATCTCAGCAAGCCTAACAATAGTTATTGTAAAGGGATGGAGAAAGGAATTTTAAGGAACATAATAATATGAGGTTACTTACTGGAAGTGCTGGAGGTGATTGTATGGATATAGATCTGGTGGATGTTTTCTGTTGAACGGTGGTGGTGGTAGTGGTGATAGAAGAAGAACTGCTGCCGCTAGAGGTGGTGGTAGTGATCTGGCCAGATATGACGCTATTAAGCTGCATTGTTTCCGTGCTAATCGATACGTTACTACTTTTATTTGAACTATAATTATAACTTTGACTAGAACTCCTAAGTGATATGAATCCTGATGATGTAGACGTTCTCTCAACGACACCTGGAAAACAAAATATTTTAACATTATTTATCAGAAACGGTTGATGGAAAAGCGTTTATTGTAAGAACTGTTTATTAACCCTTTGCCCTCGAATGGCCAGCAGTGCTGGCCACAGCTGTAATTGAGTCAGCTCATCATTGTTTTCACAGCGCCGTGCCTCTCAGGTCGTACGGCCAGCACTGGTGGCCATGGCGGTTTCTCTGTTAGGTTGGCCACCATTCTGCCATCCCTGCTACATCAGCTTGTATCAAGTTTTTTGTTTGAATCTGTAAATGTGATAAGGCCTAACGTTTTACACATTAAAAATCCAAAATGAATTCAAAGTCTAATATTGTTATGTTTTATTGAAAGCTAATGAAATGGCAAATACAATGACATTTAAAGTTTGCCTAGTACTGTAAAACATAATAAAATAACGGGTGTTTCAAAAAGGACGCACTTCGAAGTTTAAGGGTTAATATTTTCTGCATAGGGAATATTTTTTCCCCCCAAATAACAGTTGGCACTACCGTACTCATTGTTGACCCATTGTGTATTACTGACATGTACTAGTGCTATCCCAGTATTCATTTGTGTCTGTAGTGTCTGTATAAGTTCAAACATGGTTTTTTCAAAGGATGAACGTGTTTTTATAATTGAAAGTTATTGCGCATATAAATCTTATGAAAGAGTGAAAGACGAGTTCCAGTTAAAAAATTTCCCAATTCTGAAGTAGCTAATAACATCACAATATTGCGTCTGATTAATAAATTTCGTGAGACTGGCAGTGTACAGGATCGGAAAAGCACAGGTCGCGAGAATTTTTTGGCCATTGTGTGATATCAAAAGGATTGTGGCCACCAAGATCCCCAGATCTTACTCCTGCGGATTTTTTTCTTTGGGAGAATTTAAAGAGTAAGGTTTTTAAAAACAATCCTCACACAATTGAAGAATTGAAGGCTAATATTGAAAGTGAGATTACAAACATTAATGAGCAAACACTACGAAAAGTGGCTGCAAATGTTATGAAACGTGTCCGAACTTGCATTACAAGCGGAGGAAGTCATTTTGAACATTTATTGTGAAGTTTTAAAGGTAATCTGAATGGTATAAAGGTAATAATTTCATACCGTATAATTTGTAATTACTTAATGTAATAAATTAGCGTTCGCAATCTTCGAAGTGCGTCCTTTTTTAAACACCTGTTATTAAATGTTAAAAATGGATAAAATTATTACTGTTACTTTAAATACTATTTACAATTGTCTTTTCCCTATGAGTGGTGCAATGTGCCGGAAAAATACTAAACAATTTTAAATAAATTGCTTAGAATGGCCACCTATGCTGGCCGGACGAGCTGAAGAGGAATCAGTAGTGGCCAGCAGTGCTGGCCGTATGACCTGAGAGGATTATACTAGTAAAAATGACAAATAGCTGATATAGAACGTGGCCGTGTCCAGCAGGGCTGGCCATTCGAGTTGAGAGTAACTTTCCTAAAATAGCTTAGAGACCGCAAAGGGTTAATATATTTATTTTATGTATAAATAAAAAAACTTTTTATACTTACCCTTTACTGCTTTTTATACGAGGCATATCCAGAAAGTAAGTGTACTGAATTTCTGTAGGTTTCAAAAATTTTTATTTAAAAAAAAAACTACATGGTTACTTTAATACATATGTAAGCTATTTTTCAACATAGTTGTCATTCCTCTCAATGCATTGGTGAAGTGGGGTATCAATTTTTAATACCTTCCTCGAAGTAGTTTCCCGCCAACCCCTTCATCCACTTCTCCTTTACCTCCTCGTCAGTTGAAAACCTTTTTCCACCCATGTGCAGCTTCAGGGAGGTTAAAAGACAGTAATCTGAAGGTGCTAGGTCAGGGGAATGCGCGGGATGGTTCAGGACATCCCATTTAAATGAGGCAAGCAGTTCCTTCATGGCGTTGGCCATGTGTGGTCTGGCATTGTCATCCAGCAGGCAGACTCCTTTTGTCAGTATGCCTCTCCTCTTTTTCTGAATCACCCTCCGCAATTTTTACAGGGTCTCACAGTATTTGGCAGAGTTGATGGTCTCCCCTCGAGGCATATATTCAATTAAAATTATGCCTTGACAGTCCCAAAACACGGATGCCATATGATTTTCTTGGCCAAAATTGTGGTTTTGAACTTTTTGGCGAAGGGTGAAGAGGTGTGATTCCACTGTTGAGACTGTCTTTTGGTTTCATGCGTGTAGTGTGCAACCTAAGTTTCATCTCCAGTAACGATGGAGCGAAGAAATTCATCTCCATAAAGTTTGCAGTGCCTCAAAAAACCAAACCAATTCTTTATCATTAACAGGTTGAGTGCCGTGAGATGCGCATGCGATCCTCACGTATTTCATCAATATAGGCCGTGAGGATCGCTGGCCATTCTCACGGGTCTGTCCGCACAGGTCGTGAGAATCCATGCTGGTTCCTCAGACGCTATTGTGATTATTTCATCAGAACTTTTGTAGGCCTGCTGGGAATGCTTTGAAATTTTTGCAGGCCTATAAGGATAGTGTAATTTACATCTGTGCGCAGGCGCCATCTCCGAGTGGCGGCAAAATTAGGGACTACTACACATAACCTAAAGTTACTAAAACCCGACTGTTTTCAAGTGATGTTTATTCGTGTTATTGTTATTCGTAATGATATTTTCTTGTTTATTAGTGATTGTATGTGTTAATTAATGTTTTTAATAATATTGTAAATTATTTATAATACAGTTCATTTATTTTTATTCGTGTTTATTTTTTAAAAACAATATATTTTCAGACGGTGAGATTATTTTATTGTGCTTGAAAGTAGTAAGGTTAGTATCCAATTCACTTCTGTTTTGCACTTTTTATTACAAAAACTTTAGTTTTATTATAAAAATATGGATTCCCAACCAGCCGTTCCGAGAATTTTTTCCCTTGTAGGCTGTGAGCATCACATGCGTTCCTCACCATTTTTTCAATTATCTGACATTGTATTAACTTTTTACTAATAAATACTCGATATAAGATTTGTTATTGGTGATATTTTGTAATTTCTCCTTGCGGCCCCTCGTGAAAGTTTACTCATTATTAAACGGCTTGTGTGGACGGCTTACCCTTATACAGGGTGATTCATGAAGTTCTCCCCCCACTTCTACAGCACATTGTACTAGTAAAAATAATGAAAAAATGTTATATAAACATAGGTCCAAAAACGCTTCGTTAGCGAGTTACAGCTAGCGAAAGTTTCGCCTGGATTTCAGTTCACCAGGTGAAATGAGGTCTTCCTGGAATTGTGGTAAGGTAGATTAAGGGGCAAATTCAATCATTTCTTATGGTTTTTGATCTGATAAATTGAATAAAACAGGTCCCAGAACTGTAAGTTAAATAGTTTTTGAGAAAACCAGTGTCAAATGCAAAAAATGGAGTGAAAATCACATTTTTTCATCTTTGGGCAAGAATAACTTTGTTATTTCACCAAGAAACAGTTAAAAATTTTCAATAAAAAATGTAGAAAATTTTATTCTGAACAAACCGGTGTAAATAAAGTACACAGAAAGCGAATAGTTTTTGAGAAAACCAGTGTCAAATGCAAAAAAATGGAGTGAAAAAAACACATTTTTTCATTTTAGTTTTTCCGGTTAATTTTACTTTGTACTCTTATGAATAAAAACTCATTTAATCAAACATCTATTCGCTTTCTGTGTACTTAATTTACACCGGTTTGTTCAGAATAAAATTTTCTACATGTTTTATTGAAAAATTTTAACTGTTTCTTGGTGAAATAACACAGTTATCCTTGCCCAAAGATGAAAAAATAAGTTTTTCACTCCATTTTTTGCATTTGACACTGGTTTTCTTAAAAACTATTTAACTTACAGATCTGGGACCTGTTTTATTCAATTTATCAGATCAAAACCCATAAGAAATGATTGAATTTGCCCCTTAATCTACCTTACCACAATTCCAGGAAGACCTCATTTCACCTGGTGAACTGAAATCCAGGCGAAACTTTCGCTAGCTGTAACTCGCTAACGAAGCGTTTTCGGACCTATGTTTATATAACATTTTTTCATTATTTTTACTAGTACAATGTGCTGTAGAAGTGGGGGGAGAACTTCATGAATCACCCTGTACATTAAGGTATTCAACCTGTTAATGATCTAAGTGTTAAAAATCACAAGAAAACAAACCTGATACAGGTGGCTGTGTGAGATCAGGAGAATTGTGAACCTGCGAATGCTCTTGTGAGTTATTACTGCACGGACTATCCCAACAACAGCAACTGCTGCTATTTTGACTTCCGTTTAAGATCGAACCTTAAAAACAAATAACAATTTTAACATTACAACCTTATTAACACCTAGAAAACATATTGTGACAATATCGAAGAAAAGGATGGTTCGCGAAGGTTCTAGTGTTTCATTCATAAAAATCTGGTGTGAAACACTCACACAACTTTCTCTTGCCAGTGCAAATAATTAACAATAAACCTAACATTAGTAATAAAACATAAGAAATAAACAAAAAACTAACCTCAACAAACATAACCTAATTTTAATCATGAGTGAAAGACGCAAAATGAAAATCAACCTCAGTTTGGCTTAGAAATACGGAAAATCACTCTTTCTCTCTAAACTAGGCTCTGTAGAGAAAAATGCTTTAAATAAAAGTTGTAGATATTTTAATTTTCTATAAATTTAATTATATACACTTTTGTCGTAAAATGCATACTAAGGCCGAAATGTTAAAAAAATCGATTTTTCTCACGTTTTCATGAGAAAAAAAACAGAAAATCGCAAATTACCGCTAAACTAAGCGTTATACAAAAAAATGTTTGAAATAAAAGTTGTAGGTTTTTAAATTCTCTACAACTTTTATTATATAAGTTTTTGCGCTAAAATTTATATTAAAGCCGTAATCTTAAAAAAACAACGTTTTTACGTGAAAACAGCCTCACCGAGAATTTCAGCAAACATGGCGCCTACCCTATCTTGTAGAGAATAAAAAATTGAGTAAATGAGGCGATTTTTAAAAAAATCGTAGGACCAGTTTTTGAGAAAATCGCAAAAAACTGAAAAATTATACGAATAAACTACTACTTCCGGTTGACCGATTTTGATGAAAATGTTCGTGTCGCGTCCGGTAGTGGTATGTAACTTAAGTTTCAAGTTTCAAGTTCGTACGACGTTCCGTTCTTGAGATATTCTGTTCACACACAGACACACACACACACACACACACAGACCAATCGCTAAAAACATGTTTTTTGGGTTCAGGGGGTCTGAAAACGTATAGATCCGGTGAAAACTCGATTTCTTAAAATCGACATGAAAACAATACTTTCCTTCCTATATATTCTTATAGGCAAGAGAAAGTAAAAATAGTAAAGAGAGGATAATAGAGTGAAAAAGGAATAATAGGACAAAAGTAACAATAACACAATAGTAACAATAAAAGGTACGCCTATTTATAAAACGGTATTCTTGTACAACTGTTATGAAATGGGTCTGTAACACTTTCCAGTTACAATATATGACAAATTTACTGGACACCTGGAGTTGTTTATTTTTGAGTCTATTGAAATAAAAATAGATATCTCCAGCTGATTAAAATAAATACATTAAAAATTATTTGATTTTCATTAACAAAATATGGTTACTAGGCAACTAAGAAGAAGAAAAAAAGAGAATTGTAAAATATTTTAATGGGGGACTGGAGGCCAAACCAAACGAATGGGTCCCTCATTCAGTCTTAACTAATAGTGATAAAATATAATTAATAGTAAATATAAATACATAATCAGGAATATAAGGTTCATAATACTAAAAGAGACACTAATCATTCTAATTTAAAACAATTGTGATTATCTGGAAGCTATTGAATAGTAGACGTATTAAAAAACAACAACAACAATAACCCATTCTAAAGTTTAAAATATACATATACATTTCAAAAAAGATTATACAATATAAATTAAACTAATAATTGAAATAATGGTGATTTAAAAGTTGTAAGATGAATTTTGTTCTAAAAAATAAATAAGAAATTTAACAAGAAACATAAAAGAAAAGTTACATAATAATGATCTAGGTTGTGAAAGATTTTAAAATTAATAAAGTAAGAATTTATTCAACGATATTGACTTATGATTTTATTTAATTATTTCAAATTTGGCATACCCTCGTGGAGATACTGAGAGAGATTAAATAGTTTTCTTACAAATTGGCATCCAGCTTGTGAGGAGTTTATATTTTATCTTTCACTATTGTTACTTGTTTACATCAGTTCATCAGTTATGACTTTTCGATAACTAATAAAAAAGATTATTGATCGAATCTCTGTGCCATTCGAGAAGTCTCTTTGAACCCCCCTTACATAAATAGACCCCCGAGCGCGGTCAGTGCATTAGTATTCGTTTGATCTTTGACGAGTGACTGTCGGGCGTTATACAGGTTAACGGTTCCGAGCATTGTGTTGGTCAATGATTGTTATACTGTCTTTGTGTGTGTATTGTGAAAAGTTATTGTGTATCTGTATTAAAATTCAGTTTTTGTGTATTCAGTTTCATTTTGTATGTATGTGTATTCTATAAAATTAATTGTAAGTAGTGCTAAGTAAATTATTAAGTTATTTATTGCATTACTTCATGATAATTAGTTTAATTATTAATTTTGTAAATCTTTTAGTGTAATAAATATTTGTAATTATAAACTTTAGTGTATTAATTATTTTAATAACCTAGATCCCGAGAAACGGACCTTAGCGATAAGTGTCACAATATTAAATTCTAACAGAATATGGTATCTTACCTCAATGGGATACTTAATCTTTTCAGTTTTGAATGAACTCACTTTTTTGAGTCTCCTGGCTACCGTTAGAAAAAAAACATTTTATTCGTTAATTAACAAAATTATTAAATGAATGTTAAATACAAATCCCTCCCATGTGGTTCCACACGGGAAACCTATGTAATCAATTTTTTTTTTAAATAAAAATCTGGTGTGAAACACTCACACAACTTTCTCTTGCCAATGCAAATAATTTTAACAATATAACCTAACATTAGTAATAAAACATTAGAAATAAACAAAAAACTAATCTCAAAAAACATAACCTTATTTTAATCATACATGAAAGACGGGAAATGAAAATCAGCCTGTTTGGGTTAAAAATATGGAAAATCACTCTTTCACGCTAAACTAGGCTCTGTAGAGAAAAATGCTTTAATTAAAAGTTTTAGATCTTTTAATTTCCTATAAATTTGATTATGTAATGCTAGCAGTACACTATTGACGAATATTCGAGCCAAGTCGCGACAACGAATCTCAGCGAATGTTATACACGAACTAACCCAGTACATACTCGTCTATATTCGCGAAACCTCAGTTCGATCGTGTCATCACATAATTCAACGTAGATCAGAAAATGGATTTTGATGTAGGGCCTAGGGGTTGCAGCGGCTTTTTATATGTACAGTTATGCGTACTACAAATACATTCATGCATACCACCAGCTTAAACCACCATCGCTTAAACGAACCCACACGTCGTTTATGTGCTTCTTCTTCTTCTTATCCTTGTGTTTTTTATGGCAAGGATCCTATAACACTCCCTTACTAAGGTAAGCTTCCAAAAAAAACTAAAGTATTTTCATTTGACCATTCAATAGCAAAATACACAGTTAAACAGTTACAAAAAAAATAAATAAATAAAAAGTACACAGTAAATAAATAAGTAGGTAATGAATAAGTAAGTAGGTAAGTAGGTAGGTAGAGACTGGCCTGCCTAGGGATATGTGGTGCAATGTGCACTTGTCCAACGGCTGCTATGGAGGCGATGTTTGATTTGCCTCCTCTTCATATTCAAGTGAAGAAGGAGGCGATAAGAACTGCCTTGAGGCTGGAGGGCAAGATCGGGGTCCCATCAGGGGAGATGGACCACACCGAGATCTTCAAAGAGATTGAGGGGATGGGTGTGGTGGGTGGTCCTCGGGACCGTATGAACAGAGCATACGACTTCTCCGACACACTGAGGGTGGAAATGTTTGATTGTCAGGAGTGGGCGGAGGGACAGCCAGTGATACCGGAAGGGGCTACCGTTTGGTATACTGACGGCTCAGTGATGAGCGGAAGAGCGGGATTGGGGGCCTGGGGGGCCGGGGGAAAGATTTCCCTGGCCCTTGGGTGTAACATAACCATCTTCCAAGCTGAAATATTGGCCATTAAGGTCTGTGCGGAGAGGTGTATTGAGAGGCGCCTCAGTGGATCGCACATTTATATTTTGTCCGATAGTCAGGCGGCCATCAAGGCTTTGAGTTCTTGTACTTTTGAGTCGCGATTGGCCTATGATTGTCGGGAAGTTTTGAATGCCGTGGCCAAGCGTAACGTGGTGACGCTGCGTTGGGTGCCGGGGCACCAGGGAGTGCCTGGAAATGAGAGAGCGGATGCCTTAGCAAAGAAAGGTGCAGCCTCTCACTTCATAGGCCCAGAGCCATTCTGTGGAATTGGTGAAGGCTATTATAGAGGTATAGTTAGGGCCTGGGAAGAGGAGGCTAAAACCTCCTATTGGGAGAAGGTGCCAGGCTGTGAACAGGCAAAGAAATTCATTGCCTATTCCAGCAGGAAGGCTGGGATATATAATAGACTAGGAAGACAGGACTTGAGGAGGGTAGTGGGACTGATGACTGGTCATTGTCATCTTGGGTATCATTTATCCAAGATAGGAGTTGCTGAAGAGAGCCTGTGTAGATTCTGTCATGAGGCAGAAGAGAAGGCTGAGCATATTTTATGCAGTTGCAAAGTGGTTGGCTGCAAAAGAAGAGCGCTGATGGGTAAGGACGTGTTAACACCTTCTCAGGTAAGTGCACTAGATCCTAGGCAGATCCTGCGCTTTATTGAAAGTGTGGGTCTTGCATAAATAAGGAATAGGGGCAATCACAAAAGATCTTTTAGGTCACGGTGAGGAGGGGCTGCAGAAGCCTGAACGCCCTGGTTGTAAAGTAAAGTAAGTAAGTAGGTAATGAATAAAAGGTAAATAAAAAGTATGATGTATAGGCACGGAATAATGTAGCCCGAATGAAGGCGAGTGTGTACTGCTAACAGTTTGCCCCACTTCACTCTCGTTATTCGTCTGTATTCATCCCCTTTGATTCGTGCAAGGTACTGACTCCAGACCGAACTAAGGCCAATACGAACCATGGCGAGGCGAAGTGGTACGAATAACCACAAATACACCGAGTACACTATCATATTCGCCTGACTTCACCTACATTCGGCGATAGTGTACTGCTAGCATAAACTTTTGTCTTAAAATGCATACCAAGGCCGAAATCTTTAAAAAAATCGATTTTTTACACATTTTCATGAGAAAAAAAGCAGAAAATCGCTAATTACCGCTAAACTAAGCGTTAAACAAAAAAAATGTTTGAAATAAAAGTTGTAAGATTTTAAATTCTCTAAAACTTTAATTATATACATTTTTGCAGTAAAATGCAAATTTAAGTTGCAATCTTAAAAAAAACAATTTTTTACGTGAACACACTCACCAAGAATTTGAGCAAACATGGCGCCTACCCTATCTTGTAGAGAATAAAAAACTGAGTAAACCAGGCGATTTTTAAAAAAATCGTAGGACCAGTTTTTGAGAAAATCGCAAAAAAGTGAAAAATGACACGAATAAACTACTACTTCCGGTTGATCGATTTTGATGAAAATCTTCATGTCGGGTCCGGTAGTGGTATGTAACTTAAGTTTCAAGTTTGTACGATGTTCCGTTCTTCAGATATTTTGTACTCACACACACACCCGCGCGCGCACACACCAATCGCTAAAAACATGTTTTTTGAATTTAGGGGGTCTGAAAACATGTAGATCCGGTGAAAACTCAATTTTGAAAAATCGACATGAAAACTATACTTTCCTTACTATATATTCATATAGGCAAGAGAAAGAAAAAATGTTTAGAAAACTTATCTCGACTTTATATTAGCAAGAATGCTTGCTTTCCCGCAAAAAATTTACATTTTCTAAGCACTGTACAAAAGTAACAACAAAACAAGACAGTTGCGTACACTGGAATGAATCCTTACCACATTCGTGTAACTCATGAAACAAATGGTCGCTGTGCATTAATTTCAAAATATGGATAGCGAACTTACCAGAGAACATCAATAAAACTATAAAATGCCAATAAGGTTCAACTGCATAGCTTATTCTTAAAAAAAAATCTACCTTATTGCCAGTGGTAAGTATACTTACCAAAGACCTATAAAGGGTTAACAATTATTTCATTTAGGGATTTGGATTCAAGAAGGGAAACAAGTTAAAAAGGTCATACGGTGTAACACAAAAAATAAATAAACATACCATGGACATTATCGTTATGCAATGAGTTATCCTCGTCAATCATTAATGCCCTCAGTTCGTCTTCATCACGAGACGATGCATTCAACATAGAATCAAGACTGCCAAGCGAAGATGTATCTTCAGATCGAAGGCTCAATTGTTCCATTGAATACGAAGGATGACTTTTGGCACTTCGTTGTTTCGGTGGTAATGGGGGAGGCGATTCACTACTACACCAAATTCTGAAAATAACAAAACAAACCAAAATTTTTAAAATAACTCTTGTGATAAAGAATAAATACGAGGGTCGTTTGATTTTTTTTTTCTTTTTTTTTTGTTTAACGTCCGACTGTTCTGCAATTACTGCTAATGCAGACGATGAAGCATGAAATGATTATTTTGTAACGTATGAAAAGATGCCGTGCCTGAATGGAATTCGAACCCAAGGGTCTTTTGAAAAGTTCGTGCAAAGTCAGATATATGGCACTACTGGCGCACATCAAGCAAATGTTTAGTTAGTAGCATCTGTTGGAAAAACACATGTGTAGTTTCAGCCAGATCGGTCTATTTCTTTATGTTTGACATTCGTTTTAATCGAGGAAGTCGAGTGACTTTCAAAAAATGGATGAAAAAGAATTTCGTGTAAAGTGTTGCATGGATGGTTTGCAGCTGTTCCAGAAGAATTCGCAGGACTCTAACCGTCGTTTCGTCACTGTGGATGAAACATGGATACATCACTACACTCCTGAGACCAAAGAACAATCTAAACAATGCGTTATGAAGGGGGAATCTGCGCCAAAAAAGACGAAGACAGTTCCTTCGGCCGGAGAGATTATGGCGACTGTCTTTTTGGATTCACAAGAAATAATCTTCATCGATTATCTGGAAAAGGGTAAAACTATTACAGGTGCATATTATTCATTGTTTTTGGACAGTTTGAAAACCGAGCTGCAAAAAAAACGCCCACGATTGTCCCACAAAAAAGTCCTTTTCCATCACACGACAACGCACCAGCTCAAGCCTCAGCAGTTGTAGTAGCAAAATTAATGGAAATAAGGTTCCAACTCGTTTCACATCCCCCCTATTCTCCAGACTTGGCTCCCTCGGACTACTATTTGTTTCCCAATTTGAAGAAATGGTTAGCGGGAAAAAGATTTTATTCAAACGAGGAGGTGATTGCAGGAACGAATGGCTATTTTTCAGACTTGGACAAATCGTATTATTCGGAAGGGATCAACAAACTAGAGCAGCGTTGGACGAAGTGTATAAGCCTAAAAGGAGACTATGTCGAAAAATAAGAAAGGTTTACCCCAAACAATTAAGTAGTTTTTATTTTTGTACGGACTTTTCAAACGACCCTCGTAATTCAATACATAAGAAGAAAATGTGCCCATAACGAGCAGGTGGAGTTTACGTTAATTTCACTCTATCTGCTGGTTCCAGGGCTAAAAAATATAGTTCTGTTTCTTATCACATAGTCAGCCTATTATTTGATTGAACTATTAAAGAACAGAAGAGGTAGAGGTGAAAAAGACACAAATCAGAGTTATAACCTCTGAAAGTAATGAATTTCATTATACAGCCAGACCATGAGGTGAATGAAGTGAAGGTGTCATTTGCAGGGTGGAAAGTAGATGCTTTTTGGAGTGCCTGGCATGCTGATAAGCATAGGGTACTTTTGTACTCAGTGAGTAAGGCAATGGTAAACCTCCTCACGCCTCATTTTATCATTTTCTCAGCAATAAACCACAGCTTACATGATGTATGTGGTAACTGCATGGTAATGAAATGTAGTGTCTAACAGTTGAGGTTGGCAGCACTGTAAAATTTTCACTTCCCTTCCTCACAGCCCATCCATACACAAAAGGCATTCTCGTGACTGTATACTATTTTTCAAGGCTGATGATTTCTAAACGTACGCATTGCCCCCCACCCACTTTATTAGCTTGCCAATGACTTGCCAGCAACGTTACCAATACTTGCTCTTGAAGCTCTGTTAAATTTATTTCGTCAGCCATTTTTTTTGGTCTTTTAATAATAATTGAAAGATGAAGAGGAATGACGAAATACCAGACTACTGTTACGTCATAACATTGTACTAATCATCTCATTGCTCTTCACTAGGCTGTAGGCTGCCTAGTGCGGTGACATACGTGGGTGTTGTTTTCACTATTTGCTGTAGATGGCGACACACAATATATGTAGTTTGGATAGTACCCTTGACTACTACAAACATAATACAAGTAAAACGTTACTACTACTAATGCAATCTCTCACAGTAGGAATGACGTAATGCATACCTCTCAGCTGCACAAGGCTTGGGAACGAGTAGTATAAACTATAAACATACAATCAGCTGATTATACCCGGTGATTTTTTAGTCCTGTTACCCAATTGTTAATGTCTGGTAATTTTTTTCTAAGAAAGGGATATTTTGTTTTGTGACACAAAGTTGGTAGCCCTACTCAACCGGTATAGATATGACAGTTTGAGTTGATTCTCCTTGAGTTGCGTAAAATTTTGTGCTGTTTCCAGTTGTGTTACGAACAGAATGTCTTTTACCCTAGAACAACGGGTTTTCATTCTTGATCAATATTTTGCTACAAAATCGTATGCGAGTGTAAAAGAATCATTTCAAATTAAATTTTTTGGTGTTCCTCCACTCTATTCTAGTCAATTTCTAGGATAACTAACTGATTTTTAGAGGCAGGTATTGTTTGCAGCAGAAAACGTAGTGGTCGACCAACTCTCTTGACAGATGACGTTAAGAGAATGTGAAAACAAGATTGCTCAATTCTCCATGGAAAAGTTTACAAAAACTTTCCTCGCATGTTGATTTGTCATATTCGAGTGTTCAGAAAGCTGCTAAAAAACTGAAATTGTATCCGTATCGCATACGATTAGTTCTAGAGCTTCAGCCTCCAGATTTAAACAAGAGATTGTTTTAGGATAAAAGACATTCTGTTCGTAGCACGACCAGAAATGGCACAAAATTTTACACAGCTCAAGGAGAATCAACTCACACTGCCATATCCATACTGGTTGAGTAGGGCTACCAACTTAGTGTCACAAAACAAAATTTATTTTTTTTTAGAAAAATATTACCAGACATTAACAATTGGGTAACAGGACTAAAAATCACTCTGTATTATAAAATATTCCATGTTAACACACTCTATAATCGATATGCTCAGTACGAGATGCAAAACGAGAGTGAACTATTGTGGCTCTTATACGCATATGCGCGTAATGTTTGTCAGGTACAATCTGACAACGCTGGCAATCGTTATGATTGGTCTAAGCTCATCAACCGTGAAAAGCATATTAGTATCTACAATCAACTAGAGAAGAGAGAAAAGAACTGTCACTGTGAACGAGTCACGGTTACTTATAATTCACTGTGACCACAGTTATTCAAATAGGCGAATAACCGTTCCCCAGTCACTGTTACATAGATCGCTTACTCTTCTGTCACTGGAAGACAGGACGACACGGCGAATACTCATCGTACTTCTACAATATCGCACAGACCTCTCGTTCCCCAGTCACTGTTACAAAGATCGCTTACTCATTCTCTGTTCACTTTCTAAGGCAGGACGACACGGCGACCGTAATTTTACAGATAGAAGAGTAACAGACCTCTCGTTCCTTCAATCACTTTTACAAAAATCAGTTACTCATTCGCTGTTCACTGTCACTTTTAAGAGAGAACGAATTCTTTACCTTAGAAACTAGTGAACAAATTCACTCACTCATTCACTGTTCATAGTTAATAGACAAAACAACAGAATATGCTTACTCTTCTTCAAGGCCCCTATGATAGGTACTTAAGATATGATGGTCTGTTCACTGGGCTTAGTGCTCTCCTTGTCGCCTCTCCTTTGATACCATACACGTCCATTCTTTTTTACTTCAATTTTTACACACTCTTCTCTCTCGCTCTTTCTCTCACCCTCTCGCAGTCTCTTCCCCTTGTTACGTTTTTCATCTACTAGACTAAACAAAACAAGTGTAGTTCCTTTACATCTCTGATCGCGGTAACACAATTACATTACAGTATTATTTTTATTGCACGCCGCATTCTACTTAGCTATTTTATTTATAATGTGCGTTGTTACTTTTCAGTTGTGAATATTGTTTCTTGTACTTTCTCTTTTTAATACAAAATGTTATTTTTATTATTAATTTAGGATACCTTGTGTTAATCAGTTTTAAGCTAAATTTTTATTTTAGTTATATATGTAAGCTCATTTTTTTAATTTATCAAAACTTCAGTTATCATGAAATAACAACTGAAAACATTATTATTATTTCATGATAACAGCTGAAAAATGTACTAAGAAAATACACAGTTATTGCTAAATCACTAGTAACTATTAAAAGTAACGGTGAACGCAAAATCACTGTCACCATGATCACGGTGACTGGTTGAAACACTGAACGCTCTTCACTACAATCAACAAATGCAAACTTCACTTACCGTGTAGGTAAAGGAGGTTTAGGAGGTGGTGTATCGGCCCGTAGTATTGATTCTGAACTGTGCGAATGATGCGCGTTATGCCTATCGATAACCGATCGTGACGTCTGTTCTAAAATTTCTCGTTCTTTCGGTGTCAACGGTATGTCTGGTAACGAACTACGTTGCGGAAGTTCAGCGGAATAAGTCGAACTTCTATCTAGAGTAGATGGTTTATTCGTTTGTTCACTAGTTTTACTATTTTGTTCACCTATTTTCACTATCGCAAGCGCCACCAAATTCTGAAAAGATAAAAACAGATAAATATCAAACGTACAATATTAACACGGTTCATTCGTTTATAAATATATTGTGACAAAATCAAAAAATAAATGTATGTTCGAGAGGTTTCTAGGGGGGACCGAGAAATTCATAAAATGTTAAATAGTAAATAATAGAGTGACAAAGTAACAATAGAGTTAGTTATAAAAGTATATTTAACCCCTTAACGGTTTATGACGAGATATCTCGCAACGTAAATGTCGTAGAAAAGTGCCCCTGACGAGATAACTCGCAACTGAATTTGTCTCGATTTATTCTGTTTTCTGTCGAAATATCTCGCCGTAACATTAAAAGTAGTTTATCTTATATCTGCAACTTTAATATTAGCACTAGTAAAGGTTCCTTTCTATAGGTTAGATGACTATGTTATTTGTTTACGTCGTACTCTCTAATGTTGCGTAAAGGTTATGTTTCGGTTAGTTTGGTGCGTTTCATTGTAAAGTTATAAGTTTGTTATAAGTGTTTACGAAAAGAAATTGTAAGCTATTCGATATTGTTTATAGTTTTTTAGTAGTAGGTTTCATTTCATACATAGTATTTAGTCCGGTATTTCAATTCCGTTTATTGTAGTAGGATTGTTTATTATTTATTCGTAAGTGATGGCCGGTACCTCTTTTTTTTAAAAAAACGATGTTTTTGAGCATGGAAATTGATCTATATGTCTTTACTCAGTCATATAATATAAAATTATGAAAAAAAAAATTGAGCAGGATATGAACATTTTTGGCTAAAAAAAGGAACCGTTAAAGGGTTAAAAAGGGTCGTGTATAGTAAGGTAGGGTCGTTGTAATACAACTATTTGTGAAAGAGTCGGTTGGTTACCTGTAACACCTTTTATTCAATTGTGACTTGTTTACACTAGTTAAGATTTATCCAGAGCCATAAAAAGGATTTTTGTAATTTATTATTGCATTAAATCTCTCTGTCTTTCCAGAAATCTCTCTGCTCCACCCCTATATAAAGATAAAGAGAGCCCCCCCAACAGTCAGATAGTTGTATTCGTTCTATCTTTGATGAGTGTTAATTGCGTGCATATGCTATCAATACGTTAGAAAAGGTCGACGTTTCCAGGCATTGGTCAACTAACGGGTGATTCAAAAAGAGCGCCGGTTTTTAAACGGCTGGTAAATTTTTGTTTATCGGTTGGCAACATTGTTAGACCTCATTTCTATTTCGGAGAACATTCCGATTGACAATTCAGTTGTAGTTTCTCTTGTTCGCAGTGTAGTACTCTCGCAGTCTGTGTCTAACCATGGAGAAGTTTACTATTGCGCAACGAGTGTTAACCGTCAAAACATTTTACCAGAGTGGAGAGAGTTATGCGGCTACTGTCAGGCGACTTCGCAATACTCTAAGACGTAATGAAGCACCGAATGAATCAACAGTTCGCAGGCTCATGAAAAAGTTTTTTGAGACGGGTTCAACAGTCGACCTTAAAAGTTCTGGACGTCGTCGTTCTGGCCGAACTGAGCAGAACGTTGCGTTGGTTCGTGACAGTATGGCTGTTAGCCCAGCAAAATCAATACGTCGCCGTTCTCAACAATTGGGTTAACGATGTTCTTCTGTACGGAGAATTCTTCGGTACGATCTCCAATATCACCCGTATAAAATTCAGTTGCTGCAGGAGAAACAATGTTGTTGCTCCGTGAACGGTTCCAGGATCGCATCATTTCTCGTAATTTCGACCATCAATGGCCACCAAGGTCGTGTGACTTGACGCCTTGTGACTTTCCTCTTTGGGGTCATCTGAAGTCATTGGTGTATGCCAATAAACCCCGAAACATCAATGACTTGAAGGAGGAAATTCGACGGGTTATCGGGCAAATGGAAGTCGAAACTTGTCGTGCAGTAATATCCAATTTCATGGACAGAGTTGATGCGGGCCAGCGCAGTAGAGGAGGACACATGCATGACATCATTTTTCATACATGAAATCGGAAGGTAAGATGAACTTGTTGATGTATTTATTTTCAGTTTTTCAATAAAATAAATCTCTTAATGATATATCAAAACCGGCGCTCTTTTTGAATCACCCTATATTGTTATTCTGTCTTATTGTGTATGTGCATTCTGTATAATTTTTTGTAAGTAGTACTAAGTAAATTATTTAACACAGAATAATTCACAATTAATAAAACTGAAATGATAAAAACTGTTGACACCCATACCTGGACAGCGTTTTCAACTAATTGTACAACTTCTGAAACATTATCTTTGTCGATAGCTTTTTCACCCACTAGTAACACATCATCACACAATTTAATAAGTTGCGCTAGGCTTTGATACACATGGTTCGTTGCAGATACTAGGCTGGAACTGAAACAATAAAAAAACACAATGCTAAATTACAAAACAAATAACAGTTTTGGGCGATTTTTTTATTAACAAGGATCAACTCTAATTTTATCTTAATTCTTTATTTATTTATTTATTTATTTATTTATTATTAGTCCATTAAACGTATTTTTACTTTTGCTTGCCTATATGAATATATAGGAAGGAAGGTATTGTTTTCATGTCAATTTTTCGAAATCGAGTTTTAACCGGATCTACACGTTTTCAGACCTTCTGAACCCAAAAAACATGTTTTTAGCGATTGGTCTGTGTGTGTGTGTGTGTGTACAGAATATCTCAAGAACGGAACATTGTACGGAGATGAAACTTGAAACTTAAGTTACATACCGCTACCGGACCCGACACAAACATTTTCATTAAAATCGGTCAACCGGAAGTAGTAGTTTATTCGTGTAATTTTTCACTTTTTTGCGATTGTCTCAAAAACTGGTCCTACGATTTTTTTAAAAATTGCCTGGTTTATTCAATTTTTTATTCTCTACAAGATAGCGTAGGCGCCATGTTTGCTGAAATTCTTGGTGAGGCTGTTTCCACGTAAAGAAATTGTTTTTTTAAGATTACGGCTTTAATATGTATTATAGCGCAAAAATTTATATATTAGTAAATTAGGAAAGTACTGTTTTCATGTCGATTTTAAGAAATCGAGTTTTCACCGGATCTACACGTTTTCAGACCCCCTGAACCCAAAAAAACATGTTTTTTAGGTTCAGGGGGTCTGAAAATGTGTAGATCCGGTGAAAACTCGATTTTAAAAAATCGACATGAAAACAATACTTTCCTTCCTATATATTCATATAGGCAAGAGAAAGTAAAATTAATTAAAAAGTTATTATTTATGAATACATATTATACGACGCCAAGTACACTTAGCAACCTTCTAGCAAGCAGCAGGCAAGTTTATGCAAAACAAACCAGTGAGCTGATATGCGCAGATGACCGACCAGTGCACATCTTTCTTCACCAACGTTTACTGTGAGACGTCCGATTAAAATATAATAGCTTATTCTTACTAGTAGGCTGCCGCTTGTAAGCGACCATCGTTCACTGTGCGCTTACCCTAAGAAGCACTTTGACGTCTTCATGATGCTGAACAACTTAAGCAACAAGATTTATGGACAACAGGAACATAAATAAAAAATCTGGTGTGAAACACTCACACAACTTTCTCTTGCTAATGCAAATAATTAACAGTAATCCTAAAATTAGTAATAAAACATTAGAAATAAACAAAAAACTAACCTCATTACACATAACCTAATTTTAATCATGAGTGAATGACGCAAAATGAAAATCAACCTGTTTGGCTTAAAAATACGGAAAATCACTCTTTCACGCTAAACTAGGCTCTATAGAGAAAAATGCCTACATAAAAGTTGTAGATCTTTTAATTTGCTATAAATTTGATTATATACTTTTTGTCGTAAAATCCATACTAAGGCCGATATCTTTAAAAAATTGATTTTTCACACATTTTTGTGAGAAAAAAACAGAAAATCGCTAATTACCGCTAAACTAAGCGTTATACAAAAAAATGTTTGAAATAAAAGTTGTAGGATTTTAAATTTTCTACATTTTTTATTATATAAATTTTTGCTCTAAAATGCATATTAAAGCCGCAATCTTAAAAAAACATTTCTTTTACTTGAAAACGGCCTCACCCAGAATTTCAGCAAACATGGGGCCTGCCCTATCTTGTAGAGCATAAAAAATTTAGTAAACCAGGCGATTTAAAAAAAAATTGTAGGACCAGTTTTTGAAAATATTGAAAACAAAGTGAAAAATTTCATGAATAAACTACTACTTCCGGTTGACCAATTTTGATGAAAATGTTCGTGTCTGGTCCAGTAATGGCATCTAACTTAAGTTTCAAGTTCGTGTGATGTTCCATTCTTGAGATATTCTATTCACATATGCACACACACAGAACAATAGCTAAAAACATGGTTTTGGGTTCAGGAGGTCTGAAAACGTGTAGATCCGGTGAAAACTCAATTTTGAAAAATCGACATGAAA
The DNA here is from genome assembly GCA_035578175.1 of Catonia carolina. Lineage (NCBI taxonomy): Eukaryota > Metazoa > Arthropoda > Insecta > Hemiptera > Achilidae > Catonia > Catonia carolina. The sequence continues at coordinate 10,381,682 of JAQMRL010000010.1, forward strand.
ACAATACTTTCCTTCGTATATATTCATATAGGCAAGAGAAAGTAAAAAGCAGCTTCATCATGACAATGTTCCTGGCAAGTGAGGTGGAGGAACTGGCAAGCAAGTTTTTTAATATTTATAAACATAATTTTTTTATTTAAAATAGTTTGATACATTTTAAACAGACATTACGTGTATGTAAAACTTATCAATAGTAATAAAATTTTCTTTTAAATAAATAAAATACACAACAATAAACAAAATAGATTCAAATATAGAATGGTTTCTATGGTATTATTTATCTGAGGTATTTCATTTTCATTTTGATTGTGGACTCATGAACATCTCTCTCTGCATTAACAACTCGGTTAGGATCTTAGCAGGAGATGTATGACATCATTTCTCTGGTCTGGTTTGGAATCACTAGTACATTACAAATAGCTTGCTATTTGGGTGTGCTGATGATTGGGTTTAAAGGAACTCTTATTGGCCTTTCCACAGCCGTGTTTCCACCAACACAGCTCCTCTTGTTGTATAGTGTAACGATCGCGAACGTCTATTTTCAAAATTTTGTTTGTATTTTTTTTTTATTTTTCTTCAAAATTCATTTTCTCAGGAGTACGGGGTGGATCGGCCATTATGACTTCCATAAATTTAATCGGTGACCTTACCAGGAGGGGAATGATGTTACGTTCTGACAAGATTCTAACAAAAAAATCATAAAAAAAACCTCGTTTAAAATTTATAAGACGTCAGAATAATTTTCGATCACCACGTTTACATACTCTGAAAAGCAAATATTCATAAAAACGTTGTATATTGCATAATTCTGTGACCTCTAGTACTTTCGGTTGGAATGGAACTAATTCGTTACAACTGAAATTAGTAGGGGTTACAGAGTTAACAGGGGTTCAAAATTTTACTAATAACTCAAAATTTAAATAAACTTCAAGTCTGAAATTTCATACATACAAGTTTATATACCGATGAAATCTGAAATCGTTTAAGTGGTGTTTGATTTATAAGCCTCTAAATGCATCCGATCTGTTGCAGCAACAAAAACACCGGCTCTTTTTTTCTTCTCATCCTCATATCGCAATATTAAAAAATCTGGTGTGAAACACTCACACAACTTTCTCTTGCCAATGCAAATAATTAACAATAATCCTAACATTAGTAATCAAATATCAGAAATAAACAAAAAACTAACCTCAATAAACATAACCTAATTTTAATTATGAGTAAAAGACGCAAAATGACAATCAACCTCAGTTTGGCTTAAAAATACGGATAATCACTCTTTCACGCTAAACTAGGCTCTGTAGAGAAAAATGCTCGAATTAAAAGTTGTAGATCTTTTAATTTCCTATAAATTTTATTATATATACTTTTGTCGTAAAATGCATAACAAGACCAAAATCTTAAAAAAATCGATTTATCACACGTTTTCGTGAGAAAAAAACAGAAAATCGCTAATTACCACTAAACTAAGCGTCATACAAAAAAATGTTGGAAATAAAAGTTCTAGGATTTTAAATTTTCTACATTTTTTATTATAAAAAATTTTGCACTAAAATGCATATTTAAGCCGCAATCTTAAAATAACATTTTTTTTACTTGAAAACAGCCTCACCCAGAATTTCAGCAAACATGGGGACAGCCCTATCTTGTAGAGCATAACAAATTTAGTAAACCAGGCAATTTTTTAAAAAATCGTAAGACCAGTTTTTGAGAAAATTGCAAAAAAGTGAAAAATTTTACGAATAAACTACTACTTCCAGTTGACCGATTTTGATGAAAATGTTCGTGTCAAAATGTAAAGGTACCTAACTTAAGTTTTAAGTTTCAAGTTTGTGTGATGTTCCGTTCTTGAGATATTCTGTTCACACACACACGCGCGTATACACACACACAAGCGCACGCACGCACGTACGTACGCGAGCGCGCGCACACACACACACAGACCAATCGCTAAAAACATGTTTTTGGGTTCAGGAGGTCTGTTTACGTGTAGATCGGGTGAAAACTCAATTTCGAAAAATCGACATGAAAACAATACTTTCCTTCCTATATATTCATATAGGCAAGAGAAAGTAAAAAGCAGCTTCATCATGACAATGTTCCTGGCAAGTGAGGTGGAGGAACTGGCAAGTTTTTTAATATTTATAATTACAATTTTTTTTATTTAAAATAGTTGGATAAATTTTGAAAAGACCTGACCTGTATGTAAAACTTATCTATAGTAATAATTTTCTTTTAAATAAATAAAATACACAACAATAAACAAAATAGATTCAAATATAGAATGGTTTCTATGGTATTATTTATCAAAGGTATTTCATTTTCATTTTCATTGTGGACTCGTGAACATCTCTCTCTGCGTTAACAACTCGGTTAGGATCTTGTTAGGGGATGTATGACATCATTTCTCTGGTCTGGTTTGGAATCACTCGTACATTACAAATAGCTTGCTATTTGTGTGTGCTGGTGATTGGGTTTGGAGGAACTCTTATTTCGATGAAGATGTTTACATACTCTGAAAAGCAAATATTCATAAAACCATTGTATATTGCATAATTCTGTGACCTCTAGTACTTTCGGTTGGAATGGAACTAATTCGTTACAGCTGAAATTAGTAGGGGTTACAGAGTTAACAGGGGTTCAGAATTTTACTAATAACTCAAAATTTAAATAAGCTACAAGTCTGAAGTTTCATACATACAAGTTTATATTCCGATGAATTCTGAAATAAATCGTTTTAGTGGTGTTTGATTTAAACGCCTTTAAATGCATCCGATCTATTGCAGCAACAAAAACACCAGCTCTTTTTTTCTTCTCATCCTGATATTGCAATATTAAAAAATCTGGTGTGAAACACTCACACAACTTTCTCTTGCCAATGCATATCATTTAAACAATATAACCTAACATTAGTAATAAAACATTAGAAATAAAAAAAAAACTAACCTCATAACATAACCTTATTTTAATCATGAGTGAAAGATGCAAAATGAAATTCAACCTCAGTTTGGCTTAAAAATATGGATAATCACTCTTTCATGCTAAACTAGGCTCCGTAGAGGAAAATTCTTTAAATAAAACTTGTAGATCTTTTAATTTCCTATACATTTGATTATATACACTTATGTCGTAAAATGCATACCAAGGCCGAAAAATCTTATAAAAATCGATTTTTCACACGTTTTTGTGAGAAAAAAACAGAAAATCACTAATTACCACTAAACTAAGCGTTATACAAAAAAAATGTTTGAAATTAAGTAGTAGAATTTTAAATTGTCTACAACTTTTATTATATAAATTTTTGCGCTAAAATGCCTATTAAATCCGCAATCTTAAAAAAACGTTTTACGTGAAAAAAGCCTCACCAAGAATTTCCACAAACATGGCGCCTACCTTATCTTGTAGAGCATAAAAAATTAAGTAAATGAGGTGATTTTTAAAAGAATCGTAGGTTATGTTTATGGAGGTTAGTTTTTTGTTTTTTTCTAAGGTTTTATTACTAATATTAGGTTATATTGTTCATTATTTGCATTGGCAAGAGAAAGATTTTTTTAATACATATTGAAAAAGATTACCTATGACTTAAATGTTCATGAACCTTACTTAACATTTGTTACCACTACTTTTCATAATGATTGTTTATCCACGTTAGAAATTTCACATTTAATGTTCACTAATTCAATTCCCGTGAGGAGTTAGAGCTGGTCTCCCATCGGGCGCCTCCCCAGGTGGTGGATAGGGGAACGGCCACCAGATATGGTGGTTACCGTAGAAGAAGGGGCGAACCAAAACCAGCATAACCGAGTGATTGCCGGTATAAGCAATTCCCCACTTACTGGCCAACAGCTTCGGGTGGAAGAGCCAGGAAGTGGTAGGGCACTCTTTTGTCCTGGAATTGAGAAATTGGTTCCGAAGGCGGAGGAACTAGAAGTAGTTCAACGGCATAAGGATGAAGCAAGAACGGGTCTCTACTTCATTAAGGGTTCAAATGAGCACCTATAGTATCATCATGATGACTGGCATCAATGCAAAATATTCCGGATTTATTCCCTCAATCGGATCTCCGGGAGAGAATGTTTTGATGAGTGGTCAAGAGGGATGGCACAAAAGAGCGGAGGCACATTCCATGCGTTTTGGTACATGGAATGTGAGAACAATGGCACAACCTGGAAAGACGCAAAACACTATTTTGGAAATGGAACGGCTGAATATAGACTTATTGGGAATCAGTGAAATGAGACGGCCGGGTTCAGGTTGCAGCGTGGAGGGCGATTTCAAGATTTACTATTCGGGATCTGACAACAATACTTTCCAACATGGTGTGGGCATAATTATTCACAAAAAATGGGCACAATGTGTGACAAATTTTGTTCCTATCTCAGAGAGATTGATGCTCATTCAAATAAATTCTAGGCCAGTGAATATTAATGTGATACAGTTGTATGCACCGACAACAGACCATGGGGATGATGAAGTTGAACAGCTGTATGAGCAAATAGCTGATATTATCGGAACCGTGCCAAAGCAGGAGATGTTGTTGATCATGGGTGACTTTAACGCCAAAGTGGGAAGTGGAAGAACTGGCGAACACATAGGCTGTTTTGGTCTGGGTGAAAGGAATGACCGAGGAGATAGACTCAGCGTTTTTGCTGCAGAACACGAACTAATTGTTGCAAATACCTTCTATCAACAACACCCTAGGCGTTTGTATACGTGGAAGTCTGTGGATGGTAGAACAAGGAATCAAATTGATTATGTATTGATCAATAAGAGGTACAGAAATAGTATCACGAATATCAAAACATATCCTGGAGCGGATGTTATGTCAGACCACAACCCACTCATAGTAAACATCAACTCAAGGTGGAAAAAAGTGAACAAGAAAATGCCCAAAAAATATGAATATAGAAGACTGAAGGTGGAACAGGTACGAAAGGATGTGATCGAGAAATTGCAGGAGATGAATATGTGCGGTGGAGATGTGGATGTGGAGGTTGAGTTGCATCAATTACAAGAGAGGATAAATAATATTAAAGAAGAATGCCTAAAGCCAGATCATATTATGAAGAAAACCTGGATGACTGAAGAAATCTTGGAACTTATGAACAAGAGAAGAACTTATAAGAACAAGAGTGTAGAATACAGAATGGTTCAGCGGGAAATTAGAGAAGCAAAAGAGAAGGAAAAGAGAGGAAAAGAGATGGCATTATGTCAGGAGATAGAGAAATGCCAGGAGAAAGGGGACAATTTTAATTTACACAAAAAAGTAAAGGAAGTGGCTGGCACAAGAAGAAAGAGAACAACACAAGTACTTACGGATAATGAAGGAAGAATAATCACAAACAAGATGGAAGTGAAACAAGTATGGGAGAATTATATCCAACAACTTTTCTATGACCAAAGGCCAAGTGCTCCAATAGTTGAGGGGGATGATAGCCCAGCGATTTTAGAAGACGAAGTATGCGCAGCTGTGAAAAATGCAAAAGAACAGAAAGCTGTAGGACCTGATGGAATACCAGCCGAAATAATAAAGCTCTTCCAAGGGGAAAATTTGAAATGGCTTACTGCTTTATTTAATAGAATATATAATAGCGGAAATATACCGCAGGAATGGTTAAATTCGGAATTTATAACTCTTCCCAAAAAACCCGGAGCAAGGAAATGTACAGATTTTTGAACTATTAGTCTTATGAGCCATCTCCTTAAAATATTCCTTAAAGTGATTCATGGCAGAATATACAAAAAGTGTGAAGAACAAATATCCGATTCTCAGTTTGGATTCCAAAGAGAGAGGCTCTTTTCTCTATACAGGTACTGTTCCAGCGTTGCCGTGATGTAAATTGTGACGTTTTTGTCTGTTTTGTCGACTATCAAAAGGCGTTTGATAGGGTGCAACACGATAAGATGGTTGAAGTGCTCAGGAGGACTGGAATAGATGCAAAAGATCTTAGAATTATTATAAACCTGTATTGGAACCAGATCTCTTCAGTCAGAGTGGAAGATGAGTGTACAAATAGCGTGAAGATTTTGAGAGGCATTCGCCAGGGGTGTATACTGTCGCCGGTAATTTTCAACGTTTACTCAGAATACATATTCCGAGAGGCAGTGCAGGGCAGTGAAGAGGGAATTACGCTAAACGGGGAGAAGATCAATAATATTCGATACGCCGATGACACTGCTATTTTCTCGGATAGTATAACCAGTTTGCAAAGGTTAATGAATAGGGTAACAGAACATAGCAGAAAGTATGGTTTAGACATTAACATAAGCAAAACGAAATTTATGATTATTAGCAAGCATATGAATATAAGAGGGAATATTAAAATAGACGGTGTACCCTTGGAAAGAGTTAAGCAGTATACTTATCTAGGCAGCAATGTAAACGAGGATTAGGATCACACGCAAGAAATTAAGATACGCATAGAAAAAGCCAGAGTGGCCTTCAACAATATGCGAAAAATTTTCAAAACTCACGACCTTACACTTGCTATCAAAACGCGTCTCCTTCGATGTTATGTGTTCTCTGTACTGTTCTATGGCGTGGAAGCTTGGACGCTCACTGAGGCCTCAACCAGGAGGCTTGAAGCCTTTGAAATGTGGCTTTATCGAAGAATGTTACGCGTATCATGGAGGGACAGTCACCAATGTAGAAATTCTTCGAAGGATGAATAAAGATAAAGAGGTTCTTGACATCGTGAAAGTGCGAAAGCTCCAATACCTGGGACACATTATGCGCAATAAGAACCGTTACGTGTTGCTCCAAAAGATTCTGCAAGGAAAGGTGTATGGTGCGAGAGGTCCCGGTAGAAGAAGGATTTCATGGTTGAAAAATCTAAGAACGTGGTTCAACCAGTCGACGACCCAACTTTTCAAAGCAGCTGTTTCCAAAGTCAGAATAGCCATCATGATAGCCAACATCCGAACCGGATAGGCACCATAAGAAGAAGAAGAGAATTCAATTCGTCGAAGTAAATGATGATTGATTTTAAAAACAACAATTGTAAATACCGAAACTTGAAAAAGTTTGCTGGCGTTAAGATCTAGAGATTTTGGAGGCCACTCCTAATTCTCATAACGGCTGTTTTGAGAATTGAGGGGTACAAAAAAGAGGCTGCTATAAGAAAAGGTGTATGACAAGGTTGTTCATTGTCACCACTACTTTTTAACTTGTATATAGAAAAGGCTTTAAATGAAGTGAAGGAGAAATTTGACGCAGGAATTAAAATTCAAGGCGAAACAATAAAAATGCTGAGATTCGTCGATGATATAGTAGTATTAGCCGAGACAAAGAAAGAGCTAGAGGATGTCTTAAATGGAATGGATGAGATCTTGAGAAAGGATTACTTCATGAAAATTAATAAGAACAAAACGAAAGTGTTGTGCAGCAGCAAGAGTGGTTTAGAAGTGATGGGAAATGTATAAGTAGGCAACGAAAACATACAGCAAGGTGAGGAATTCTGCTATCTAGGGAGTAAAATAACAAAGGATGGTAGAAGCACAAGTGATATCAAAAGTAGAATTTGCTCAAGCTAGAAAAGCCTTTGAAATAAAAAAAACAGCTTACTGACAATAAGCATTGATTTACAGATTAGGAAAAATTTCTTAAAACATTATGTTTGGAGTGTAGCATTATACGGAAGTGAAACGTGGGTGATAGGGGCTGTAGAAAAGAAGAGGATAGAAGCTTTCGAAATGTGGTGTTATAGGAAAATGTTAAAGATTAGGTGGGTGGACAAAATAAGTAATTTAGAGGTTCTTAGGAGAGTGGATGAAAAAAGAAGTATACGGAAGCATCTTACCACAAGAAGAGATACGCTAGTGGGGCATATCTTAAGACATCCAGGTATTGGGCTATCAATAATGGAGAGTAATATTGAGTGAGTAAACTGTAGGGGGAGGCAAAGATTAGAATATGTAAAGAAAATTACAAAAGATGTAGGGTGTTACAGGTATGTACGAGGGCGAATCAAATATAAACGGTAATTTTTAAAATTATATAAATTGAATAATATTATACAAAAACTATGCCTTCAACATTTTTCAATATAGTCTCCTGCATTATCTACACACTTCTGCCACCGATTTGGAAGCTTGAATATTGCCTGTTCAAAAAAAGATTGAGGGAGAGTTGTCAACCAATCGCGCACGTGCTTCTCGACATCTTCATTGGTATCAAATCGTTTTCCTCCAAGTGATTCTTTCAGAGGCACAAACAAAAAGTAGTCACAAGGGGACAAGTATGGACTATAAGGAGGGTGTTCGAGAGTTTCCCAGCCCATTTCTTCCAATTTATCCCTTGTCAACAATGCGGTGTGAGGCCTTGCGTTGTCATGGAGAAGGATGACATCTCTAATGGGCACACCTCGTCTTTTGTTTCGGTAACTGGTTTTTGCCGACTGTAGCACCTGGCAGTAGTAAGCCGCATTCACTGTTAGTTGATCGTGAAGAAAATCAATGAGTAGAACTCCCCTTGAGTCAAAAAAAATTGTTGCAAGAATTTTTCTGGCTGAGAGACGAGTTTTGGCTTTCACTGGGCAGCCTTCATCCTTCCTTCGCTACTCCTTACTTGCCATTTTCGATTCGGGAGTGTAATGGTGGACCCACGTCTCATCACATGTGACGATGTGCCTCAAAAAATCTTCACCTTCTTCTTGAAATCGATGCAGAAGTCTCCCGGCGATCTCCGACCTGACCTGTTTTTAATTTCCGGACAGCAACCTCGGAACCCATCGAGCACTAATCTTTCTGAAGCCAAGGTGGTCTGTGATTGCAGACTGAACACTCCCGTAGCTGACACCAATTTCTGACGAGATTTCTTGAACAGTTAACTGGCGATCACCTTCAATAAGCTCTCGAACGGCACTAATGTTGTCATCTTGACTTGACCTTGGGCGTCGATGGTGACTTTCGTTTTCAACACGTTCTCGCCCACCCCTAAATTCTCTGGCCCACGTATACACTCGATTCTTAGACAGAGTAGTGTCCCCAAACTGTGCCCGCAAACATGTAAAAATTTCCGAAGGCTTAACACGTTCATTTGCTAAAAATTCTATGACGATTCGTTGCGCAACAGATGGATGTACCTCTCACTCAGTCATGGCTGTACTGACGGCAGAACGCAACAATGCTGTGAAGTAAGCTGTTTCCCCCACTCCTATTAAACAAAACAACAACTGCTCACCGCCACATCTGGTCCGAACGTGTTTGGTACAGTCAACAGCAAAATTACCGTTTATATTTGATTCGCCCTTGTAGATATGGAACGGCTTGCGCAAGATAGAACAGCTTGGAGAACTGCATCAAACCAGTCGAGAGACTAATGACAAAAAAAACCTTTCGATATTAAATGATGCCCAAAATATATCCCGGAACTAACATTCCTTATGAAGTAAATCTAACACTGTGAATATAACTTCCAGAGTATTTCTAGGAGAGTAAATCAAATGTTAAATTGTATCCTTCCGAACTTGCACAGTTATCACTGACGGTAAATCTGTGCATTTGCGATCTTGTAAACTCCCAGTCTTATGAAAATTAATTTAACAAACGCAAAATTGTCAATTTATTTGGAACACTAGAATCGAAAATAATTTCTAATTAAAAATATTTTAACTGAAACTTGTCTTTTACTCACTTGCAAGATTTATAAGCGAAATAAATCTCAAGAATAAATGTATGTTCATCTATGGAAAACGACATTGTTTACACAATAGAGACGAATGGATAACACAATAGCACTGGTGCACAATAACAACATTTCAATTGTTACGGCTGTTAACTTTGAATACATTATTGCAAGTTGTAATGTAAGAAGACAAAAAATTACCTATTATAAATTATAACATAATTATAATATTAATTAATTATTATTAATTTTATAAATTATTAATTGTTATAATTATTAATAATATAAAAATTATAAAAAGTACCTAAAAGTTACTTCTACTATTTTAATGTTACGAATACGTTCTTTTTTAAACACCCATTACTTAAAACGTTTCTAATAATAACAATATTATTACATATAAATTATTATAGTTAACTTGATTACTGAGAGAAAAAAACCAAAAACCAAGAAAACAAAATAATGGCTCCATATGGGAAGAATTACACAACACTATCACTGGATTAAAATATTAAAGTCACTTAAATAAAAATGTTATAAATAAACACATGTTATAAGTAAATGCAATGTGTTTTTTAACAAAACGAAACGATTGTTGTGAAATTAAAATTATGTAACTGCTTCAATTAGTCTATAATAAAAAAATTGATTTTTCACACATTTTCGTGAGAAAAAAAAGAAAAACGTTAATTATCGCTAAACTAAGCGTTATACAATTAAATGTTGTAGGATTTCAAATTCTCTAAATTTTTTATTATATAAATTTTTGCGCTAAAATGCATATTAAAGCCATAATCTTAAAAAAAAATGTTTTAACATGAAAACAGCCTCACCAAGAATTTCAGCAGACATGGCGCCTACCTTATCTTCTACAGCATAAAAAAATTTAGTAAATCGGGCAATTTTTAAAAAAAAAATCATAGGACCAGTTTTTGCGATAATCGCAAAAAAGTGAAAAATTACACGAATAAACTACTACTTCCAGTAGACTGATTTTGATGAAAATGTTCGTGTCGGGTCCGGTAGTGGTATGTAACTTAAGTTTCAATTTTCAAGTTCGTACGATGTTCTGTTCTTGAGATATTTTGCACGCACGCACGCGCGCGCGCACACACAGACCAATCGCTAAAAACACATGTTTTTTGGGTTCAGGGGATCTGGAAACGTGTAGATCCGATGAAAACTCGATTTTGAAAAATCGACATGAAAACACTACTTGCCTTCCTATACAAAAAAAAACTTGCCTTCCTATACACAAAAAATATAACATAAAAAAATTTTAGTTTCTATTTGACTGCCCCATGAATGATGAAGACTATCTTCAAGATCAACATAACATTAATTGAAAAACATCTTCAATTACAATTTAAAATTTAAAAAATTAATCACTTACCTTTGATCGATGAAAATATAAGTCTTCAATAGGCCGTGTATATTCGTGATTGATTCTAATACAACAGTTCCGTTCCCAGGAAGAACTTCGAGTTTGTTCTTCGAGACAACATCACGAAAATGCTTCAATGCAAACTGAACCTAAACAAAACAAATTATTACATCAATAAAATTAGGTTTTACCCACAACAGGCAGATGAAGTGTTAACCCTTTCAATCCCAATTTTTTTTAACTATACACAAAAAATTTGGTGTGAAACACTCACACAACTTTCTCTTGCCAATACAAATAATTAACAATAAACGTAACATTAATAATAAAAAATTAGAAATAAACAAAAACTAACCTCAAAAAAAAACCTTATTTTAATCATGAATGAAAGACACAAAAGAAAAATCAACCTCAGTTTGGCTTAAAAATACGGAAAATCACTCTTTCACGCTAAATTAGGCTCTGTAGAGAAAAATGTTTTAAATAAAAGTTGTAGATCTTTCAATTTCCTACAAATTTGATTATATACACTTTTGTTGTTAAATGCATGCTAAAGCCCGAAATCTTAAAAAAAATCGATTTTTCACACGTTTTCATGAAAAAAAAAACAGAAAATTCCCAATTACCGCTAAACTAAGCGTTATACAAAAAAATGTTTGAAATAAAAGTTGTAGGACTTTAAATTCTCTACAACTTTTATTATATAAATTTTTGCCCTAAAATGCATATTAAAGCTGTAATCTTAAAAAAACAATTTCTTTACATGAAAACAGCCTCACCGAGAATTTCAGCAAACATGACGCCTACCCTATTTTGTAGAGAATAAAAAATTGAGTAAACCAGGTGATTTTAAAAAAAATCGTAGGACCAGTTTCTGAGAAAATCGCAAAAAAGTGAAAAATTACACGAATAAACTACTACTTCCAGTTGACAGATTTTGATGAAAATGTTCGTGTCGGGTCCGGTAGTGGTATGTAACTTAAGTTTCAAGTTTCAAGCTCGTACAATGTTCTATTCTTGAGATATTTTGTACACACACACACACACACAGACCAATCGCTAAAAACATGTATTTTTGGGTTCAGGAGGTCTGAAAACGTGTAGATCCGATGAAAAGTCGATTTCGAAAAATCGACATGAAAACAATACTTTCCTTCCTATATATTCATATAGGCAAGAGAAAGTAAAAATATATTTATTTAAAACTACTCAACAGGAACTTTATTTTACAACAGCCTATACCAACTGATGACTAACACTTAATAACAGAAAACATAAAAATCTGGTGTGAAACACTCACACAACTTTCTCTTGCCAATGCAAATAATTAACAATAAACCTAACATTAGTATTAAAACATTAGAAATGAACAAAAACTAACCTCAAAAACATAACCTTATTTTAATCATGAGTGGAAGACGCAAAATGAAAATCGAACTCAATTTGGCTTAAAAAAAACGGAAAATCACACTTTCACGCTAAACTAGGCTCTGTAGAGAAAAATTCTCTAAACAAAAGTTGTAGATCTTTTAATTTTCTATAACTTTTATTATATACACTTTTGTCGTAAAATGCAAACTAAGACCGAAATGTTAAAAAAATCGATTTTTCTCACGTTTTCGTGAGAAAAAAAACAGAAAATCGCAAATTACCGCTAAACTAAGCGTCATACAAAAAAATGTTTGAAATAAAAGTTGTAGGTTTTTAAATTCTCTACAACTTTTATTATATAAGTTTTTGCGCTAAAATTTATATTAAAACCGTAATCTTAAAAAAACAACGTTTTTACGTGAAAAGAGCCTCACCGAGAATTTCAGCAGACATGGCGCCTACCCTATCTTGTAGAGAATAAAAAATTGAGTAAAATAGGCGATTTTTAAAAAAATCGTAGGACCAGTTTTTGAGAAAATCGCAAAAAACTGAAAAATTATACGAATAAACTACTACTTCCGGTTGACCGATTTTGATGAAAATGTTCGTGTCGCGTCCGGTAGTGGTATGTAACTTAAGTTTCAAGTTTCAAGTTCGTACGATGTTCCGTTCTTGAGATATTCTGTTCACACACACACACACACACACACACACACACACACACACACAGACACACAGACACACACACAGACCAATCGCTAAAAACATGTTTTTTGGATTCAGGGGGTCTGAAAACGTATAGATCCGGTGAAAACTCGATTTCGAAAAATCGACATGAAAACAATACTTTCCTTCCTATATATTCATATAGGCAAGAGAAAGTAAAAAACAACTGCACATTAATTTATTTTCTAGCTCAAATCATCATCGTTAATGATGAGTCATACAAAAGAGAAATGATTATAATATTCGGTACGCCTCGAGAAATTGAAATTCAAGATTCATTTAAATTTCATATTCGTAGAGATATCACAAACAATAATACTCTGACAACACGTGATGATTTAACTGGTTCACATTTTTCTTATATTACAACAAACATAAATAATATAGTATTGAAAATACCATTTTACATCCATCATATACTGCATTAAACCTTTCTTACCCAGTGTGGCATAGAAGTCACATTGGAGTGACATAAAACAGACATAAAAACTTTAATTGTTAGCGACTACTTTTGATTAAAGAGCGCTGGATGTGAAGTGTGATAATTTTCTGTACCCTAGCCAGGAATCGAACCTGAGACCTCCGCTTTGCAGTGTAAGATGTTGACCACTACGCCACGGACGCGACCATTAGTTTCTTTTTTAAAGTTAATTTTAGTTTTAAATATTCATGATCATTTACTAAAATAAAGTAGCATTTCTTCGAGTATGTTGAATGTACATACAAGTACATTTTTTAGGCTGTAAATTTTTTAGGCTGTAGATTTTACCAATATTTTTGAATTGTAACATTTTTTGAGTCTTAAATAATGCTTTGATATTAAAATCATATTTAGTTTTTTTGCTACAAATCTAAGCAAGAGGAAGCCTGCACATAATTTTACTTATTCATCTTCTTCTTCTTCTTCCTTTCACGGGTTAGGCGTTGCTGCCTGTTCCGAACCTCCACCATCTGCCCATCTCTTCCTTGGACGTCCTCGATCCCTTTTACCCCTTGGCTTGTACCATAGTGCCTGCTTGGGTACTCTTTCATCCTTCATTCTACCTAAGTGATCTATCCACTTCTTCCTGCCCTCCATTACTTTATCACTTATGGAGAAGATATTAAGATGTTGTCGTATCTCCGTGTTTCTGTAACGGTCCTCTCTACTACAGCCATAAGTTTGCCGGAGAAATCTCATTTCTGCTGCTTGTAATCGGCTCTCTTCCCGTCTTGACAGAACCCACGTTTCACTTCCGTAAAGTACTGTTGGAGCAGCTATCGTTTTATAAAATCTCATTCTAGTGTCTTTACTTGTGATGTTTTGCAAGTTCCTGTGGATAGTACCACATATGTGTTGAAATCGGTGGATCCTATCATACACCTCCTTACCCTGTTGATAAGTTACATCGCAACCTAGATAGTTAAAATGGGATATCTGTTCTATAATCTTATTATATATGACAATTTTACTTCTGACAGGATCCTTCCCCCTGAATGCCATTACCCTTGTCTTTTTGGTTGAAATTGTCAAATTATATTCCTGGCATATTCTACTTATCTCATACACTGCTCTCTGCAGGTCATCCTCCTTCTCCTGTAATATTATCAGGTCGTCAGCAAATAAAAGGCAGTTTAACTTCAAACTTTCATTCATGTAGATACCTGAATGTACTAATGGTTTCCAACTCTTGATCACGTCATTTATAAAAATATTAAATAGCGTGGGAGATAGTCCACATCCTTGTCTTAGTCCTTTATTAATTATTATTTCATCAGAGTAGGAATTCCCCGTATCTACTTTGATTTTCGTATCTTTATATAAGCTTTTAGCTGCCCTTATGAGATGGGGCGGATTTCCTGTCTTCTGCAACACTTTTACTTTACTTGTTCATATTGTTGGGAACTTTGATACCATCAAGCCCAATGTGTGACATATCTGTCACACTTTTTTGTCACACCATCAAAAAAAGGCTGAAGGTCTAAAAGTGATTTTATTTCACTTAAATGTCAGTAAAGTGTATGAAACAATGTACAAATATTTGTTTGTGTATAGTTAAAAAATTTGGGATTGAAAAAGTTAAGGTGTGATCAAAAAATATCGTGAATAATTTTATTACGAACAAAGTAATAAGCTAACTCCAAATTTGAATTATTCTCCTTCAAAATACTCTCCTTGACTAGCAATGAAATTGAAAATTATAGTTGTTGTTTAGGTCATTAGCCTAAAGGCTGGTTTGAACCTCTACTATGCTTTTCACGTTTGATTAGCTCTGCTGTTTCACATGTTTAGACCAATCAGAACGTTTGCCAGCGTTCTCAGATTGTACCTGACAAACATTACGCGCACATGCGTGGGTTAATCTTGCATCTTGTACTGAACACATCGATTATAGAGCGCGTTGACATAAAATACTTTATAATATAATCAGCTGGTCTAAATTTTCATAGTTGTTTATTATTGAAAGACCAAAAAATCTGGTGTGAAACACTCACACAACTTTCTCTTGCCAATGCAAATAATTAATAATAAACCTAACATTATTAATAAAATATTAGAAATAAACAAAAACTAACCTCAAAAACATAACCTTATTTTAATCATGAGTGAATGACGCAAAATGACAATCGAACTCAGTTTGGCTTAAAACTACGGAAAATCACGCTTTCACGCTAAACTAGGCTCTGTAGAGAAAAATGCTCTAAACAAAAGTTGTAGATCTTTTAATTTTCTATAAATTTAATTATATAGGGTCTACACTTTTGTCGTAAAATGCATACTAAGACCGAAATGTTAAAAAAATCGATTTTTCTCACGTTTTCGTGAGAAAAAAAACAGAAAATCGCAAATTACCGCTAAACTAAGCGTTATACAAAAAAATGTTTGAAACAGAAGTTGTAGGTTTTTAAATTCTCTACAACTTTTATTATATAAGTTTTTGCGCTAAAATTTATATTAAAGCCGTAATCTTAAAAAAACAACGTTTTTACGTGAAAACAGCCTCACCGAGAATTTCAGCAAACATGGCGCCTACCCTATCTTGTAGAGAATAAAAAGTTGAGTAAAATAGGCGATTTTAAAAAAAATCGTAGGACCAGTTTTTGAGAAAATCGCAAAAAACTGAAAAATTATACGAATAAACTACTACTTCCGGTTGACCGATTTTGATGAAAATGTTCGTGTCGCGTCCGGTAGTGGTATGTAACTTAAGTTTCAAGTTTCAAGTTCGTACGATGTTCCGTTCTTGAGATATTCTGTTCACATACACACACACACACACACACACAGACAGACCAATCGCTAAAAACAAGTTTTTTGGGTTCAGGGGGTCTGAAAACGTATAGATCCGGTGGAAACTCGATTTTGAAAAATCGACATGAAAACAATACTTTCCTTCCTATATATTCATATAGGCAAGAGAAAGTAAAAAATGGCTGATGAAATAATTAACAGAGCTAGGAGAGCAAGTCTTGGTAACGTTGCTGTCAAGTGATTGGCTAGCTATAAAGTTGGTGGGGGGCAATGCATACGTTCAGAGCTCATCACCCTTGAAAAATAGTATAGAAGCTTTAATAAGTTAAACGAGGAGTGAGGTGGTTTACAATTACCTTCCTCACTGAGTAGAAAAGTATGCTTATCAGCATGCCATACCTCCAAAAATCAATTATTTTCCACCCTCCAAATGACACCATCACTTCAGTCACCACAGGGTCTGGCTGTATAATGAAATTCATTACTCTCAGAAGAAAATAACTCTTGACTATTTTATTTTGCAAAACTGATAAGCTCTGAATGTACGCATTCTTCTTCTTAGCGTGCCTGTCCGGTTCGAACGCTGGCTGTCATCATGGCTATCTTGGTCTTGTCATCTGCAATGCGGAACAGTTGGGCCGAGCTTTTCCCATACCAGTCTCTCAGGTTAGCAAGCCAGGATATTCTTCTTCGGCCTGGCTGCCTTCTACCATCCAATCTTCCCTGCAGGATGCGCTGCAACAGTTCGTATCTACCGTGGTTCCTCATAATATGACCGAGGTATTGCAACTTGCGACACTTAATGGTGTTTATTGGTCACCCTATCTGTCCATGGTATCCTCAGCATTCTTCTGTACACCCAAAGTTCGAAGGCTTCAAGTTTAGTAGTGGTCGCCCTCGTCAACGTCCAAGACTCTACTCCGTACAGAAGAACGGAAAACACGTAACACCGCAAGAGTCGCAACTTAGTGCCCATAGTGAGATCATGACTCTTAAACGCGGAACTCATTGCGTTGAAAACACTCCTTGCCTTACCAATACGGCACTTGATCTCTTGTGAGTTTTCCCAGGCTTCATTGATAATAGTGCCCAAATACGGATACCATGCTAGTACGCATTGCACAAGTATTTTTGAACCATGTCTTACAAGTATGATATTTGCATAGAATTTAAATGGCAACAACTTGTGCAATTAACACAGGCTCCCTCCGCAGCATAGTGGTAGCGTGCTAGCCTACAACGCAGAGGTTCCAGGTTCGATTCCCGGCCAGAGTCTGGAAATTTTCACAAGTTAAAACCAACCGTTTATTACATAAACCGCCGTACTTGCTAATAACCGTGCCATTGATGCAACTTTAAATAAACAAAAAATCTGGTGTGAAACACTCACACAACTTTCTCTTGCCAATGCAAATGATTAATAATAAACCTAACATTATTAATAAAATATTGGAAATAAACAAAACACTAACCTCAATAAACATAACCTTATTTTAATCATGAGTGAAACACTCAAAATGAAAATCAACCTCAGTCTGGCTTAAAAATACGGAAAATCACTATTTCACGCTAAACTAGGCTCTGTAGAGAAAAATACGTTAAATAAAAGTTGTAGATCTTTAAATTTCCTATAAATTTGGTTATATACACTTTTGTCGTAAAATGCATACTAAGGCCGAAATCTTAAAAAATTCGATTTTTCACACGTTTTCGTGAGAAAAAATCAGAAAATCGCTAATTACTGCTAAACTAAGCGTCATACAAAAAAATGTTTGAAACAAAAGTTGTAGGTTTTTAAATTCTCTACAACTTTTATTATATTGGTTTTTGCGCTAAAATTTATATTAAAACCGTAATCTTAAAAAAACAACGTTTTCACGTGAAAACAGCCTCACCGAGAATTTCAGCAAACATGGCGCCTACCCTATCTTGTAGAGAATAAAAAATTGAGTAAAATAGGCGATTTTAAAAAAAATCGTAGGACCAGTTTTTGAGAAAATCGCAAAAAACTGAAAAATTATACGAATAAACTACTACTTCCGGTTGACCGATTTTGATGAAAATGTTCGTGTCGCATCCGGTAGTGGTATGTAACTTAAGTTTCAAGTTTCAAGTTCGTACGACGTTCCGTTCTTGAGATATTCTGTTCACACACAGACACACAGACACACACACACACACAGACCAATCGCTAAAAACATGTTTTTTGGGTTCAGGGGGTCCGAAAACGTATAGATCCGGTGAAAACTCGATTTCGAAAAATCGACATGAAAACAATACTTTCCTTCCTATATATTCATATAGGCAAGAGAAAGTAAAAATTGAGTAAAATAGGCGATTTTAAAAAAAATCGTAGGACCAGTTTTTGAGAAAATCGCAAAAAACTGAAAAATTATACGAATAAACTACTACTTCCGGTTGACCGATTTTGATGAAAATGTTCGTGTCGCGTCCGGTAGTGGTATGTAACTTAAGTTTCAAGTTTCAAGTTCGTACGACGTTCCGTTCTTGAGATATTCTGTTCACACACAGACACACACACACACAGACCAATCGCTAAAAACATGTTTTTTGGGTTCAGGGGGTCTGAAAACGTATAGATCCGGTGAAAACTCGATTTCGAAAAATCGACATGAAAACAATACTTTCCTTCCTATATATTCATATAGGCAAGAGAAAGTAAAAACTGAAACATTGATGCTCGACTTGGATTTAAACACTGGTCCTACCATATGGTCAGAAAAAGTCGCTGCAAACTTCTTTCTATATTATCGTACGGCCTCTACCATGTTTAAAATTAGTCTGTAATACTAACAGGGGATTCAAATAGCAACGCGAAGGACCACCCCAACCAACAATCCCCTAAGTCAAGAGTAACTGGACAGTAGAAAAGTAAACCGTTTACTGAGTTTTAATTTCAAGGACACTTTTAAGTTTCTTAAATAAATGGTTTTTCTATTAAGCTGACGTATCAATTAATGTGTTCTTCCATCGAAGCAAAAAAATCAACAATTATTCCTAAATACGTTATTGAATTAATAATCCTAATGTTGACTTCATAATTGGAAGTATTTCTAGAAGGCATTTTCCGAAAGGATCTTCAGCTGGTCCATCGTGGCTTTCTCAATATTGAGAATGGTGGCAAACCATTTTCTTTTTAGCACAGTTTTTATTTTTGGGAAGAACCCAAAAGTTGTATGGAGTTAAATTCAAAAGGTAAGACAAATTTAAAGAGAAATAAATCTGTTTTTCGGCCAATAACTGCCAGATCAGAAGCAAGGTGTGGCACAAGGTGTTATTGTGATGAAGAAAGAAACCATTGGCCATTTTCTGTTCTCTTTCACTGTACATCGTTTTGTAAACATTCTAGTACACCCTTGTAGAATTAGAGTTTACAGTTCCCTAAACACATTGTTAAAAATCTATGATGTGCGACAGACATGGTAAACAAGACCTCATTCTTCCAGCTCTGAAGCCGACCAACATATCACAACTTTTTCAAACTTTACACTCGATACCTTAAAGAATCAGGGTATCAGACTTGTTACTTTTATGGATATAACATCAGTAGTTGCTGCTACAAAAATTCAATCACCGTATTTTTTGATAACACCTCATTACGTACAAATTTATATGTAGTAAATAAACAACTTAAATAAAGAGAAACCAATTAAATAACGGGTGATTCAAAAAGAGCGCCGGTTTTTACACGGCTGGTAAATTTTTGTTTATCGGTTGGCAACATTGTTAGACCTCATTTCTATTTCGGAGAACATTCCGATTGACGATTCAGTTGTAGTTTCTCTTGTTCGCAGTGTAGTACTCTCGCAGTCTGTGTCTAACCATGGAGAAGTTTACTATTGCACAACGAGTGTTAATCGTCAAAACATTTTACCAGAGTGGAGAGAGTTATGCGGCTACTGTCAGGCGACTTCGCGGTACTCTAGGACGTAATGAAGCACCGAATGAATCAACAGTTCGCAGGCTCATGAAAAAGTTTTTTGAGACGGGTTCAACAGTCGACCTGAAAAGTTCTGGACGTCGTCGTTCTGGCCGAACTGAGCAGAACGTTGCGTTGATTCGTGACAGTGTGGCTGTTAGCCCAGCAAAATCAATACGTCGCCGTTCTCAACAATTGGATTTACGATGTTCTTCTGTACGGAGAATTCTTCGGTACGATCTCCAATATCACCCGTATAAAATTAAGTTTCTGCACGAGAAACAATGTTGTTGCTCCGTGAACGGTTCCAGGATCGCATCATTTCTCGTAATTCCGACCATCAATGGCCACCAAGGTCGTGTGACTTGACGCCTTGTGACTTTCATCTTTGGGGTCATCTGAAGTCATTGGTGTATGCCAATAAACCCCGAAACATCAATGACTTGAAGGAGGAAATTCGACGGGTTATCGGGCAAATGGAAGTCGAAACTTGTCGTGCAGTAATATCCAATTTCATGGACAGAGTTGATGCGTGCCAGCGCAGTAGAGGAGGACACATGCATGACATCATTTTTCATACATGAAATCGGAAGGTAAGATGAACTTGTTGATGTATTTATTTTCAGTTTTTCAAAAAAATAAATCTCTTAATTTGATATATCAAAGCCGGCGCTCTTTTTGAATCACCCTATAGTTACCTGTTTGACATGGCTGTCAAGGTCACGAACTGGATTCCTTTCCTGTGGGGTGTCTGAAGTGCTAGTGGTGCGAGCTTTAGGAGGTTTCGGTGACCCCACAGGAGGTTTGGGGGACCCGGGCCGGGCCCCTGACGGGGACCGCATCTGTGATAATATGTCCAGAAAGTCTTCTTTGAAAGACCTTGCGCGCCGTGCAAGCTTGCCCCCTCGAACCCTTGGTGTACTTTCTGCAGATTCACCTGGAAAGAATAATAACAGGAAACCTTTATTACAAATCAGTCTCTATTTTTATTTTCAATAAAAACTAAGAAAACAAATTTAACCTGAATGAAAAAAATATTCATAGTCGTTGTACGAGAAAGGTTCGATGGGTTTCAAGAACATTATTTCAAAAACTACCCGAAAGAAAAAAAATCTGGTGTGAAACACTCACACAACTTTCTCTTGCCAATGCAAATGATTAATAATATACCTAACATTATTAATAAAATATTAGAAATAAACAAAAACTAACCTCAAAAACATAACCTTATTTTAATCACGAGTGAATGACGCAAAATGACAATCGAACTCAGTTTGGCTTAAAAATACGGAAAATCACGCTTTCACGCTAAACTAACATTTTTCTCTGTAGAGAAAAATGCTCTAAACAAAAGTTGTAGATCTTTTAATTTTCTATAACTTTTATTATATATACTTTTGTCGTAAAATGCATACTAAGACCGAAATGTTAAAAAAATCGATTTTTCTCACGTTTTCGTGAGAAAAAAAACAGAAAATCGCAAATTACCGCTAAACTAAGCGTTATACAAAAAAATGTTTGAAACAGAAGTTGTGGTTTTTAAATTCTCTACAACTTTTATTATATAAGTTTTTGCGCTGAAATTTATATTAAAGCCGTAATCTTAAAAAAACAACGTTTTTACGTGAAAACAGCCTCACCGAGAATTTCAGCAAACATGGCGCCTACCCTATCTTGTAGAGAATAAAAAATTGAGTAAAATAGGCGATTTTAAAAAAAATCGTAGGACCAGTTTTTGAGAAAATCGCAAAAAACTGAAAAATTATACGAATAAACTACTACTTCCGGTTGACCGATTTTGATGAAAATGTTCGTGTCGCGTCCGGTAGTGGTATGTAACTTAAGTTTCAAGTTCGTACGATGTTCCGTTCTTGAGATATTCTGTTCACACAGACACACACACAGACCAATCGCTAAAAACATATTTTTTGGGTTCAGGGGGTCTGAAAACGTATAGATCCGGTGAAAACTCGATTTCGAAAAATCGACATGAAAACAATACTTTCCTTCCTATATATTCATATAGGCAAGAGAAAGTAATAAATATGATACACCAAATAACAGCTTGTCCTTATCTGCGTTGATTCGATTGACTGAAATTTTTGTTTTCAAAAAATTATTACAAAATACCAATATTTACGCAAACAAATACTAAGTTTTAGCCAATTTTTAAAACGAACATAACTTCGTTCGCGTTAAATTCAAATGAAATCAATGTTCACGTATGTTAAAGATCGTTTCTATAATGTGAATATTTTGAGAATAAAATGCGGTGTTTCATTTAAATATGGTGGCATTTAAAAATTCTGTTCTCGCTCCATATAAAAAAAATCTTGTGTGGAGCAATCACACGACATCCTCTTGCCAATGCCAATAATGAACAATATAACCTGACATTATTAATAAAACATTAGAAATAAGCAAAAAACTTAACCTTATTTTAATTATGAGTGAATGATGCAAAATGAAAACCAACCTTCATTTCGCTTAGTAATAAGGAAAATCACTCTTTCACGCTAAACTAGGCTCTATACAGAAAAATGTTTTAAATAAAAGTTATAGATCTTTTAATTTTCTATAAATTTGATTATATACACTTTTATAGTTAAATGCATACATACTAAGACCAAAATCTAAAAAAAAAATCAATTTTTTACAAATTTTAATGAAAAAAAAAACAGAAAATCATTAATTACCACTAAAGTAAGTGTTATACAAAGAATTGTTTAGAATTAAAGTTGTAGGTTTTTAAATTTTCTACAATTTTGATTATATACACTTTTGCGCTAAAATGCATGTTAAAGGTGCAATCCGAAAAAACCGTTTTTTTCTTCATGAGAACAGCCTCCCAAAGAATTTCAGCAAACATGGTGCCTACCCTATCATGTAAAGCAAAAAAAATTAGTAAATGAGGCAATTTTTAAGAAAACCGTAGGAGCGGTTTTTGAGAAAATCTTAAAAAAGTAATAAATAACACGAATAAACTACAACTTCCGGTTGACCGATTTTGATAAAAATAATCGTATCAAGTCCGATAGTGGTGTCTAACTTAAGTTTCAAGTTTCAAGTTCGTTCTTGAGAGATTTTGCTCACAAACACGCGCGCGCGCGCGCACACACACACACACACACAAACACACAGAGGCCAATCGCTAAAAACAAGTTTTTTGGGTTCAGGGGTCTGAAAACGTGTAGATCCGGTGAAAACTGGATTTCCTAAAATTGACATGAAAACAATACTTTCCTTCCTATATATTCATATAGGCAAGAGACAGTAAAAAAAGTAGTTAAGGTTAAATTTTGTTTTAATTTTTCTTTCTTTTTTTCTAAAATTATGTAAGTATCCGTGTTAATTTTTTTTTTTTTGCAGTGTTATATCGAAGGAGTTTAATAGTTTTTGTGGTAATTTGAGTTTTCCTCCTCCACGCACGGGCTTTATTCTTTTGGAGAAGTAATGAAGGAAATAAATGTCAAAATTAAGCCTTGATATTACAAGAATTTACAACGAATTTATTTTTAAATTACAACAAAATCCAGATGTTATAATAAAATTAAATAAAATACATATAAATGTACAAATAAAGGTAATGTGGGTGCCAGAAGCTAGACTTTAAAACTGGTGACTCATGACCAGGGTCAAATCGTAGGCCAAATAAAACTGCTTACTAAGAAAATTTCACATCATCACCTTCACCGCTTGAATCACCAGGTAAGGCGATTAAAAACAATACGTATAGATGATTTATGTAAGAACACACCGAGTATGATAATTACATAGTTACAAACGTTATTTACAACGAATAAATGATTATTGTTTTCAAAAAATACATAATTTATTCGTTTTATTTATAGGTTACACACCTACCATAATAGAATACATTAATAATAAATAAATAAATAAGTTTTACATATATAAAATATGTATGTATGTATGCACATGGTCGTACATTTTGAAGGTCAACGTCAATGAACTTGGTTCTTAAAAAAGATGATAGAATTAAAATACAAATTAGCAAATGCAACCGCGCTGAATGGTTGAAATAAAAATGGGATTTTTTTTTTAATTTCCTACAATTTAAATTATATACACTTTTGTCGTAAAATGTATACTAACACTGCAATCTTCAAAACCCCATTTCATTTTTTTACCGATTTTAATAATAAAAATCTGGTGTGAAAAACTCACATAACTTTCTCTTGCCAATGCAAATAATGAACAATATTATCTAACATTAGATATAAACAAAAAACTAACCTCAATAAACATCACCTAATTTTAATCATGAGTGAAAGACGTAAAGTGAAAATCAACCTCAGTTGAGCTTAAAAATACGGAAAAATCACTCATTCACGCTCAACTAGGCTCTGTAGAGAAAAATGCTCTAAATAAAAGTTGTAGATCTTTTAATTTCCTATAAATTTGATTATACACTTTCATCGTTAAATGCACACTAAGGCCGAAATCTTAAAAAAAAACCCGATTTTTCACATGTTTTAGTGAGGAAAAAACCAGAAAATCGCTAATTACCGCTAAACTAAGCGTTATACAAAAAAAAATATTTGAAACAAAAGTCGCAGGATTTTAAATTCTCTACAACTTTTATTATAAACATTTTTGCGCTCAAATGCGTATTAAAGCCGCAATATTAAAAAACAATTTTTTCAAGTGACAACAGCCTCACCAAGAATTTCAGCAAACATTCCCTACCTCGTAGGGAATAAGAAATTTAGTAAATAAGGCGATTTTTAAAAAAATCGTAGCAGCCGTTTTTTAAAAAATTGCAAAAAAGTTAAAAATTACACGAAGAAACTACTACTTCCGTTTGACCGATTTTGATGAAAATGTTCGTGTCGGGTCCTCTAGTGGCGTCTAACTTAAGTTTCAAGTTCGTACGATGTTCCGTTCTTTAGAAATTCTGTTCACACACACACACACACACACACACACACACACATACATGCATGCACACACATATACACACTCACACACACACACACACAGACCAATATACTCATATGTTGCCTATACTCGTATTCATAGAAGCAAGAGAGAGTAAAAAGTGGATAAAATTTACAATACTTAAATGGAAAACGGTTAAAAATTTATGTATTTTTACTTTCTCTTGCCTATATGAATGTATAGGAAGGAAAGTATTGTTTTCATGTCGATTTTAAGAAATCGAGTTTTCACCGGATCTATACGTTTTCAGACCCCCTGAACCCAAAAAACATGTTTTTAGCGATTGGTCTGTGTGTGTGTGTGTGTGTGTGTGTGTGTGTGTGAACAAAATATCTCAAGAACGGAAAATCGTACGTACTTGAAACTTGAAACTTAAGTTACATATCACTACCGGACCCGACACGAACATTTTCATCAAAATCGGTCAACCGGAAGTAGTAGTTTATTCGTATAATTTTTCACTTTTTTGCGATTTTCTCAAAAACTAGTCCTACGATTTTTTTTTAAATCAACTGGTTTACTACATTTTTTATGCTCTACAATATAGGGTAGGCGCCATGTTTGCTGGAATTCTGCGTGAGGCTGTTTTTACGTAAAAACATTTTCTTTTTAAGATTGCGGCTTTAATATGCATTTTAGCGCAAAACGTTATATAATAAAAGTTGTAGAGAATGTAAAATTCTACAACTTTTATTTCAAACATTTTTTTGTATAACGCTTAGTTTAGCGGTAATTTGCGATTTTCTGTTTTTTTTCTCACGAAAACGTGAGAAAAATCGATTTTTTTAACATTTCGGTCTTAGTATGCATTTTACGACAAAAGTGTATATAATTAAATTTACAGAAAATTAAAAGATCGTGCGTGCGCGCGCGCACACACACACACTCATGATTAAAATAAGGTTATGTTTTTGAGGTTAGTTTTTTGTTTATTTCTAATATTTTATTATTAATGTTAGGTTTATTGTTAATTATTTGCATTGGCAAGAGAAAGTTGTGTGAGTGTTTCACACCAGATTTTTAATCAGCGTGTACACATTTTTATATAATGCGCATGCTCAGTGACGTCATCATTTGTTTACATTAGGAGCAAACTAAGAAAGGCTGGGCTGTAACTAAGGAAAATCAACGCTAATTCCCTATGGTTGAGTGGAACACCCGGTATACATTTCGTGATAATACAACATTTCGAATAATAAACGTAAATCTCAAATCTTAACAAGAAACATCGGCCAATTTTATTATAAATAATATTTTATAGATTAATTTTAAAAAAAAACTAGTTATTACCAGTTTTATAAATTTCAAGTATTTTAAAACCATAAAAGATAGATTTGTACTTAAACAAAAAATAAACTGGACATCCTCACAAGTATTAGACCTTCTACGCATTAGGTCATTAATACGATAAAATAAACAAAAAATTTATATCTCCAAACACTTATAAAAATAAAATTTTATCAATTTGTTTGTATCAACAAACTATATAAACAAACGATTGGTTTGTTAATTTATAGAGGAAATGAAAAGGTTACAGATGCAGGTCTCTACTATAGGTTAATTACAACGTAATAAAGGGTGTTCCAAAAACGACATTTTAAAATATTAAGATACAAGTAATATAATACCTAAATCTTCAAAATTTTCCTATAACACCACATTTCAAAAGCTTCTATCTTTTTCCTTTATATAGCTCCTATCATCCACATTTCACTCCCGTACAATGCAACACTCCAAACAGCGTTTTAAGAAATTTTGGAGTGGTTAATCGCGAATTAATCCGTCAGTTTATGTCAATGTAAGATTTACACAAACAAGAATGTTGGTTCCAACAGGAAACGCAACTTTGGTTACTCCCGATGGCATCCTAGATATGTTACGTGATTTTTTTAAGAACTAATTGATATCGAAACGGTAATGGATTTCAAGATCCCCAGATCTTACACCAGACATTTTCTTGTAAAGGCATTTAAAAAATTTCGTTTTCAAATAATTGATAACCAAAAATTACGTGTACGAGGGGGTACCCAAAAGTATCCGGAATAGCTCTGCTGTGGGCGGAGCTTGTGCAGTACAAATTCCCGCCACTAGGCTGCTTGTAGCGCTACTCATTGCCAGTTCAATGCCATTTTGTTCGTTGATCTAGCTTGTTCTGTTCTCGTGCAGTGATTGTTCTCGCTAGTGCTGTTTTGTGCTCGTGTCGTTTTTCATGATGGCAAGTTTTAATGAACAACGTGCGGCTGTGAAATTTTGCTTCTTGCTCGGTAAAAACGCCGCGGAAACAGTTGTAATGTTGAACACAGCTTACAAAGACGACGCTATTGGAAAAACCCAAGTGTACGAGTGGTTTTTGCGCTTTAAAAATGGCGACATGTCGATTGAGAACAAACCTCGTTCTGGACGACCGTCGACTTCCCGAACAGACGAAAATGTTGTGAAAGTGAAAGAAATTGTACGAACAGACCGACGACAGACCATTAACTTTTTATCTTTAAGTGTTAAGAAGACTACGAAACAGCATTCGTCGTAAAAGACCTAATTTGTGGCAGACAGGGGACTGGTTTTTCCACCACGACAACGCGCCTGCACACACGGCAATCTCGGTTACCCAGTTTTTGGCGAAAAACGGCATGGTTTTGCTACCACACGCACCGTACTCACCCGATCTGGCTCCGTGTGATTTTTTTCTTGTTCCCACGCATGAAAAGGGGCATGAAAGGTCTTCGATTTAACAACGTTGATGATGTCAAGAAAAAAACGACGGATGAGCTGGCAGCCATCACTGAAGAGGAGTACAAAAAATGTTTTGAACAGTGGAAGCACCGGTGGGACAAATGTATTAGTTGTAATGGAGAGTATTTTGAAGGGGATAAGGTTCTTTTGTAAAAAAATTAAAAATAAATAGTTTTAAAAAATAATTCCGGTTTCTTTTGGGTACCCCCTCGTACATTCTACTACGCAAATAATATTCTTATTCTTTCTATTTTCAAATTAAATTCTTCTTTTTTTAAATTTCTTTCTATTTTTATTCTTTCTATTTTCTGCATTCGGGGTCACAGGAAGTCATATTCAACATGTATTGTTGTCTAGGTCATCCGCCAGAAGACTGGAACCTCTAGAGGCTATAGGTCTACTAAGTAAAACGAGCCCATAACAGACAGGTGGAGTGTCAAATTATTTACACTCAATCTGTTAGTTGCAGGGCTAAAATAAATAGTTCTGTTTCTTGTCACATGGTCAGCCAATTAAATGACTGAATCATTTAAGAACAGAAGAGGTAGAGGTGTAAAAGACACCAATCAGAGTTATCTCCTCTGAAAGTAATGAATTTCATTATACAGCCAGACCCTTGTGGTGAATGAAGTGAAGGTGTCATTTGCAGAGTGGAAAATATGTGCTTTTCAGAGGGCCCGGCATGCTGATAAGCGTACTTTTCCACTCAGTGAGGAAGGCAATGGTAAACCACCTCACTCCTCGTTTTACTTAGTAAAACCTCTACAGGTTCAAACCAGCCTTTCGGCTGATGACCTAAACAACAACAACAAGTAAAACGAGAAGTGAGGTGGTTTACAATTGCCTTACTCTGTTACCCCTTGCTTGCAACAAGTAAAATAGTTGCCACCAAAAGCAAGTGGTCATGAGGTAACGATAAAAGTAGGTTGTGACACCAAGGAAGAAATAAAACATTAATTGAAGTTCAAAAATATCACAAATTTAATTAATTATTAAATAAATAAATTTAAGTATAAATAGGAATAAGTCACCAGTTTCATAACCATAATAAATTGTATAAGTATATGTATTAGCTAAATTTTCAAAAAAATTTTGAAATTAACCCCAAAAGTTAATGACTCTGCTTGGGCAACTATTAATAATAATTGCATATAGATTTAATTGTACATTTTCAAAAATATAAATGAATATAAAAATATAAATTATATTATGTTAATCTTAGTTAAGTTTTGGTTCTAAGTACAAATTTATTTTAAGTAGTTAAGTAATAACTGGCCAGTGAATTAATAATTAAGTAACCAAGTTTTTGGTATATATATATATATATATATGGATGCATCCTCAAATTGTACAAAATAAAATAATTTTGTGTTATTACAAAAGATTTTTCAATGATTTGCTCTATTGAATCTACTGAAAATATTTAAACTAAGTAATAATACTTCTATACATGTTTTTTTTTTTAAAAGACATTTTAAGCAAATTTGGATAAAATTTATTAAGTATTGAGACGGCAAGGTTGTTTAAAAGTTAAAAAAATTAAAGTCCAAAAAAAATCACAATAAAGTACTAGATTCAACCAGGTAAACTAGATTGAACTGGTGCAGGAAAATTTCTTGTAGAAACCAAATACTAAGTAGCAGGAAAGTTCATAAAAAAAATTTTTTAGATGTCCCATGAATTCCAGGTGTTAAATTAATTAAATTGAATCCTACCTTGCTTGTCCTGGTTAGAATTAAATAATGTTTTACTCATCAGAATATAGCCTTAATTGATTTGCAAGTTCTTAGCTTGATTAGGTGTCGAGACCACTGCATACATTTTCAGGACTGAGTTCGATTCATTTGAATGAGCTTTGTAAATTTAAAAAAACTCCATAACAGAATGTTTGGCGATAGGTTGACCATAATATAACCATAATTTGACTTGATTTTAATACTTGAATTTTGTTTTACATAATACTTGAGCCCTTAAAAAGACAAACGGCAGTAATTAGCCACAAAATATTAAAAGGAGACTATAGCGAGCTACAGTCATAATACAGTAAAAAAACAAAATATATTAAAGAAATCTAAAAAAAATTTTGTTATTTTGGCGAAACTAAAGCTTTAGGTATAGTTAAACAAGTTTTACATCTAATACAGAATAATGGGTGATAAATACAAATTAAAATTACAATAAACAAGTCAAAATTTACATAAGATAACAAGATCGAGTAGCATAAATTAGCAAAGCGTAAAGTAAAAGTTCTAAAACAGAAAAAACCTATATTTTGAGGTTAAGCATTATAATTATAAAGTTAATTGAACAGAAAACACTGTCCACTTGTTTTTAATTATTTTAAATAATACATGTAAAAGCAATTACCAAAAAAAACAAATGAAAGCAGAACAAATTTAAAATAGTAATAAAATATAAATGAAATAATTTTACTAAGTTATCAAATTTAGTGGTTAAAATATTACAAGATTGTGTCAAAGTTTGCAACGCTAACTTTCGCCAAAATAAAACGAAAAAATAAAAGAGCTTACCTTAAAAAAGGGAAGAAGAAAACTCAAAACATTTTTAAATAAAATAAATGATATTTTAATGTAAGATTACATGACTTGCAAAATAGATACATCTCAACTGTATCACGGCACGGAAACGACAAACCGAAACTCGCTTACCGCAAGCCAATCGGGGGTAGTCATGACGTCACCAACTCAGTAATACATGCTGAAAGTCACGTACACACTTTAACGAGGAGTGCATTGCCCATCCGATAGGAAGAGCCAGTAGATCACAACCGCTAAAATATAAAAATTAAGTAAAACAATGTAACTCTTGACAAAAGACGTTACAACTCACTGAATGGAAAAGCATACTTATCAGCATGCTAGGCCCTCCGAAAAGCACCTAATTTCCACCCTGCAAAAGACACATTCACTTCATTCACCACAGAGTCTGGCGGTATAATCAAATTCATTACCCTCAGAGGAGATAACTGTGACAAGTGTCTTTTAAACCTGTACCTCTTCTGTTGTTAAATGATTCCGTTATATAATTGGCTGACCATATGATAAGAAACACAACTATTTTTTGTAGCCCTGGAACTAACAGATCGAGTGTAAATAATTTAACACTCCATCTGTCTGTTATAGGCATACAACATCCATTATAATGTTAATAATGTTAAGTTTAATTGTAATTTAAACATTGTTGCATAAAATTATAATAAATATTTAACACTTTCAAGAACCGTACGTGATACGGCCGTGATGATATACACCGAAAGACGGCAAACGTATGTCATACGGGCACGGCAATGGATAAGTATCAGATGAATTAATGTCCCATAGCCGAGCGAGTGAGAGGGAGATATGTGGCATAACTACGCATGCGCTCAAAGGTCTTCACCTTGTAATCCACATCTGAAAACATACTACAGTCGTTATCTAGCTTGTTAGTTTTACTCCATGCATAAACGCTTGCACATAACAATGGATAATGTTATTGGAATGGCGCGAATGGGTTGTGAGAGTGAGAGCGTTATGCATTCTCTCACTCCCACGGCTAGGGGACATTAGCTCGTCTGAATACCACACATCCCTACACGGCAAACGTATCTCATACGTTTGCTACTTTCACATTGTTATAAATATGGCTACCCGTACGCTATCCGTTTCCCGTTTTCACTGTTATTTAGTTCACTTTGTTCTCCGTTTACCAACAGCGATAGTTGACCAAATCGATTAGTATTTTCTGATATATCGACCGCTATTTAATACGCGAGACAAACCGTAGCGTCTACTACCGAGTACCGACATAGCGTGTTACAAGGCCACGTTGTTTGCAGTGTATGTGTTTTACTGTTATTAAGCTATTATACATTTCATGAAATGATGTCTAGAGATGCATTAGATTGTTTTACAGAAGATTCTGGATCGGAATTAGATGACACGGACATTGATGAATCATACGACCCTGCGGAGAATGAAAGCGATACTGAAATAAGTTTCATATAAAATTTTCGAAATGTGTAAATTAGAGTAATTGTAAATAGTATTATTTTATAAATAATGTAATAATTGACTAAAACTAAATATATGGTTAAAAAGAGCAAATTTTAAACTTTATTTTCATATAATACCCTTGTTGATAAGAACCGAAGTGACTGCACAATGATTTTTTGAAAAAAACGTCAGTCTATAGCGCAAGATACGTATAATTTACTTTAGTCTGTAGTGCATAGTCGTGAAAAAATCTGGTGTGAAACACTCACACAACTTTCTCTTGCCAATGCAAATAATTAACAATAAACCTAACATTAGTATTAAAACATTAGAAATGAACAAAAACTAACCTCAAAAACATAACCTTATTTTAATCATGAGTGAATGACGCAAAATGACAATCGAACTCAGTTTGGCTTAAAAATACGGAAAATCACGCTTTCACGCTAAACTAGGCTCTGTAGAGAAAAATGCACTAAACAAAAGTTGTAGATCTTTTAATTTTCTATAACTTTTATTATATACACTTTTGTCGTAAAATGCATACTAAGACCGAAATGTTAAAAAAAATCGATTTTTCTCACGTTTTCGTGATAAAAAAAAACAGAAAATCGCAAATTACCGCTAAACTAAGCGTTATACAAAAAAATGTTTGAAACAGATGTTGTAGGTTTTTAAATTCTCTACAACTTTTATTATATAAGTTTTTGCGCTAAAATTTATATTAAAGCCGTAATCTTAAAAAAACAACGTTTTTACGTGAAAACAGCCTCACCGAGAATTTCAGCAAACATGGCGCCTACCCTATCTTGTAGAGAATAAAAAATTGAGTAAAATAGGCGATTTTTAAAAAAATCGTAGGACCAGTTTTTGAGAAAATCGCAAAAAACTGAAAAATTATACGAATAAACTACTACTTCCGGTTGACCGATTTTGATGAAAATGTTCGTGTCGCGTCCGGTAGTGGTATGTAACTTAAGTTTCAAGTTTCAAGTTCGTACGATGTTCCGTTCTTGAGATATTCTGTTCACACACACACACACACACACACACACACAGACACACACACACACACAGACCAATCGCTAAAAACATGTTTTTTGGGTTCAGGGGGTCTGAAAACGTATAGATCCGGTGAAAACTCGATTTCGAAAAATCGACATGAAAACAATACTTTCCTTCCTATATATTCATATAGGCAAGAGAAAGTAAAAAATGGTAGACTAGAAAGTGTTAGACCCACCGAGTTGGTCTAGAGGTAAAGTCGTCGCCACGAGTCACCTGTTTAACAGCTGATTGTTGGAGATGAACGTTCCTGGTTCAAATCCTAGTAAAGGTAGTTACTTTTATATGGATTTGAATGCTAGACAGTTATCGGTGTACTTTGATGGTTGGGGTTCAATTAACCATACTCTCTCAGGAATTGTCGGCCTGGGTCTGTACAAGACTACACCTCATTTACACGTCATACACATCATCCTCATGTCATTGGGTCATGGGGTTGCTTATTGTTCTAAATTGAACAGATTGCAACGTACACACATTAGGGATTTCAAAAAAAAAAAAAAATGTTAATTATATTCATAATTTTTGTACATTCATGTATTTAAAAATGAATCGTACTTTTTTTAAACACCCTATAGAAAACGTATTTCACTGCTATGTCAATATAGTATATCGGGAAATTACGTTGTATTACAATAGTAAACAATGTTGCCTATTGTAATACAACGATACGAAGACAAAAGAAAGTGACGTCAAATAAAACGATGAACAAAAACAGATTGGTCACATTAATTGATTAAAACAGAAACTAACAAAGGGCCGCCTCCGTAGCGTAGTGGTTAGCGCTTTAGCCGGTACCACGCGGAGATCCCGGGTTCGATTCCCGGCCAGCGTCTAAAACTTTTCACCATGTAAAAACCCACCGTAGTCGTTAATAACCGAGGAGCTGTTAATGCGATTTTAACCCTTTATAGGGCAATAAGGTCGACTTTTTAAAGAATAAGCTACGCAGTTGAACCCTATTGGCATTTTATGGTTTTATAGATGTTCTCTGGTAAGTAGGCTATCCACATTTTAAAAAAATCTGGTGTGAAACACTCACACAACTTTCTCTTGCCAATGCAAATAATTAATAATAAACCTAACATTATTAATAAAATATTAGAAATAAACAAAAACTAACCTCAAAAACATAACCTTATTTTAATCATGAGTGAATGACGCAAAATGACAATCGAACTCAGTTTGGCTTAAAAATACGGAAAATCACGCTTTCACGCTAAACTAGGGTCTGTAGAGAAAAATGCTCTAAACAAAAGTTGTAGATCTTTTAATTTTCTATAAATTTAATTATATACACTTTTGTCGTAAAATGCATACTAAGGCCGAAATGTTAAAAAAATCGATTTTTCTCACGTTTTCGTGAGAAAAAACAGAAAATTGCAAATTACCGCTAAACTAAGCGTTATACAAAAAAATGTTTGAAATAAAAGTTGTAGGTTTTTAAATTCTCTACAACTTATATTATATAACGTTTTGCGCTAAAATGCATATTAAAGCCGCAATCTTAAAAAAACAACGTTTTTACGTGAAAACAGCCTCACCCAGAATTTCAGCAAACATGACGCCTACCCTATCTTGTAGAGAATAAAAAATTGAGTAAACCAGGCGATTTTAAAAAAAATCGTAGGACTAGTTTTTGAGAAAATCGCAAAAAAGTGAAAAATTATAGGAATAAACTACTACTTCCGGTTGACCGATTTTGATGAAAATGTTCGTGTCGGGTCCGGTAGTGATATGTAACTTTTAAGTTTCAAGTTTCAAGTTCGTACGATGTTCCGTTTTTGAGATATTCTGTTCACACACACACACACGCACACGCACACACACACGCACGTTCACACACACACACACTCACACACACACACACACACACACACACACACACACACACACACACATACACACACACACACACACACACACACACACGCACACACACACACACACACACACACACACACCAATCGCTAAAAACATGTTTTTTGGGTTCAGGGGGTCTGAAAACGTATAGATCCGGTGAAAACTCGATTTCGAAAAATCGACATGAAAACAATACTTTCCTTCCTATATATTCATATAGGCAAGAGAAAGTAAAAATTAGTGTGCAGCGACCATTTGCTTCATGAGTTACACGAACAGTGCTTAGAAAATTCTAGTTTTTTACGGGAAAGCAAGCATTCATGCTAATATAAAGTTGAGATAAGTTATTCGACACATTTTTCTGTTAAATAGTACTAGAAGTTGTTTTAATAAACATTCTTACCACTGAACGTTATGTGATTTCCATTTAAATAAACGTAGTAAATAAACGTTGGTAAGTACTATACTTACCAAGGCTTAACATAAGAAAAGAAACATGTTAATGTTCTGGCACTAGAAAAACATTATTCAAGTCCCTATAAAACAACATTTAACATTTTACATCGTGTATATTTTCCCCCGTAATACTGCTCTATAAACGGTTAAATAAAGTAAAGAAATCTGGTGTGAAACACTCACAGAACTTTCTCTTGTCAAAGCAAATAATGAACAATACAACCTAACATTAGTAATAAAACATTAGAAATTAACAAAAAAAAAAAATAACCTCAATAAACATAACCTAATTTTAATCATAAGTGAAGACGCAAAATGAAAATCAACCTCAGTTTGGCTTAAAAATACGGAAAATCACTCTTACACGTTAAACTAGGCTCTGTAGAGAAAATGCTCTAAATAAAAGTTGTAGATCTCTTAATTTTCTATAAATTTGATTAAATACACTTTTGTCGTAAAATGCATACTAAGGCTGACATCTTACAAAAACGATTTTTTTTAACACATGTTAGTAAAAAAACCCCGAAAATCACTTATTACCGCTAAACTAAGAATTACATAAAAAACGTTTGAAATAAAAGTTGCAGGATTTTAAATTCTCAACAACTTTTATTATATAGGCTATACATTTTTGCGCTAAAATGTATAAAGTTGCAATATTTAAAAAAAAAATTTAACGAGAAAAAAGCCTTTCCAAGAAATTTAGCAGACATGGTGCCTACTCTATTATGTCGAGTATAAAAAAAAGTAGTAAATGAGTACTACTTTCGGTTGACCGATTTTGATGAAAATGTTCGTGTCGGGTCCGGTAGTAGTATCTAACTTAAGTTTTAAGTTTCAAGTTTGTACGATGTTCCGTTCTTGAGATATTCTGTTCACACACGCTACGTTCGTGAAAAGTTTGTGAATTCCGTGAAGTGTATTTAAGTTCCCTTAAAGTACCTTTACTAGAATTTAAAAAAACACGGAATTACAACAACCTACATCAGCAGTTTTTTTAACTGCTCTGCGTAATAGCAACTTTTTTAGCTGCTATTACGCTGTTAAATCCCAAATGTGTGTACGTTACAATCTGTTGAATTTAAGGGCAGATAAGATGTAGTCGTCTACAGACTCAGGCCGACCTGAGAGATTCCTCAGATTTTTTTTTCTTTTACGTCTGACTGTTTTGCAAATTTCTACTAATGCAGACGGTGAAGGATAAACAAAAATCTGGTGTGAAACACTCACACAACTTTCTCTTGCCAATTCAAATAATTAACAATAAACCTAACATTAGTAATAAAACATTAGAACTTTACAAAACACGCAACTTAATTTAAATCATGAGTGAAAGACACAAAATGAAAATCGACCTCAGTTTGGCTTAAAAATACGGAAAATCACTCTTTCACGCTAAACTAGTAACTGTACAAAAAAATGCTGTAAATAAAAGTTGTAGATCGTTTAATTTTCTATAACTTTGATAATATACACTTTTGTCGTAAAGTGGATGCTAAGGCCGATGTCTTAAAAAAATCGATTTTTCACACGTTTTCGTGAGAAAAACAGAAAATTGCTAATTACCTCTAAACTAAGCGTTATACAAAAAAATGTTTGAAATAAAAGTTGTAAGATTTTAAATTCTCTACAACTTTAGTTATAAAAATGTTTGCGCTAAAATGCATATTAAAGCCGTAATCTTAGAAAAACTATTTCTTTACGTGAAAACAGCCTCGCCAAGAATTTCAGCAAACATGGCGCCTACCCTATCATGTAGAGAATAAAAAATTGAGTAAACCAGGCGATTTTAAAAAAAATCCTAGGACCAGTTTTTAAGAAAATCGCAAAAAAGTGAAAAATTACACGAATAAACTACTACTTCCGGTTGACCGATTTTGATGAAAATGTTCGTGTCGTGTCCAGCATTGGTATGCAACTTAAGTTTCAAGTTTCAAGTTCGTACGATGTTCCGTTCTTGAGATATTCTATTCACACACACGCGCGCGCGCGCACACACACACACACACACACACAGAATAATCGCTAAAAACATGTTTTTTGGGTTCAGGGGGTCTGAAAACGTGTAGATCCGGTGAAAACTCGATTTCTAAAAATCGACATGAAAACAATACTTTTCTTCCTATATATTCATATAGGCAAGAGAAAGTAAAAATGAGTGATGAAAAAATGGCAGACCTGACCGGGAATCGAACCCGGGACTCCGGCGTAGAAGCCAGTTGAGCTAACCACACTCCTAAAAGAGTATGGTTAATTGAACCCTAACCATCAAAGTACACCGGTAACCACTGTCTAGTTTTCAAATCCTTATAAAAGACTACGCTGTTAAACAAAAAGATTTTGGTAAGTTTTATTGGCCACAGCAGCTGGTACAACAAAAATAAGTTATTAAAAAAAAATTTAACCCACCGGGTTAATCTAGACCAGTGTTTCCCAAACTTTTTTTTCTCCCAGCACACTACAAAAAAAAACGGCCAATAGCCGCGGCACACCTATTACTTTATGCCATTGATTAAACTTAAGTACTTGATATATGTGTCTATATGTGATATATGTGTCTTGATATGTGTCAGATTATTTGCACTCAATCTGTTCGTTGCAGGGCTAAAATAAATAGTTCTGTTTCTTATCACATGGTCAGCCAATTAAATGACTGAATCATTTAAGAACAGAAGAGGTAGAGGTGTTAAAGACACTAATCAGAGTTATTTCCTCTGTAAGTAATGGATTTCAATATACAGCCAGACCCTGTGGTGAATGAAGTGAAGGTGTCATTTGCAGAGTGGAAAATATGTGCTTTTCAGAGGGCCTTGTATGCTGATAAGCATACTTTTCTATTCAGTGAGGAAGGCAATGGTAAACCACCTCACTCCTCGTTTTACTTAGTAAAACCTCTAGAGGTTCAAACCAGCGTT
Source organism: Catonia carolina (assembly GCA_035578175.1). Classification (NCBI taxonomy): domain Eukaryota; kingdom Metazoa; phylum Arthropoda; class Insecta; order Hemiptera; family Achilidae; genus Catonia; species Catonia carolina. The sequence goes on from JAQMRL010000010.1 coordinate 10,419,946, forward strand.
TCGGCTGATGACCTAAACAACAACTTGATATAAACGTACTTATATCATACTTATACATACTTACTGATAGTCATCGGCTAGGCATTATTTTGTTGGACCGTTTAAATTTAATTTAATTTATTTTCCTGGAGTTCCGCGGCTCACTTGGCCGGCCTCGCGGCACACCAATGTGCCGCGGCACACAGTTTGGGAACCTCTGCTCTAGAGGTAAAGTCGTCGCCAAAGTCAGCTGTTTAACAGCTGATTTTCGGAGACGAAGGTTCCTGGTTCAAATCTAGTAAAGGTAGTTACTTTTATACGGATTTGAATACTAGACAGTGGGTACCGGTGTACTTTGATGGTTGCGGTTCAATTAACCATACTCTCTCAGGAATGGTCGACCTGAGTCTGTACAGGATTACACCTCATTTACACGTCATACATATCATCCTCATCTCATTGGGTCATTCACGTTGCTTATTGTTCTGAATTGAACAGATTGCAACGTACACAAATTAGGGATTACAAAAAAAATACAGTAAAACCTCACTAATTCGGACTAATTGGGGGGAAGTGAAGTCCGAATTATTGAAAGTCCGAATATTCGCGAATATTTGTTTACATCTAAAAATTGAATAGTTTAGGCAATTAAAATGAAAAAATAAACGTTACTTGTCTGAAATATCGATATTTAATGAATTTACAGTACAGTATATTGAAAAACAACAAAGTTAACAGTATAGAAATAAAAATATTTACGGCAGTAAAAATATTGTTAAATAATAAATGTCCAGTGTAAAGTGATATTTAATTAAAACACTGTACTTACGTACCGATTATTTGGCACTTGTTGAAGTAGAGGGTTGACAAATATCCTCAGGGATCTTTCGAGGTTGCTTAGAAAAAAAAATGTTATTTTTTTCTGTGATTCTTTGCTACACCGTTTTCTTATAACTTGTTGGCGCATCTCTCTTAGGACAAGATAATAGTCATTGAAGTCTGCAAATTCAATAAGTTCGTCTATGTGGTTTCTCACTTCACTAGCTTAAATTGTGGAACGTTTTCTTCACTGAGTAACCAATAATGTATTACAGGATGAAACAATTTTTATTAGACAGTTAAAAGCTATTATTTTTTGAAGTAGCACTTTATTAATTTTTAACTAAAAAACTTCTAAAAAAATTAAAAAAGCTGCTCTTCTTGGAGTGTTCCGAAATATCGCGAATTCCGAATTAGTGAAGTCCGAATTAGTGAGGTTTTACTGTAGTATAAAACAGCTGATACAGCTTAATGTTTACGTAAGGTGTAACTAACTACTAATTAAGCTGACGACTGAATTATAATTATTGAAACAGTGATCACGTAGATAAAAATAAAAATCTGGTGTGAAACACTCACACAACTTTCTCTTGCCAGTGAAAATAATTAACAATAAACCTAACATTAGTAATAAAACATAAGAAATAAAAAACAAACCTCAATAAACATAACCTAATTTTAATCATGAGTGAAAGACGCAAAATAAAAATCAACCTCATTTTGGCTTAGAAATACGGAAAATCACTCTTTCTCTCTAAAATAGGCTCTGTAGAGAAAAATGCTCTAAATAAAAGTTGTAGATCTTTTAATTTTCTACAAATTTAATTATATACACTTTTGTCGTAAAATGCATACTAAGGCCGAAATGTTTAAAAAATCAATTTTTCTCACGTTTTCGTGAGAAAAAAACAGAAAATCGCTAATTACTGCTAAACTAAGCGTTATACAAAAAAATGTTTGGAATAAAAGTTGTAGGTTTTTAAATTCTCTACAACTTTTATTATATAAGTTTTTGCGCTAAAATTTATATTAAAGCCGTAATCTTAAAAAAACAACGTTTTTACGTGATAACAGCCTCACCGAGAATTTCAGCAAACATGGCGCCTACCCTATCTTGTAGAGAATAAAAAATTGAGTAAAATAGGCGATTTTTAAAAAAATCGTAGGACCAGTTTTTGAGAAAATCGCAAAAAACTGAAAAATTATACGAATAAACTACTACTTCCGGTTGACCGATTTTGATGAAAATGTTCGTGTCGCGTCCGGTAGTGGTATGTAACTTAAGTTTCAAGTTTCAAGTTCGTACGATGTTCCGTTCTTGAGATATTCTGTTCACACACAGACACACAGACACAGACACACACACACACACACACACACACACACACACACAGACCAATCGCTAAAAACATGTTTTTTGGGTTCAGGGGGTCTGAAAACGTATAGATCCGGTGAAAACTCGATTTCGAAAAATCGACATGAAAACAATACTTTCCTTCCTATACAGGGTGATTCATGAAGTTCTCCCCCCACTTCTACAGCACATTGTACTAGTAAAAATAATGAAAAAATGTTATATAAACATAGGTCCGAAAACGCTTCGTTAGCGAGTTACAGCTAGCGAAAGTTTCGCCTGGATTTCAGTTCACCAGGTGAAATGAGGTCTTCCTGGAATTGTGGTAAGGTAGATTAAGGGGCGAATTCAATCATTTCTTATGGTTTTTGATCTGATAAATTGAATAAAACAGGTCCCAGAACTGTAAGTTAAATAGTTTTTGAGAAAACCAGTGTCAAATGCAAAAAATGGAGTGAAAATCACATTTTTTTCATCTTTGGGCAAGAATAACTTTGTTATTTCACCAAGAAACAGTTAAAAATTTTCAATAAAAAATGTAGAAAATTTTATTCTGAACAAACCGGTGTAAATAAAGTACACAGAAAGCGAATAGTTTTTGAGAAAACCAGTGTCAAATGCAAAAAAATGGAGTGAAAAAAACACATTTTTTCATTTTAGTTTTTCCGGTTAATTTTACTTTGTACTCTTATGAATAAAAACTCATTTAATCAAACATCTATTCGCTTTCTGTGTACTTAATTTACACCGGTTTGTTCAGAATAAAATTTTCTACATGTTTTATTGAAAAATTTTAACTGTTTCTTGGTGAAATAACACAGTTATCCTTGCCCAAAGATGAAAAAAATAAGTTTTTCACTCCATTTTTTGCATTTGACACTGGTTTTCTTAAAAACTATTTAACTTACAGATCTGGGACCTGTTTTTATTCAATTTATCAGATCAAAAACCATAAGAAATGATTGAATTTGCCCCTTAATCTACCTTACCACAATTCCAGGAAGACCTCATTTCACCTGGTGAACTGAAATCCAGGCGAAACTTTCGCTAGCTGTAACTCGCTAACGAAGCGTTTTCGGACCTATGTTTATATAACATTTTTTCATTATTTTTTACTAGTACAATGTGCTGTAGAAGTGGGGGGAGAACTTCATGAATCACCCTGTATATTCATATAGGCAAGAGAAAGTAAAATCTTCTAAAAAAATCTGGTGTGAAACACTCACACAACTTTCTCTTTCCAATGCAAATAATTAATAATAAACCTAACATTAGTATTAAAACATTAGAAATGAACAAAAACTAACCTCAAAAACATAACCTTATTTTAATCATGAGTGAATGACGCAAAATGACAATCAAACTCAGTTTGGCTTAAAAATACGGAAAATCACGCTTTCACGCTAAACTAGGCTCTGTAGAGAAAAATGCTCTAAACAAAAGTTGTAGATCTTTTAATTTTCTATAACTTTTATTATATACACTTTTGTCGTAAAATGCATACTAAGACCGAAATGTTAAAAAAATCGATTTTTCTCACGTTTTCGTGAGAAAAAAAAACAGAAAATTGCAAATTACCGCTAAAACTAAGCGTTATACAAAAAAATGTTTGAAACAGAAGTTGTAGGTTTTTTAAATTCTCTACAACTTTTATTTTATAAGTTTTGCGCTAAAATTTATATTAAAGCCGTAATCTTAAAAAAACAACGTTTTTACGTGAAAACAGCCTCACCGAGAATTTCAGCAAACATGGCGCCTACCCTATCTTGTAGAGAATAAAAAATTGAGTAAAATAGGCGATTTTAAAAAAAATCGTAGGACCAGTTTTTGAGAAAATCGCAAAAAACTGAAAAATTATACGAATAAACTACTACTTCCGGTTGACCGATTTTGATGAAAATGTTCTTGTCGCGTCCGGTAGTGGTATGTAACTTAAGTTTCAAGTTTCAAGTTCGTACGATGTTTCGTTCTTGAGATATTCTGTTCACACACAGACACACACACACACACACACACACACAGACACACACACAGACCAATCGCTAAAAACATGTTTTTTGGGTTCAGGGGGTCTGAAAACGTATAGATCCGGTGAAAACTCGATTTCGAAAAATCGACATGAAAACAATACTTTCCTTCCTATATATTCATATAGGCAAGAGAAAGTAAAAATTAAAAAAGCTGCTCTTCTTGGAGTAGTCCGAAATATCGCGAATTCCGAATTAGTGAGGTTTTACTGTAGTATAAAACAGCTGATACAGCTTAATGTTTACGTAAGGTGTAACTAACTACTAATTAAGCTGACGACTGAATTATAATTATTGAAACAGTGATCACGTAGATAAAAATAAAAATAATTAATCATCACGACATACATAATTATGCATAGAATTGCGAAACGGAAGGTCCTCAGGTTAAATGCTCAGCAAGAGGAAAATTTCACGTTGTACAAAAAATTCCATAATAACAACGTACATAGTTATTAATTACCAAACAGCCGACATGAATTTAAAATAAACAAAAGAAAATCTGGTGTGAAACACTCACACGACTTTCTCTTGCCAATGCAAATAGTAAACTATACAAACTAACATTGGTATGAAACATTAAAAATAAACAAAAAACTAACCACAAAAAACATAACCTTATTTTAATCATATATGAAAGACGCAAAATGAAAATTGACCTCAGTTTGGCTTTAAAATACGTAGAATCACTTTTTCACGCTAAACTAGGCTTTGTAGAGAAAAATGCTCTAAATAAAAGTTGTAGATCGTTGAATTTCCTATAAATTTGATTGTATATACTTTTGTCCTAAAATGCATACTAAGGCCGAAATCTTAAAAAAATTGATTTTTCACACGTTTTCGTGAGAAAAAAAATTGAAAATCGTTAATTACCGCTAAACTAAGCGTTATACAAAAAAATGTTTGAAATAAAAGTTGTAGGTTTTTAAACTTTCTACAACTTTCATTATATAAATTTTTGCGCTAAAATGCATGTTAAAGCAGCAATCTTAAAAAAAACAATTTTTTTACGTGTTAACAACCTCACCAAGAATTTCAGCAAACATTGCGCCTGCCCATCTTGTCGCGCGCGCGCACACGCACTCACACACACACACAAACACACACACACACACACACCAATCGCTAAAAACATGTTTTTTGGGTTCAGAGGGTCTGAAAACGTGTAGATCCGGTGAAAACTCGATTTCTAAAAATTGCCATGATTCCGGATAACTTTATTTTATTACGTTTGTTTATTAATGAGAATATTTTTTTTTATTATTAGGGACTACGTTTAATATGTTTAGAGTAGATTATAACACAAAATGATTTCCAGAGTTTAGTAAATAATCAAATCCGTTTTGTATTCCAGTCAGTTAAAACCGTTACGCTAAGGAGACAGTATTTAAAAAAAGAAAGGAAAAAGTAAGATTCAATGAAGTGTAGAAATGGATGATGCTAAAAATACATACAAAATAACTGAAGCTTCTTTTTAAAGAAGATTGTGTTTGAGTTTTTTCGTGTAAGTACTACTACAACATCAGCCGTTGACAAGTTTTTTTTTATATAAATTGGATATGTGCCAACAAACTGAGAAGGGCTGTGTGAAGATACAATCTAATACAATACCTACAACAAAGGACTCACTGAAACTGAGTACAAGCATCCCTTGATTAACGCGGTTATTAATTCGTTCCAAAAAAATCGGCGCGTAATTTAAAACCGTGTAAATCAAGACCACGTTTCCCATAAGATTAATTGTGTAGTCTAGTATTGTTGTTTAGGTCATCAGCCTGTAGGCTGGTTTGAACCTGTAGAGATTTTACTAAGTAAAACGACGAGTAAGGTTGTTTACAATTGCCTTCCTCACCGAGTGGAAAAGTACGCTTATCAGCATGCCGGGCTCTCTGAAAAGCACATATTTTCCACTCTGCAAATGACACCTTCACTTCATTCACCACAGGGTCTGGCTGTATAATGAAATTTATTACCTACTTTCAGAGAAGATAACTCTGATTAGTGTCTTTTACACCTGTACCTCTTCTGTTCTAAAATGATTCAGTCATTTAATTGGCTGACCATGTGATAAGAAACAGAACTATTTATTTTATCCCAACAGAACTATTTATTTATAACTATAACAGGCAGTTAGCAGTTGAAGGGTTAAATTATTTGCACTCGATCTGTTAGTTCCAGGGCTACAAAAAAAATTCTGTTTCTTATCACGTTTCTGCTTATTTTACATGTTTTCGTGAGAAAAAAAACAGAACATCGGTAGTTACCGCTAAACTAAGCGTTATACAGTAAAATCTCTCTATTGCGGAACTCTCTATAGCGGAAATCTCTCTTTAGCGGCATTATTTGCCGACCCCGACCCTTTCGTATACTACGATATGTATTTAACTCTCGTTATAGCGGCACAAAAATCTCTCTATAGCGGCAAAACAATATCTTCAGGATATGGATTTAGACGCCTATGTAGGGACAGACAATGACTTAGCCACTTCAGCAGATGTTGGCGATGATGCAATAATCGAAAATGTCTTAGCCCAAAACAACGAGGAAGAAAGTGAAGATGACGATGAAATGGAAACAGAAATGTTGTCCCTTCAAGTAAACAGGCACTAGACGTTATTCTTATTATTTCTACGTACTGTCATTGCCAATATGTAAATGGAAATTTACAAGTTTTTAAACATTGAAAATGAGATTAAAGACATGTTTTATGAATTGAAAACGAAACAAAATTTACAACTTATTTTACGAAATGAAATGTACTTCACAGTCATTGTTTCCTTAATAAAAAATTTATATACTGTACTGTATATTTTATTGTGTTTGTTTAGCCTATCTCTATTTCTGTTTCTTTAGCCTTTTTCTTGATAAACTTGCTATGTTTTAGGAGATTTTAATTGTATGTTTGTATCCTATGTTTATTACTGTTCAGTGAAAAACGAGTTTCAGTGCTAATTAATCTATTACGGTATGTACAGTATGAATGATTATTAAAAAAAGTTCAATACGAAAAGTGAAATTCTATTGTTATACATTAGTAACACAACATCCAATAAAACCAGTTTGTATCCAAATTTCTTGTTCAGTTAATAACCTACACTTTAGGTAACTAATTTAAATATCTCACTGTATTGAAGTAATCTACTGTATTAAACATTCGTCATAAAGTTATCTATTCAGTAGTTTTTCAAAAACTTGTTCCATGCACCATTTACATACCTGTACGTATATAAGTTATTTTGTACAGAAAAATTAGTACTCCAACTTCCCTCCCACCGTTAATTACTCGCTCTCTCTATAACGGAACTCTCTTTATAGCGGCGGTACCTCATGGTCCCTTCAATTCCGCTATAGAGAGATTTTACTGTACATAAAAAATGTTTCAAATAAAAGTTGTAGGATTTTTAATTTTCTACAACTTCGATTGTACATTTTTGCGCTAAAATGCATATTAAAGCCGCAATCTTAAATAAAACAATTTTTTACGAGAAAACAGCCTCTCCAAGAATTTTAGCAAACGTGGCGTCTACACTATCTTGTAGAACATACAAAATTTAGTAAATGAGGCGATTTTTTAAAAAAAATCATAAGAGCCGTTTTTGAGACAATCGTAAAAAAGTGAAAATAACACGAATAAACTACTACTTCCAGTTGACCGATTTTGATGAAAATATTCGTGTCGAGTCCGGTAGTAGTATATAACTTAAGTTTCAAGATCGTACGATGTTCCGTTCTTGAGATATTCTGTTCACACGCACGCACGCACGCACACACACACCAATCGCGAAAAACATGTTTTTTGGGTTCACGGGTCTGAAAACGTTTAGATCCGGTGAAAACCCGATTTCTTAAAATCGACATGAAAACAATACTTAACTTCCTACATATTCATAAAGGCAACAGATATAAAAAATTAATTAAAATCAACAAATTAATTATTAATAAAATACATAAAAAATAATACATACATGCGTGATAGTTTACGTTGATTTAAGTTTAAGAAAGAAAACACCAAAAAATACCCGATTTATAATAAAAGCTGATGTAAAAATTAAAAGCACGAAACAAAAATATTAAGCGAAATCGTCAGTTAGAACGTTTAAAAGCACAACCTTTACTAGTTGTGTCCCGCGCAGAACGAATCCTGAATGAGTTGAAAACGACTCGACACTCGTCTAAACACACACCAGACTGGAAACGAGCTGATAGAATACATTGAATCCAAACGATACACAACCTTGACTGTACAACAGTGACGTGAAATTTAGTAAATGAGGCGATTTTTAAAAAAAAATCATAAGAGACGTTTTTGAGACAATCGTAAAAAAGTGAAAAATAACACGAATAAACTACTACTTCCGGTTGACCGATTTTGATGAAAATGTTCGTGTCGAGTCCGGTAGGGGTATGTAACTTAAGTTTCAAGTTTCAAGTTCGTACGATGTTCCGTTCTTAAGATATTCTGTTCACACGCACGCACGCACGCAATAGAAATAGTTCTGTTTCTTATCACATTTTTTTTATTTAACATGTTTTCGTGAGAAAAAAACAGAAAATCGTTAGTTACCGCTAAACTAAGCATTGTACAAAAAAAATGTTTGAAATAAAAGTTGTAGGATTTTTCATTTTCTACACACACGCGCGCGCGCGCGCGCACACACACACACCAATCGCGAAAAACTTTTTTTTTGGGTTCAGGGAGTCTGAAAACGTTTAGATTCGGTGAAAACTCAATTTTTTTAAAAATCGACATGAAAACAATACTTATCTTCCTACATATTCATAAAGGCAAAAGAAATTAAAAATTAATTATTAATAAAATACATAAAAAATAATACATACATGCGTGATAGTTTACGTTGATTTAAGTTTAAGAAAGAAAACACAAAAAATAACCGATTTGCAATAAAAGCTGAAGTAAAAATTAAAAGCACCAAACAAAAATATTAAGCGAAATCGTCAGTTAGAACGTTTAAAAGCACAACCTTTACTAGTTGTGTCCCGCGCAGAACGAATACTGAATGAGTTGAAAACGACTCGACAATCGTCTAAACACACACCAGACTGGAAACGAGCTGACAGAATACATTGAATCCAACCGATACACAACCTTGACTGTACAAAACAGTGACGTGACAGCATTACACGTTTGAGGTCACGCAGTACAAATTATGCGTCTCTGATGAAATCATCCTTACTGTCCATATTCAGTACTGCTTATCAAACCCAAAAATAAATCACAATTTTTTTATTTTATTTTTTTAGTAAAAATATATTAAAGATGACGTAAGTTTGTTCTATTTCTAACATGAATCGAATCTTTAAATATAATATTTAAGTAGACAGATTTGATGGATCAGTCGGTGGCATATATATATTACTGCTATACTAAATGTTTCGAGTTCGATTCCCGATTGAAAACCAAAAATTTTTACTTTCTCTTGTCCTATATGAATAGATGGAACAGGAAAGTATTGTTTTCATATCGATTTTTCCAAATTGAGTTTTGAGACTACATTAACCCAGAAAACATGTTTTTAGCGATCGGTCTGTGCATGTATCCGTGTGAAGACAATATCTTATAAAGTTAAAACTTGGAACTTACGGTAAACACTACAAGCGCACCCGACATCAAAATCGGTCAATCGAAAGTAATAGTTTATTCGTGCGATTTTTTTTTTAAACGGTTCCTACGATTTTTACTTTCTCTTGCCTACATGAATATATTTTCCAAATTGAGTTTTCAGGCACCATGAACCCAGAAAACATGTTTTTAGCGGTCGGTCTGTGCATTTTTTTTTTTTTTAGTAAAAAAAATATTAAAGATGACGTAAGTTTGTTCTATTTCTAACATGAATCGAATCTTTAAATATAATATTTAAGTAGATAGATTTGATGGATAAGTCGGTAGCATATATCACTGTAATACCAAATGTTTCGAGTTCGATTTCCGATTGAAAACCAAAAATGTTTACTTTCTCTTGTCTTATATGAATATATGGAACAGGAAAGTATTGTTTTCATAACGATTTTTTCCAAATTGAGTTTTGAGACTACATTAACCCAGAAAACATGTTTTTAGCGATCGGTCTGTGCATGTATCCGTGTGAAGACAATATCTTATAAAGTTAAAACTTGGAACTTACGGTAAACACTACAAGCGCACCCGACATCAAAATCGGTCAATCGAAAGTAATAGTTTATTCGTGCGATTTTTTTTTTAAACGGTTCCTACGATTTTTACTTTCTCTTGCCTACATGAATATATTTTCCAAATTGAGTTTTCAGGCACCATGAACCCAGAAAACATGTTTTTAGCGGTCGGTCTGTGCATTTTTTTTTTTAGTAAAAAAAATATTAAAGATGACGTAAGTTTGTTCTATTTCTAACATGAATCGAATCTTTAAATATAATATTTAAGTAGATAGATTTGATGGATAAGTCGGTAGCATATATCACTGTAATACCAAATGTTTCGAGTTCGATTTCCGATTGAAAACCAAAAATGTTTACTTTCTCTTGTCTTATATGAATATATGGAACAGGAAAGTATTGTTTTCATAACGATTTTTTCCAAATTGAGTTTTCAGGCCCCATAGACCAGAAAACATGTTTTTAGCGGTCGGTCTGTACATGTATCCGTGGGAAGACAATATCTTATGAAGTTGAAACTTGGAACTTACGGTAAACACTACAAGTGCACCCGACATCAAAATCGGTCAACCGGAACTACTGGTTTATTCGTGCGATTTTCTTAAAAACGGTTCCTGCGATTTTTTTTAACTTTCTCTTGCCTATATGAATATATAGGAAGGAAAGTATTGTTTTCATGTTGATTTTTAGAAATCGAGTTTTCATCGGATCTACACGTTTTCAGGCTCCCTAAACCCAAAAAAACATATTTTAAGCGTGTCTCTCTGTGTGTGTGTGTGTGTGTGTGTGTGTGTGTGTGTGTGTGTGTGTGTGTGTGTGTGTGTGTGTGTGTGTGTGTGTGTGTGTGTGTGTGTGTGTGTGTGTGTGTGTGTGTGTGTGTGTGTGTGTGTGTGTCTGTGTGTGAACAGAATATCTCAAGAACGGAACATCGTACGAACTTGAAACTTGAAACTTAAGTTACATACCACTACCGGACGCGACACGAACATTTTCATCAAAATCGGTCAACCGGAAGTAGTAGTTTATTCGTATAATTTTTCAGTTTTTTGCGATTTTCTCAAAAACTGGTCCTACGATTTTTTTTAAATCGTCTCATTTACTACATTTTTAATATCCTACATGATAGGGTAGGCGCCATGTCTACTGAAATTCTTGGGGAGGTTGTTTTCTCGTAATTTTCTTTTTATAAGATTGCGACTTTAATATGCATTTTAGCGCAAAAGTGTATATAATAAAAGATGTAGAGAATTTCCAAAATAAAGGCTAACATATTGTTAAGTTTAAAAAATTATTTATTGCGTTTACTGCAAATGTAGAGAACTAAAGATTACAAAAACGGACAAATGCAGAATTTCAAAACGAAATAAACTACGGTAAAATCCTTTACGAAATACTTTTTAACGCACTTGTACATGTTATACAGTAATTTTTAAAAAAACTTGAATTTTCTTTTGAACTAAGACAGAACTTCTTTTTGTACCAGCACTAAATTCAGGCTGTTATTCGCACCATAGCGTTGCAGTTTTTAGTGCAGAAAACGCCTCTGCGTGAATCTAGGTATCAAAGGGAACGAGAGACAGCCGATCGAGCAGCCAAACGCGCCACTACATGCTCCAATAGGATAAACAAGTCTTCCCATCGAGATCTGCAGAAAATGTTCAGACACAAATTTGAAATAATCTGGAACGAGTGGTGGAAGACTTTAAGGACTAACCTACACACAGTACGGACTGACATTCGAGACTTATAACCAGAAATTTTTAAAAACAGACTTGACCAAGTGACTCTTACACGACTACGAATTGGTCACACTAAACTGACACACAGTCACCTCATGACGAAACAAAACTCTGTTTACTGTACTGCAACACAAAATTAACTGTCAAACATATTCTTTTGGAACGTCCTACTTTGAACACTACACGGAAACAATTTCACTTACCGAACAATTACAAAGACTGCGTTAATCACACACACTACACAAAGACACTGGACTTTATACAATTTTTAAATATTCAACGACAATTTTAGTGCAAGTAAAAGTGCAATTCATATAAAATAATTAATAATTTAAAAGTCTAAGATTCAATTGTAAAAGTGTAAATTTTATTTAATTGAAAAACATCATTGTAAACCTAAAGTGTACTGTTATAATATTGTTGTTTAGGTCAACAGCCGAAAGGCTGGTTTGAACCTCTAGAGGTTTTACTAAGTAAAACGAGGAGTAAGGTGGTTTACCATTGCCTTCCTCACTGAGTTGAAAGAGTATGCTTATCAGCATGCCAGGCCCTCCGAAAAGCACTCACTTTCCACCCTGCAAATGACACCTTCACTTCATTCACCACAGGGTCTGGCTGCATAGTGAAATTCATTACTCTCAGAGGAGATAACTCTGACTAGTGTCTTTTACACCTCTACCTCTTCTGTTCTTAAATAGTTCAGTTATATAAGTGGCTGACTATGTGATAAGAAACAGAACTTTTTTTTTAGCCCTGGACCAAACAGATAGAGTGCAATTAAAATTACACTCCACCTGCCCGTTTTGGGCATGTTATAATATTATGTTATGTAATTAGTGTTTTTTATGTAATGGGGTCGCTAAAAACTTACAATGTTGATGCGACCATAATAAACCGATTATAAAAAAAAATTATGTATTCAGCCGGCCGCATTAGCGCAGTTGGTAACGTGCTCGCCTCTCATCATGCGGTCCTGGGTTCGAGTTCGAATCCCACTCAGGCACGGCATATTTTCATACGTTACAAAAAATCATTTTCATCCTCCATTGTACAACAATTACACCCTAACGTCGTCGCTAATGACCGTTGTAATTGATGCGACGTTAAATAAATTAATTAATTTAAAAAAAATTATGTATTATTTCCATCGATGGTGATTCGGATAATTGACGGTTCGGATGACTGACAATCGGAAAATCGACGCTCCTAAGTAGTTACCGTACGTATCAAGTAACAAATAGAAAGCTAAAACCAATATAAGTTGGCATACCACAGCCCACGTTTAATTGACTTTTATTACACAATTAATTAATAACAATTTACAATTAAGTCTCTTACATTTCTTTTTAAAACTGAGTATTAATAAAGTATACTGAATAAAACTAAACAACCCACACGATTTTCTAAAATACGAGAATATGTACTGTAAACAAATCCCAAGAAAAAAATGTTCGCTTTCATAGCACAACCATCTAAAGCCAAATTAGGAAATTTTAATCACAAGTGAAATCTGGATGTTTTTTCTTTTCTCTTGGTTTCACGTCTGTTTTGCGATTTCTGCTAATTCAGACGGTTGAGCATGATAATATACGAAAATGAGAAATTAACACATGCCAGACCTGACCGGGAATCGAACCCGGGACCCCAGTGTAGAAGCCAGTGGCACTAAACACTAACCCCAACGAGCCGGACAAAAATCTGGAATCGTTTTACTTTAACCACTTCTAAAAAATCCGGTGTGAAACACTTACACAACTTTTTCTTGCCAATGCAAATAATAACCAATCAACCTCACATTAGTCTAACAAAACATTAGAAACAAACAAAAAACTTATCTCAAAAACCATAATCTTTTCTTAATCATGTGTGAAAGATTGACGTAAAATTAAAATCGACCTCAGTGTGGCTTAAAAATACGGAAAACCACTCATTCACACTAAACTAGGCTCTGCAGAGAAAAATGCTGTAAACAAAATTTGTAGATCTTTTAATTTTCTATAAATTTAATTATATACACTTTTTTCGTAAAATGCACACTAAGGCCCAAATCTTACAAAAATATATTTTTCACACGTTTTCGTGAAAAAAGAAAATTGCTAATTACCTCTAAACTAAACGTTATACAAAAAAATGTTACAAATAAAAGTTGTAGAATTTTAAATTCTCTACAACTGTAATTATATACATTTTTGCGTTAAAATGCATAATAAAGCTGCTATCTTAAAAAACTACATTTTTACGTAAAAACAGCCTCACCAAGAATTTTAGCAAACATGGCGCCTACCCTATCTTGTAGAGCATAAAAAATTAAGTAAATGAGGCGATTTTTAAAAAAATCGTACGACCAGTTTTTGAGAAAATTGCAAAAAAGTGAAAAATTACACGAATAAATTACTACTTCCGGTTGACCCATTTTGATGAAAATGTTCGTGTCGGGTCCGGTAGTGGTATGTAACTTAAGTTTCAAATTTCAAGTTCGTACGATGTTCCGTTCTTAAGACATTCTGTTCACACACACGCGCGCGCGCGCGCACACACACACACAGACCAATCGCTAAAAACATGTTTTTTGGGTTCAGGGGGTCTGAAAACGTGTAGATCCGGTGAAAACTCGATTTGTTAAAATCGAGATGAAAACAATACTTTCCTTCCTATATATTCATAAAGGCAAGAGAAAATAAAAATGTTCGCTTTCATAGCACAACCATCTCTAAAGCCAAATTAGGAAATTTTAATCACAAGTGAAATCTGGATGTTTTTTCTTTTCTTTTGGTTTCACGTCTGTTTTGCGATTTCTGCTAATTCAGACGGTTGAGAATGATGATATACGAAAATGAGAAATGAACACGTGCCAGACCTGACCGGGAATCGAACCCGGGACCTCGGTGTAGAAGCCAGTGGCACTAAACACTACGCCAACCGGCCGGTCAAAAATCTGGAATCGTTTTACTCTTACTACTTCTAAAAAATTGTTCCATCATCCATACCGAGAAATTTTTTTTTTTTTTTTTGGTTTAACGTCCGACTGTTCTGCAATTACTGCTAATGCAGACGGTGAAGGATGAAATGATTTTTTTTTTGTAACGTATGAAAAGATGCCGTGCCTGAATGGGATTCGAACCCAAGACCGCATGATGAGAGGCGAGCACGTTACCAACTGCGCCAATGCGGCCGGCATACCGAGAAAGAAATTGGACACGAATTTATAATAAAATGAACTCAAAAAATGACCAACCCACCGGGAGTCGTGGTATAGCCGTCGCCGCGAGTCAGCTGTTAAATAGCTGACTTTCAGAGACGAAGGTTCCGGGTTCAAATTCAAGTAAGGGTGGTTACGTTTATACGGATTTGGGACCTGTTCCGTTATTTCACATCATCAAAAGATCGTGTGAATCCACCTTTACCCGTTCGACCAGCAACCGCCTGCTTCTTTTATTTTCGCTTGTTTGCATTTTCATTTTATTTTTGGTTGTTTTTCCTTTATTCTTTTACAAGTTTCACAAATTATTAACAAGCTGTATTTTACAAATTATAAAACAATTAAGACCGAACAATATTAGAAAACATTAAAATTTAAAAATTACGCCAACGGGCCGGCCAGTTGTCGTAGTAGTTAGCGCAACTGGCTTCTACACCGGGGTCCCGGGTTCGACTCCCGATCAGGTCTGGCATTTTTTCATCACTAATTTTCATCTATCACCCTTCACACCGACTGCATTAGCAGTAATTGCAAAACAGTCCGTTTGACTATTGACCCAAAAAAAAATCTTCGCAACTGATGCGTATTCTTTGCACCAATTGTAAATGAAGAGAATGGTTGTTCGATAATCTAACTTCGTAAAAGCGAAAAATGTGTCGCTTCTTAGAGGTTTATTAATTCTGGAGATTGCTTTATTATTACACACCCAACTATCCTGTTCAGTGGTTTTCAGTATCATGTTGTTGTTGTAGTAGGTGATCAGCCTGTAGAGGCTGGTTTGAACCTCTAGAGGTTTTACTAAGTAAAAACGAGGAGTAAGGTGGTTTACCATTGCCTTCCTCACTGAGTTGAAAGAGTATGCTTATCAGCATGCCAGGCCCTCCGAAAAGCACTCACTTTCCACCCTGCAAATGACACCTTCACTTCATTCACCACAGGGTCCGGCTGCATAGTGAAATTCATTACTCTCAGAGGAGATAACTCTGACTAGTGTCTTTTACACCTCTACCTCTTCTGTTCTTAAATAGTTCAGTCATATAAGTGGCTGACAATGTGATAAGAAACAGAACTTTTTTTTTAGCCCTGGACCAAACAGATAGAGTGCAGTTAAAAATAAATATTATTATTATTATTAAATATTAATATTATTATTATTAAAATAACACTCCACCTGCCCGTTTTGGGCATTTCAGTATCATATCGTGTCCATTTAAACAAATGCTCGGATCATGCAATATTCCTTTCTTTTGAAGGAAACTTATAGTTCTTTCCGTAGTATAAATAATAAGAGCCAATTCCAAAAAAAATAATTATGTATTCAACAGAACATGTGCGAAGCAAACAACCAACTAATGTGTATTAATAAACAAGCAAAAAATATCTACACTTAATTACAGTGAATGGAAGTAATCAGTAATAATAGTAAAGATGTGTTTACACGAGACCACTTTAAGGTTACAGATGATGTAATGTGAAATAACGGAATAGGTCCCGGATTTGAATACTATACAGTTGTTACCAGTGTACTCTGATGTTTGGGGTTTAATTAACCATACTCACCCAGAAAATGGCCGGCCTGAGTCTGCAACGTAGAAAGTAGATGTTTTTTTAGAGGGTCTAGCATGCTGATAAGCATACTTT
The DNA here is from genome assembly GCA_035578175.1 of Catonia carolina. Lineage (NCBI taxonomy): Eukaryota > Metazoa > Arthropoda > Insecta > Hemiptera > Achilidae > Catonia > Catonia carolina. Next base: position 10,436,854 of record JAQMRL010000010.1, read on the forward strand.
TCTACTCAGTGATTAAGGCAATGGTAAACCATCTAACTCCTCGATTTACTCAATAAAGCCAATAGAGGTTCAAACCATCCTTCGGCTGACGACCTAAACAACGAGGATTTACCGAAGAAAAATTAAAGCAAAACAACTTACCGAAGTTGAACGAAGAAACAATCCATTTTCCTAATTAATGAATAAAACATGGAAAGAAAACTGAAAAACTATAACACAAACTCGAGCAAGAAAATTAAAGCCTTAGTGCATACATATACAACTTAAAAAAAAACTAAAATTTGAACTTAAACCAATATGAGAGAAGTCAGTACTGAAATCCGGACGATAACTAACTGTAAAATAGTTACTTCAACAAACGAGAAGTAAAAAAAAAAACCAGACCGCAATATATTATCAGATCGGAATCCACGAGCGTTATCACTGTAAAATAGGAATTCCGTTCAAATTAGAAATAGAATATTATTTTCCTTGAAGGAAATTGCGTCGTACGAATTAAAAAGCACAGTCTGTTTGTTACTGTCATAGCAATGACTAGTTAATTTATGTAAAACTATAAACCAATAAACGGGTATGTTAATAATATTAACAGAGTGATTTATGCGGCGGACTGTGTATATTTGTGAACTACTCAGATTTTTAGAGAGTTATTGACGCAGGTAACCTACACGGTAAGAAATGTTTACAAGACAAATATTTTTTGTTATATATACTATATTTTATATACATATATTGCCCACCAGTATACATAGACAATGAACCTCTCACAAAAACAGATACGGTCAAGTATCTCGGTCTGACTTTTGATAAACGACTAACTTGGAGCACACGTATCAAACAGAAACGTTTATTACTGAATTCCCGACTTAAACTTCTATATTCCCTATTTCACAAACGATCAAAATTATCAATTGCACAAAAATTATTGCATATATTGTTCTCTTTTGAAACCTATGTGGACCTACGGAACCCAAATTTACGGTTCAACCAAACCCTCTAACTTGCAACGAATTCATGCATTCCAGTCAAAAACATTACGCCTTATAGTAAATGCACCTCTTTACGTTAGCAACAAAACCTTACATACAGATTTTAAAACACCACTTGTACAAAATTCCATTGAATACCTAAACAAACGCTTTCACGACAAGTCACACGAACACGAGAACCCCCAGGTGCGTTCACTTTCCACCGTCCATTTACCTGATAATCCCCCTAGACGCCTTAAAAGACGCTGGAGTAGAGACCTGCTAATTTGATATACAAATTTCATTCTTGGGGAGGCACCAATGGGGGGCCCTACCCCTCTCATGCCTATCATCTCATTTACATTATTATCATAATCATCACATTTGCTTGTTGTAAAATTTTACAGTTGTAAATAAAGAATTAAAGAGAAAAATATATACATATTTTTTCTTCTTCAAAAACTACTGTCGATTTCTTTATTCGGACATCCGAGTTTGGAGACTTGTTTCTTCAAAACCGCTTGCTCAATTTTAACGTAATATACACCAAAATTTAGTTAATTTTAATCTTCGTTGTTACATGTCAATTTCATATTTTTAGCGTTTTTTTACTTTCTCTTGCCTATATGAATATATAAAAAGGAAAGTATTGTTTACATATCGATTTTTCGAAATCGAGTTTTCACCGAATCTACATGTTTTCAGACCCCCTGAATCCAAAAAACATGTTTTTAGCCATTGGTCTCTGTGCGTGTGTGAACAGAATATCTCAAGAACGGAATATCGTACGAACTTGAAATTTAAAATACATACCACTACCGGACTCGACACAAACATTTTCATCAAAATCGGTCAACCGGAAGTAGTAGTTTATTCACGTCATTTTTCACTTTTTTGCGATTTTCTTAAAACGGGTCCTACGATTTTTTTTTTAAATATCACCTTATTTAAATAAAAGTTATTAAAAGTATTTAAATAAAAGTTGTAGATCTTTTTATTTCCTATAAACTTTATTATAGGTATTCACTTTTGTCGTAAAATGCATACTAAGGCCGAAACCTTTAAAAAAAATCTGGTGTGAAACACTCACACAACTTTCTCTTGCCAATGCAAATGATTAATAATAAACCTAACATTATTAATAAAATATTAGAAATAAACAAAAACTAACCTCAAAAACATAACTTTATTTTAATCACGAGTGAATGACGCAAAATGACAATCGAACTCAGTTTGGCTTAAAAATACGGAAAATCACGCTTTCACGCTAAACTAGGCTCTGTAGAGAAAAATGCTCTAAACAAAAGTTGTAGATCTTTTAATTTTCTATAACTTTTATTATATACACTTTTGTCGTAAAATGCATACTAAGACCGAAATGTTAAAAAAATCGATTTTTCTCACGTTTTCGTGAGAAAAAAAACAGAAAATCGCAAATTACCGCTAAACTAAGCGTTATACAAAAAAATGTTTGAAACAAAAGTTGTAGGTTTTTAAATTCTCTACAACTTTTATTATATAAGTTTTTGCGCTGAAATTTATATTAAAGCCGTAATCTTAAAAAAACAACGTTTTTACGTGAAAACAGCCTCACCGAGAATTTCAGCAAACATGGCGCCTACCCTATCTTGTAGAGAATAAAAAATTGAGTAAAATAGGCGATTTTAAAAAAAATCGTAGGACCAGTTTTTGAGAAAATCGCAAAAAACTGAAAAATTATACGAATAAACTACTACTTCCGGTTGACCGATTTTGATGAAAATGTTCGTGTCGCGTCCGGTAGTGGTATGTAACTTAAGTTTCAAGTTTCAAGTTCGTACGATGTTCCGTTCTTGAGATATTCTGTTCACACACACACACACAGACACACACACAGACCAATCGCTAAAAACATGTTTTTTGGGTTCAGGGGGTCTGAAAACGTATAGATCCGGTGAAAACTCGATTTCGAAAAATCGACATGAAAACAATACTTTCCTTCCTATATATTCATATAGGCAAGAGAAAGTAAAAATTGATTTTTCACACATTTTCGTGAGAAAAAAACAGAAAATCGCTAATTTCAACTAAACGTTATACAAAAAAAAAATGTTTGAAATAAAAGTTGTAGGATTTTAAATCCCTACATTTTTTATTATATAAATTTTTGCGCTAAAATCCATGTTAAAGCCGTAATCTTAAAAAACAATTTTTTTACGTGAAAACAGCCTTGAACAAGGTATATGCACCCAATGATAACAGCCTTACCAAGAATTTCAGCAAACAAGGCGCCTACCCTATCTTGTAGAGCAAAAAAAATTTAACAAACCAGGCGATTTTAAAAAAAATCGTAGGACCAGTTTTTGAGAAAATCGCGAAAAAGTGAAAACTACTACTAGTGAATAAACTACTACTTCCGGTAAACAGATTTTGATGAAAATGTTCGTGTGGGGTCCGGTAGTGGTATGTAATGTAAGTTTCAAGTGTCAAGTTCGTACAATATTCCGTTCGTGAGACATTCTCTTCACACACACATACACACACACACACACTCACACACGCGCGCGCGCGCGCAGACACACACACACACAGAGACCAATCCCTAAAAACATATTTTTTGGGTTCAGGGGGTCTGAAAACGTGTAGATCCGGTAAAAACACGATTTGTTAAAATTGACATGGAAACAATACTTTCCTTCCTATATATTCATATAAGCAAGAGAAAGTAAAAAAAAAATATTTATATTATTATTAAGTAAAGGAATATGATGTGGAGTTCGTCGACTTTTAGTTGAAGAAAACAACATGGAACATACAAGAGAAAGAGGAATATAATTCATGAACTGGAGATCAAGAAGTACTAGTAGAAAGCAACAAGATAAAGCGTGGGCAGAAGCACCTCGATTTCAGCCTCCCACCTATTTATAAAAAGCACGTTTATTAGTTTCAGTTAGATTTTTCCTTCGCTTCCCTTCTAGCGCTGGCAGACCACACCCGGTAATACCGGTATTTTAATAAAGCAGTTAACACAGAAGAAGTTTTCAATCGGTGAAACGGTATTAATCGGTTATCATGATTCAAGTAGGTAGATACCGTAACAATTATTCATGCATCGTACTCATAAATTACCCTTATCCAAAAATTATGAAAATAATTTATTAAGTTGGTACGGCAAACCATACTAACTTTTTACAAAATATAAATTTTTGTCGTGATGACTTGTTTAACACATTCAATTAAATAGTTTTTTTAATTCCTTATTTGTGTACGTTGCAATCTGTTCAATTGAGAACAATAAGCAACCCCATCACCCACCCCATCAGATGAGGATGATGTGTAGCCTTGTACAGACTCAGGCCGACCATTCCTGAGAGAGTATGGTTGATTGAACCCCAACCATCAAAGTACACCGGTAACCACTGTCTAGCATTCAAATCCGTATAAAAGTAACTGTAATATGAGACACCTACACAGACACACAACAAACAGTACACACATTAACAACACTCAAACGTAAACATAAACATAACTTTACAGCATCAACATCAACATACCAGATGACCTCACCTACAGATGTGAGAACAAAAATAATAAAAAGAAAATTTTATTAAAATAATAAAATTGGATTGTTGCCTCCATTCCATTTTAATCTTTTAAGGAATAAGGTGGCTTATACAAGTTTTATGATAAAAAAAAAATAATTTTGCAAGTTTATTAATATTAAAGAATTATATTGAATTTAGAACATATATTTTTAGAAGATTATCTGATAAAAAGATTCAACGTTTTTAATAAGTTTTAAGGAATTTTAAAAATTTTAATTGTTTTTAAATATTTTAAAAGTTTACCAACAAATTGTTTTAAATAAAGAAGGTTGAATTTTTAAAGATAAAACTTTTCGGATTTCTTTTATTTATGAACCTGGGACATAACTACCTTTACTAGGATTTGAACCAGGAACGTTCGTCTACGAAAATCACATTCAATGGTGATCAATTATGAGTTATCTTTCCCTTTGGGCTGATTACGTGTGCAGCGTGTTTTCCGCTTGCTTTATGTAGGCCCTACAACTTATGTTACCAACGTTTTTATACATTTAATTTATTTGCGACCTATACATGGATTTATGTTTGCTAATAACATAAATGGTGTGTCAAATTATTTACACTCAATTTGTTCGTTGCAGGGCTAAAATAAATAGTTCTGTTTCTTATCACATGGTCAGCCAATTAAATGACTGAATCATTTAAGAACAGAAGAGGCAGAGGTGTAAAAGACACTAATCAGAGTTATCTCCTCTGAAAGTAATGATTTTCATTGTACAGCCAGACCCTGTGGTGAATGAAGTGAAGGTGTCATTTACAGAGTAGAAAATATGTGCTTTTCAGAGGGCCCGGCATGCTGATAAGCATACTTTTCCATTCAGTGAGGAAGGCAATTGTAAACCACCTCACTCCTCGTTTTACTTAGTAAAACCTCTAGAGGTTCAAACCAGCCTTTCGGCTGTTGACCTAAACAACAACAACAATAACATAAAAGTAAACAATACAATGTTTTTTACTTTCTCTTGCCTATATGAATAAATCTACACGTTTTCAGACCCCTTGAACCCAAAAAAACATGTTTTTAGCGATTGGTCTGTGTGAGTGTCTGTGTACACACACACACACACACACACACACACACTTTTTGCGTGTTTATGTCATCAGCCTCACCAAGAATTTCAGCAAACATGGCGCCTACCCTACTTTGTAGAGCATAAAAAATTTAGTAAACCAGGCGATTTTTAAAAAAAATCGTAGAACCAGGTTTTGAGAAAATCGCAAAAAAGTTAAAAATTACACGAATAAACTACTACTTCCGGTTGACGGATTTTAATGAAAATTTCCGTGTCGGGTCCGGTAGTAGTATGTAACTTAAGTTTCAAGTTTCAACTTTGTACGATGTTCCGTTCTTGAGATATTCTGTTCACACACACACGCGCGCGCGCACACACACGGACACGGACCAATCGCGAAAAACATGTTTTTTTGGTTCAGGGGGTCTGAAAACATGTAGATCTGGTGAAAACTAGATTTCTTAAAATCGACATGAAAACAATACTTTCCTTCCTATATATATTCATATAGGCAAGAGAAAGTAAAAATAACCTACAACTGTTATTCCATGCATTTTTTCTATAGAGCTTAGAACATTTTCCTAATGATAATCCAACCGACGTTGATTTTCTTTTAGAGACATACACACGTGATTAAACAAATCACAAATACTTCTAAATTATTTAAATCAGAAAAAGAAAATCGTGTGAATGTTTTAACATCATATTTTAACCGTAATGTAGGATCCAGACAAACAAATAAGTACAAAAACAAAACAAACGATTAAATAAAACCAACCTTTATCCAGAATTGATCCATTTTCGTTAAATAAAGTGACAGCTACTAAGGAAGGCGTCGACGAATAGTATGATCTGCCAACATTCACTTTATACAGATGACAAGAACGTTCAGGCACTTTTAAAAACGTTTCATCGAACTGTGGCATATCCAATATAAATTCACTTTAATAAATCACAAAACCACCACCATGGACGAACTGATTTTAACAGATACAAATATACATAAGTTAAACTTACAACACACCTCGGTTTTCGTAGGGAGTTAAAAACTTAGAATCATAAAACTTAAAACTTATTAACACTTTAATCCCGAAATCTGTTAAGCACTTAATAAATTAACAAAAGCGTACATACGGCTTAAATAAATAATTTTATACACACGAAATTAGTTTATTATCCAAAAAGAATTAAATAAATAAACAAAAAAGGAAAATTCCTAGATTCAGTTCTACATTTCGACTATTTCAAAATCCACTGTACAATAATAAATTATCGGTAAGACAATTTCTTAACACATTTCCTATGATTGTAATTAAACTAAATAAACAACATTAATTATATTTTAAAACGTTTATCAATATACAAAACGTAAAAAATATCCCATTAAAATATTTTTTTTACATAAACAATATTTTAAAATATCAACCTATGACATACCAAACTAAAACAAATCAAAAACACAAAAAAATAACTTTAATTTTTTTTTAAATAGGTAACTTTTTAATTTTTTTATGGAGATACCTTACGAAATTTTAAATACAGAATTTTTATAATTAATTAAATTATAATATGATTTATTACCAAAATAAATTCAAATAACAGGGAAATAAAACGATAAAATTTATTGTTAAACCTACTAACACTGATTCTTTAATAATCGATTGATAATATGAAATGTAATTAATTCCAAGAATTACAAACATTTATAATTTATACTAATGCAAAGTCCAACCGATTTTAAAATCTATCGATTCAATAAAATCCAAAATACATTCCAGATAATGTAATTATGTACGGTATATAAAATAATATAGAAAAATCTGTTGTGAAAAACTCACACAACTTTCTCTTGCGAATGCAAATAATGAACAATATAATCTAACATTACTAATAAAACATTTAGAAACAAACAAAAAAACTAACCTCAATAAACATAACCTTATTTTAACCATGAGTGAAAGACGCAAAATGAATATCAACCTCAGTTTGGCTTAACAATACGGAAAATCACTCTTTCACGCTAAACTAGGCTCTGCAGAGAAAAATGCTCTAATTAAAGTTGTATATCTTTCAATTTCCTATAAAACTGATTATATAGTACACTTTTCTCCTAAAATACATACTAAGTTTCAAGTTCGTACAATTGTCCGTTCTTGAGATATTCTGTTCACAGACAGACAGACACACACACACACACACACACACACACGCTGTTTAACAGCTGATTTTCGGAGACGAAGGTTCCTGGTTCGAATCCTAGTAAAGGTAGTTACTTTTATACGGATTTGAATGCTAGACAGTGGCTACCGGTGTACTTTGATGGTTGGGGTTTAATTAACCATACTCTCTCAGGAATGGTCGCCCTGAGTCTGCACAAGACTACACCTCATTTACACGTCATACACATCATCCTCATCTCAATGGGTCATGGGGTTGCTTATTGTTCTGAATTGAACAGATTGCAACGTACACTATTAGGGATTAAAAGAAAAAAACGTTTGTCAATATAGCCTACAAAATGTAAAAAATATCCCATTAAAATATTTTTTACATAAACAATATTTTAAAATATTAACCTATGACATACCAAAAACTAAAATAAATCAAAAACACGAAATATGAAGATACCTTACGAAATTTTTAATACAGAATTTTTATAATTAATTAAATTACAAAATGATTTATTACCAAAATAAATTCAAATAACAGGGAAATAAAACGATAAAATTTATTGTTAAACCTACTAACACTGATTCTTTAATAACTGATAATATGAAATGTAATTTATTCCAGGAATTACAAATATAAATATAATTTATTCTAATGCAAAGTCCAACCGATTTTAAAATCTATCGATTCAATAAAAACCAAAATTCATTTCAGATAATGTAATTATGTAGGCTATACAAAATAATACAAAAAAATCTGGTGTGAAACTCTCACACGACTTTCTCTTGCCAATGCAAATAAAACCTCACATTAGTAATAAAACATTAGAAACAAAAAACTAACCTCAATAAACATAACCTTATTTTAAATTATCATGAGTGAAAGACCTGCCCATAACAGACAGATGGAGAGTCAAATTATTTACACTCACTCTGTTCGTTGCAGGGCTAAAATAAGTAGTTCTGTTTCTTATCACATGGTTAGCCAATTAAATGACTGAATCATTTAAGAACAGAAGAGGTAGAGGTGCAAAAGACACTAATCAGAGTTATCTCCTCTGAAAGTAATGAATTTCATTATACAGCTACACCCTGTGGTGAATGAAGTGAAGGTGTCATTTGCAGAGTGGAAAATATGTGCTTTTCAGAGGGCCCGGCATGCTGTTAAATGTACTTTTCCATTCAGTGAGGAAGGCATCGGTAAACCACCTCACTCCTCGTTTTACTTAGTAAAACCTCTACAGGTTCAAACAAGCCTACAGGCTGATGACCTAAACAACAACGAGTGAAAGATGCAAAATGAAAATCAACCTCAGTTTGGCTTAAAAATTCGGAAAATTACTCTTTCACGCAAAACTAGGCACTAGGCTTTTTGAATATTAAAAATTTTTTACTGCTGATGGATTTGACCCACTTATCTTTACATCTCTGTACAAGAAAGTTACCATAACTCCAAACCTAGCAATGCAAAAAATTGATAAAATTTACAATACTTTTTTTTATTCCTAATTTGTGTACGTTGCAATCTGTTCAATTTAGAACAATAAGCAACCCCATTACCCAATGAGATGAGGATGATGTGTAAATGAGGTGTAGTCTTGTACAGACCCAGGCCGACCATTCCTGAGAGAGTATGGTTAATTAAACCCCAACCATCAAAGTACACCGGTAACCACTGTCTAGTATTCAAATCCGTATAAAAGTAACTACCTTTACTAGGATTTGAACCAGGAACCTTCGTCTCCGAAAATCAGCTATTAAACAGCTGATTTTGGCGACGACTTTACCTCTAGACCAACCTGGTGGGTTAAATAAAATGGAAATAAATAAAATGGTTAAACAATACTTAAAATGGAAAACTGTTAAAAATTTATGTATTTCTGTATTTAAGCAAAAATACAGCTTTAAATGTATCAAAATTGATATTTTTTAAAAGGTGTAAACATTTTCTAATGATTTTTGATTATAAAAAGTCTTCATTTATTAATGGGATGAAAATATTAACAAACTAATGAAAATCAATCCTATTTCTTTATGGCTCAAATTCCGTAGGACACCTGGTATAGCTAACTCTGTGGTGAATGAAATGAAGGTGTCATGTGGGGGGTGGAAAGTTTTTTTTTTTTTTAGCTTTTATTTATTATTGGGAACTGTACATTTTTGACAACTACCCATTTGATCGCTGCTTTTGCTATATTTTTTGACGTGAATAAGGCATGAGTTTGAACAGGGACCCCCAGTAGAGTTTGTTCATGGATGGCTGTCAGCTGGTCACCATACAAAGTCGCTTGCCCCAACCGGTGTTACTTAACAAATAATAGCGACTCGCTACCAGCTGACTGAATTGGGCTGGCCCGAAGGCCTGGGTGGAAAGTAGATGCCTTTCAAAGAGCCTGGCATTCTGATAAGCATACTTTTCCACTCAGTGAAGAAGGCACTGTAGTAAAATTTCAAATAAAGTGAAGTGATTTACCAAATAAATCACCTCACGCCTCAATTTACTTAGTAAAGCCATTAGAGGTTCAAACCATCCTTTTGGCTAACAACGTAAACAACAATAGGAAAGGACAGTATTTTTTTCATGTTGATTTTCCAAAATCAAGTTTACACCAGAAATACAAGTTTTCAGCTCCTCTAACCAAAAAAAACATGTTTTTGATGATTGTTCTGTACGTGCATCTGTGTTAGAACAAAATATCTCAAGAAGGGAATACCGTACAAGTTGAAACTTGGAACTTAAGTTAAGTACCACTAGTAGACCAGAGACGAACATTTTTATCAAAATCGGTTAACCGAAAATAATAGTTTATTCAGCAATTTTTATCTTTTTCTGTGATTTTCTTGTTTAGATGATTTACTATTAAATAGTTACTATTTATTTATTTTATATTTATTTATTATTATTTATTTTGGTTATTTATTTATTGATAATGTGTTAAGTTAATAAGCTTAACTTAACTAAGAAGCTCCGAAAATCAGCTATTAACAGCTGATCTGCGCCAACAACTTTACCACTAGACCAACCCAGTGAGATAACCCATTAGTAAACAATGTAAAATAAAAAACATCACGAGTGAATGATGCAAATGAAAATCAACCTCTGTACAACTTAAAAATATGAAATAACACTAATTGAAGTTAAACTAGGCTCTGTAGGGGAAAATGTAGCTCATAACAGGCAGAAGGGGTGTTAAATTATTTGCACTTCATCTGTTGGTTCCAGGGCTACAAAAAATAGTTCTGTTTCTTATCATCACATAGTCAGCCAGTTATATGACTGAACTATTTAAGAAGAGAAGAGGTAGAAGTGTAAAAGACACTACTCAGAGTTATCTCCACTGAGAGTAATGAATTTCACTATACAGCCAGACCCTGTAGTGAATAAAGTGAAGGTGTCATTTGCAGGGTGAAAAAGGATGCTTTTCAGAGGGCCTGGCATGCTTATAAGCTTACTCTTTCAACTCAGTGAGTGTTGGCAATAGTAAACCACGTCACTCCTCGTTTCACTTAGTAAAACCTCTAGAGGTTCAAACCAGCCTTTCAGCTGTTGACCTAAACAACAACAACAGGAGAAAATGCTTGAAATAAAAGTTTTAGATAGTTTATATTTTTATAACTCATTGTTGTAAAATGCTATAGCCGTAATCTTATAAAACCCCATTTTTTTAACAATTCTGATGAGAAAAATACAGAAAATCATTTATTAACGCTAAATTAAGCGTTATAGAAACAAATGTTAAAACAAAATTTGTAGGTATTTTAAATTTCTACTTATAAACGCTTTTGCTTTTACAAGCATATTAAGGCTGCAATCTAAAAAAAAAAAATTTACCACAAAAACAACTCCTACCAAGAAAATCAGCAGACTTGACAGTCTATTTATTTATTATTCATTTATTCATTTAAGTTACATCAACTGCTTCGTTATTAGTAACTACAGTGGATAATATATCAAGAACAGTGGGTTTTGACCCGTGAAAATTTCCAGACCCTGGCTAGGAATCAAACCTAGGACCTCCGTGTGATAGGCTAACACGCTACCACTACACTATGGAGGCAGCCAACATTTTATCTTATAGTGCATAAAAAACTAGGTAATTTTTTTCAAAAAAATCATAAGAACCATTCCCAAAAAATTTTTGTAAAAAAGTGAAAATTCCACAAATAAACTACCTTCTGTTGACCGATTTTGATGAAAAAAAATCATGTCTAATCCCCTAGTGGTACCTAACTCAACTTTCAAATTTTAACTTTGCGCGCTATTCCATTCTTGCGATATTTTTGCACCATTTTTGTGATTGTTTGCACCAATCACTAAAAAAACTTTCTTTTCGTTAGGGCTTGAAATCGTTTATTTCCAGTGATAAATTGACACGATAACAATATTTAACTTCTCTACATATTCACACAGGGCAAGAGAAAGAAAAAAAAAAAAAAATAATAATAATTAACTTGTTGGATCTGCTATCGGGCGCCACCCCTGGCGATGGGGTACGCTCACCTCCTTGGAGGGGGGTACTGGGGGGGTTGACAAAAACCAACAAGAGAAAATCCTACAGCGTCTGTCTTGCATAAAGCGGCTTGTAGGTCAGCGTCTGTTCACCAGAGGTGCGGCTGTCTTTATGTTCCAGGAACTGAAAATCCCTGGTCCTACACTACCGGGTAACCAGACACCAATCACAAGCAAATATGGGTCGTACAAGCAAACACAAAATTACCCCAGGTGGACAATCCACCCGTCTAAGGACGGCAACCAGGCACTCGGATTCTGGGGGACCTGGGTTTGTGCGAGAGGGCGAATCGGAGCGCCCGGGCAAAATCTCCCGCAAAACACATTCATTTATAGGCACTTTCAACATTTAGACACTAGTGCAAACAGGAAAACTTCATAACCTCACAACAGAAATCGAAGATGCAAGCCTGTAATATGCACTTTTGTAGATTTCAGAAAGGCGTACGACTCGATGGACCGCCAATCACTTTTCCAAATATTAGAAGAAAAAGGGCTAGACCACAAAACAAGGCGTCTCGTAGAACAAACACTAACACACACCAAATCTAAAGTGAAATTCATGGGAGAGATCTCGGGACCTTTTGACATAAATACCGGCGTGAGACAAGGAGATGGACTGTCGCCACTGCTCTTCAATATTGTATTAGACAAGGTTATGGAAGAATGGGAGAACAAACTCCGCGAAGAAAACCTCTGGAAACCAATCACACTTGGAACCGGCAACACTAAGTTACACATACCTTACCTCGCATTTGCGGATGACTTGGCAATGGTAGCTGAAGATGAACAGACAGCGGTCCAGCAGATTGAGACACTAAAAGAGGGTGCAGAAAAAGTGGGGCTCCAAATTTCTTTTGAAAAGACTGAGTTTATTGGCAATAGAATCAATATTGAAACATTGAACACAAAATATGGTAATTAACAGAAAGCCACACTTCAAATATCTAGGTGAATTTATAGAGCCCACAGGAGCAGAGGAGATATCGCAGGTTAACAGGCTACAAAAGACCAAAAGAGCACTGGGGATGATACAGAACTTATATAACAAGAAGTCGATGTCAAGAAACACCAAGATCCGCCACTACAACATAGTTATCAAACCCGCTTTCCTGTATGCAAGTGAAACACTAACATTAAATAAGAAACACGAGCTGGAAGACATAAAAAAAGAAGAAAGGAAAATAATCCGAAAGATCCTTGGTGCTAGGCAAACGGAAAACGGGTTCAGATTACAACCAAACCAGACCATAGAAAAATTCTCAAATGTAGAAGCTGACATTAGAAAGAGACGTATGAAATTCTTTGGACACATAAAGCGGTTACCAGAAAACAGGCTAACAAGAAAAATATTGGAGTATACAACGTCTCTCAAAAAAATGCCACCGTGGATAAGTGAAATCTATAAAGATCTCAGGAAAGCGAAAATAACAGAACAAGACATCGCAGATAGGAACATATTTGGGAACAAGGTGGACAGATGGGAGATAGAGCCAGAGCAGCCAAAGCAGAAGCAGTACAGGCCAAAGTGGTCAGAAGAAAGGAAACAGGCTTTCTCAAAACGGATGCGAGAGTACTGGGTGGACAAAAAGAACAACAAGAAAAAAAAAATGATTCAGTTTGCTTATCGCCTTCCTTTAAGGGAGAATACGCTAATAATAATAATAATAATAATAATAATAATAATAATAATAATAATTAACCTAGAATGAATGAAATAATAAACGAATCAATTATTGAAATCATATTAAACTAACAATAACACCTTTACAATAACAATAAAATATAGACTACAAACACCAAGTGCCAAAAAAACTTAGAAATTGAATCAATAATACAAAAACACTATAATAAAAACATAAGAGAGAACACCGAACTTAAAAAAACCGATACATTTAAATAACTTCACATTATAGACACTAACAGAGCATTAACGATATGATCAGATTAAAAAAAATAAATAAACTGATCCCCACGAATGTTTATCGTTTTTTTTTTTTGTTCAAGGGGCTTGTAATTGATTATATTTAGTGAAAAATTGACACAAAACAATACTTTTCTTCCCTACATATTCACACAGGGCAAGAGAAAGTAAAAATAATAATAATTATAACAATAATTAACCAAGCTGCCCATAACAGACAGATGGAGAGTCAAATTATTTACACTCAATCTGTTCATTGCAGGGCTAAAATAAATAGTTCTGTTTCTTATCACATGGTCAGCCAATTAAATGACTGAATCATTTACGAACAGAAGAGGTAGAGGTGTAAAAGACACTAATCAGAGTTATCTCCTCTGAACGTAATGAATTTCATTATACAGCCAGACCCTGTGGTGAATGAAGTGAAGGTGTCATTTACAGAGTGGAAAATATGTGCTTTTCAGAGGGCCCGGCATGCTGATAAGCATACTTTTCCATTCAGTAAGGAAGGCAATGGTAAACCACCACACTCCTCATTTTGCTTAGTAAAACCTCTACAGGTTCAAACCAGCCTTTCGGCTGATGACCTAAACAACAACAGATTAACCTAGAATGAATGAAATAATAAATGAATCAATTATTGGAATCATATTAAACTAACGCCGGCCGCATTGGCGCAGTTGGTAACGTGCTCGCCTCTCATCTTGGGTTCGAATCCCATTCAGGCATGGCATTTTTTCATACGTTACAAAATATCATTTCATCCTTCACCGTCTGCATTAGCAGTAATTGCAGAACAGTCGGACGTTAAACCAAAAAAAAAAAAAAAAAAAAAAAATATTAAACTAACAATAACAATAAATATAGAATATAAACACCAAGTGCCAAAAAAACTTAGATATTAAATCAATAATACAAAAACACTATGATAAAAACATAAGAGAGAACACCGAACTTAAAAAAACCGATACATTTAAATAACTTCACATTATAGACACTAACAGAGCATTAACGATATGATCCGATTAAAAAAAATAAATAAACTGATCCCCAAGAATGTGATGGAGAAGAAGAGATATGAGATCATTTACGATATTATTTTATGCTATATTTAAACTGGCACGAGCCCAAAACAATTTCAAATTACTTTTACGATACAACAAAGACAGCTACCTGATTTGTTGAGAGGTACTTAAACAATTGTTTTAATTACTTTATAGTTACTTTTTGATTCCAAATCGCTAGTCGGTTTGACCTGAATCTTGACACACACGGTTCAACAGGCATCTTTATTATATACAGAATGTTTCAAAAAGAATAGAGAAGTCATTTATACTTTCTCTTGCCTATATGAATATATAAGAAGGAAAGTATTGTTTTCATATCGATTTTTCGAAATCGAGTTTTCACCGGATCTACACTTTTTCAGACCCCCTTAACCCAAAAAACATGTTTTTAGGGATTGGTCTGTGAGTGTGTCTGTGTGTATAAAAAAAAATCTCAAGAACGGAACATCGTACGAACTTGAAACTTAAAACTTAAGTAACATACCACTACCGGATCCAACTCGAACATTTTCATCAAAATCGGTCAACTGGAAGTAGTAGTATATTCGTGTAATTTTTCACTTTTTTGCGATTTTCTCAAAAACTGGTCCTACGATTTTTTTTTAGAAACGCCTGGTTAACTAAATTTTTTATTCTCCACAAGATAGGGCAGGCGTCATGTTTGCTGAAATTCTTGGTGAAGCTGTTTTCACGTAAAAAAATTGTTTTTTATGATTGGTGCTTTAATATGCATTTTAGCAAAAAATTATATAATAAAAGTTGTAGAAAATTTAAAAACCTACAACTTTTTTTCAAACTTTTTTTGTATAATGCTTAGTTTAGCGGTAATTAGTGATTTTCTGTTTTTTTCACACGAAAACGTGTGAAAAATCGATTTTTTTTAAGATTTTGGCTTTAGTATGCATTTTACGACAAAAATGTATATAATAAATTTTATAGGAAATAAAATGATCTACAACTTAATTTAAAGCATTTTTCACTACAGAGCCTAGTTTAGCGTGAAAGAGTGATTTTCTGTATTTTTAAGCCAAACTGAGTTCGAATTTCATTTTGCGTCTTTCACTCATGATTAAAATAAGGTTATGTTTTTGAGGTTAGTTTTTTGTTTATTTCTAATGTTTTATTACTAATTTTAGGTTTATTGTTAATTATTTGCACTGGCAAGAGAAAGTTGTGTGAGTGTTTCACACCAGATTTTTAAATAACTAGAATGCAGTACAAAAAAAATTCTGTTACAATGAAAAATAAAATATAGTGTGAAATACTCATACGATTTTATTTTGCCAATGTAAATAATGAACAACATAACCTAGAGTCTGTCTACGCTAAGATTACTCCGAAGTAGGCAACTACCAATACAAGTGAGCATGTGTATTAATTAAAAATACGCACAGCATGATCAAAAACCAACTTCCATACTACATTGATTCGCATTTGTTAGAAAATATTTTATAAATCGAACATTGTTTAGCATTAAAAACTAAAATTTTACTATTGTTACTCTTACATTGTTATTTTTTGTTAAATTATTTACTATTATTACATAATTATTTATGATTAGTAGGTTTTTATTATAGATTCAGTTTTATTTTATATTTGGTCACAAGTAATATAAGACTAATGCGCTTGAATTGTAATGGGAGAGTAAACAATTCGTTGTTTATCATTTCATATCATTAAAATAATTAATGTCTGTGAGTAGTTTAATACAACTGTTTGCACTTGCCCATGTTTAACTCATTTTTATTTTCATAAGTTATCTTTCGTAATTGTATCGGTTCGTTTCGATTTTCTTCGTAGACTGGAGTTGAAAAGTTTTATAAGCTGTGTTTTGTTAACATGCGTGATAGTTAATGTGTTGTGAGTTTTTGAAACATAAAAGCGGTAAACATTAAAAAGTAGAAAAAAATGGTTTTGTTAAATGTAATGGTTAAAATAATAAATTAAGGAGTCTCGTTCTGAAACTACAATAATTACAAGTAATCTGAACGGTATAATTGAAAATGCTTAAAGGATAAGGTTTATTTTAGATGGATGTAGATATTTTTATGATGGACGTAGTGCAAGATAATTGTTTGGCGGAGAGGTAGAAACGCGCTAACTAGTGTAAAACTTTCGTTTACAACCTATAGGCGCTTGCCTTGTGGAGAGTACTCTTACAGTAGATAGACTATATGTTTAATCATTATTAAACAATGTAAAATGAAGACTGGCAGTTCCCATGGTGTAGTGGTTAGCGCCCTAGCCTACTAAACGGAGGTCCCACGTTCGATTCCCAACAAGGGTCTCTAAATATTTTGGAAACTATGAGAGTAATGAATTTCATAATACAACCAGACCTTGTGGTGAATGACATGAAGGTGTCATTTACAGGGTGGAAAGTAGATGCTTTTAAGAACGCCTGGCATGCTGATAAGCATACTTTTTTACTGAGTAAGGTAATGAAATTTTTTTTTAGTTTTATGTCTGATTGTTTTACAATTTCAGCTAATGCAGACGATGGAGAATGATGATATATGAAAAATGCTAGACCTGACCGGGAATCGAACCCTGGACCCCAGCATAGAAGCCAGTTGTGCTAACCACTACACTAACGGACCAGCCAAGGTAATGGTAAACCACCTGACTCCTTGTTTTACTTAGTAAAGCTTCTAGAGGTTTAAAAAACCCTTTTGCTGATGATATAAACAACATAACATACTGGACACGAGATAGAATCACTGATGTTTTTTTCTTTTTTTTTAACGTTGCATCAACTGCAATAGTCATTAGCGACGACGTTGGGGTGGAACTTTATGCAATGGAGGATGAAATGATTTTTTGTAATGTATGAAAATATGCCTTGCCAGATTGGGATTCGAACCCAGGGCCGCATGATGAGAGGCGAGCACGTTACCAACTGCGCCAATGCGGCCGGCACAATGATGTTAGTATTTAAGGTAAGCAGCCCAGATGATATCAAATATAGGGTGATTCAAAAAGAGCGCCGGTTTTGATATATCAAATTAAGAGATTTATTTTATTGAAAAACTGAAAAAAAATACATCAACAAGTTCATCTTACCTTCCGATTTCATGTATGAAAAATGATGTCATGCATGTGTCCTCCTCTACTGCACTGGCACGCATCAACTCTGTCCATGAAATTGGATATTACTGCAAGACAAGTTTCGACTTCCATTTGCCCGATAACCCGTCGAATTTCCTCCTTCAAGTCATTGATGTTTCGGGGTTTATTGGCATACACCAATGACTTCAGATGACCCCAAAGATGAAAGTCACAAGGCGTCAAGTCACACGACCTTGGTGGCCATTGATGGTCGGAATTACGAGAAATGATGCGATCCTGGAACCGTTCACGGAGCAACAACATTGTTTCTCGTGCAGCGTGACAGGTGGCACCATCCTGCTGAACCACAACTCGTCAATGTCCATTCTATCCAAATGACGCCACAAAAACTCCCTAATCATCGTACGGTATCGGTCTCCATTTACTGTCACGGCTTGTCCTTCTTGATTTTCAAAAAAGTAAGGGCCGATGACACCGCCCGACCAAAAGCCGCACCAAACTGTCACTCGCTGTGCATACATTTCCCTTTCATTAACCACGCGAGGGTTTTCTAAACCCCACATACGGCAGTTCTGTTTATTAACAAAACCGTTAAAGTGGAAGTGCGCCTCATCACTGAAAATGATTTTGTTTGCGAAGGTGTCATCATCCTGCCGTTTTCTCAATACCCAGTCAACAAACTGTCGTCTCTTCTGGTGGTCTGCCACTTTCAAATGTTGCGTCAACTGAATTTTATACGGGTGATATTGGAGATCGTACCGAAGAATTCTCCGTACAGAAGAACATCGTAAACCCAATTGATTTTGCTGGGCTAACAGCCACACTGTCACGAACCAACGCAACGTTCTGCTCAGTTCGGCCAGAACGACGACGTCCAGAACTTTTAAGGTCGACTGTTGAACCCGTCTCAAAAAACTTTTTCATGAGCCTGCGAACTGTTGATTCATTCGGTGCTTCATTACGTCCTAGAGTACCGCGAAGTCGCCTGACAGTAGCCGCATAACTCTCTCCACTCTGGTAAAATGTTTTGACGATTAACACTCGTTGTGCAATAGTAAACTTCTCCATGGTTAGACACAGACTGCGAGAGTACTACACTGCGAACAAAAGAAACTACAACTGAATCGTCAATCGGAATGTTCTCCGAAATAGAAATGAGGTCTAACAATGTTGCCAACCGATAAACAAAAATTTACCAGCCGTTTAAAAACCGGCGCTCTTTTTGAATCACCTGTTAGTTAAATTGAATTAAAATACTTGAAACAATTAACTTATGTATCATTAACACGGCAAAAGTTAATTACAAACAAAGTTTAAAACAAAATTAAGTGTTAGAAAAACTTCACAAGTGCCATAATCAAAAAAAAATAAGATAACATTCTTGGCAAAAAGTAAGTATACATCTACAACTTTGAACTCGCACATATTACACGGCTGATATAGGTAGCGCAAAAAATTAATCAAACGTGAATAAAAATTCATCTAAACTACATTTTCCTAATCAGAATAAAATAATAACCAGCAATTTTTATACATTAAAAACAAAAATATAAACCATTTCTCAAATGAAAAAATTTCTGATGTGAAACACTCCCATGACTTTCTCTTGTCAATGTAAATAAGTTCTTTCTTGGAAAAAACCATTGCTGACACAATATAATGAAACGACTGATGGTCATTACACTAATGCTTGACTGGAATATTTTAACTGTCTTAGATAGTTGGCCTTGAGTACACTGTTGCCAACATACCGATTGGGGTACAGAAAATTTACTGATGTATTACTTCTATCTTCTTATAATCAGGGTTGCGTCCTTAATAAAACACCCGTTATAATAAAATTACGAAATGATAAAGAATTACGGTGAAATCACAGTGGAAATACAAAAGTACCCAAAAAAATTAGTTAATAAAGCATAAACTGTCAAAAAAAATTCACTATGATAAGAAATTTTTTATAAAAGCATTTATTTGTTATCGAGAAATGTACTTTATAGACAACAATGCACTTTGATCACTGCTTTTCGCTGTATTTCTGACGTGATTCGGTATAAATTTTTGAACCGGAACCCCCAGTTGAGTTTGTTCAAGAATGGCTGTCAGGTGGTCACCATACAAAGTTGTTTGCCCAACCAGTGTTGCTTAATAATAAATAGGTAACTTTCTACCAGCTGATTGACTGGACTGGCCCAAGGGCCAAGAAAATTAAACTTTAAGTCACTTGAGTCACGAGTTTGCAATGAGGGATAAAGGGGTAAAAGCATCAGTGCGCATGTGCGACTGCTTTAATTTCAGTACGACAAACATAACAACTTATACTATACCCAGGCATAGCCTATACAGTATATCCCGGAACCTTTTGTAGGTTAACGGTACGAATATAACTGTTTGTTACCATAAACAGAAATGTTAGTTTCTCGAAAATGTGGGCAGACTATTCACAAAGCTGAACGAAGTCTAATACGCAGTGTAATAAATTGTTGAGAAGTTGAAACTTAACAAAAATACCTTTCACTGCCTCTTAACAAGAGCCATGAGCAAGTGGCTAACTACTGTGATGTTTCTCTTCCCATAATTCAAAAAATAAAGAAGGAAATTAAAGACATGAAGAAGCTATTCTTCAACAGTTTTGTTGACATCTGGTAAAAAAAGGAATTGGTTAGGTAGATACCAGTGAGACTGAAAGTGAAGACGCAGGTGACAGCAATAGTAAACAAGGCGATTCATTCGTAGAAAATTTGTTCCAATGGAAAAAGAGAGTTGGTAATTACAGTAAATTAATCATTTCTAGCCATTTTATTAAGCTATAAGCAGTATTACAGGTCAGATTTATTTCTTATAAGGTTTATGAAGATAATTTTCTCGGATTAAACCACAGCTTACAAAATGTACGAAGAAACTGCACGGTAGTGAAATGTACGAGTAGTGTCTCACTGTAGATGACAGTACTGTCATATTTAAATGGACTTTTAATCTGTTTTATTTGCCTTAAGTGAACACTGTGCAATACAGTAATACTTTCTTAATACGAACGTTATCCTTTTTTAATAAATTTAATCTGGAACTCGATCCTTTTTTTGATAATTACAAACAATTTTCATCAAAATGTTATCAGGCGCTCACCAACCAATAAATGACATAAATTCACAGAGCAGACTCACATCTTTTTCTTTCTTTCTTCCTTTACTTCTTTCTTTTTTCTTTTCCTTTTATTAATTTATAAATAAATAACATTATTTTTGATCAAGTTTTGCTAAAATATTTTTTGTGGGAATTTTTGTTTTTTCTTATTAATTTATTATAGTAAGTAATTTTATTGAAACATTATTTTATTTTTATGAGAAAAGAGACAAAAAGTGTATTAGCATTTATATTATGTAAATAAAATAGTTACAAGCAAATATTGTTTTGTAAATATGTAATTTTTTATGTCAATAAGGCTTTTTTATGTCAATACGGATTTGAATACTAGACAGTGGGTACCGGTGTACTTTGATGGTTGGGGTTCAATTAACCATACTCTCTCAGGATTGGTCGAACTGAGTCTGTACAAGACTACACCTCATTTACACGTCATACACATCATCCTCATCTCGTTGGGTCATGGGGTTGCTTATTGTTCTCAATTGAACAGATTGCAACGTACACAAATTAGGGATTACAAAAAAAAAATAAGGCTTATATGGATAAGTTCTGTTAGCCTTTATATTGTTGTAAATAAATAAATATTTACACTTCCCTTCCTCACAACCCATCCATACGCAAAAGGCAATCACGCGACTTCAGTATCTTTACAAAAATTTATATTTTTCTAATACTGTCTAAATAATGCATGCAAATAATGACCCTAATATTTAAGTTTGACTCACCGGGTCGTCTCTGTGAGTCAGCTGTTCAACAGCTGATTTCTGGAGACAAAGGTTCCTCATTCAAATCCTAGTAAAGGTAGTTACTTTTATATGGATTAGGATACTAGTGTACTTTGATGGTTGGGGTTCAATTAACCATACTCTCTGAGTCTGTACAAGACTACAACTCATTTACACATCATACACATCATCCTCATCCCATTTGGTGATGGGGTTACTTATTGTTCTGACTTAAACAGATTGCAACGTACACATTAGAGACAAAAAATAATTAAAAAATACAAATATTTAACTTTAAAAAAATATCATAAATAATTATTCCTTTAACAAAAAAAGTGTTGTATAAACAATATTTATATTTATGACCTAAACAAAACTAGGCTAAAGTACTCTTATCAACTTGGCCCTCTTATCAAAAATATACATTTTTGTGCTAAAATGCATATTAAAGCCGTTATCTTTAAAAAAAAAAATAATTTGTTAACGTGAAAACAGCCTCACCAAAAATTTCAGCAAACATGGCAGCTACCCTATCTTGTAGAGCATAAAAAATTTAGTAAACATGGCAAATTTTAAAAAAATCGTGGGACCAGTTTTTGAGAAAATCACAAAAAGTGAAAAATTACACGAATAAACTACGACTTCTGGTTGACAGATTTTGATGAAAATGTTCGTGTCGGGTCCGATAGTGATATGTAACTTAAGTTTCAAGTTTGTATGATGTTCCGTTCTTGAGATATTCTGTATACCAGCGGTTCCCAAACTTCTATCTTTTACGCCCCCTTTTGTCAAAAAGAAAACTTCTCACGCCCCCTTACACAATTTTATTGGGCAATGAAAAATCACGTATAACATTGAATAACCATAGTACTACATTTATTATTTTATTTTTTATAGCATTAGAAGTTGCAATTTAATTTTAACAAGAGACAAAATAGATCAGTGGATGGATGACCTTGCTTTTTTTTTAAAAAAAGGTTGATTATTAGAAAGTGCACAACGTAAATCATTGATAAAACCAACATTGCACCGTTGCTTTGTTTTTATTGTAACAAGTGCTGAAAACACTTTTTTGCATAGATAAGTGCTTGATAAAGATAATTACAATTACTGCCGCTTGCTGTTATATACTGGGGTAAACCTGGTAATACTTAACCCAAAGTGATGTTTTGTCAGTTTTATCGAAATTGTTTTTCGCAGCAGAAACATTTTTTATTTCTAAATCTTGTTTTTTAAGTAATTCGGGCAGGAAGTCTATGTTGGCACTGAAAGGATCCGTTATGGAGGGTAAAGCTATCTTGAAGTCCCGCGCCCCCCTTGACGTGTCTTCACGCCTCCCTTGGGGGGCGCGCCCCCCACTTCGGGAACCGTTGCTGTATACACACACACACACAGATCAATTGCTAAAAACATGTTTTTTGTGTTCAGGTGGTCTGAAAACTTGTAGATCTGGTGAAAACTCGATTTCTTAAAATCGACATTAAAACAATACTTTCCTTCCTATATATTCATATAGGCAAGAGAAAGTAAAAACATTTCAATAACAGAATACACATCATCCTCATCTCATTGGGTCATCGGGTTGCTTATTATTCTTAATTGAACAGATTGCAACTTACACATTAGAGGTAAAAAATAATTAAAAAATACAAATATTTAACTTGAAAAAAAAATCATAAATAATTATTCCTTTAACAAAATATTGTTGCATAAACAAATATTTATAACCTAAACAAAATTAGGCTAGAGTAGTCTTATCAACTTGGATTAATGGGATGTAATACAGTAAACAAACAATGCAGCACTCCTGGTGGTAAGGCACTTATTTAAATTCAACTACCTAACCAGCACAATACATTAATATGTGTATGTGAACAGCTGCTGTCATCTCATCATCAGATGGTATCAAAAGAATGGTTTACCATTTGCACATAAAATTGTCATAGTTAAACCTTACTTGATGTATACACAGGTGTCATATTGTATTGTAAGATTAAATAAAATATTTACAAACTGCTAATCAAATTATGAATTTATTGTAGTAATTACAAAATCCATATACTAACACATAACTGTTTATTTGGCTACACAAAAAGTATATTTTTAAAAAATTTATAATTTATCAAGAACAAAAGCTTTACACCATAAAGCACCACAAAGCTTCAAACCAAATCTTTCTTGGATTCTTATTCTCATTTCTCTAATAGTAATATTGGGGTTTTCCTCTACCATAATTAGAAAAAGAAATAACCAGTGGCTCTTAAACCGACACTACCATACTCTTTAAAAAAAAAATATCAAAATATATGAAGTCACAATAAACATTAAACTGTTGCATATAGTTATCAGCAAAAATTAAGAAACAAAAATGTATACTATGATGACACATTTAAATGAAAATGAATTATAATTTCTTCATACATGACAATAAATTAAAAGTAATTCTCCGCTATCACGATAGGTTTAATTAAAATACATTAAAACTGAAATGAATATTATTCCATTAGGTGCAACACAGACCAGAAAAGTAACATTGAATTTTCAAATTAAATGACCAGATATTAAATAAAAACTGAGGGTAGCGAATTTTTAATAAAAGTTAATACAATCAACAACAGGTTTAGTTATCAAAGTAATCTATCAGGTAAAATAACCACCAAACCCAAAATTCCAAAAATATCGACAGCTCAATATCATAAATTATCGTTTATATCAAATTAATAAACCAAAACAATTTATTTTGGAAAGGTGGAACAAATGCAGAAAACTTCAGCACGATATTTCCATTTGGTTATGAGTGAAATAATTAAGGGTAACATGCAAAATAAGTAACATTTTCATCTCCGTCAAAAGATCTGGACCAAAATGCCCGGCTGGTGGCCTAAAATCTAGGGGTGAAAATGTAAAAGACACTTACTTTGCCCATGTTTATCTGCTTTTGGTGTCGAAGACATTTCTCACATCCGTTCTGATGCACTAAATAATCCTCTGTAGCAATGCACATAACTTAATCATGATAAATCACTAATAAACAACTAAATGTCAACAGACTGAAGTTAAGACCTTGGCCACCATGTTTTCACAGGGTACAAACATTACACCACTACACAGAAAAGTCTTTGTATATCATTTTCTGCAAACCATTTGCCGCAACTGTCTGCTTGGGCGCATGCGTTCGCAATCATTCTCATTGAATTATCATTACTCCCAAACATATATAATACTTCATTGTCAGTCATAACAAATGAAGATAATATCAACACTATACAATAAACCTCTTAAAATGTAAACTTCAAACAGATAAGATTAACCTAAATGTTACAGCGAAATACTAAACAGCACAACACAAATCCTTTTGAAAATACTTCCTGCGCGATCTATTGGTTTATTCTCGAACTACTACGATATTACCGGGTGTTGCAAAGAAGTACTAATTCAAAATTCGGTAACGAAAGAGGTACACAATAGAACAAAAAATTCAAGTAAAGTAAAAACATCTTTCTACGTAAACTAAGGGTTTTGAGTTTTATTTTATAATTGCCTTATCTTAAATAATTACCTACTTTTATTCCTTAAGAATTAACAATATTAATAAATAATATAAGGTATAAATAAGTTATAAAAGTTACTTTTTTTTTGTTTTTTTTTTTTTTGGTTCAACGTCCGATTGTTCTGCAATTACTGCTGATGCAGACGGAAAATACGTTACAAGTTAAAATTAATACATTAAAGTAAGCCTTTGGCTAAACTCAAGGAAGTAAGCACTTAAAATAATTCTTTAACTAGTCATAAAACTAATACGGTAAGCAAGCTTACTTTCCACTTTTCACTTCCCTTTTTTCATTTTTATTAACTTTGGATTTTAAATACCATCACTTTCGTGATGTCCCTTTCAATATTGTTATTTAGGTCATCACCCGAAATGCTGGTTTGAACCTTTTGAGTCTTTACTAAGTAAAATGAGGAGTGAGGTGGTTTAACATGCCTTCCTCACTGAGTGGAGAAGTAGCCTATGCTTACCAGCAAGCCAGGCCCTCTGGAAAACATCCACCCTGCACCCTACAAATTACATCTTCATTTCTTTTACCACAGGGTCTGGCTGTATGATGAAATTCATTACTTTCAGAGAAGATAACTCTGATTAGTGTCTTTTACACCTCTACCTCATAAGTTCTTAAATGCTCAGTCATGTAATTGGCTGACCATGTGATAAGAAACAGAACTATTTTCTATAGCCCTGAAACTAGCAGATAGAGTGCAAATAATTTAACACTCCACCTGCCTGTGTGGGCAACATTAATGACCCAATTCTGCATTTTATCATAAATCTAATTTTGGGTAGTTCTGTTATATTTTTAGATAGCAGGTTATACCGTGCGTTCGGAAAGTCGCTGTGCACTGGAATTGTGACTATGGATTTATGAAAATATGTATAAAGAAATGACTAAGCATTTTGGAAAAAAATTTATTCAATACCTTAATTACATTGTTAAACCGTGATTACATTGTTTATAGAAGGTGTTCGAAATGACCTCCATTGGCATCAATACAGCATTGCACTCGTTTCATTTTGTTTGCAAACACCTTTCGCAACTGTATAAAACGTTATGCAACGTGTTTGGTGAACGAATAATTTCAAAGAATTTGTGGCCTGCAAGATCTCCTGATCTGACTCCCCCCGATTTCTTTTTATGGGGTGCGGCGAAACAAACTGTGTATCGGAACAGACCACACACGATTGACGAACTTAAAGCCGCAATAACGGCATACATTCAAGGAATCACTGTTCTTCAGTTGCGAAAGGTGTTTGCAAACAAAATAAAACGAGTGCAATGCTGTATTGATGCCAATGGAGGTCATTTCGAACACCTTCTATAAACAATGTAATCACGGTTTAACAATGTAATTAAGGTATTGAATAAATTTTTTTCCAAAATGCTTAGTCATTTCTTTATACATATTTTCATAAATCCATAGTCACAATTCCAGTGCACAGCGACTTTCCGAACGCACGATATAATAATTTGAAAGAGGTTTATTTCTTGTGTTCTACTTATGAGTTCTATTTTGAAAGTTTCACTTACACTTCTGTACTTTTCTCAAGATCTGTCTTACAAAAATATTTTTTTATTATTGATAAGTGCAAAGTCTGGACTGTAAGGTGGATCCAGTTACTCCCACTCAAAAGATCTGATTTGACCTCATGTTTGTGCAGGAATAAGTAACCTAACATTAACATGTATAGTAGCTTAACCCTTAACTTCGGACACCCAGTTTTATGACACTAACACTAACACGGAGTCTCCCAGACTCCCCATAAAAATTTACTTATTTTGAAACTGGTTTTTTTATATAAAAGTATAGAGACAATCTTCTTCTTTTAGTGCGCTATTCGTTTCGGATGTTGGCGACCAGCATGGCAATTCTCACTTTGCTGACAGCAATACGGAAAAGTTCAGCAGATGTCTTTCCGGTCCATTCCCTGAGGTTGTGTAGCCAGGATATTCTTCTTCTTCCTGGTCCTCTCCTTCCAATAGAGACAATAAGTAAAGTATATTTAGACCTTTTATTAGTGAAAATTACGAAATCGCACAATAGAACAAAAAATATTCATTACAAAGAAAATAAAATATAACTTCATGGTTAATATTTGTACTCGGAAATAAGTTGTCTTATTTTAATTTTTACTGAACACAATATTATTTTTAATGTATAATGCTATTCTTTAGGTATAAAAAATATAAATAAACTGAAGTTTTATTCCTGAAGTTATAATAAAAAAAAATCTGCATACGGTGAAAAATAACACAATCACTCATCTTGGTTAAGGCTATAAATTCGGTTTCATCAGCTTCTATATCACTATTGTCACTGTCCACATCGTCCAACCAACGATTGACTGTTTCATCATGGTTTGGATCAGTAATAGTCGTGTAATTTGATGAGCAAGCCATATTTACAAAAACAACTTTTGTAACACAAACACGGAGTCTACGAGACTCACATTGCTCATAAATCGAATAACTTTACCCGCACAACGAAACAACTCGGTCTAGAGTTAGTTCGCCACTGGCTGTGAATGTACTCAAGGCTACAGCATCTAAAAAAAAATTTGTGGGGATGGTAATAGAATGCATATGTCGTGGAGTCTGCTAGACTCCGTGTCCGTAGTTAAGGGTTAAGGAGGTAGTCAACCCAGAAAATGAAAATCAAAACTTCTGGCTATAATTTATCATTATTTATTTTAAATGAAAGAGTAATTTACTAGTAATGATCTACCATTTGAACCAAGCCAAAAAATTAATTACAGCCCCTACTATAAGGGTGAGGTTGGAAAAGCGGGCTTTTACGGGGAATAAAATATCTCAGGAACCAAAGAAGGTATCAACATGATTCTTATGCTACAAAATACGGAAAATTGCTGTCTATTATCAGTTGTATGCGCTTGTATGTATTTTTTCTTACGAGAAATTTATTGAAGAAAGACCATATTTTCAAAAATATTTATTTTAAGTATTCACAAATTATTTTTTAACTAAATCCCTATTAAGGTTTTTGTAATAATCATTCCACAGATAATAGAGCAAGAAATTATGAACATTTGCAAAAAACATCATCCAAATATCTCCAATACAAACCAAAATATTTAATTCCTAAGAATGTACACAATCATGCAAAAACCACATTTCCGGAAAACTTAAAGTTGAAGGAATAAATTCACTCGCTTTGCTTGTGAGCTTTATTTTAAACAGATGTTTTTATAACTGTTTGTCAACGTACAAACAAAGTAAGCAAATGTTGTGCTTAAGAAAATTTTGAACTTCAAATAAATGCAAAAAACAATCTAAATTTAAAACAAAATCTTCTCGAGTTGACTACCGCCTTAAGTCATGAGTTTGGCCTTTGGCCTTGTTTGCAACGAGGGGTAAAAGGGGAAAAGCAACAGTGCGCATGCGCAACTGCCTTAATTTCAGTGTAACAAACACAACAATTATACTACACTCAGAGCATATACAGAATATCGCAGAACCTTTTGTAGGTTAACTGTACGAATATAACTGTTTGTTACCGTAAACAGAAATGTTAGTTTCTCAAAAACATGGGCAGACTATTCACAGTGCTGAACAAAATCTAATATGCAATGTAATATTAAAATGCTGTGAAGTTCAAGCTAAACAAAAATGATTTCCCTGCTCTTTAACAAAAGCCTGAGCGAGTGGCTAACTACTGTGATATTTCTTTTTCCACAATTCGAAAAAAGAAGGAAATTAAGGCGTGAAAAAGCTATTCTTCAACAGTTGCTGACATCTGGTAAAAAAAGGAAACGGTTAGGTAGATACTAGTAAGACTGATCGGGAAGACAATGGTGATAGCGATAGTAAAGAAGGTGATTCATTGCTGGTAGATTTTGTTCCACTAGAATAAGGTAGCTGGTAATTATTGTAAATCAAACATTTCTAGTCATGTAATTAAGCTATTAAAAATTAGGTCCCTTTTCCAATGGAGGGTCACAATTATTGAAATATAACAAAATTATACCCAGGTGAATCCTTTTTTTTTTTCTGCGCCCTGGAGACTCCAGGAGGAGTATAGGACATGTCGTCAGATATAACACCTGAAATACATATAAGAATCACACAATGTATCACTACTATTAAGAAAGAAATCCTTGTACGCTATAAAAAGTTTCACCGATCAAGTAATTTTTTAGATTTTTTTTAAAGGAATTCAAATCCTCACAACACTTTAAAGATTAGGGTAATTTATTTATGAATTTTCTCCCTGCATAAGTAGGTTTTTGTTCAAACAATTTTGTGGAGTGATTAGCCACATAATAATCATTCCTGTTTCTCATGTTATGATTATGAACATTGAAATTCTGCATAAAATTATTTTGCCTAACATACATAATCACCTCAAAAATGTAGAGGGAGGGAACTGTAAGCAATTTAAGCTCCTTAAATAGTGGCCTGCATGAGGTTAGCTGGTTAGCTCCCACCATACACCTAATAGCTTTCTTTTGAATTTTAAAAACCCTATTCATATTACCCATGCTAGAATTACCCCATACTAAAATACCATAACGGATATGAGACAGAATGAGGCCATGATAAGCTGCTATTAGTAATTTTTCATCATTTAATCTGGCAATTTTTTTTAGTGCAAATACCCCAGATGATATTTTACTACAAACTTGATTGGTATAGAAGTCCCAAGACAAAGATCTATCAAGAGATACGCCCAGGAACTTCACTGTTTCTACATGCTCTAAACTATTATTGTGAATAAATACATAAACTTCTCTACTTTCTTTAACGTTATGTTTATTTTTAAACTGCAAATACTGACACTTTTTCCCATTAACTGTTAATAACATTTGATTTAACTACGGACTCTATGTTAACATGTGTATTTACTTCAAGAGCATCTACCAGTAAACTGTTACTGATTACTGAAATATCATCAGCAAACAACAAAGCTCTGCCATTAGGTATGACTTCTGGTAACCTATTAATGTACAATAGAAACAGAATTGGATAAAACTGACCCTTGTGGAACGCCTGCTTTGACTTCAAGCTTTCCAGATACAACCTTTGTAAGTTTCTCTCTAACAACCCTAGTTAACTCCACACACTGTAATCTATTAATAAGGTAAGATTGAAACCATTTCAATTCTACATCCCTAACGCCTAATGACTCTAGTGTTTTCAATAAAATTTCATGATCAACACAATCGAAAGCTTTACTCAGATCCAGAAACACTGCCAATGCTTTCTCCCCGGCATCCAATATATCAACTACTCGCTCCACAAGTGAAACAATCCGTGACAGGCAGCTAGTAAATAATAAATTATTACAATATTTTTCTTTACATAATATTTATTACAGAATGATTTATAACAATATAATTATTAAAATACACAACACACATAAATAAGTTACTCACAATATAATTCATGTACAATATATAAATATTTCATATTAAAAACACATTTGTGCTATGACTTAATAATTGGTAAGTTTTATAAATTAATACCATTGTATCCATTAATAATTTTAGTAATCACAACATTATGGACAATAAGTATTTAACAATAAAATCTTCAATGGAGTGACACTAGTCATAATAATCTCGTGTACCTGAATATATAAGTTGACACATTCCGTGCTAGGAATTCACTTAGTGAGTCATGGGTGTAGTTACTTGAGTCACGAGTTTGCCTTTTTTTGCAACAAGGGGTAAAGAAGGAAAAGCATCAGTGCGCATACGCGACTGCTTTAATTGCAGTACAACAAACACAAAAACTTATATTATACCCAGGGTATACACAGTATTTCGCGGAAGCTTTTGTAGGTTAACTGTACCAATATGACTGTTTTTTACCATAAACAGAAATGTTAGTGTCTCGAAAACCCGGGCAGATTATTCACAATGCTGAACAAAATCTAATAAGCAGTGTAATAAAATGCTGTGAAGTTGAAGCTCAACAAAAATGCTTTTCACTGCCTCTTAACAAAAGCCACGAGCAAGTGGTAAACTATTGTGATGTTTCTCTTTCCATAATTCGAAAAATAAAGAAGGAAATTAAAGACGTGAAGAAGCTATTCTTCAACAGTTTTGTTGACACCTGGTAAAAAAACGGAAATGGTTAGGTAGATATTAGTGAGATTAATAGTGAAGACGCCGATGACAGCGATAGCAAAGAAGGTGATTCAGTCGTAGAAAATTTTGTTCCAATGGAATAAGGTAGCTGGTAATTACAGTAAATCAAATATTTTTAGTTATGTAAAATAAGTCATTGGCAATATTACAGGTCAAATTAATTTTTTATAAGGTTTATGAAGAAAACATTTTCTCAGAATAAACCACAGCTTACAAAATGTATGTAGAAAGTGCACGGTAGTGAAATGTACGAGTAGTGTCTCATTTTTACTTTCTCTTGCCTATATGAATATATAGGAAGGAAAGTATTGTTTTCATGTCGATTTTTCGAAATCGAGTTTTCACCGGATCTATACGTTTTCAGACCCCCTGAACCCAAAAAACATGTTTTTAGCGATTGGTCTGTGTGTGTGTGTGTGAACAGAATATCTCAAGAACGGAACATCGTACGAACTTGAAACTTAAGTTACGTACCACTACCGGACTCGACACGAACATTTTCATCAAAATCGGTCAACCGGAAGTGGTAGTTTATTCGTGTAATTTTTCACTTTTTTGCGATTTTCTCAAAAACTGGTCGTACGATTTTTTTTTAAATCGCCTGGTTTACTGGTTATTCTGGGTGAGGCTGTTTTCACGTAAAAACGTTGTTTTTTTAAGATTACAGCTTTAATATGCTTTTTAGCGCAAAACTTTATATAATAAAAGTTGTAGAGAATTGAAAATTCTACAACTTTTATTTCAAACAAGTTTTTGTATAACGCTTAGTTTAGCGGTAATTTGCGATTTTCTGTTTTTTTCTCACGAAAATGTGTGAAAAATTGATTTTTTTAAGATTTCGGCCTTAGTATGCATTTTACGACAAAAGTGTATATAATTAAATTTATAGAAAATTAAAAGATCTACAACTTTTATTTAAAGCATTTTTCTCTACAGAGCCTAGTTTAGAGAGAAAGAGTGATTTTCCGTATTTCTAAGCCAAACTGAGGTTGATTTTCATTTTGCATCATTCACTCATGATTAAAATAAGGTTATGTTTTTGAGGTTATTTTTTTGTTTATTTCTAATATTTTATTAATAATGTTAGGTTTATTGTTAATTATTTGCATTGGCAAGAGAAAGTTGTGTGAGTGTTTCACACCAGATTTTTGAGGTTGGTGACACAGTCAAATTTTCACTTCCGTTCCTCACAGCCCATCCATATGCAAAAGGCAATCTTGTGACTTCAGTATCTATACCTGAATAAAAAGTTAACACATTGAGTGCTACTGACTGATTCATCTAGCAAGTCATGTGTAGGTGTAGGTGTTACCGCCATGCTGCCATCTCACCTAGCGGGTTCTCTCTTGTTCACATTTCAAGCAATTCTGGAGAGTCAATCTTAACCACCTATCCGCAAAATAATACCAGCTTCTTAATATAAGTTTCAGACGAACTAATGTCCCATAGCCGAGCGAGTGAGAGGGAGATATGTGGCATAACTACGCATGCGCCCAAAGGTCTTTACCGTTATAATCCAAAACTGAAAACATACTACAGTCGTTATATTGCTTGTTAGTTTACTGCATGCATGCATGCAAAACCGCATGATGAGAAGTGAGCATGTTACCAACTATGCCAATGCGACCGGCATAACCTGGTCAAAATCAAAATCTGGTCGAGTCCAGTTGTTAAGGCAACTCTCTGGCAATATCGTACTAAATTTCCCGCTCCTTTAGTAATTTCAAATCTCCCAAATCAAACACTTCCTATGACATCATACACACGTCATTCCCCCTTCTACAGTTCTTCACATCCTTTTGTCCTTTGTCTTCCAGACTCACTCGCAAGTTAGCAAGCGATGCTGCATGTTGAGGCACTTTTCTCGTTCCGGTCATTAGCGGCGTGCTATGACCGTTCTGTTTAAATATATGTCCGTCGTGGATGTACTCTGTTCGATCTCCGTATGAGAACTCTATTGTGCGAATTTCATGGTGTATTATGCATTTTAACTGTTATAATTTGCAAATTACGTTTTAGTAACTTTACAATCTATTATTCACGTGTTATCTACCAGTGCGCAAAACTTCAAGACTTAATCAAGGTAAGTGCTAAATATTTGTTGTATTGTTTGCTGTTTGCTATCATTCCTATATTTCCTTTGATGTCATTTAATTCATTTTGTTGTTTAATTTGTCAGTCGTTCTTAATTGCCTTAAATTGCCAATTACAATCTGTAAATCGCTTAGTTGAGATTGACAACTACCTAATAAAAGCAATCTGGTCCTTCGAAAACAATAGTTTATTTGCCGTTTTATTAAATTCAATAGTTATCCGTCGCGGGTAATTTCATTGTGTTTAAAATTCAAGATATCCCCCGTGGGAAATCGAACACCAGTGGTGGCTTATAGCTGGAGAAGATCTCTTTACTGTGATTTTGGGTGCCATTAAAGAGTTCAATCCTCCAGAAATCAACTTATAATATAACTATATCAGTGTTTAATGAGCGGGAGTGCATTTCAGTGAATTTCCAACTGAAATCAGAGTGGCCCACCCTTAATGAAAAAGTACCGCTTTTAGTTTCAAAACTCAAAACTTAAATGAATTTTGGCCAGTCACACTTTTTTTTTTGGTTTAACGTCCGACTGTTCTGCAATTACTGCTAATGCAGACGATGAAGGATGAAATTATATTTTGTAACGTATGAAAATATGCCGTGCCTGAATGGGATTCGAACCCACGACCGCATGGTGAGAGGCAAAATCACATGAAATTCATGTCAAAAGGAAAAATCTTATTCTAGAGTACCATGTACAGTGGCAGTATTCTTTATTTTTACAAAAAATTCTTTAACCAGAGTAAACATTTTTATTGACAAATGGAACAATACTATTTTTAAAAACTTTAAAAGAGAATTATCATATGGTTAGTATAGTATTTAGCGCAACTGGCTTCTATGCCAGAGTTCGGATTTCAATTCCCGATCACATTTTTTCATCTATGTATCACCTAACATCATTACCTATACATACACAAACTAAGGCTTACGTAGAAATCACTAAAAAAAAAAAAATTTGGTATAAAAGAAGCCATACCGTACAGAATAAATTTCTGACTAATTGAAAAAAAAATTGTAGAATTTCAGAAATAAGGTAATAATATATCTCAATTATATATCTCAATCTGCCCATAACGGACAGGTGGAGTGTCAAATTATTTACACTCACTCTGTTCGTTGCAGGGCTAAAATAAATAGTTCTGTTTCTTATCACATGGTCAGCCAATTAAGTGACTGAATCATTTAAGAACAGAAGAGGTAGAGGTGTACTGTGACACTAATCAGAGTTATCTCCTCTGAAAGTAATGAATTTCATTATACAGCCAGACCCTGTGGTGAATAAAGTGAAGGTGTCATTTGCAGAGTGGAAAATATGTGCTTTTCGGAGGGCCTGGCATGCTGATAAGCATACTTTTCCACTCAGTGAGTGTTGGCAATGGTAAACCACCTCACTCCTCGTTTTACTTAGTAAAACCTCTACAGGTTCAAACCAGCCTTTCGGCTGATGACCTAAACAACAACATATCTCAATTCTTGAACAAGATTAAAGTTTAAAATTCAAGAATTTTTGAACAAAACATTCTTGACTTAGATGTGACATTGCTTTTCTTTTAATTTATTTATCAATGTAAAACAGATACTATAAATAAAATAAACGAAAATTTCAACAGGTAGATGCGCCATTTAAATCTGTAACTCATTTACAATAGTAAAGAATCATTGCACAGTAAACCCTTGATTATATGGTATTCACTAAACTGAACATTACACAGAGCGGCACAAAAATCACTTGACACTAGGTAAAATATAATTATGAATATCAAAAAATAAACAATAACTAGTACAATAATTTTAATCCATGATATTCGTATTAAAAAATATTGGTAATTTTTGCCTAGTTAAGTAATGGGCATGCATGCTTAAAAATGATAAGGCGGTACCAGGATTCATGACGTGCTGAAAACATTCACAACGTTTAGTTCCAACATGATGGCACTCTATCATATTATGCCATTGCAATTCATGACTTAAATGAGGTACAGTAAAACCTCCTTAATCCAACATTCTATAGTCCAGAATTGTCTATAATCCGGCATCAACGGCAATAGATAAAAATTATAGAATTGCCTTCACAATGAACATTGTAAAGTGAGTAACCTGACAGCTACCGCCGACACTCAAGAGCCACAAAGCGTCATGCTCTGAGTTTGTAAACTCAGTACGCTTTTTTTACACGTTTGTAAAATTTACGGAGTCAAATAAACAATACAGTATGGCCGAAGTTATGAACTTGCATATAATAAAAAAATGATTTTTTAAATAAAAAAAATACTAGTCGTAAGAAGCAAGTAGATTCTAGATCTTTTTTCCAGCCATCTACCAGTGCTGTTGCTAAAAACCATGAATAGCACAGTACTGTACTGTATTTTATACTGTATTCAAATTTATTTCATCATGTACTGTACTTAAAAAATGCATTTTAATATTTATCCTGTACTTATATATTGATTTATATTGCTTAAATAACCCATGTTTAAATAATAAATACATACAGTAAAAGTTTCTTGTGCAAATTGTGTTATTTTTTTATACGACTCCTGTATTTTTATAAATAACTTCCATAGTCCGGAATTTCCTTTAATCCGGCAAGCTTCGAGTCCCAAACGTGCCGGATTAAAGAGGTTCTACTTTATTAGGTCGAATATATTTACTGGATATTATATGAATTAAAAATGTACAGTTATCTAAATGTTTTTCTTTATAGTTAGCACCCAATATCACATAACAAGGTATTTAAATTCAATTAAAAAAATTCTCATCTACCTATATACTTGATGCCATCCTGAAGACGTTTTAGTCTATATAATTCCAAGAATCAAGGGCTTACTGTATATTTATTTGATATGATATTAAAATACATGAGTAAATTCATTATTGATGTTGACAATAAATGTTATAAAATCGTGTACATTTATACAAAATGAATTCACAATAACAATAATATTCATTTTAAAAAAACACAGCGTGATCTGGTGATTCAATATTATTTAATTAAGTTTCTTCAAGGCTTTTACTGTGCAGTGTTATATTTGGAGCACACTTAGTTTATATATTTTACAGCAATAAGGTACGTTTTTATAATAATTTATTTTTCATAGCTGTGTAACGTTCCATGTATTTATCATAACCCTCTAAATCCATAAAATTCTTCATCTCAAATAAATTTCCATCGACATTTATTAAGGAGATATTTGAATTTGTTAATATTGAAGTTGGTATCGAAAGTAATTCTAAACAGTTTTCCTCAACTCTTAATGTTTTTAGTCGTGGGCATTCTGCTATATCATCAGACAACATTGATATTTGGTTCTGATTCAAAATCAGTTCAATAACATTTAAAGTTGCCACACCTTTTGGTACTTCTGTTATTTTATTTTTCGATAAATCAATTACATCTAGATGTTTTAAACCACAAAGCATCAATGGGAATTCCTTTATTAAATTGTCACTTAAATAAACTTGTTTCAATTTACTAAGCTGTGATATCGATTGTGGAATGGTAGTCAATCTATTTCCAACAGCAGATAATGTTTCAAGTTTGGTTAGGATTCCTATTTCATCTGGTAAAGACACAAGTCTGTTTTTGTCAAGAGTTAATGATTTCAAATTAAGAAAAAGACCTATTTCGGTCGGTAATTCCACAAATTTATTATCCGATAAATCAAGTGTACGTAAAACATTGTGTAATTGTTTCAAACCAGCCGGAAATTCATTTAGTTTGCTTTTTGATATGTTCAACACACCCGTTTTTGCAGCAGTTTCATAGTGATGTTTTAACGCAGAATTGCCCATAATTAATTGAATAATCGTACACAAATACTAAAGTTTAATAAAAAAAACAACGATTTAACTGTACATCCAATGTGAAATCACTTGACAAGATATATTAGATAACTTAATACATTATTTCTTCAATAAAAAGCACACTTTTAAAGACACACTGATAAAAACTTTTAACGGAAACTTAAAAACAACTGAATCAATTCATTTTAACACTATTTAAACAAATTTATCTAAAATGTTAATTAGAATAAATTAAAACACTGTTCAAATTAAAACACTACTAATCATATTATACTTAATCAGCTGATATAAAAAGCAATTTTGAAAAAGAAAACAAAGCGATTTCGTGTCAAGGTTGGACAAGTGGTCATTCGTCAATCGATAGTCTTATCATTTATTTACAGATTGTAACTAAATTAACAAGAAATCAATAAATAATTACTTATAAATTTATGTTTCCTAGTTATCCAATTTTAAAATAAGTCCAGTCGTTAAAAATAAAATGCAGTCTGGTGTACTCAATAGCGGACTTATAGAATACTCTAATGGTATACTATATACGTCTAATACGACGAGGAAAATTTTGTAACTTTATCAAAATATCAATAATATTAAGGACAGATTGAAGCGATTTAATAGCAATCCTTTACTTCATTATTTAAAAAATAAATGGATAAACAAGTTACAAACGCAATTGACATTCGTAATATGGAGTCAAGGTACAAGTTACCAACGATGAAATCAAATTCCCACAGCCAACTTCAAAATGATTGGATGCAGACTACGGTAAAATGTTTACAAGTGTAGCGGTTTGATTTGTGGTAGAACTATTTACTTAATTACATCATGTGTTTTTGATGATTTGCAATAAGATTCTCTTGAAAGAACAAGTGTAATATTTTTTTAGCGAACGAGAACGTCTACTGAACATTTACCGAAATGAATTTAACTCCGATCTCCCTTTTGGTATTTTTCTTATGTTTGTGTTATTTGAGTGAAGCGAAGAAAACTAAAAATCCAGTAAATAAATTGCACATTGGAATAAAAAAAAGAGTGGAATGCACTGAAGACTCAAAATCTAAAAAAGGAGATTTCTTGCACATGCATTACCGTGTAAGTCGAGTTTAAATTGTAGCTAGTTATTAAATTTCTGTGGTTTTTAACCCGGTTGAATATAAATCCAGAGTATTAAATTCGGACCCTCGGATTCAAATATCAACTTCCTGGTTTTGTTGCTATGCTAATAAGTGACTGGGCTGTGTTCTGTATGCATTCTCTGCAGTTTAGTGAATATATGAATAAACCTATAGTAAGTGAGGTATATATACTCAATACTTTTATTGAATCAGAAGAAAAACAAAGCCCTATTAAAAACCAAGACTGGTAGTAGCGCAGAGATTGGATTATAAAAAAAGTATCACTATATCTGTCACTCAGGAAAACGTTCCTTTTTTGAACAAAATCAGATGTCTTAGCTGCTGTTGTTACTCTATTCCATATAAAATTTCAAGTGGGAACATCATGTCGAAAACACCTTGAGATGTTACTTTCAATAAGATGCCAAAAGAAATATTTTTTAACCATAATTCATTTATATTTTGTACCCGCTTAGTTTGTCATTAAACTGAGTACCTAATTCCAAACTGTGTGTATATTTGAATGTGTTCTGTTAATGGAAAACGTGTTCAGGAACTTTTATTTATCTGTATTATTATTTCATGTAATGATTTAGGCCTTCAGGTTTTTACTTTCTCTTACCTATATGAATATATAGGAAGGAAAGTATTATTTTCATGTCGATTTTAAGAAATCGAGTTTTCACCGCCACTACACGTTTTCAGACCCCCTGAACCCAAAAAACATGTTTATTGGTCTCTGTGCCTTAGTTACTTATTTTTTAAAGATTTCGGCCTTAGAATGCATTTTACGAAGTGTATATAATAAAATTTATAGGAAATTAAGAGATCTACAACTTTTATTTTAGCATTTTTTTGTACAGCACCTAGTTTAGCGTGAAAGAGCGATTTTCCATATTTTTAAGCCAAACTGAGGTTGATTTTCATTTTGCGTCTTTCATTATATGATTAAATTAGGTTATGTTTATTGAGGTTAGTTTTTTGTTTATTATTTGCATTGGCAAGAGAAAGTTGTGTGAGTGTTTCACACCAGATTTTTATTTTTTCTTGATCTATATGAATATACAGTAGGCCTATAGGGAAGTAAAGTACATGAAATCAAAAACGTATGTTTTTAGCGATTGGTCTGTGTGTGAACAAAATATTTTAAGAAGAGAAAGATGAGCCTACACAAATTTGTAACTTAAAACTTAAGTTAGGGACACCACAATGGCAACCGACATAAACATTTTCATCGAAATCAGTCAACTGGAAAGAGTAGTTTATTTGTGCGATTTTTCACTTTTCTAAAAAACGGCTCTTATGTTTTTTTTTTTAAATCGCCTCATTTACTACATTTTTTATGCTCTACAAGATAGGATAAGCACCATGTCTGCTAAAATTTTTGTGGGAGGGTTTGGTGCTTAATAAAAAAATTTTTTTTTAAGAGCAGCCTTAATATGCATTTTAGAGCAAAAGTGTAAATAAACAAAGTTGTAGAACATTTAAAAATGTACAACTTTTAGTTTAGCGGGAGTTAGTAATTTTTCTGTATTTTTTAAAATCCAAATCCGTAAAACAATGATTTTTTTAAGATTACGGCCTTAGTAGGTATGCATTTTACAACAAAAGTGTATATAATCAAAGTTGTAGAAAATTTAAAAAACGGACAAATTTTATTATAAGCATTTATCTGTACAGAACCTAGTTTAGCATCAATTAGTGATTTTCATTTTGCATCATTCACTCATGATTAAAATTAGGTTATGTTTTTCATTTTACATTGTTTGCTCACGAATAAAAATAGGTAATATTGTTCATTATCTATGTTGGCAAGAGAAAGTCGTGTGACTGTTTCACACCACTTTTTTTTTATTAACTCGTTATAAATCATAAGAGTATTGGTTTAACTGTATGCAAACCCTTCCTTATTCTTTATCTGAACTTTGCAAATTATAAAATTAATTAATATGTACTAATTTTATTCAGGGAACTCTTGAAGATGGAGAAGAATTTGACAGCAGTTTAGAACGTAATCCTTTCACGTTTAGGTTAGGATCTGGTCAAGTAATCAAAGGTTGGGATCAGGGATTAATTGGGTAAGTTATTTTATATATTTTCAAAAAATATTCTTATTTACTTACTTACTTTAAGTGACGATCTTACAGCTGCTGCCGCAACAAACGCCTTAAGATACGATTTCGATCCTCACCGCCGTGGCAACACGCTGCCGCGTCCCGTGCATCGCACTCCCGTAGCAGCGGCATCATGTTTTCGAATATCGCAGCTAGCGGTAGCTACTAGACCAGTTGTTGATCATAGAACATGATACAATATACTACTCCTCCGACATACAACTTACAACATGTCGATTGCAAAAAAAATTAGATTACGTTTACAAGCAGAAGAAGAAGAGGATGATGAGATATTGATGTTGATGCTATTACGGAAACGTAAAGCTGTAAATAAAATAAACGAAACCCGTGAAGAGGAAGGTTGCTTTCAGATACTTATCAAACTTGAAACGTGATGAAGACCTGTTTACAAAATACTGTAGGCTAAATTACTCCCAAAATTCAAAACGGTGTTAAGTTTGGTGGCTGACGATTTAAAGAAGAATTTTCACTAATCTCTTTCCATGTATTTTCCCTGAGTACAGCATCTTTATAATACCGCTGTACTAGCATCATAAATAATTGGATGTTTGCAGACAACTTCAACCAGCTTTTCATCATCACACACCAAAAAATTTGACATGATTGTTTGTATAGTTTGTCAGTTGTACTACACGCTGCCGCTGCCAGACTGCTTCTGGCGGCTGTACAGCTTGAGCAGTGCAGCTAAGGGAGCGCTGCATGTGCTACTGTGGCGGATTTCGGAAACATCCTCATAACAAGCGAACTGAACCGGTAGTTAGCAACTGCTGCTACAGCAGCGAGGATCAAAATCGTAACTTAAGACTCTACCTAAGTCTGTTCACCAGCCCTCTCTGCTGCATAACCTGTCTCACTCCTTCTTCCCAAGTTTCTTCCTTCAAGCGGCTAACTGGTAGTTGAAGATCCTTTTCGGCCACCTTTCCTCTTTCATTAAATATACATGACTATACCAAACCAATTGTCTTTTCTCTATTCTTTCTACAATATAGCGCACCTCTGCTTGAGCCCGTACTTCTTAATTTCTCGCATGTTCCAGCCAATAGATTCTACAAGCTCTTCTCAAATAATCCATCTCCACTGCATTTAGCCTACTCGTGTTCCTCCTGGTTGGCATAGTGGTTAGCGCAACTGGGTTCTACCCTGGGGTTCGATTTCCGGTCCTGGGGTTCTCGGAAATCTGGTCCGGATTGGATTCCCGGGGTTTGGGGTCGTGGGTTCGATTCCCGGTCAGGTCTGACATTATTTCATCACTCATTTTCATTGTCATCATTATCCACCATTGAGATTACCTGGAACAAACAAACTTAATACTGTTTATGATATTAATATAGATATAAATTGGTCTGTAATGCAGCACTAAATTAATATTTTGAAAAGGAGAATTATTCCAGTACCAAAATTACATTCCAACTTAAATGAAACCTTTTATATTATGTATTGTAAATTTTTTTATCTGTTCTGTTTCTATGTTCTGCAATCTATACAGGTGTATACTGGCTTATACAGATGTATACCTTGTCAAATGTTACGTTGCATAATGTATGACTCCTCAGTTGGTTACCTCATGGTATTGACGGGAAATTCCAAAAATTTTATACTATTTTTAAAGAAAACATTCACATATTGAAGTATGGTTCTTACTATGAAGTGTTTTCCCCATTTTACAACTCCCCTCAATGCTTGCTGCATTAGAAAAATTTATTCTTGAAACAGATAATTGTACTGTGATACAGTAGCAACATAATGTGGCAATGCCAAATACAATAAACGAAAGTCAATTGGCTCTATGTCGTGTTCTAGGCCACTATGGCTAGCCCGTTGGCTTAGTGGTAAACACAACTGGCTTCTACGCCGGGGTCCCGGGTTCGATTCCCGGTCAGGTCTGGCATTTTTCCGTCACTCATTTTCATATAAATCATTCTCCACCGTCTGCATTTACAGAAATTGCAGAACAGTCTGACGTAAAATAAAAAAAAACTATGCTCTACCTTCATCTGCAGACTCTGGATTGGTCAATAAATTATAAAAAATTTTCTATCTGAAGACAATTCTAACTGTATGATAGATTTAATAGAATTTGAAATACAGAATATATTTCTAACCACCAGAATATGGTAACATAAAACACTTACCAATGTTTATAGCGCTTTCATGTATCTTGTAGACATCTCCTGTAAATTAAAATTCTTTAAAAAAAATTTGAAGAAATTTAAAATGAAGATGTGTTCGAAATTTTAAATATACGGCTGTTTATAATCCTACATAGGATGTTTGATAAAATAATAAAATATTAATAGAATTTATGTGTATATATATATATATATATATATATATTTTTTTTTGAATAAACTTGATAAGACATTTGAATGAATAAATATAAATTTTATTTTCAGCATGTGTATTGGAGAAAAGCGTAAACTTGTGATCCCACCAGAATTAGGATACGGCGCAAGAGGTGCTCCTCCTAGAATACCTGGGAATTCTGTGTTACTATTCGAAGTAGAACTTATTAATATCGAAAGAAGAGATGAATTGTAAAATAAGAAACGGTGCTTTAATTTTACCTAGGTATAAATATTGACTGTTTTTAAAAATAATGTAATCGATTTTAGCTGTAATTTTTAAGTTAAGTATAACAATTGTATGTAGCCTACCTACTTCTTTTCAAACTACATCACATTGTTAGTGTAATTGAATAGTCTATAAGTATTCAGAAAAATTTTATAAATGCTGAAGGAAAAGCGAATTTAGTTGTCAGTTGATTGTAATATTTATTTTTTACTTTGAAAAATTGTAATATTTTTTAGTTTTTGTTTTGTTAATAATAAACATAGCGTAATATATATTTTGTAGTTTGTATTCATTCCCTTGGAACTTGTCCAGAAAAGCTCTAGCTTTACTCTTGTCATCTTCTAATAGATGAAGTCCACAATGAAATACATACATA
The DNA here is from genome assembly GCA_035578175.1 of Catonia carolina. Lineage (NCBI taxonomy): Eukaryota > Metazoa > Arthropoda > Insecta > Hemiptera > Achilidae > Catonia > Catonia carolina. The sequence continues at coordinate 10,480,789 of JAQMRL010000010.1, forward strand.
CTACTACTCTGGTAATAGGACTGATTTTTTTTTTTTTTTGGTTTAACGTCCGACTGTTCTGCAATTGCTGCTAATGCAGACTGTGAAGGATGAAATGAATTTTTTGTAACGTATGAAAAAAAAATGCCATGCCCGAGTGGGATTTGAACCCAAGACCGCGTGATGAGAGGCGAGCACGTTACCAATATAACTGATATCCAATACAAGATATATAGGTGATTCAAAACTATACACGGCAATCTCTTGGTATCTCATTCTATTGCTAAAAATAAGAAAAAAAGTTCATATAAACATATGCCTGAAAACGCTTAGTTAGTGAGTTACGGCTAGCAAAAAATTTCACCTAGAACTCTGTACCCTCGTGAAGTAAGGCCATATAAAAATGTTAAAGGTAGTTACAAAGATACAAGTACGATTGTTTCTTATGTTTTTTAATCTGAAAAATTGAATAAAATTGGTTCTAGAGCTATAAATGCAATACTTTCAGAGATATCTTGCATAAAACACAAGAATTTGTGCAATGAAATAACACATTTTTGTGTTTAACGTAAGATTACTTCCATAAATGGTAAATAAAGGTGTATTTTTAAATATCACCTCATTTACTTAATTTTTTATGCTCTACAAGATAAGATAAGCGCCATGTTTGCTGAAATTCTTGGTGAGGCTGTTTTCATGTAAAAAAAGTGTCTTTTTAAGATTACGGCTTTAATATGTATTATAGCGCAAAAATTTATATAATAAAAAATGTAGAAAATTAAAAAAATTCTACAACTTTTATTTCAAACATTTTTTTGAATAATGCTTAGTTTAGTGGTAATTAGCGATTTTCTGTTTTTTCTCATGAAAACGTGTGAAAAATCGATTTTTTTAAGATTTCAGCCTTAGTGTGCATTTTATGAAAAAAGTATAGAATCAAATTTATAGAAATTTAAAAGATCTACAACTTTTATTTATAGCATTTTTCTCTACAGAGAGTAGTTTAGTGTGAAAGAGAAGGATTTTCCGTATTTTTAAGCCAAACTGAGGTCGATTGTCATTTTGCGTCTTTCACTCATGATTAAAATTAGGTTATGTTACGAGGGTTGTCCAAAAATTAAAAACCCTTTGAATTTTACCGCCGCACCGGTGAAATATTTCGCTAGTGGCAGGACTACCTTGTAGCTTCGCCTCTCCCCTCTAAAATGAGGCGTCGCGCACATCTGTACCTTTATTAGTGTGTCCTTGGCAGTCGTTAGCGATGGATGTCCCAGTACCGAATCCCGCCAGTTGTGAAGTTCGCTCCGTCATCCGATTCCTTCATGCAGAAAAATTGCGCCCTGTCGATTTTTATCGACGTGTGAAGGCCATTTACGGTAATGTAATGAATGAACGTAATGTCAGGAAGTGGTATACAGAGTTTTCAAGTGGCAGAACCAACGTCCATGACGAAGAAGGGAGGGGGAGGAAATCATCTGTTGACGAATCATGGCAACCGTCTTTTGGGACCGTCAAGGAGTTCTGGTCAAATTTTTACCTAATGGCACCGCAATTAACGCTGCTCGGTATTGTGAAACCCTAAAAAAGCTTCGAAGAGCGATCCAAAACAAGCGCCGAGGGAGATTGAGCAAGGGAGTCTGTTTGTTGCACGACAATGCTCGGCTCCACACTGCGGCGGTCACCACCGCGCTCCTGGATTCCTTTAAATGCGACGTTCTTAGCCATCCTGCTTACAGCCCTGATCTGGCACCGAGCGATTTCAATCTTTTCCTTTACCTGAAGCAACATTTGGCTGGAAAACGCTTCGAGACTGATGAAGAAGTCCAGGAAGAGGTGGAGAAATGGTTGCGGTCACAGGCGGGAGACTTCTATGACCAAGGCATTAAGAAGCTAATCCCCCGCCTAAGCAAGTGCATAGATGTTGACGGGGACTACGTTGAAAAATAGTTTTTATATGTACTTTTTTTGTTAAAATAAAATTTTCCTGCTTTTTAAAATGAAAACGGTCTTTAATTTTTGGACAACAATCGTATTAAAGTTAGTTTTTTGTTTATTTCTAATGTTTTATTAATAATGTTAGTTTTATTGTTAATTATTTACATTGGTAAGAGAAAGTTGTGTGAGTGTTTCACACCAAATTTAAAAAAAAAATATATTTCATGTAAAACATCATTTATTTTCATACTCTTGATATTAAAATTAAAGAGTCCAGAATGCGTTCGGATTAACCGGGTTGAGGTAAATTTTATTTTGTCAAACATTCTATACAGGTATTTTCAACATCCATATTATATTGATAATCAAAATATATTACGTTCTTCAAACCACCAGTAATACTTCTTCTTCTTCTTTCTCTCTCCCCATGTGCCTTACAGCGTCGGGGTAGTCTCGGACAACTTCCTCCATTGTACTCTATCCGCCGCCAATCGTCTCATTTGCCCTAGGGCCATGCCTCTTTCCTCTCCCAATCTTCGTATGTGCTCATCATATGAGTATCGTGGACGTCCTCTTTTCCTACTCCCGCCAACGATTACGTTTGCATACTGCTTGGCTTTCCTTTCGTCATCCATTCTTTGTATGTGACCCCACCATCCCAATTGTTTTCTATCTATTACTTCCTTCACATCCTTCATTCCTATTTCCTCCCTGATTCTTTCACTTCTTACTCTATCTCTCAATGTCTTCCCAGCTGTCCTTCTATGGCACTTCATTGCAACTGCCCTGATTCTGCTCATTTGTTGTTGCTTCAAGGGCCAGCTTTCTGCACCATACAGGACTATTGGTTCAATAATACTTTTATAGACCCTGTTTTTTACTGTGGCACCCACTTCTTTTTTTCCAAAAATACAATTTCTGGTTGCATAGAAGGCCCGACTAGCTTTAGAGATTCTATTTCTTAGTTCATCATCTATTTTCCCATCGTCCCTTACTACTGTACCCAGATACTCATATGACCTCACCTGTTCCATTACCTGTCCTTCCACATCCATCCTAATTCTTTCACCTTCCAAGCCATTAACCACCATCACTTTACTCTTATTGATATTCAGTGTCATGCCTTTCCTTTTAATCTCTTCATTCCATTCAATTACTGCAGTTTGAAGCTTTCTTTCAGAGTCAGCAATAAGAACTATGTCATCTGCAAATAACAAAGCTTGAGCAAATATGGGCCTCAAGTTCCAACGTCCCACCATCATTCTGTCAGTTCGTCTTTTGCAGATTTTATTAATTTCGTCCATTATCATCACAAAAAGTAGTGGACTCAAACTGTCTCCCTGCTTAATTCCTTTTTCCATTTGTAACGGTCTTGAAATCCTTCCACACGTTCTGATCACTGCAGTCACATTATTAAAAACACTTTTTATTGCTCGCTGTAATTTTGGTGATACGTTTTTGGCAACCAGCGTCTCCCATACAACACATTTTGGGACCGTATCGAAAGCTGCTTTGAGGTCCAAGAATGCCAGATAAACCCGTTTTCCTTTTTCTATAGACTTCGAACAGATTGATCTCAGCGAGAAAATATGGTCTTGAGTTTGTCTGCCTGGTCTGAAGGCACATTGTTCCTCCTCAAACTGGTCCTCCACCACCACACGAAGTCTTTTCTCTAGAATTCGGGTATAAATTTTCAGTACAACCGATGACAAACACACTGCGCGATAGTTTTCACAATCAGTTGAGTTACCTTTTTTATACAGTGGGATAATGATATTTTGTTCCCATTCTTCTGGAATCTTTTCCTGTTTCCAGACTTCCTGCAATAATTTTGTTAGGCTATTCACTATGCATTCACCTCCTTTCTTCAGGTATTCAGCATGTATTTCATCTATTCCTGCTGCTTTCCCTACCTTCATTTTTCGAATTGCATCCCTAACCTCTTCCTTTGTTATATCAGAATTCATTTGATAGTCCACATTTGCATCATTGACCACATCTACAGTGATAGCTTCCTCAAACCTATCCTCTTTGAACTTATCTTCGAAAAACTTTTTCCAGGTTTCAAGTACATCTTGCGTAGCCGTCATCAGTTTCCCTTCTTTATTCTTTATTGAGTTCACTTGTTTTCCCATATAATCAAAATATATTACGTTCTTCAAACCACCAGTAATACGATAAATATTAAACACCAATTGTAGTGCTTTCATGCATAAAATCCACATCTTCAGTAATTTTTTTTTATCATTTAAAATTTAAAAGATCCTACTTCCACCAATGGTAGATAAGGATTTCTTATCTACCATGACTACTTAAGATTCCTTATCTACGAGGGTTATTCAGAAAATAACCTCCGTTTTGAAATAAAAAGTAAATGAGTGAAGATACAAAAACTTTATTATCATCATCATCATCATCTCCTTTACGGATTAGGCCAATCGCCTGTTCCAACATCACAAACTTTATTATATACATATTAAAACTACAGTTTTTCTCTATTTTTCGACACAGTCACCAAACAGATTCAAACACTTGTCGTACCTTGGAACAGTTTTTGAAATACCCTCTGCATAAAAATCTGCCGCCTGTGAATGTAGCCAACCATTCACGGCATTTTGAAGCTCTTCATCAATTGGCGAACCGCTGAGATGCAAGCCGCCGCTTCATGTTTGGGAACAGGTGAAAGTCACTAGGAGCCAAGTCCGGGCTGTATGGGGGATGATCCAAAACGTCCCATTTAAACTTGGCCAAAAGTTCATTTGTTTTCTCGCCCTCATACAGCTCGAAGAACAAATGAACTTTTGGCCAAGTTTAAATGGGACGTTTTGGATCATCCCCCATACAGCCCGGACTTGGCTCCTAGTGACTTTCACCTGTTCCCAAACATGAAGCGGCGGCTTGCATCTCAGCGGTTCGCCAATTGATGAAGAGCTTCAAAATGCCGTGAATGGTTGGCTACATTCACAGGCGGCAGATTTTTATGCAGAGGGTATTTCAAAAACTGTTCCAAGGTACGACAAGTGTTTGAATCTGTTTGGTGACTGTGTCGAAAAATAGAGAAAAACTGTAGTTTTAATATGTATATAATAAAGTGTTTGTATCTTCACTCATTTACTTTTTATTTCAAAACGGAGGTTATTTTCTGGATAACCCTCGTACAATGGTGGAAGTAGGATGTTTTAAATTAAAAAAAATTACTGAAGATACTATTTTATATAATAAAATTTCACTAACCTTTTTTAAGCTGCCTTTATTTTTTATTAATCACTAACACGTGTTTCGGTGATTCACCATCATCAGAGTACATTATACTGTTTGAAACAAAATTTTTTTAAAAATTTCAAGATGTTACATCTTTAGTCTTTTGTATAAAATTTATACAAACCAAAACACGTGTAAGTGATTAATGAAAAATAAAGACAGCTTAAAAAATCTGGTGTGAAACACTCACACAACTTTCTCTTGCCAATACAAATAATTAACAATAAACCTAACAATAGTAATAAAACATTAGAAATAAACGACAAACTAACCTCAATAAACATAACCTAATTTTAATCATGAGTGAAAGACGCAAAATGAAAATCGAACTCAGTTTGCCTTAAAAATAAGGAAAATCTCTCTTTCACGCTAAACTAGGCTCTGTAAAGAAAAATGCTCTCAATAAAAGTTGTAGATCTTTTAATTTTCTATAAATTCGATTATATACACTTTTGTCATAAAATGCATACTAACACCGAAATCTTAAAAAAATCGATTTTTCACACGTTTTCGTGAGAAAAAACAGAAAATCGCTAATTACCGCTAAACTAAGTGTTACAGAAAAAAATGTTTGAAATAAAAGTTGTAGAATTTTAAATTCTCTACATTTTTTATTATATAAATTTTTGCGCTATAATACATATTAAAGCCGCAATTTTAAAAAAACACTTTACGTGAAAACAGCCTCACCAAGAATTTCAGCAAACACGACGCGTACCCTATCTTGTAGAGCATAAAAATTTAGTAAATGAGATAATTTAAAAAAAAAATCATAGGACCAGTTTTTGAGAAAATTGCAAAAAAGTGAAAAATTACACGAATAAACTACTTCCGTTGACCGATTTTGATAAAAATGTTCGTGTTGGGTCCAGTAGTGGTGTCTAACTTAAGTTTAAAGTTAATACGATGTTCCGTTCTTGAGATATTCTGTTCACACAGACCAATCGCTAAAAACATGTTTCATGGATTCAGGGGGTCTGAAAACATGTAGATCCGGTGAAAACTCATTTCGAAAAATTAACATGAAAACAATACTTTCAATTCATATACAATTACAATACAACAATTCATATAGGCAAGAGAAAGTAAAAAAATATTTGGCATTTCGGTAAGTACAATTCCAAGAAATTTGAACAGATTCTATTAAATTAAACAGTACATGATAAAAAAATATTTTTTTTTATTAAACAATAATATTAACTTAAAATGTTTAATTACATACACAAACAAATACAAACAATATAAATGTATCCTTATTTGGAAAACTTTGTCAGAATTAAAATAAAGAAGAAGACATAAAATAAATGTTAATTTAAACATATTACCTAGTGCTAACCTTTTTAAAAAATCGAAAAAATATTAAAGATTTTTTTCTGAATGGATTAGGAATAATTTTTTAAAGTTATACAATATTTTTTACACCATGTATAATAAATGGTATATGAAAATTCACTAATATTTTAACAGTACAATTGAATCCAGTTAAATGAGAGATCAGTTTAAAAAATGGCTGATTAACCCTTACAGCGCCAGTGTCCTAATCTTAGGACGTGAAGATTTAGACTAAAAAATGGCAGCCTACTTTTGTGCGATTTGTAGCATTTTATACATCTATCCATAACATGGCTATTTTTCAAGGTACCACCTATCTTAATCATTTTTTTTTGTTTTGTTCATAAAAAAATTTGATCTTTTATGACATATATCTTTTGGAACATATTTCTTACAATTTAAAAATAAAATGATACATAGACATTTTTATGAAAATTTCCTTTTCAATTTAAAAAAACAAATCACCCTAAATAATTATGTTACTCAATTTTACTTGGGCCTATATCACTTTAAAGACAATTTAATTATGCAAAAATCACAAAAAAATTATTTATGTATTGTAAAAAATTAAAATGTTTTATAATCAATATTAATCAATTACATTCATAAAAAACTCTTAATGTATTTTTTCAATTTACATTTCTTTATTATTATTTTCATACGTTGTTTATAAAAATGTGTTTAGATTTAACCCTTTCCCGGGCATGGACGTGATATCACGCATTTTATCATTTTAAATTTGGCGCTGGATATCTCGCTTTACAGGTCTCACATCTACGTAATATAATACATCGTTTTATTCAGAAAAAGACGGGGAATATTTGAGTTATTTTTTTCCCTTTCACAATCCTACGACTGTGACGTTATATTGCAAAGAATCTGACCCTTCTACCTGCTGTAGTTGAGTGCACAGTGTGTCTAGTAACCTTCTATAACCTTTTTATTAGTAAATGTTATTTTGTATCTCTAATCGTTTTTATATATATTTGGTCGCGTATAAGTTTATTATTATAATTATTATTTGTTTAGTTAGTTTCATAGTTAGTTTAGTTAGTTTATTAGTGTTTTATATAAGATGAATAAAAGAGACATTCCATCTACCAGTGCCCGGTATTTCTACGACTTCTAAGAAACTTAAAAAGAAATTTCCTTGCAATAATTAATTATTTTGTTCGGAAACCTTCAAGCTCAGTCCAGGTAAGACAAAACAAATTATAACATGTTACACATAACACTCATTTTTCTAAATTATTGGTGGCCCAGTTAGGTAGTGCATAAGAATTATTGGTGGCCCGTGAAAGGGTTAAAAAGTGAAATAATTTTCACTTTTAAAAAAAAATGAAAATTAAAATCCTATGATTTTTTTTAGTCTTAAGTACTAATAAAAGGACAACGCCGGCATTTTTTAGTCTAAATCTTGACGTCCTAATATTAGGACACTGGCACTGTAAGGGTTAGATACAACAGAACTAGAAGACCAAGTATTGGCAACATTGCTGGCAAGCCATTGTGTAGCTACAAGACCAAGTATTGGCAACATTGCTGGCAAGTCATTGTGTAGCTACCAAGTCGTTAGGGGGCAACGCGTACATTCAGAGCTCTCGTCAGCTTTGAAAAATAGTACAGTAGCCTTGTAACTGTCACTGAATATGGGAAAACTGAAATTAAACAAAAAAAACTACAAGAAGCAAACAGATGAAAACAAAACTACAAAAGACTGTTACACATTGCCGGCTGTACGCGACAAAATATTCCGTCACTGGCTTTTTTCTTATACAATGCCTCTGATGTAACATTTTGTAACAAACCTTTCAGTGGTTAATATGGATTCTGCTACTATGATACTAACTAATCACTTACATAATTATAATTACTACAACTGTAACCAACTACGGTGGCGTGCGGGATGCACATGCACAGTAAGTAGTTCCCCCACTACAGGGTCGAGCCTGATACAGGCTGCCTCTAAAGTAGTTAGTACTCGCTACTCGTGTTTCGATCGTGCAGTTATCGTTTTGACATTTGTGTTGCCGTCGAAATTAGTTGCGCGCGCACAAAATACGGGGAAAAATCTCTGGGTTTTAATTTGGGGTAATAGGCAATAAATTTTTTTCTAAATGATTTACCTACCATCGTTTTGACAAGCCCGAAAGAGAAGGACCTCATACCGTCTTTCTGTTTTACTATGTGGTTCTTTTTGTTAAAATTTCATACAACTGATATTGTGCGTGGGTAGTTGATTTCTAAAAATTGACGTATGTTTGGTATACAGTTCACAACTATAAAAAATGATTTAGCTTCTTGGAATATTAACAGGAAGGAGATACCAGACATGATGATCTATCTCTGACTTCCCTTCAAAATGTGATTTTTTCAAGCTCATTTATTATTTCTGTTTCTTCCCAACATAGGTACAGAGCAACAGATAAAATTTTATAACAAAATAATAAAACGCATATTATGTCCTCCTGGAAAAGAAGTTATATTAGCCTACGTGCTACGCAAAAATTGCGATGAGATCAAAAACGTCCAACTTGCGTATCTTACCTAAATATCAGAGTAAAATAATAAGATTTATAGCGTAATAAAATAAGATTCGTTAGGAAGCAAAAGTAATTTTTCAGAATTTTTTTGATGAAAAATGAGCTTGTTAGAGTGTAGGTAGTGAACGAAATTGGCCGGCAGAGTGCCCTACCGTATCGCGTATTGTTACTATATCGCTTGAACACCGTGCACTGATTGAAATGAGTTGAGGGGAGCGGCGGACGTAACACATTCTCTCTCTGTCTCGCTACCCTTCCTTCATGCCACTGTAATTGGTGAATAGTATACTACAGTTTTTACACTTAATTAATCATCTTAAGCCTTCGTTTGAGCAAAAAGAAGATAAATATATTGAAACATATCTTTATTATTTTGAATTTAAACAAGAGTCACGTGATATACCTGATTCGTTCACAGAAATGGAGGATGCCCAAGAGATGTCAAGCCCTTGGAATTGCCACAAATAACTCTGTCACAGCATACAACTTTACAATACACACAAAGCAATAAATGTATTAATAGCAGAGCATTAATTATTTTAAATTCCCTTATTATAGTTCCTTGAGTCACGAGTTTGCCTTTGCTTGCAACGAGGGGGTAAAAGCATCAGTGCGCATGCGTTACTGCTTTAATTTCAGTGCAACAAATACAACAACTTATACTACACCCACACCATATAAAGTGTAACGCAAAACCTTTTGTACGTTAACTGTACGGAAACAGAAATGTCAGTTTCTTGAAAACGTGGGCAGACTATTCACAGTGCTGAATGAAATCTAATAAGCAGTGTAATAAAATGCTGTGAAGTTGAAACTAAATAAAAATGCCTTTCCCTGCCTCTTAACAAAAGCTGTGAGCGAGTGGCTAACTACTGTGATGTTTCTCTTTCCACAATTAAAAAAATAAAGAAGGAAATTAAAGTTCTGAAGAGGCTATTTTTCAACAGTTTTGCTGACACCTGTTAAAAAAAGGAAACAGTTAAGATACTATCGAGACTAAAAGTGAAGACGCTGGTAACAGCGATAGTAAAGAAAGCGAATCATTCGTACAAAATTTTGTTCCAAAGAATAAGATAGCTGGTAATCATAGTAAATCAAAAATTTCTAGTCATGTAATTAAGCTATAGGCAATATTACAGGTCACATTTATTTCTTATAAAGTTTATGAAAAAAACATTTTCTCAGAAAAATGTATGTAGAAACAGTACAATAGTGAAATGTAAGTGCAGTGTCTCACTGCAGACGTTGGCAGCACTGTCAAATTTACTTCTTCCCTTCCTCACAGCCCATCCATACACAAAAGGCAATTTCGTGACTGAAGTATCTACATAAAATATATGTGTTTTATACCATATATTTCACTTTATTAAATCGGGACATACACGCTCCAATTAACTGGATTCTATTGTACAATATTTAACTTGCACAATGTCCTATTTTGATGCTGTAACCAGCATCAAAGTTGTAAGTTTACATGGTAATATACAGAACTGATTTAACATGTAACAGACCGATTTTGATGCTATATTTTGCTATACCAAACAAACAAATGAACTTTACATAATCAACATAAAAAATTGATTGAACGTGTAATAAACCGATTTTGATGCTATATTTTGCTATACCAAACAAACAAATCATAGCCATTACATGGTCAACATACAGAACTGATTGAACGTGCAATAGACCGATTTTGATGCTATATTTTGCTATACCAAACAAACAAATAAACTTTAATTTACATGGTCAAAATACAGAACTGATTGAACGTGCAATAGACCGATTTTGATGCTACATTTTGCTATACCAAACAAACAAATGAACTTTAGTTTACATGGTCAACATACAGAACTGATTCAACACGTAATAGACCAATTTTGATGCTGCATTTTGCTATACCAAACAAACAAATGAACTTTAATTTACATGGTCAACATACAGAACTGATTCAACATGTAATAGACCGATTTTGGTGCTGCATTTTGCTATACCAAACAAACAAATAAACTTTAATTTACATGGTCAACATACAGAACTGATTCAACATGTAATAGACCGATTTTGATGCTGCATTTTGCTATACCAAACAAACAAATAAACTTTAATTTACATGGTCAACATACAGAACTGATTCAACATGTAATAGACCGATTTTGATGCTATATTTTGCTATACCAAACAAACAAATAAACTTTAATTTACATGGTCAACATACAGAACCGATTCAACATGTAATAGACCGATTTTGATGCTATATTTTGCTATACCAAACAAACAAATAAACTTTAATTTACATGGTCAACATACAGAACTGATTCAACATATAATAGACCGATTTTGATGCTATATTTTGCTATACCAAACAAACAAATGAACTTTAGTTTACATGGTCAACATACAGAACTGATTCAACATGTAAGAGACCGATTTTGATGCTACATTTTGCTATACCAAACAAACAAATAACCTTTAATTTACATGGTCAACATACAGAACTGATTCAACATGTAAGAGACCGATTTTGATGCTGCATTTTGCTATACCAAACAAACAAATGAACTTTAATTTACATGGTCAACATACAGAACTGATTCAACATGTAAGAGACCGATTTTGATGCTGCATTTTGCTATACCAAACAAACAAATATACTTTAGTTTACATGGTCAACATACAGAACTGATTCAACATGTAATAAACCGATTTTGATGCTATATTTTGCTATACCAAACAAACAAATAAACTTAAATTTACATGGTCAACATACAGAACTGATTCAACCGATAATAGACCGATTTTGATGCTATATTTTGCTATACCAAACAAACAAATGAACTTTAGTTTACATGGTCAACATACAGAACTGATTCAACATGTAACAGACCGATTTTGATGCTGCATTTTGCTATACCAAATAAACAAATGAACTTTAATTTACATGGTCAACATACAGAACTGATTCAACATGTAATAGACCGATTTCGATGCTGCATTTTGCTATACCAAACAAACAAATAAACTTTAGTTTACATGGTCAACATACAGAACTGATTCAACATGTAATAGACCGATTTTGATGCTGCATTTTGCTATACCAAACAAACAAATAAACTTTAATTTACATGGTCAACATACAGAACCGATTCAACATGTAATAGACCGATTTTGATGCTGTATTTTGCTATACCAAACAAACAAATGAACTTTAATTTACATGGTTAACATACAGAACTGATTCAACATGTAAGAGACCGATTTTGATGCTATATTTTGCTATACCAAACAAACAAATAACCTTTAATTTACATGGTCAACATACAGAACTGATTCAACATGTAAGAGACCGATTTTGATGCTGCATTTTGCTATACCAAACAAACAAATGAACTTTAATTTACATGGTCAACATACAGAACTAATTCAACATGTAATAGACCGATTTTGATGCTGCATTTTGCTATACCAAACAAACAAATAAACTTTAGTTTACATGGTCAACATACAGAACTGATTCAACATGTAATAAACCGATTTTGATGCTATATTTTGCTATACCAAACAAACAAATAAACTTAAATTTACATGGTCAACATACAGAACTGATTCAACATTTAATAGACCGATTTTGATGCTATATTTTGCTATACCAAACAAACAAATGAAATTTAATTAACATTACAATAAAAAAAAAATTATTACACATTCACAGTTGTTTTTTCCTTAAGAGACAAAAACAGTTACAGGAACTTTTAACGACTGATAATTGCACAAATGTGCCTAAATAAACAATTATGAAAACAAAACAATACAACGCAACAAAAACTCAATATTTTTTTAATGTTTTTCTTATCAAGGCCATTCTCTGTTTATGAGCTTCAGTAACTGAAGAACGTTTATACGGTCGCAATTCGTCCGTGCCAAAACCAGGTATCCACATGTTCCAATTCCGCTCTGCAAAAAATTGAAAGACAAAGAGTTTATATAATTTTACTTAAAATTGAACACTACACAATCATTGAAGAGGTAAGTGGATGAACGAGCTACGTAACAAAAGTATAGTTTTGAGAAAAATGTGATAAACTTCTAGAGGTCACATCTTTTTGTAAATTATCTGATTTGTTTATTTTTTATACCAGCATAATACCCTTTCATGAAAATTTATTCTATGTGATTAAAAGTGCATCAGCTGTTTAACAGCTGATTTTCGGAGACGAAGGTTCCTGGTTCAAATCTTAGTAAAGGTAGTTAGTTACTTTTATACGGATTTGAATACTAGACAGTGATTGCCAGTGTACTTTGATGGTTGGGGTTCAATTAACCATACTTTCTCAGGAGTGGTCGACCTGGGTCTGTACAAGACTACACCTCATTTACACGTCATACACATCATCCTCATCTCATTGGGTGATGTGGTTGCTTATTGTTCTGAATTGAACAGATTGCAACGTACACATATTAGGAATTAAAAAAAAAACTGCTTCAAATTTTACTTCTCAACATCACTTGCATATAACACTTTCTTCATCCACTAAAAATATGTTTTGTAAACTGTCTCCTGAGAATGGATGTTCCAATAATGTAAGACAAAGTTTATCTTAAGAAAATTTGTTTAAGAAAAGCTTAATAACTCCTTTACTAATGGAGATTAACCCATCTGCAGCGGTAAGCGTAAAATTATGTGTCTTTGATAAGTGTGTAAGCATTCAACAGTCTGTTAGTTTGTGGAGGTCATTCAAGGCGTACCCTAGTAACATGTGTAGCTTAAATGTAGCCAATGAAACGAGGTACAAGCTATGCTTTTCAGAAACAAAATACGATGCGTGGGAAATTTTCTATTGATTTCTAAATGTTGTGGTAAAACTGATTGTGTACATATTTCCTAAAAGACTTGTGCGAGGCTATAGGTCATGTAAAAATTTAGTTACAAGTGCGTTTGAAAGCTAGAATTGTAGAGGGGATCGTTTTACGTAGAATAGTGGTCTTTGCAAGGTCAAGCATAGCTCATTGGGTAAAAGAGAGAGATCAAAACATCTGTATGTCTGTATTGTGTAATATGTTTACGTTCCCCTTTCCATAAGATTTATGGCCACCCTTCAAAAATATACTACGATTGTTATATATGTATTTGTTCACAAAATCACGCTCTTTTATATGTTGCTTTTATATATGTAATATCTGTACGAATGGTTCAATGAACTGAGTTGAAAGATGCGGGATTTTTTACTTTCCTTCAGTCTGACTGCATATCCCACTTCGTTTTTATTAGCCGTGGCATATAATGGTGAGTTTGTTTAATACGTTACGTTTAATACAAGTACGTTACATCAAATTTTTTGTTAGACATTTTTCTATAATACAAACTATAAAAAACAGGAAAAAAATATATGTAGGCTTGAAATTTTAGCTTCAAAGCTGAAAATGTACACGAATTGCAACATGTTTTTCGTAAGTTAGCTTTATAAGGCGTAAAAAAAAACGGATTTGCATGTTTTGTTTTTTTTTAAAACAACGGCCAACAATTTGTGAACGTGTCATAAAAATTTCCAAATTTTTTGGATAAAAGATGGATAAAAAAAACAATTCAAACGGCGGCTTCAATGCTACGGATGTTGCTAGTGTCTGTCGCTCACTTCAATACGAGGGGTAAGGGGTAATGTTTAATACCACAGTTAAAGGCCAAGCCAATTGGTATGAGCGCTGGACTACACATGCGCATAATTGACTTGGACCCCGCATACCCCTCCCACCTACAGTTAGATGTACAGTCAGAGTACATTGTATTTTGCAGGCATGCTGTTCCATTGTTGATTACATATGCTGCACTATTGCAAAACATACAAGACTATACTAATGCAGATGCACGTTTTGCCCAGCGCTCTCCTTATGAAAACCAGGCTATAACTGTTGTCACCGAATGGCGACGTAAAGTGGCTAACCTAATCTATTTGGTGGCCCTGAAAAGTGCCGTTTATGTGTGTGTCCGCCGGGGATGGACAGAGGTGTTTGATAGCTCTGAAAAGGGCCAGTGTAGACCTAAATGAATTAGTCCTGAGAAGGACCGTTGTGCTGGTCTCGAAGAAGACCGGTGTAGGCAGCACGTGGCTGCGACGAGAGCCGTGGCTCAGGTTGATAGCTCTGAGAAGGGCCGGTTAAAACCTTATTAAATTGGTCCTGAGAAGGACCGTTGTGCTGGTCTCTAAGGAGACATAGGCAGTGCGTGGCTGCGGCGACGGCTGCTGCAAGTGCCAGATCATCTTCCTTCTTTATCTCGTGGATGTAGTTGGTCGATCTTCGTCGGAGATGTAGAGCGTAATGTCAAGCGGCTCAGTGCACTGCGCTTTTATAGCTACTGAGAGCGCTGTGGTAGGGGGCGGTGAGCCACTCGGCCTTGGCAATAAAGCCCTCTATTGGAAGGCAGCCAAAAGGTTTGTCGGGACGCCGCTAAAGGGCCCACAGCGCCGACAAAGGCCGGCAACACAGTGAATGATTAATTAGAAGGGGTGACGGTGATACTGTTATTATTTAAAAAAAAAAATGTTTCAAATTCCAGTAAAAGAAGTGATTTTAACTTGTTTTCCACTAAAAAACACAACATTAATCAGTACATAGTCTGAAAAAGTGTACCAAATTACTAAAAAAGAGTGTACAAAATTATTAGCCTAATACATAGCACTTCATCCACTAGTATTTTCTTAAACTGTGGATATACGAGGGCTGTCCAGAAAGTAACAGACGTTTTGAAATAAAAAATAAACTAAGTAAAAAAACCAATATTTATTACGTACATTTTGAAGGTTAACTCTTACGCTATTTTTGTACATAATCGCTAAGTAAATTAAGGCATTTATCGTAACTTGGTACAAGCTTTTCAATTCCCTCTTTGTAGTAATTTGCTGCCTGCGAGTTCAACCACTGGTTTACACCGGCATGGAGTTCAGCGTCAGTGTCGAAGCGTTGCGTAGCGAGCCATGTCTTCATCGCTGGGAACAGATGGTAATCGCTGGGCGCCAAATCTGGGCTGTACGGCAGATGATTAAAAACTTTCCATCCAAAAGCTCTAGAGTACGTTTGGCCATGTGTGGACGGGCGTTGTTGTGGAAAAACAAAACTTTCCCACTAAGTTTTCCCCGACGCTTGTTTTGTATCGCGCGTCTTAATTTTCAGAGTGTTTCGCAATACCTCTCTGAATTGATTGTTTAGCCTCGTTCAAGAAAATCAACGAAAATCACTCCATGAGCACCCCGAAACACAGTAGCCATGATTTTTCTTGCTGATAGCGTCTGCAGACACTTCCTCGGTTTCTTGGGCGAATGCGTGTGACCCCACTCCATCTGCCACTGCCTCACTCGGCTTTCACTCATTATTCCTTTGCTGTACACATCACAAATCTGAGGATAAATTTCAATCGGTTTGTAATATTTCGCCAACAAAAATCGTATCACACCACACACTTCACAACTGGCGGGTTTTTCAATCGCAGTGCTCATTTTAAAACTCCACTGTATAAAAAGTACAATACGCACGATGCTCTAGCTACCACGCCCGGTTGCGTACTGAATGTAGAAACACTCTGACGCCAAGATGGCGGTGCTAGCTCCACCCACTGCCGCGCCAGGCCAAAACCTCTGTTTTCCTTTCCTGTTCCTTTCTGGATTGCCATCGTAGAATTCTATAACATTCTATGTCATCTACCAAACTATCAATATGGACCGATTTTGATGAAAATGTTCATTTTGGGTTTTCTAGTGGTACTAAACTTGAGTTCCAAGTTTCAACTTTATACGATATTTTGTTCACAGACCAATCGCTAAAAACATGTTTTTCAGTTCAGGGGCCTGAAAACTCAACACAAAAACAATATTTTCCATCCCTATATATACATATAGAGCAAGAGAAAGAAAATAAATTTAATACAAATGCTTGTTAAAATGAACTAGGAATACAGTAAAACCTTCTTAATCCGGCATTCTATAGTCCGGAATTGTCTATAATTCGGCATCAACGGCAATATACAAAAATTATAGAATTGCCTTCACAATGAACATTGTAAAGTGAGCAACCCGACAGCTACCGCCGACACTCTAGAGCCACAAAGCGTCATGTTTGTAAAATTTGCTGAGTCAAATAAAAAATACAGTATGGCTGAAGTTATGAACTTGCATGTAATAAAAAATGATTTTTTAAATAAAAAAAATACTAGTTGTAAGAAGCAAGTAGATATTAGATATTTTTTCCAGCCATCTACCAGTGCTGTTGCTAAAAACCACGAATAGTACAGTACTGTATTCAAATTTATTTCATCATGTACTGTACTTAAAAAATACATTTTAATATTTCTCCTGTACTTATATATTGATTTATATTGTTTCAATAATTTAATTGTAAATTAAACCTTAAAATATTTTAATTATTTTTTATACGACTCCTGTATTTTTATAAATAACCTCCATTGTCCGGAATTTCCTTTAATCCGGCAAGCTTAGAGTCCAAATGTGCCGGATTAAAGAGGTTCTACTGTATTTTTCCACCAAAAATGATTAAAGAACAAGTAATACCTAAATGTAATTGAATATCCTTAACTTCGACCGTATTTGATTTCCTATGTTTAGCTAGTAAGCAAGCTGCATTCACTGTCGATTCGACAAACTCGTCAGCCAACTGTAATAATATTTCTTCAACATCTTCGTCAAGTTGTTCGGTTGGGTCGATTTCTTTTACTAAATCTTGTAATCGAGCTCTGGTAAGAATCTGAAAATATAATAGAATATTTAATATAATAGAACAATGGAATATAGAAAATAAAATCTGGTGTGAAACACTCGCACAACTTTCTCTTGCCAATGCAAATGATTAACAATATAAGCTAATTTTAGCGATAAAAAATTAGAAATAAACAAAACACTAACCTCAATAAACATAACCTTATTTTAATCGTGAGTGAAAGACGGAAAATGAAAATCGACCTGTTTGGCTTAAAAATATGGAAAATCACTCTTTCACGCTAAACTAGGCCCTGTAGAGATAAATGCTCTAAATAAAAGTTGTAGAACTTTTAATTTTCTATAAATTCGATTATATACATTTTTGTCATAAAATGCATACTAAGGCAGAAATCTTAAAAAATCGTTTTTTACACGTTTTCCTGAGAAAAAAACCGCAAATCCCTAATTACGGCTAAATTAAGCGTTATACAAAAAAATGTTTGAAATAAAAGTTGTAGAATTTTAAATTCTCCACATTTTTTAATATATAAATTTTTGCGCTATAATACATATTAAAGCCGTAATCTTTATAAAACACTTTTTTTACGTAAAAACAGCCTCACCAAGAATTTCAGCAAACATGGCGCCTACCCTATCTTGTAGAGAATAAAAAATTGAGTAAACTAGGCGATTTTAAAAAAAATTGTAGGACCAGTTTTTGAGAAAATTGCAAAAAAGTGAAAAATTACACGAATAAACTACTACTTCCGTTTGACCGATTTTGATAAAAATGTTTGTCTCGGGTCCGGTAGTGGTATGTAACATAAGTTTCAAGTTTAAAGTTCGTATGATGTTCCGTTCTTGAGATATTCTATTCAGACACAGACACACACACACACACACAGACCAATTGCTAAAAACAAGTTTTTTGGATTCAGAGGGTCTGAAAACGTGTAGATCCGGTGAAAACTCAATTTTGAAAAATCGACATGAAAACAATACTTTCCTTCCTATATATTCATATAGACAAGAGAAAGTAAAAAAACAGCGTTTCTCTTTATCGAAGTTTTTATACATCAAATGTTTTATAAGGAACGTACAATTTCGATACGTGGAGATCCGACTGTATTTCCTTCCGGTGGAAACTCAATTTACAGTTGAGCCGTCCTTAGTTAGCTCCTAGTGTCAACAAACAAAAGCCACCTACTACAGGGTGCACGCTAGAGACCGCGACTTTACGGATGTCTCTTATTCCTATTAAGTTAACTATGTTTTAAATTATAAGTACTTACATCAGTCATGATATTATGTAGGCCTAACAATTTCATTAAGAAAAAAATATTTAAAAGTATTCTGTATTTAAATACTTTTGAAAGTATTTTGTTGTTTCTTTTTAATCAGCGTGTACACATTTTGATATAATACGCATGCTCAGTGACGTCATTATTTGTTTAAATTAGGAGCAAACTAAGAGAGGCTGGACTGTAAACTGTAAAATACCAACAATGTTCCCAACGATTATATTACGAGGGTTGTCCAAAAATTAAAAACCGTTTGAATTTTACTGCCGCACCGGTGAAATATTCCACTAGGTGGCAGAACTACCTTGTAGCTTCACCTCTCCCCTCTAAAATGAGGCGTCGCGCACATCTGTACCTTTATTAGTGTGTCCTTGGCAGTCGTTAGCGATGGATGTCCCAGTACCGAATCCCGCCAGTTGTGAAGTTTGCTCCGTCATCCGATTCCTTCACGCGGAAAAATTGCACTCTGTAAATATTTATCGACGTGTGAAGGCCATTTACGGTAATGTAATGAATGAACGCAATGTCAGGAAGTGGTGTACAGAGCTTTCAAGTGGCAGAACCAACGTCCATGACGAAGAAGGGAGGGGGAGGAAATCATCCGTCGATGAAGTTTCGACAAGAATCATCTTGTCGAATTTTTACCTAATGGCACCCGCAATTAACGCTGCTCGGTATTGTGAAACCCTAAAAAAGCTTCAAAGAGCGATCCAAAACACGTACCGAGGGAGATTGAGCAAAGGGAGTCTGTTTGTTGCACGACAATGCTCGGCCCCACACTGTGGCGGTCACCACCGCGCTCCTGGATTCCTTTAAATGGGACGTTCTTAGCCATCCTACTTACAGCCCTGATCTGGCACCGAGCGATTTCCATCTTTTCCTTTACCTGAAGCAACATTTGGCTGGAAAACGCTTCGAGACTGATGAAGAAGTCCAGGAAGAGGTGGAGAAATGGTTGCGGTCACAGGCGGGAGACTTCTATGACCAAGGCATTAAGAAGCTAATCCCCCGCCTAAGCAAGTGCATAGATGTTGACGGGGACTATGTTGAAAAATAGTTTTTATATGTACTTACAACTCCATGTACTTTTTTTGTTAAAATAAAATGTTCCTGCTTTTTAAAATGAAAACGGTCTTTAATTTTTGGACAACCCTCGTATTTTGAAGAGTTTACCTGCGTAGGCAAGTCCGTCTGGTTTTGAGTGGTGTTCGATTTCAGCTGTGAAGTAGGGCTCATTGTTGTAGATGGGCTGCTATTTAGAATGGTCTGCATGTTACTACTGCTCATTGTGCTAGGAGCTGGTGATCCTCTATCTGCATGATGTAAATTTGGCTAAAACAAAAAACAAAAATCTGGTGTGAAACACTCACACGACTTTCTCTTGCCAATGCAAATAATAAACAATAATCCTAACATTAGTAATAAAACATTAGAAATAAACAAAAAACTAACCTCAATAAACATAACCTGATTTTAATCATGAGTGAAAGACGCAAAATGAAAATAAACCTTAGTTTGGCTTTAAAATACGGAAATTCACTTTTTCACACTAAACTAATCTCTGTAAAGAAAAATGCTCTAAATAAAAGTTGTAGATCTTTTAATTTTCTATAAATTTGATTATATACACTTTTGTCGTAAAATGCATACTAGGGCCGAAATCTTAAAAAAATCGATTTTTCACACGTTTTCGTGAGAAAAAACAGAAAATCGCTAATTATCGCTAAACTAAACATTATACAAAAAAATGTTTGAAATAGAAGTTGTAGGATTTTACATTCTCTACAACTTTTATTATATAAATTTTTGCGCTATAATACATATTAAAGCCATAATCTTAAAAAAACGTTTTTTACGTGAAAACTGCCTCACCAAGAATTTCAGCATATATGGTGCCTACCCTATCTTGTAGAGAATATGAAATTAAGTAAACCAGGCGATTTTTAAAAAAATCATAGGAACAATTTTTGTAGAAAATCGCAAAAAAATGAAAAATTACACGAATAAACTACTACTTCCCGTTGACCGATTTTAAAGAAAATGTTCGTGTCGGGTCCGGTAGTGGTATGTAACTTAAGTTTCAAGTTTCAAGTTCGTACGATGAACGAACGTTCAGGGGGTCTGAAAACAAGTAGATCCGGTGAAAACTCAATTTTGAAAAATCGACATGAAAATAATACTTTCCTTCCTATATATTTATATAGGCAAGAGAAAGTAAAAATTAGTATTAAAGAAAGATTTCTGTGCTCATTTTTATTTTATACACTTTTTGCATAATTTGACAAAAAAGGAAATTGATTTTGTTATTCACAACACTGAAAACAAATTTTTCCAAAATGTTCCATACATACAGGGTGATTCATGAAGTTCTCCCCCCACTTCTACAGCACATTGTACTAGTAAAAATAATGAAAAAATGTTATATAAACATAGGTCCGAAAACGCTTCGTTAGCGAGTTACAGCTAGCAAAAGTTTCGCCTGGATTTCAGTTCACCAGGTGAAATGAGGTCTTCCTGGAATTGTGGTAAGGTAGATTAAGGGGCAAATTCAATCATTTCTTATGGTTTTTGATCTGATAAATTGAATAAAACAGGTCCCAGATCTGTAAGTTAAATAGTTTTTAAGAAAACCAGTGTCAAATGCAAAAAATGGAGTGAAAAACTTATTTTTTCATCTTTGGGCAAGGATAACTGTGTTATTTCACCAAGAAACAGTTAAAATTTTTCAATAAAACATGTAGAAAATTTTATTCTGAACAAACCGGTGTAAATTAAGTACACAGAAAGCGAATAGATGTTTGATTAAATGAGTTTTTATTCATAAGAGTACAAAGTAAAATTAACCGGAAAAACTAAAATGAAAAAATGTGTTTTTTTCACTCCATTTTTTTGCATTTGACACTGGTTTTCTCAAAAACTATTCGCTTTCTGTGTACTTTATTTACACCGGTTTGTTCAGAATAAAATTTTCTACATTTTTTATTGAAAAATTTTAACTGTTTCTTGGTGAAATAACAAAGTTATTCTTGCCCAAAGATGAAAAAATGTGATTTTCACTCCATTTTTTGCATTTGACACTGGTTTTCTCAAAAACTATTTAACTTACAGTTCTGGGACCTGTTTTATTCAATTTATCAGATCAAAAACCATAAGAAATGATTGAATTCGCCCCTTAATCTACCTTACCACAATTCCAGGAAGACCTCATTTCACCTGGTGAACTGAAATCCAGGCGAAACTTTCGCTAGCTGTAACTCGCTAACGAAGCGTTTTCGGACCTATGTTTATATAACATTTTTTCATTATTTTTACTAGTACAATGTGCTGTAGAAGTGGGGGGAGAACTTCATGAATCACCCTGTATATAATTTTTAGCATTATATTGATAGTCATTCTTTTTTTTTTAAGGGCAATAGGCACAAATCTTTGTTCACTGAACAGGTTGTGGTTGATCTTCAGTAGGAAACGTTGATTCGCCTAATATTTCAGCTATATTCCTTTTTTTTGCCTAATATTTCAATATACATTATACATAAACACTCGTCTGAAAGGCGACGGCAATTAATTATCTCCGAAACGAAGCAAGCTGCACGTGCGAGGACAAGAACGACACTAACTAAAAGACCAAAAAGGGGAATACTGACAAGGACAGTTGCTCCCTGTGACTCAAAAATTCGCTACGGGTAATATCTCCCGGCGTTGACATCTGTCAGAGGAATGTTATGAATCTTGGGTTAAAAACTAAATTTTTATAATGCATCCTGCAGCTTGAAATCAATTCTATTTTTTTTTTGTTTTTATGGCCTGATTGGATCATTTGAATCAAATTTAGAAATCCTTTTTGGTTGTGTTTTAGGATTCTTAAGTTTTTCCCAATAATTCTTCATATTTTGGGATCTTATCTGTCTGATTTTATCGTTACAAATCATTGACGACGGAGCTCGAGTGTTTTCGACGAATCATGTGTCTTTATCTTTAAGCAACTTAAGCTGTTTAGATTTTTCTAAAAGATCTTGTTCTGCAATGTTAAGTTGTTGCATATCTTTCTTTACTTCGGCCAACCACGTTGGAGGATTTTTCCACGAGTTAATTATAGAAATGAGTTGTTTAGTTACTAGATTGTCCGGTATTATAAGTAAATGCCCGAAAAAAGAAAAACGTTTCTTCCGCATGATGTCAATAATTGGCTCGATTTCATGGTAGAGTTCAGAATTAGACATTAAGATCCAGATATCGTTGTGTCACCGCCACCCCTTCTAATTAATCATTTACTGTGTTGCCGGCCTTCAATACTTCTTCCGGCCTTTGTCGGCGCAGTAGGCCCTTTGGCGGCATACCGCCAAAACCTTTCGGTTGCGCACCGACAGAGGCCTTTGTCATCAAGGCCAAGCCAGTAGCCCCCCTCTGCCACAGCCTCTCGGCAACTATATAAAGAGCGCTTCACTAAGCTGAGCGATTCAATTCCACCAGTCTACAGCATTGACAAGACGTCCACCACGACACACGGCTACAAAACTCCAGCGAAGACTAATCGACAACCCTGCAAAAAAGAAGATGATGCTTCCGCTCGCCGACTCGTCACTGTAAGCCGTCATAGCCCACTGACACGAGTGATGCCCACAGCGGTCCCTTGACCGAGCCTTACGCCCACTGAACCCAACAAAGCAGCCATCGACACACTACTGCGAGGGAAGAAGACGACGTCTCCACTGGACGACGACACGCCGTGTCGCCCAGCTCCTCGATGACTCCGACCGACGCTTCCCATCAAGACGACCATCGCTTAAACGGCCCTTTTCAGGGCCACCAACAATTAACAATTTTAACTCGCCATCCGGTGACAGTTGAGTTTCCATTTTTTTTGTTTACTCAAGTTCTAAGGATTCTTCTTTCTATCCCAACAATTTCTCCCATTCTCGTTTTAGTTTTGAAATTAGAAATAGTTTCGCAAAGTGGCTTCGGGTTCTATTTTTTATAATAAAAATTTCACTAACCTTTACAGGTGCCTTGATCCCTACCATCTGGAGGCCAACTACTGGCTTGTGGCCCCTACTGAAAAGCAGCTGATATCCTCTGCACCCCACCCCTCACCCATTACGTACAGTCACTTTACTTCTCACACGCACAAACTTTACATACGTGATTTATGTCATTTTGACAATATATTAAAACAATTGTTTCATAGTAATGTTATGCTCGTTGTACAATTGGATTTTATAAACAATCCATTCACTCGACACGCGTATTTATCTGTTCACTTCTCGGCCGACCATGCCCATTCCAGAAGGAATTTAAGCAGCCTAGTGGCTCTGAAGTGCTACCTAGGAACCCACAACCCCTAAGAGGCCAACCCAAATGAGTGGGTGTGGTCACTCCCCTCAGTACTCGTCTAAACGTTGAACAAGTCGCCGTCGAGCTCGTTACGCAGCTAATGCTTTGCACATGGCTCTACCACACATGGATGTACTATGAATAGTACACGGAGGTGCTACGGCCAGCGCCCGTTACCTCAAAAGCAGGCTAGGACAGGGTAGCTAAACCGCAGTTCTATGGGCATGCTCTGTGTGGTCTGGGGCGTGCTCCCTCCCCCCCCATTCACTCAACATGTGTATTCACCTATCCGTTGCCGGACACCCCTCGACCAGCCACGCCCATTCTGAAGGAATTTAAGCAGCATAGTGGCTCCGAAGCGCTACCTAAGAACCCACAACCCCTGAGAAGCCAACCCAAATGAGTGGGTGCGGTCACGTCCACTGGGCACCCCACTCCCCTCACTACTCGTGTAAACGTCGGACAAGTCACTGTCAAGCTCGAAACAAAGCTAATGCTTTGCACGTGGCTCTACTACACATGGTTGTACTGCACACAACCGTGTACTACGAATAGCACACAGAAGTGCTACGGCCAGCGCCCGTTACCTCAAAAGCAGGTAAGGATAGGTTGGCTAAACCGCAGTTCTATGGGAATGCTTTGTGTGGTCTGGGGCGTGCCCCCCCCCCCATTCACTCAACAGTAGGATGATGAAATAAATTAATATTGGATGTAAAACAATTTCTAAAAAATAAACAGTGACAATATTTAATTTTTATGATGACTAACCAACGAATATTTTTATCGTAATTCTGTATACCAAATTCATTTCAAGAACCAACTGCGAAGTAAACAAACAGTGAATGACGTCACAGCTCCAGAACCGTACGCACCAAAAGTATTATGTGAATTTCATAGTAGGCGTATGCGAAACGACTCGTGCTTAATACTCTTATGAATTATTAAGAAGGTAATTCTTTACCTTCTAAAATTAAATACTTTAATGTTTTTTTATAATTTTAAATGCTTACTTTATAAATAAAATTATTATTGTTTACTAATTTTAAAACTCACTTACTTTATTCTTACTATATTCTCAAAGGTTTACCTATTTGGTGTTTGTAAATAGAGGACACGGGTGCATTAGCCATCGCAATAAATTAATATAAACTTTTTCAGCAAAAATAAAAATAAACTTACTTTTGTTCATACAGTCGTATAAAGTAATAACTACAATAATATTAAACCGTACATGAAACTAAAAGCACCATTCAAACTAGACGCACAATTAAATCGAACCGAACAGTTTAAAATAACAAAGCCAACTAAATTGAAAACTCATTTAGGATCATAAAATTAAAAATGACACATACATGAAGAATTTGTAATATAAACATTGAATAAGCCTATAAACAATACGGAGTAGTAGGCAACTGAATTCTAAACAAAATAAGTGATAAGGGAAAGATTTTATCGACATTAGGGAATGCGGCTGTTCGTTGTTATTGTTTAGTAATATTATAAAAGTGTTGGTGTCCACCCGGTGACTAATGCTGTTGCATGTATTTGTGTGGTGTATTTACACGTACTACCACAGATGCAGTTTGTTGATTCGACAGTTGGTTCTTACCGTGAACTCACTTTAACACAAAGTATTTTCAAGATATACTATTAATAATGATAGTAATAATTATGATGACTGTTATATGATTGTGTATAAATATGATTTCATTTAAATTATCTAATTATTGGTAATAATAATAATAATAATAATAATAATAAAAGCAGCCTTCTAATAGTCAGCTGTTTCACACAAGACAGCATTATACAATTCTAGATGTCTATTTGGTCCGTTCTTGACTGTCCTTCGGTTTGTGCGGATCGGCCACAAGCCAGTAGCTGGCGGCCTGTACATCCATGTGTTTTGGTGGATCCACCACCATCAAAGTGGACAAAATATCAAGTGAACCTTTAAATTTTTTTCATTTAAAAACCTACAGAAGATATTGCATGGTCATCTACGAGGTGTGGCTATTAAATAACAAGACTGACGTAAAATATTGTATTTTTTTTTTAAATTATTTAACCTCGCATCAACTGCAACGATCATTAGCGACGACGTTGGGGTGGAACTTTATGCAATGAAGGATGAAATGATTTTTTGTAACGTATGAATATATGCCGTGCCTTAGTGGGATTCGAACCCAGGACCGCATGATGAGAGGCGAGCAAGTTACCAACTGCGCCAATGCGGCTGGCAAATTATATTTTTATTTTGTACATAATCACTTATTGTCACCTTCAATATACACTCCTTCTCTATCACTATAACGCTCCATGTGAATTTTCCATTGTTGGAAACAGTGCTGGAAGTCATCTTCTGTCAGCTCCTTCAGGACACGTGCCGCTTTCTTTTTTACAGCTTCCAGACTCAAATCTTGTCCCTTTTAATGTAGATTTCAATTTAGGGAACAGGTAGAAGTCACAAGGAGCAAGATTTGGTGAATAAGGTGGATGTTCTAATACTGAGATGCTGTACTTGGCTAGGAACCTCTTGACAGATAACGCGAAATGAGCTGGCGTCTTGGTGAAGAAACCCATGATTTGTCCTTCCACATTTTGGGGCGTTTTTCCTTACTCATTGACGTAGTTTACAAAATACCAAGGTAGTAACCCAGTGAAGGTACAGAATCCCATATATATAAAAAAAAAACAATCACCATTGCTTTAAATTTTGACTTGCCCATTCGAGCTATTTTGGCTCTTTGTGAAGTTCGGCTCTTCCAGTGCATGGATTGGGTTTGTTCTAACCTGATTTTGTTTCAAATCTACTTTCATTATTTCTTAAGATTTTCAATACTTCTGTTTTGTTTTCTAAATCATCGAAAGTTAATTCGAGTTTAAAGTGTCAAATTATTTTATTTTATTTGAATAGAAAAAGCATTTAAGTGACCACTAATATTTATTTTGTGTAGCTGAAATTTGGTAGATATAGTTTTTATGACCTCAGTTCGCGTATTCATTGGACAAACCTAGCATTTGGTGTTTTTCCCCATATTGTTTAACTCCGATGATAGTGAATCCACCAAAACACGTAAATTAAAAAAATAATGAAGTTATAGAAATTTTTGTGTGAAACAATAATTACAATACGCCAAAATGTTTATTTTTTTCTAAATTACTAATCAACACTAAAATTCTACCAACAAATCTAATCAACTAGGAATAATTACAATTACAAGAACTAGCAATCACAAACGAAAATCAAATGCGAAATGACAAAATACGAAATTCTGCAACAATTCACTATGAAATTAAATTAATTACTAACGTAATTAATTCCACACTTACACTAAACATACTCATATCAGAATCTAGAGCCATTTGTGTTTGCGGTTGTTGAACCTGCGGATTAGTATCCATTCTTTTTCTTAAACAATATTTAAATCATGAACAAATTACATTCCTGAAAGCAAAACCCAATGAGAATTCAAAATGAAAATTTCATCAATAATATACTGAACAGTCTATTATTTAATTTTGAATTTCATTTTTCAACAAGAAAAAAATCTGGTGTGAAACACTCACACAACTTCATCTTGCCAATGCAAATAATGACCAATATAACCTAACATTACTAATAAAACATTAGAAATAAACAAAAAACTAACCTCAAAACACATAACCTTATTTTAATCATGAGTGAAAGACGCAAAATGAAAATCAACCGCAGTTTGGCTTAAAAATACGGAAAATTACTCTTTCACGCTCTTTCACTTTCTAGGCTCTGTAGAGAAAAATGCTCAAATAAAATTTGTAGATCTTTTAATTTCCTATAAATTTGATTATATACACTTTTATTGTAAACTGCATATTAAGGCCGAAATCTTTAAAAAAAATCAATTTTTCACACGTTTTCGTGAGAAAAAAAAACAGAAAATCGCTAATTACCGCTAAACTAAGCGTTATACAAAAAAATATTTGAAATAAAAGTTGTAGGATTTTAAATTCTCTACA
Source organism: Catonia carolina (assembly GCA_035578175.1). NCBI lineage: Eukaryota > Metazoa > Arthropoda > Insecta > Hemiptera > Achilidae > Catonia > Catonia carolina. The sequence continues at coordinate 10,509,169 of JAQMRL010000010.1, forward strand.
TTTTTCATTATATAAATTTTTGCGCTAAAATGCATATTAAAGCCGTAATCTTAAAAAAACAATTTTTTTACGTGAAAACAGCCTCACCGAGAATTTCAGCAAACATGGCGCCTACCCTATTTTGTAAAGCATAAAAAATTTAGTAAACCAGGCGATTTTTAAAAAAAATCGTAGGACCAATTTTTGAGAAAATTGCAAAAAAGTGAAAAATTACACGAATAAACTACTAATTTCCAGTTGACCGATTTTGATGAAAATGTTTGTGTCGGGTCCAGTAGTGGTATGTAACTTAAGTTTCAAGTTTGTACTAAGTTCCGTTCTTGAGATATTCTGTTCACACACACACACACACACACACACACACACAGGCCTATCGCTAAAAACATGTTTTTTGGTTTCAGGGGGTCTGAAAACGTGTAGATCCGGTGAAAACTGGATTTCTTAAAATCGACATGAAAACAATACTTTCCTTCCTATATTTTAACATAGGCAAGAGAAAGTGAAAATTTACTTCTTAAATACGTGGGGTATCAGTGAGTAACATAAATAATATAAGAACTGAGAAGAAAAGACCTGAAAAATTACAAACGCCTATTAAAACTTTGTATTAATAATGTGTGTTTTATTAAGAACGCAATCCTGATTATAAGAAGATAGAAGTAATACATTGGTAAATTTTCTGTCCCCCCAATCGGTATGTTGGCAACAGTGTACTCAAGGCCAACTACCTAAGACAGTTAAAATGTTCCAGTCAAACATTAGTGTGGTGACAGCAGTCGTTTCGTTATATTATGTCAGCAATGGTTATTTGCAAGGAAGAACCGGGTGTTTTATTAAGAACGCAACCCTATGTTAAAAGCCACAATCTACGGCATATTTTTGTTTTTCGTACTTTACAAATTATTAATTAATCTAAATTATTATTTTACAAATGAATGGCAAATTGCAATGAAAACATTGTATTACTTCTATCTTCATATAATCAGGGTTGCATTCTTAATAAAACACCCGGTTCTTCCTTGGAAAAAAACCATTGCTGACACAATATAATGAAATGACTGCTGTCACCACACTAATGCTTGACTGGAACATTTCAAAAGTCTTAGATAGTTGGCCTTGATTACACTGTTGCCAACATACCGATTGGGGGACAGAAAATTTACCAATGTATTACTTCTATCTTCTTATAATCAGGGTTGCGTTCTTAATAACGGGTGTTTCAAAAAGGACGCACTTCGAAGTTTAAGGGTTAATATTTTCTGCATAGGGAATATTTCCCCCCCCCCCCCAAATAACAGTTGGCACTACCGTACTCATTGTTGACCCATTGTGTAATACTGACATGTACTAGTGCTATCCCAGTATTCATTTGTGTCTGTAGTGTTTGTATAAGTTCAAACATGGTTTTTTCAAAGGATGAACGTGTTTTTATTATTGAAAGTTATTGTGCATATAAATCTTACGAACGAGTGAAAGACGAGTTCCAGTTAAAATTTCCCAATTTTGAAGTACCTAATAACACCACAATATCGCATATGATTAATAAATTTTGTGAGACTGGCAGTGTACAGGATTGGAAAAGCACAGGTAGACCATCAGTGTTAACAGAACAAGTTTTGGACGATGTGAAACAACGTTTGACTACCTCACCCGGCAAATCACTTAGAAAGTTATCTTCACAGGCTGGATTATCACTATCTTCCGCTTTAAGGGCTACAAAAAAATTAAATCTCCATCCTTACCGCATCTGTGTCGTTCATGAACTGAAAGAAGTTGACCATGGGAAACGTATACAGTATTGTCGTTGGATACGTTCTCTTGTTAATGACAACGGTGTTGAAATATTGGATCGTGTTTATTTCAGTGGCGAAGCATGGTTCTACTTGGATGGTTACATCAACAGCCAAAACTGCTGAATATGGAGCGCTCATAATCCTCACACATTCCATGAGCGTCCACTACACGCACGTAAAATTGGTGTTTGGTGTGCGATCTCCCGGCGTCGTATTTTTGGGCCTTTATTTTTTGACACAACTGTAGATGGTGTGGTGTACCGCAACTTAATTGAACAATTTATAGCGTTGTTAGAATTACACAATCGAGATTGTTGGTTTCAGCAGGATAACGCAACGTGCCATACTTCTACTGAAACGCTGAATATGTTACGAGAATTTTTTGGCCATCGTGTGATATCAAAAGGATTGTGGCCACCAAGATCCCCAGATCTTACTCCTACGGATTTTTTTCTTTAGGGGAATTTAAAGAGCAAGGTTTTTAAAAACAATCCTCATACAATTGAAGAAGAGATTACAAACATTAATGAGCAAACACTACGAAAAGTGGCTGCAAATGTTATGAAACGTGTCCGAACTTGCATTACAAGCGGAGGAAGTCATTTTGAACATTTATTGTGAAGTTTTAAAGGTAATCTGAATGTTATAAAGGTAATAATTTCATACCGTATAATTTGTAATTACTTAATATAATAAATTAGCGTTCTCAAACTTCGAAGTGCGTCCTTTTTGAAACACCCGTTATAATTGTGTACATGGTTAAAAGCGTGTATAAGTTATAGTTGTGATTATTTCAGTAAAAGTGTTACATATTTTTCTGAGTCACCCACTGTAGCAGTTGATTTGATAATCGCTGTTTGTCGACTCAACGTATCTTTCTTACTATGAATAGAGTATACAAAGAAATCTCATCTGAGATTAGTGAATTCTTTTATACTGCCTCTGTGTAACTGGAATAAAATATATGTCATTTGCATGGACAAATGTACATGTTATTCGGGATACTTAGCCTGTTAGGAAAGTATAGTAAATAAACTGTTATGTGATATCATTTCTTAACTGTAGTAATAAGGTAAGTAATACAAATTCAACTAAATATAAGTAATTTTCTTAATTCACTCAAATTTCTTTCACACCTGTAGTTCAAATCATTATTTGACTCAGGCCAGCAAAAATTTTAAACACACATCCACAAAAAATTTTCTCACAGCTGAGAATCAAATAGTAATTAAATATTACAATTTAAAAATAAAGGATTATAAAACACTAGAGGAAAAAATTTGCACTAATGACAATTTGTTTAAATGCCTCAGTTTTGCTACCGAATACTACACCAAAGACTGTATGTTAAGATTTCCAGCTAGAAACTGGAATTTAAACACACTAGTACTTCATAGTCATATTATGCCATACTGATCAGTAATAAATTTATGTAATCGTTTAAATATTTAAGGTAATATGGTAAAAAACTTACATTAGAATGTTGTAAAAACGCTATGTATTTTTAAAAACTGTGCAATTAAATTATAATTACAAAGCAAAGATTAAATAATAAAACGAATTAGTAACCTGAAAACTATGACTTCCATTATCCTACTTTCATTTCAAACAAACTATACTAAACATAACCTACAACATTTTTTTATTATACAAACATGACAGTTGTCCTCAAAATCAAAATATAGGATAAAAACAATTTCAACACAAATTTTTGTTGAAATCTGTAGATACAGAAACTCTAAAATACGATGAATAAAAAAGTAAAGAGGATAGGCCTATATACGTGATATGTTTTAACAACTGAATAGAAAATCTATTTTGTTTTAGTAATTTTAATACACACCTCAATCGTTTAATTTTTGTCTACGATGCGCAGAAATACAAAGAGATGATTCACACAAGAAATCCAATACTGAATTTAATAAAAAGTAATACTGGGAATTGAAGAATCTACAATATCAGCAAGTTTAGGTTAACGTTTTCGACATACAATAACGCGCAACGCATAGAAATAAAACGTTCGTAGCATAGCCACTAGATGGTGCGCGGGTTGGAATGACAGTTGGCTACTTTATTTGCGGGAATACGTACTAGATTTGTTTTGTAACAACTAGAATTGTTTAAATTTATTTATCTGTTAATTGATAAATCGTTTTACCTTAATACGCAACTTTCGAAATTATGAAAACAAATGATATGAACATACGTCCAGGCGTATTTATGTCAATGACTGCTTCTGGCTTAGCCTTTATTTCAGGGGCGGTTCCAGGGCTGATTTTCGGAGGGGGCTATCTTGTTTTTATGTAGCTCTTACTACATAATTTGTAATACATAGTTTGTAATTGAGTCATTGAAAAGTCCTCTTTTATGCTGTATTGCTGTAACCACAATTTTAATTCATAGAGAAATTTTCAAGGTGCTGACTGGATGCGAGTGGCTTTTGACTACTGACACTGATTGTTATCTTAATACTATTTAATAATAGATACTTTCTGTTTGACTCATTTTTATACTAAAATAATTATTGTTGATTGATAGGTACGAATATTGGGATTCAGTTTTGTTAGAAATAATAGCTTATAGAAAATATTAAACTAAGTTTTCCTAGTATTTCGGGGGGGGGGGGCCATGGCCCCTTCCCTGAAACTGCCCCTGCTTTATTTGGCTAGTTCGGTTTAGTGCTGTATCATGAGAAATTACCTAGTAAAAAATGATCTCAATTAGAAACGATTTTGCTCTCGCCTTCGGAATACCCTAAACAATGCTAATTTTTTCTGTAACTAAAATGAAAAACTAAATGAAACTAAATTAATTGCAAAACAGCGATTTTTACAACAGTTCTAAAGATAAAATTGGAACAAAATGAACTATAGTTACCATATAATAGAATTTAAACTACCGTACTATAAAAACAATTAGCTTTAAAATGGTTTATTTACACCGCTAATATTATTATCTAAGATACCTATTCAAAAAGATCTGGGTTTAAAGCTCAGTAGTTAATTGCCAACACATCCACAAGATATTTTTACTTTCACTTGCCTGTATGAATATATAGGAAGGAAAGTATTGTTTCCATGCCAATTTTTCACCGGATATACACGTTTTCAGACCTCCTGAACCCAAAAAACATGTTTCTAGTGTAACATATTTATGAATAATATTAGGTTATATTGGTCATTATTGGCATTGGCAAGAGAAAGTCGTGTGATTTGTTTCACATCAGATTTTTAACATTAGTTTGATAATTTCCTGGTTCAAATCCTAGTAAAGGTAGTTTTTTTTATACGGATTTAAATACTAGACAGTGGTTACCGGTGTACTTTGATGGTTGGGGTTCAATTAACAATACTCTCTCAGGAATGGTCGACCTGAGTCTGTACAAGACTATACCTCATTTAAATGTCATACACATCATCCTCATCTCATTGGGTCATGGGGTTGCTAATTGTTCTGAATTGAACAGATTTCAAGGTAAATACGAGGGGGTACCCAAAAGAAACCGGAATTATTTTTTAAAACTATTTATTTTTAATTTTTTTACAAAAGAACCTTATCCCCTTCAAAATACTCTCCATTACAACTAATACATTTGTCCCACCGGTGCTTCCACTGTTCAAAACATTTTTTGTACTCCTCTTCAGTGATGGCTACCAGCTCATCCGTCTTTTTTTTCTTGACATCATCAACGTTGTTAAATCGGAGACCTTTCATGCCCCTTTTCATGCGTGGGAACAAGAAAAAATCACACGGAGCCAGATCGGGTGAGTACGGTGCGTGTGGTAGCAAAACCATGCCGTTTTTCGCCAAAAACTGGGTAACCGAAATTGCCGTGTGTGCAGGCGCGTTGTCGTGGTGGAAAAACCAGTCCCCTGTCTGCCACAAATTAGGTCTTTTACGACGAATGCTGTTTCGTAGTCTTCTTAACACTTCAAGATAAAAAGCTTGATTTACCGTCTGGCCTGGTGGAACGAACTCTGAATGGACAATTCCCCTCACATCAAAAAAACAAATCAGCATTGTTTTGATGTTCGATCTGACTTGACGACTTTTTTTTGGTCGGGGTGATAATGAAGTCTTCCATTGACTGGATTGTTGTTTGGTTTCTGGGTCGTACCCATAGCACCAAGACTCGTCACCCGTAATGATCTTTGACATGAAATCTGGATCAGTTTCAAGCTGTTGTTTCAAATCACTACACGTTTCAATTCAACGTTCCTTTTGAGTGTCTGTCAGAACCCGAGGCACAACTTTACTTTACTATATGGGCACTCAGGCTTCTTCAGCCCCTCCTCACCGTGACCTAAAAGATCTTTTGTGATTCACCCGAGGCACAAACTTGGCAGCGACTCTTTTCATTGTCAAGTCTTCTGTTAAAATGCGTTGGACTGAGCTCCAAGATAACCCACTAACCTGTGATATTTGGTCAATGGTCTGTCGTCGGTCTGTTCGTACAATTTCTTTCACTTTCATAACATTTTCGTCTGTTCGGGAAGTCGACGGTCGTCCAGAACGAGGTTTGTTCTCAATCGACATGTCGCCATTTTTAAAGCGCAAAAACCACTCGTACACTTGGGTTTTTCCAATAGCGTCGTCTTTTGTAAGCTGTGTTCAACATTACAACTGTTTCCGCGGCGTTTTTACCGAGCAAGAAGCAAAATTTCACAGCCGCACGTTGTTCATTAAAACTTGCCATCATGAAAAACGACACGAGCACAAAACAGCACTAGCGAGAACAATCACTGCACGAGAGTAGAACAAGCTAGATCAACGAACAAAATGGCATTGAACTGGCAATGAGTAGCGCTACAAGCAGCCTAGTGGCGGGAATTTGTACTGCACAAGCTCCACCCACAGCAGAGCTATTCCGGATACTTTTGGGTACCCCCTCGTAAACTAGATTGTTGTTGTTTAGGTCAACAGCCGAAAGGCTGGTTTGAATCTCTAGAGGTTTTACTAAGTAGCACGAGGAGTGAGGTGGTTTACCATTGCCTTCTTCACTGAGTGGATAAGTACGCTTATAAGCATGCCGGGCCCTCTGAAAAGCACACATTTTCCACTCTGTAAATGACAAATTCACTTCATTCACCACAGGGTCTGGCTGTATAATAAAATTCATTACTTTCAGAGAAGATAACTCTGATTAGTGTCTTTTACACATCTACCTCTTCTGTTCTTAAATGATTCAGTCATTTAATTGACTGACCATGTGATAAGAAACAGAACTATTTATTTTAGCTCTGCAACAAACAGATTGAGTGTAAATAATTTGACACTCCACCTGTCTGTTATGGGCAGAAACTAGATTACAAAAAAAAAAAATGTTTGATAACATTACAGAACCCACTGGTTTGGTTTAGTGGTAGTCATCGTCTTGAGTCAGCTGATATATCAGCTGACTCAAGACAGCTTCTTCTCTGTATATATACAGAGAAGAAATTTCCGTGGTTCAAATGCAAGTGAAATTCAATTCAAAGTGGAAGCACAAACGCAAGAGCTCATTACAAACTTCCGCCCGTCCTTCATTCCATTTATAGCCCATCTACTGTAAGAGTACTCCGCGCGAGGCAAGCGCCTACAGGTTGTAAATGAAAGTTTTACACTAGTTGGCACGTATCTACCTCTCCGCCTGACAACTTGCACTAAGTTCCATCATAAAAATATCTACATCCAGCTAAAATAAACATTATCCTTTAAGCATTTTCAATTATATCGTTCACATTACTTGTCAAATTATTTACACTCAATTTGTTCGTTGCAGGGCTAAAATAAATAGTTCTGTTTCTTATCACATGGTCAGCCAATTACATAACTGAATCATTTAAGAACAGAAGAGGTAGAAGTGTAAAAGACACTAATCAGAGTTATCATCTCTGAAAGTAATGAATTTCATTATACAGCCAGACCCTGTGGTGAATGAAATGAAGGTGTCATTTGCAAAGTGGAAAATATGTGCTTTTCAGAGGGCCCGGCATGCTGATAAGTGTACTTTTCCATTCAGTGAGGAAGGCATTGGTAAACCACCTCACTCCTCGTTTTACTTAGTAAAACCTCTACAGGTTCAAACCAGCCCTACGGCTGATGACCTAAACAACACACATTACTTGTAATTATTGTAGTTTCATATAGACTCCTTAATTCATTATTTTAACCATTACATTTAATTAAACAATTTTTTTCTACTTTTTAATGTTTACCGCTTTTATGTTTCAAAAACTCAACACATTCACTATCACGCATGTTAACAAAACACAGCTTACAAAACTTTTCAACTTAAGTCTACGAAAAAAATCGAAACGAACCGATACAATACCAAAAGATAACTAATGAAACAAAAAATGGTTCAACACGGGCAAGTGCAAACAGTTGTATTAAACTAGTCACAGACATTAATTTTAATGATATGAAATAAACAATGAATCACTGGAATTGTTTACTCTCCAGCTGTAATTCAAGCACATTAGTCTTATATTATTACTTGTGACCAAAAATAAAACTGAGTCTTTATTAAAAACCTACTAATCATAAATAATGATATAATAATAGTAAATAATGTAATGAAAAATAACAATATAAGTGTAACAATAGTAAAAGTTTTAGTTATTAATGGTAAACTAATGTTCGATTATAAAATATTTTCTAACAGATGAATTAAACGTGTTTTCATTATAATATTAACCTTAGAGCGAATAAGTGTTATATGGAATTTTATTTTTACTTTCTCTTGCCTATATGAATATATAGGAAGGAAAGTATTGTTTTCATGTCGATTTTTCGAAATCGAGTTTTCACCGGATCTATACGTTTTCAGACCCCCTGAACCCAAAAAACATGTTTTTAGCGATTGGTCTGTGTGTGTGTGTGTGTATGTGAACAGAATATCTCAAGAACGGAACATTGTACGAACTTGAAACTTAAGTTACATATCACTACCGGACCCGACACGAACATTTTCATCAAAATCGGTCAACCGGAAGTAGTAGTTTATTCGTATAATTTTTCACTTTTTTGCGATTTTCTCAAAAACTAGTCCTACGATTTTTTTTAAAATCAACTGGTTTACTACATTTTTTATGCTCTACAATATAGGGTAGGCGCCATGTTTGCTGAAATTCTGCTTGAGGCTGTTTTTACGTAAAAACATTTTCTTTTTAAGATTGCGGCTTTAATATGCATTTTAGCGCAAAACGTTATATAATAAAAGTTGTAGAGAATGTAAAATTCTATAAATTTTATTTCAAACATTTTTTTGTATAACGCTTAGTTTAGCGGTAATTTGCGATTTTCTGTTTTTTTTCTCACGAAAACGTGAGAAAAATCGATTTTTTTAACATTTCGGTCTTAGTATGCATTTTACGACAAAAGTGTATATAATAAAAGTTATAGAAAATTAAAAGATTTACAACTTTTGTTTAGAGCATTTTTCTCTACAGAGCCTAGTTTAGCGTGAAAGCGTGATTTTCCGTATTTTTAAGCCAAACTGAGTTCGATTGTCATTTTGCGTCATTCACTCATGATTAAAATAAGGTTATGTTTTTGAGGTTAGTTTTTGTTTATTTCTAATATTTTATTAATAATGTTAGGTATTAATCATTTGCATTGGCAAGAGAAAGTTGTGTGAGTGTTTCACACCAGATTTTTTGATCATGCTGTGCGTATTTTTAATTAATGTGCATGTTAACTTGTATTGCTGGTTGCCTACGTCGGAGTACTCTTAGCGTAGACAGACTCTAATTAATACTATTATGCTATTTCGAATGGATTATACTTTTATACGGATTTGAAAACAAATAGTGGTCACCGGTGTACTTTTATAGCTGGAGTTCAATTAAGCATGGCACTTTCTCAGGAATGGTTGACCTTAGTCTGTACAAGAGTATGCATCATTTACATGTCATCATCATCATCATCATCATACATCATCATCTCATTGGGTCATGGGGTTGTTTACTGTTCTTAAATTGAATACAATTACAATGTAAAGTTCAGCCGTTGTTAGTTTGCTCCTACTGTCAACAAACAAAAGCCACCTACTACAGGGTGCATGCTAGAGTCTGCGACTTTACGGATGTCGATTCCTATTAAGTTAACTATTTTTTAAATTATAAGCAAGAACTAAAAACATCAGTCATGATATGATGTAGGCCTAACAATTTCATTTATAAAAATACTTTTAAAAGTATTTTGTTGTTACTTTTTAATCAGCGTGTACACATTTTGATATAATGCGCATGCTCAGTGACGTCATTATTTGTTTACATTAGGAGCAAACTAAGAGAGGCTGGACTGTAGACACATTAGGGATTATGAAAAACTTATTAGAAATATTTACAACTGTTTAGTTTTTCTTTATAAAGAAATCATTTAGTTTTCTTAGCTTTACCTTTATTTATCATTAAAGGCTACATGATTTCACCATATACGAGATGTGGCTATTAAATAATGAGACTGACTCAAAAATTTTTATTATTATTTTATACATAATTACTTATTGTCACCTTCAATATACACTCCTTCTCTATCCCTACAACACTCCATGCGAATTTTCCATGGTTGGAAACTGTGCTGGAAGTCATCTTCTGTCAGCTCCTTCAGGACACGTGCTGCTTTCTCTTTTACAGGTTTCACAGACTCAAAATCTTGTCCCTTTTAATGCAGATTTCACCTTAGGGAACAGGTAGAAGTCACATGGTGCACGATCTGGTGAATAAGGTGGATGTTCTAACACTGAGATTCTGTACTTGGCTAGGAACCTCTTGACACATAACGTGGAATGAGCTGGTCATTGTCTTGGTGGAGAACCCATGATTTATCCTTCCACATTTCGGGACATTTTTCCTTATTCTTTGACGTAGTTTAGAAAGTACTTCAAGGTAGTAATATTGTATTAATAGGTAATAGGTATAGGTATAGGTATAATAGGTAACAAAAAAATTGTATTTTTTTTGGGTTTAACATCTGATTGTTCTGGAATTACTGCTAATGCAGACGGTGAAGTATAAAAAGAATTTTTGTAACATATGAAAATATGCCATTCCTGAATGGTATTTATTTTATTTTATAAAATTGTACAATATAACATACAAAAAAATCAACATTATTTATTTAATTACATTATTATCATACTATGAATTCCACTATCATATATTTCTAATTATTTTTACTGAGCAGTTAAAAGGTACTTAAAATCTAAGAACAAACTGGAACGTAAAGTGTAATCACAAACAAAACAATAACAGAGAAAATATTTTACTCTAGAATGTTGTTATATGTGATTATACACACAATTCAATTACATTTAAATCAGTGATGAATATTATATTGTAGAATACTGGCAAGATAAATAGAGCGATGACAGTGGAGATACAATTTGTTTTTACTTTCTCTTGCCTATATGAATATATAGGAAGGAAAGTAATGTTTTCATGTCGATTTATGAAAATCAAATTTTCACTGGATCTACACGTTTTCAGACCCCTGAACCCAAAAAAAAACTTGTTTTTAGCGATTGGTCTGTGTGTCTGTGTGAACAGAATATCTCAAGAACGGAATATTGTACGTACTTGAAACTTAAAATTTAAGTGACATAGCACTACCGACCTGACACGAACATTTTCATCAAAATTGGTCAACTGGAAGTAGTAGTTTATTCGTGTAATTTTTAATTTTTTTCGATTTTCTCAAAAACTGGTCCTGTGATAAAATCGCCTGGTTTATTAAATTTTTTATGCTCTACAAGATAGGGTAGGCGCCATGTTTGCTGAAATTCTAGGTGAGGCTGTTTTCACGTAAAAAAAATTTTTTTTTTAAGATTGCGGCTTTATTGTACATTTTACCGCAAAAATGTATATAATTAAAGTTGTAGAGAATTAAAAATTCTACAACTTTTATTTGAAACAATTTTTTTGTATATACTTAGTTTAGCGGTAATTAGCGATTTTCTGTTTTTTTCTCACGAAAACGTGAGAAAAATCGATTTTTTTAAGATTTCGGCCTTAGTATGCATTTTACGACAAAAGTATATATAATCAAATTTTTAGGAAATTAAAAGATCTACAACTTTTATGTAAAGCATTTTTTGGTACAGTGCCTAGTTTAGCGTAAAAAAAGCGATTTTCCGTATTTTAAAGCCAAACAGGTTGTTATTTATTTTGCGTCTTTCAAAATATATGATTAAAATTAGGTTATGTTTATTGAGGTTAGTTTTTTGTTTATTTCTAATGCTTTATTACTAATGTTAGGTTTATTGTTAATTATTTGCATTGAAAAGAGAAAGTTGTGTGATTGTTTTGCAACTACTACTAATGCAGATGGTTAGAATCTTGATAGATGAAGATGAGTGATGAAAAAATGCCAGACCTGACCGAGAAACGAACCCGAGACCCCACCGCAGAAGCCAGTAGTGCTATCCACTACGCCCTTGCTACCGTACGATTACTTACATTCGTAGTGGCTGTGATGGCCAACGAATATAAGTAAAGAGAAATTGAAGAGACTTCTACTTAGTCAAAAAAATCTGGTGTGAAACACTCACACAACTTCACACTAAAAAGTATGTTACCCAACTTCATTTATGTCATTTTAAAGATGATTTCATTATGTACTAAGTCACCTAAACTCATTTACGTATTGTAAAATATAAAAATACTGCAATAATTGTTTTGAAAATCCAATTTCTAGTTTTTTAACTTTGGAAAGTACGTATCTAATGTACTACTGTAGAACATCCTAATTTCTAATAATTACATTAAAAGTTTGTAAATTAAAAATGTATGTGTAGCACTATAAACACAAGAAATAATCAGCAATAATACAAATAAAAATTCTATGAATTTTTTTGTCAATGTACTAAAATACGAGGACGCTGGCATTTTTTTGGTTGAACTGCTGGTTGAAGGACGCTGGCACTGTAAGAGTTAAATCAATCATGCATTTCCTTTAATTTATTATTTAAAATTATTCTTACATAAACAAGACATTAAAATAAGACACAACAAAGACAAGCTAGGCATGTACGCCAACTGTTTGATGCAAATTTTTACTTTCTCTTGCCTATATGAATATATAGGAAGGAAAGTATTGTTTCATGTCGATTTTAACAAATCCACTCTTCACCGGATTTACACGTTTTCAGACCCCCTGAACATGTTTTTAGCAATTGGTCTGTGTGTGAACAGAATATCTCAAGACGAAACATCGTACAAACTTGAAACTTGAAACATAAGTTCCATACTACTACCGGACCTGACACGAACATTTTCATCAAAATCGGTCAACCGGAAGTAGTAGTTTATTCGTGTAATTTTTCACTTTTTTGCGATTTTCTCAAAAACTGGTCCTACAATTTTTTTTAAAATCGCCTGGTTTACTAAATTTTTTATGCTTTACAAAATAGGGTAGGCGCCATTATTACTGAAATTATTGGTGAGGCTGTTTTCTTGTAAAAAAACTTTTATTTAAAGATTGCAACTTTAATATGCATTTTAGCGCAACTCTTTATATAATAAAAGTTATAAAGAATTTAAAATCCTACAACTTTTATTTCAAACATTTTTTTCTATAACGCTAAGTTTAGCGGTAATTAGTGATTTACTGTTTTTTCTCATGAAAACATGTGAAAAATCAATTTTTTTAAGATTTCGGCCTTAATATGCATTTTACGACAAAAGTGTATGTCAACAAATTTATAGGAAACTAAAAGATCAACAACTTTTATTTAGTGTATTTTTCTCTACAGAGCCTAGTTTAGCGTGAAAGAGTGATTTTCTATATTTTTAAGCCAAGCTGAGGTTAATTTTCATTTGCGTCATTCACTCACGATTAAAATTAGGTTATGTTTATGGACGTTAGTTATTTGTTTTTTTCTAATGTTTTATTAGTAATATTAGGTTTATATTGTTCTTTATTTGCATTGGCAAGAGAAAGTCGTCTGAGTGTTTCACACCAGATTTTTTGATTTGTTGGGTGTAATACCGACAGTACTTTACATGAGGTGCGAGGAATGGGTTAACCGTGCACGCATGAACCAGCGCTCAATTTATCTAGCCATTATTCTTATTGTTTACATCTGCGATAATACAACTTAACCAATAACAGTCTTCTTCATTTCGATTATTTCTAGAGAAAACTACATTGAATCTCCTACAGTTTTACGAATAATTTTATCAGCTTTTTTAAGAGATACGTAATTATTGAAAGCATTAGTTCGGAGACGAGACCACACCATATGATCGTTTAAAGCTAATATCTGGGCAGCTGCGATCGCTGCAGCTGATGGGTACAAAACTGTTGTGCAACCTAATCCTGCAAAAAAAAACAAAACAAGATAAACACATTAATTACTGGCATTAAATGTTCATTATACAAGGGTTATCCAGAAAATAACCTCCGTTTTGAAATAAAAAGTAAACGGGTGAGGATACAAAAACTTTATTATATACATATTAAAACTACAGTTTTTCTCTATTTTTCGACATAGTCGCCAAACAAATTCAAGCACTTGTCGTACCTTGGAACAGTCTTTGAAATACCCTCTGCATAAAAATCTGCCGCCTGTGAATGTAGCCAACCATTCACGGCGTTTTGAAGCTCTTCGTCATTGGCGAACCGCTGAGATGCAAGCCACCGCTTCATGTTCGGGAACAGGTGAAAGTCACTAGGAGCCAAGTCCGGGCTTTATGGGGGATGATCGAAAACATCTCATTTAAATTTGGCCAAAAGTTCATTTGTTCTTTGAGCTGTATGAGGGCGAGCGTTGTCATGCAAAAACACAACACCTTACTCATCTTACTCGTTGATTTTATGGAACGTGGAACGACCATCACTTCTGCTGTCTACTGTGAAACTTTAAACAGACTAATAAGAGCGATCCAAAACAAGCGTCGTAGCCTTCTGACACTTGGTGTTGTGTTTGTGCATGACAACACTTGCCCTCATACAGCTTGAAGAACAAATGAACTTTTGGCCAAGTTTAAATGGGACGTTTTCGATCATCCCCCATACAGCCCGGACTTGGCTCCTAGTGACTTTCACCTGTTCCCTAACATGAAGCGGTGGCTTGCATCCCAGTGGTTCACCAATGACGAAGAGCTTCAAAACGCTGTGAATGGTTGGCTACATTCACAGGCGGCAGATTTTTATGCAGAGGGTATTTCAAAGACTGTTCCAAGGTACGACAAGTTCTTGAATCTGTTTGGCGACTATGTCGAAAAATAGAGAAAAACTGTAGTTTTAATATGTATATAATAAAGTTTTTTTATCCTCACCTGTTTACTTTTTATTTCAAAACGGAGGTTATTTTCTGGATAACCTTCGTACAAAAATATTGTAACATATGACGACCAGTTTTTTTTTCAAGGTCCGATCCGTCACGGAATTAAAACCTTTATCAACAAATCTATACTAATATAATGAAGAAGAAATGTCTGTTTGTTTGTACGAGGTAATCTCAGAAACTACTGAACTGATTTTAAAAAATCTTTCATTGTTGCGTAGCTTAGAGCTTCCTGATCAATATAGACTATTTCGTAACTATAAGTAACTTTAATTAAATGAGTTAAGCAACTTAAACTGTGACAATGTCGCACGATGTCTAGTTTATCGAGTGCATAGCACTTTTTATTTTTTCTAAGTCGTCTGGATGGTGTATTTTTTGGGCTAGAAGCACAATTCAACTTTTATATTTCATAGAAAAATGTGAAGAATAACATCAATTCCAAAAACATTAAAAATTTGGAAATATTCAAAATTTTTATTTTTGTACTGTATTTCATACACTTGTTTTCATTCGACAGGTAGCGAATGAGTCATATATTTCCAATTATTCTGCATCCCGCATTTACGTATTATAGTCTCTTATCTCAGCCATATGTCAACTGCCTCTTTCTCTTTTCCATCGGTATTCTTCGATGATTCTATTCAATGCTGTTAAATCACAGGGACAAACATTTAAAACGGTGGGCATCGATTTGAGACAAGAGCGCTTCCTTCACTCATGGACAACTTTATGTCGGACTTTCTAGAGCTGGAAGTGCAGAAAAACAATTTATTTTGCTGCCACAGGGGAACAAAACCACAAACACAGGGACAAACATTTAAAACGGTGGGCATCGATTTGAGACAAGAGCGCTTCCTTCACTCATGGACAACTTTCTGTCGGACTTTCTAGAGCTGGAAGTGCAGAAAAACAATTTATTTTGCTGCCACAGGGGAACAAAACCACAAACACAGGGACAAACATTTAAAACGGTGGGCATCGATTTGAGACAAGAGCGCTTCCTTCACTCATGGACAACTTTATGTCGGACTTTCTAGAGCTGGAAGTGCAGAAAAACAATTTATTTTGCTGCCACAGGGGAACAAAACCACAAATATTGTATATAGAGAGGTTTTAAAATAATTTAATGAGGCCTACATTAGCTGCTGTGAAGCGAAGCGAGCGCGGGGGGGTTGCTAGTATCTGATAAACCTTTGCGTAGATGAGTTGCGCAGCTTCTCTAAAATGGCCGCCAATAGCATCACCTCAGTCTGTTCAGTTCTGAACGCGCAGCAAGCACATAAATATGGCTACAACAATACCATCTCCCGCCAAATGTGAAGTGCGTGCAGTAATTAGATTTCTTCAGGCTGAGGGGTCCAATTCAGTCAAAATTTATCAATGAGTAAGTAATGTGTACGATAAGACTTGTGTGAGTGACAATGGTGCAGGAAGCGAGAGTCAACCGATGACCTTGTCCAGCCAGTGGATAAGGCGATTCGAGAAAATCATCGGTTTACAATTTCTATGTCGAGCGATTCTTTTTCTGAAATTTCAAAGTCAGATCTCTATACAATTGAAGAGCTTAGTGGATAAAGATGCTATGTAACAAAAATATAGTTTACTGGAATTGCTATGAAAATACTAAGGCCTATCCTGTCTTATGCAATTAAAATTGGGTTCGAATCCCATTCAGGCACGGCATATTTTCATATGTTGCAAAAAATCATTTCATTCTTCACCGTCTGCATTAGCAGTAATTGCAAAACAGTCGGACGTTAAACCAAAAAAAGAAAAGCAATTAAAAGATCTTAAAAGTTTACTTTTCATTGTCACTTTTTTATTAGATTTATCGAGCATCGACTATAATTGTCATATAACGCCTTACGACACTTATTCTTGCGCATATAACACTTTCATCAACTAAAAAGTCTTTACTTTACACTGTATCATCTATAAATGGATTAACAGTAATTTAAAAATACAAAATACTCGTAAAGATCTTTATAAAAGACATTTTTAAAGGAACACACAAAGCATTTAATGATGATGGTTTTTTTTTTTGGTTTAACGTCCAACTGTTTTGCAAATTGCTGCTAATGCAGACGGTGAAGGATGAAATGAATCTTTTGCAATGTATGAAAAAATGCCATGCCCGAGTGGGACTCGAACCCAAGACCGTGTGAAATGATGGTGGTGGTGGTGGTGGAATAATAATAATAATAATAATAGGTGTTCATTACTACATTTAACTGTTAATCCTCTAAAAAGATGTCTATTAGGTGAATTTATGAACTATTGTAGTGAATTTTGGTAGAAGAAGATGCAAATGATCTTAACATCTTATTTCTCAACAAACTTTAAAATTAAGCTGTACATAGTTCATTCATCCCCTAATATTTCCGTTAACTGTAGATATACGGCATTTTATGTCATCTACGTAACTAAGTGTGCACTTCACACACCTTCAGAAATCACAAAAAATAAATTTAAAAAAATGTTACATCAAACCTTCATCCACTCATCTCTTCAATTGTTAGTGAGAGACTTCCACACTCCCAACTGTGTGTGAGATGGAGAAATCGAATCACCGCATGCACTTCACACTCGGCGGGAGATTTTATTGATGTAGCCATGTTTACGCGCTCACTGCGCATTCAGAACTGAACAGACTGAGGTGATGCTATTAGTGGCCATATTAAAGAAGCTGTGCAACACATCTATGCAAAGGTTCATTAGGTATTTAAGGAGGTTTTAATTCCGCTACCGATCGGACCTTGAAAAAATAAATCGTCCTCGTAGTGTAAGATTAGTCTAGAAATCGTGAACGTAATAGGTAGTTAATTTAGAGTTTCAATCTAAATGACTGAATGGAAACACTGTTCATAATATAAATATTCATAATAAATTCATACTTTTATTATTCTTTACTACTACAAACTTAGTACTTGACTACAAACTTAGTAAGTTCCAGTCGGTGTGTGGAACCATTCGATGAGCGCTCTCCAAGAAAACTAGGAAGGAGACGCGATTAAAAGTTTATAAGGTGATGGCAATACCAACATTACTGTATGGTTCAGAAACATGGGTGAAGAGTCGGAAACAATTACGGAAAATTCAGGCATCGGAAATGAATTTTTTAAGGTCAGTAAAGGGCTGTACAAGAGTGGATAGATTATATAATGAAGATGTGCGTAAGGAATTGAACATCTTCAAATTGGAAGACTGAATAATAGAAAACAGGCAGAGATGGCTGGCACATTTGAAAAGAATGCCTGATGGGCGCATACCTAAGGAAGTGTGGAGGTATAGGCCGGTTAGCCGAAGAGATATTGGAAGACCCAGGAAAAGATGGGAGCTGTCCTTAAGAAAATTAAAAAAAAAAAAAACTTTGAGACCGGAACAGGCGATTCGCCTAAACCCCTGTAGTGAAGAAGAAGAAGAAGAAGAAGATTATTCCTTACCTGCCATGGTAGGAGTACGAAGTTTTAAATTTTGTTTGGAAAATATTTTAAAAAAATTTTTATTTATTGAAGATGAGTACAAGATCTATGAAAGCACTATAAACATCGGTAAGTGTTTTCTGTAACTGTATTCTCATGGTTAGAAATATATATTTCAATATATAAATATGCCGGCCGCATTGGCGCAGTTGGTAACGTGCTCGCCTCTCATCATGCGGTCTTGGGTTCGAATCCCATTCAGGCACGGCATCTTTTCATACGTTACAAAAAAATCATTTCACCCTTCACCGTCTGCATTAGCAGTAATTGCAGAACAGTCGGACGTTAAACCAAAAAAAAAAAAAAAAAAAAAAAAAAAATATATAAATATTACAGGGGATGATTTGTGAATAAACAAAATAAATTACCTGAAGGAGTATTAAGAGATGACCAAATATCTTGAGCAACATTATCAGGTTTTACTGGAGGACAGTTTATAACTGGTAAAACAGAATTACCAGACAGAACTGGACCTAGGCCGTTACTACGACCAGCTACTGCGACTAATACAACTTTTGCACCACTACCTGTAAAAACATATCATCAAGATTTAAAAAAAAACTCAATTAGAATTTTACATAATTCACAAATGTTCATACAAAATTGTAGCGTGTCACTCTATGGGCATTATATCGTAGATACAGTTGAGTTGTTAACAACATGAGGTGGTGCCCAAAAGTAACTAGAATAGCATTGCCATGGGCGGTGCTTGTGTAGTACACATTTCTGGCACACAGACCTGTATAGTGCAACTCATTGCGAGTTCAGTGCAGTGATTGCAACTCATTGCGAGTTCAGTGCAGTGATTGCAACTCAGTGCGAGTTCAGTGCAGTGATTGCAACTCATTGCGAGTTCAGTGCAGTGATTGCAACTCAGTGCGAGTTCAGTGCAGTGATTAGAAATCATTGCGAGTTCAGTGCAGTGATTGCAACTCATTGCGAGTTCAGTGCAGTGATTGCAACTCATTGCGAGTTCAGTGCAGTGATTGCAACTCATTGCGAGTTCAGTGCAGTGATTGCAACTCAGTGCGAGTTCAGTGCAGTGATTAGAAATCATTGCGAGTTCAGTGCAGTGATTGCAACTCACTGCGAGTGCAATATTCATCGGCAGTGATTGTTTTTGCTAGCGTTGTTTTGTTCTTGTTTCGTTTTTTATGGTCGAAAGTTTTAGTGAACAACGTGTAGCTGTAAAATTTTGTTTTTTACTCGGTAAAAGTGCTGCTGAAACGGTTTTAATGTTGAAAACAGCTTACAAAGATGACGCTATGGGAAAATCTCAAGTATACAAGTGGTTTTCTCGGTTTAAAAATTGGCGACATGTCGATTGATGATAAACCGATTGACGTCCGTTAACTGCCCGAATCAACGAAAATGTTTAAAAAATTTAAAAGCGTGTGCTCTCAGACTGTCGACTGACAATTTGGAAGTTTTAAGAAGATTGCACAACAATATTCGTCAAAAAAGATCCGATTTGTGGCAGACAGGAGACTGGTTCTTCCACCATGACAATGGACCTGCACACACAGCCATCTTGGTGAACGATTTTTTAACTAAAAATGGTATGGTTCCGCCGCCCAACGCACCTTACTCGCCTGACCTGACTCAGTATGACTTTTTCTTATTTCCTCGCATGAAACGGGACATTAAAGATCACTGATTTGACAACATTAAAGTGATCAAGAAAAAAACGAGGGAGGAGCTGTCAGCCATTTCTAAAGATGACTATAAAAAAATGTTTCGAACAGTGGAAGCACCGGCGGGATAAATGAATTAGTTGTAATAAAGAGTATTTTGAAGGGGATAAGGTTGTTTTGTAAAAAAATTGAAAATAAATAGCTTTTGAAAAATAATTCTGGTTTCTTTTGGGTACCCCCACGTATGTTTCAGTAAATTCATATTTTTATTAACTGTTTAAATAATATAAACTGATTTTATTTATCTTTAATGAATAATTATTACATGCAAGAAAATTTAAAAAGTCTCAATGTAAATTGATAACAATATTTTAATTCAGCTGTGCAATGATGTCAATGAATGAACATTTTATTACTACATGAAAAATTTAAACGTGAATAGTGTATTAAGCAAATATAAAATACAATACTCCTAACTTGTATTAGGTAATACATTAACTAATACAAAAACAAGTTTTAACAATACCAAAAGAAACATCTTATGAGGAGGGACCCAAAATAAACCGGACTGAAAATGTACACAAAAATCAATTTTTTAAAAATTTCAGCCTTAGTATGAATTTTATGACAAGAGTGAAGTACGAGGGTGATCTGAAAAGTTTCTGACCCCAACGTGAAGATGGTAGCACTTGTAAATAAAAGCTAGTAAATTTTGTTGTTCATCTGCTGACAGTTACTCACCAAAGTTTCAGCTATTTTGGCGCGCAGTTGTTACGTAACAGTCGTTTGAGTGAGTTGATGTGAGTTTTTTTGTGAAAATGGACAATATTGAGTATCGAGCTGTCACTAAATATTTGTTTTTGAAAGGCAGTACGCCTACGCAAATCAAAGATGAATTGGATTCTGTGTATGGGGACTCTGTACCATCATTTACCACAGTGAAATTTTGGGCAGCTGAATTTAAATGTGGCCGTAAGAGCTTGGGAGACGATGAACAGTTGGGACAACCAAATCTGCAACTACCAACTAAAACATTGCCAAAGTTCACCAAATGGTGCTAGACAACCGCCGAATTAAAGTGAGAGAGATAGCAGAGGTTATGAACATGTCAAAAGAATGTGTTTGTCACATATTAAATCAACATTTAGGCATGAAAAAGCTGCCCGACCGTTGGGTGCCACAGTTTAGGCGCAATAAATCCGAGTTTTGTCGCAGATTAATTACTGTAGATGAAACTTGGATACATCATTATACGCCCGAAACAAAAATACAGTCCAAACAGTGGACTGCAAAGGAGGAACCACCTCCAAAAAAAGTAAAAACTGTTTTTTCAGCTGGGAAAGTGATGGCAACTGTTTTTTGGGATAATCATGAAGTTATTATAATCGATTCTCTTCAAAAAGGAAAAACCATTACAGGAGCATACTACGCATCATTACTTGACAAGCTAAAGGCAGAACTTGCGGAAAAACTGCCACATTTGAAGAAAAAGAAAATCCTGTTTCACCAAGACAACACACCGTCTCACACCTCAGCAGTTGCCATGACGAAAATCCACGAATTACGGTTTGAACTGATTGATCATCCGCCTTACGCACCAGATCTAGCCCCAAGTGACTTCTTTTTGTTCTCTCATCTAAAAATTGTGCTCGGAGGACAGAGATTTTTGTCAAATGAAGAGGCAATCACCTTCATGAACAACTATTTTGCAGAGAAAAATGCGAGAGTACTATTTGGATGGGTTACAGAGATGGGAGAAGTGTGTAAAGTTACAAGGAGACTATGCTGAAAAATAAAAAAAAATTTTCAGAAAAAATGTCTTGTATCTTTGTTAGGTCGGAAACTTTTCAGATCACCCTCGTATATAATCAAATTTATAGAAAATTAAACCATCTGCAACTTTTATTTAGAGCATTTTTCTTTACAGAGCCTAGTTTAGCATGAAAGTGTGATTTTCTATACTTTTAATCCAAACTGGGGTTGATTTTCATTTTTCGTCTTTCACTCATGATTAAAATTAGATTATGTTTATTAAGGTTAGTTGTTTTGTTTATTTCTAATGTTGGGTTATATTGTTAATTATTTGCATTAGCGAGAGAAATTTGAGTGAGTGTTTCACATCATGGTTTTTTTAAAAATTACCTTCATATTCAGCAAGAATTTTAAGTGTTTCTTCAGTTCCTTTATGAGCAGATGTTACTCTGAGTTGGCACGGTATTTTCAATTTATTACACTCCTTAACAATTTTTCTGCAATGTTCTTCATCAGATGGTGATCCCATCAAGACTACAACCTGGAAACACCATAAAAATATTCTCGTTAATACAGGAATGGTTAATGAGATCATACACTTAATATGATCCGATACAAACAAATGGAATCCAATCTAATCATAAAATTACGTATAATTCTCTTCGGTTTGTACGATCAGATATATTTGCTCCGCCATTTAACAAGTTTAAAGCTGGTAAATGATATACAGTTGTTTTAAGTTACAAAGAAGTAAATTTTTCCTTCCCCCTCCACGAGGTATTTTAAAAATTTTTTCAAACAATTTTCCTGTTTGAAATTAAGAATTTCTCTTTAAAAAGTTTTAATTTATTTTAACCCACCGGGTTGGTCTAGAGGAAAGTCATTGCTAAAATCAGCTGTTTATCAGCTGATTTTCGGAGACGAAGGTTCCTGGTTCAAGTCCTAGTAAAGGTAGTTACTTTAATACGGAGTTGAATACTAGACAGTGGTTGCCGGTACCTGGATCTGTACAAGACTACACAGTCTCATTTACACGCCATACACATCATCCTCATCTCATTGGGTCATGGGGTTGCTTATTGTTCTGAATTGAACAGATTGCAAACGTACACGTATTAGGAATTAAAAAAAAAAAAAGTTTTAATTTATTTTTATTGTGATTCATATTATAATGTTAATAAAATATGTTAGTTTATTTTGCATAAAGTATTTAACATTATTATATTTATTTAAAAATACATTTTTTAGAATGATTTAAACTATATTTTCCAATGGTAACGACAAATTCTTGAAATACGCAGTACAGTATAAATAAATCGATCACGACCTTCAACAGCTGATATGGTAATTTTCAAAATTATGAAAAAAATCCCTCTACTAATGACGAATGCAATATAATAATAACAAAATACTTCTGCCGGCCGCATTGGCGCAGTTGGTAATGTGCTCGCTTCTCATCATGCGGTCCTGGGTTCGAATCCCACTCAGGCACGGCATATTTTCATACGTTACAAAAAATCATTTCATCCTCCATTGTATCATAGTTACACCCCAACGTCGTTGCTAATGTGACGTTAAAAAAAAAAAAAACTTCCCTCTTTAACTACTACATAATGTTCCCTACTTACTGTCATCAATACTGTCTTCATAAATTCATAAATTGAACCTACTATACAAACTTATTGTGACAAATAGGTACAATTGTTTTGATTGAAATAAGTATTAGGTTTTGCTAAAGGGTATAACAATGGTATAGTGTATAATTATTCAAAATCTCGCAATGTATCATTCGTGCTGTTTCTTGCCACTTTATTCACCTTTTCACGCTAATTGTTGCTCTTTCTATGTCCTACTTGTTTTTTCTCTTCCTTGTCCCTAGTGACGCCCTCTCCTTCCAGTGCATCGCACATCTCCCAGCCTTTCATTCCCATTGGGTTGTATTACAAGAATTTTTTGTTTGTTTTACACTGTAAATGAGTGATGAAAAAATGCCAGACCTGACCGGGAATCGAACCCGGGACCCCGACATAAAAGCCAATTGTGCTAACCACTACGGCAACGAGCCGGCCAATTACGATAATGAAAATGAGTGGTGAAAAAACCAAACCTGACTGGGAATTGAACCCGGGACCCCGCCATAGAAGCCTGTTGCTCTAACCACTACGCCAACGGGCCGGCCCGAGAAAGGGAAATTATTATAAAGGTCATAGAGAATAACATACCAATCCTTGAGTAGGTGGATCCAAAAACTGCAGTTGATCGGCAACCCATTCAAAATTACGTTTAACAGTGTCCAGATCACTATCGGTAACTGTAGTCAAATTACGATAGACTTGTTTGTCCTTCATCAAGCGTTTATCACCAGATGGCCATAATCTCCACGAATCACTATCGATTACATCAGAAACTATAATTTCACCTGAAATAGTACAAATACAAGATATTATTTAGTGGGTTCATTTATAATACGAGGGCAGTCCAGAAAGTCTGTCACGTTTTGATATAAAAAAAAACTAAGTACAAGAAAAACATTTTATTATATACATTTGAAAGTGCAACTAAAATGCTATTTTTCTACATAATCACCAAACAAATTAAGACACTTATCATAGTGGTGAACTAATCTTGAAATGCCGGCATCATAAAAGTCTACCGCCTGTGATTTTAACCAGTTAGTCACACCTTCCTGCAGCTCCGCGTCGTCGTCAAAGCGCTGCATCACAAGCCATGTCTTCATTGTCGGGAACAAGTGATAATTGCTGGGTGCAAGGTCTGGACTGTATGGCGGATGTGGGAAAACCTCTCATTTGAAAGCATCCAGGACTTGTCGTGTTCGATTTGCTGTGTGTGGTCGGGCGTTGTCATGCAAAAAGAGAATTTTTCCAGTCAACTTTCCTCTGCGCTTGTTTTGCACTCTTCTTAACTTTTCAAGTGTTTCACAATACTTCGCAGACATTATTGTAGCGCCACATTCCAAGAAATCGATAAGAAGAATTACCGACCGTACTTCACAACTGGCGGGATTTTGAATTGCGGCACACATTTAAATTGTTTTTAAAAAACAATGAAGAGCGACACAGACCTCTCGCTAGCATGGCTGGATAGCCACTGAACAGAGAAACGCCGCGGCCCCAAAATGGCCGTGATAGCTCCGCCCCTACAGGCTACAACGCAAAACGTGACAAGACTTTCTGGACTTCCCTCGTACATGCAGTAAACAAACACATATACAGTCAATTCCGGATAATTGGGGCACATCAGGACCGGAGTATTTTGGGCCAATCAAACGGCTGGCCCTAATAAATTAATTCGTAAAATGTGGCGTATACGATACTGTATTTTATTAACATTATCACATACGTAAGTATTACATGCAAGTTCTGTCCATATACGCATGAAAAAAAAAACTGGTGTGAAACACTCACACAACTTTCTCTTGCCAATATAAATAATTAACAATAAACCTAATATTAGTAATAAAACATTAGACATAAACAAAAAAACTAACCTTAATAAACATAACCTAATTTTAATCATGAGTGAAAGACGCAAAATGAAAATCAACCTCAGTTTGGCTTCAAAATACAGAAAATCACTCTTTCACGCTAAACTAGGCTCTGTAGAGAAAAATGTTTTAAATAAAAGTTGCAGATCTTTTAATTTTCTATAAATTTGATTATATACACTTTTATTATAAAATGCATACTAAGGCCGAAATCTTAAAAAAATCGATTTTTCTCACGTTTTCGTGAGAAAAAAACAGAAAATTGCTAATTACTGCTAAACTAAGCGTTATACCAAAAAATGTTTGAAATAAAAGTTGTAGGTTTTTAAATTCTATACAACTTTTATTATATAAATTTTTTCGCTAAATTGCATATTAAAGCCGTAATCTTAAAAAAACTTTGTTTTTACGTGAAAACAGCCTCACCCAGAATTTCAGCAAACATGGCGCCTACCCTATCTTGTAGAGAATAAAAAATTGAGTAAATGAGGCGATTTTAAAAAAAATCGTAGGACCAGTTTTTGAGAAAATCGCAAAAAAGTGAAAAATTACACGAATAAACTACTACTTCCGGTTGACCGATTTTGATGAAAATGTTCGTGTCGGGTCCGGTAGTGGTATGTAACTTAAGTTTCAAGTTTCAAGTTCGTACGATGTTTCGTTCTTGAGATATTCTGTTCACACACAGACACACACACACACACAGACCAATCGCTAAAAACATGTTTTTTGGGTTCAGGGGGTCTGAAAACGTATAGATCCGGTGAAAACTCGATTTCTTAAAATCGACATGAAAACAATACTTTCCTTCCTATATATTCATATAGGCAAGAGAAAGTAATAAAAGGATATCACAACAATGATTAACTTTTTAGCAAAACCTTTTGCCTAGGTTTTAAGCATTGGACCATTGACACTAACGCCTTGCAATGTTACAATGACGAAATATCCACTCAACGCTTTTTAACAAGTGGATCCTTCCTTCACGTTTTCTTTTCTAAGATATTCCATAATCTTTTAATGCCCACTCTTGGTGTATTTTATTTTCTTGGAGCATGATACAAGCTAACGTAATTTTCAGTAAACCGGTTATTTCCGATTGTTTATGTTGGCTTAAGTAAGGTGGATACGTTTTTATTTTGTCGAGAAGCTTTATTCGTTTATTAAGTCAATATCGTTATGCTGCATTTAACTCACAAAGACGTTGATAGTAGGTATTGTACTGTAAGCCTACGCTTAAAAATATCAAAAAAATTTGTGAAACGAATGGAATTAAAAAAAGTAAATAAAAAAGTAAGCCTGCAGATAACAAAACAACCAGACTCGAAAAACAGTGTTACAGTACACTCATGAAATCACAAAAACTGATGAGAAGCGTGGAATTACGAAACTTCTACGTAAGTATGACAAGTGACAACTAACCATAAGTTGCAAGGAGGCTATATAGCTTGTAAGGTTGGGCATAACTAGTAGGTATGACTCAATGAAATTGGTGCAATGACGATTATGTAGCCTATACATTTTGCTGAAGATAACATCTTTATTATGACTGATGTGTGATTACTGTTGTTAGTCTGTCGAAATGTTTACTAACGGGTGTTTTATTAAGAACGCAACCCTACGTTAAAAGCCACAATCTTTTCCTTGGAAAAAACCATTGCTGACACAATATAATGAAATGACTACTGTCACCACACTAATGCTTGACTGGAACATTTTAACTCTATTAGGTAGTTGGTCTTGAGTACACTGTTGCCAACATACCGATTGGGAGACAGAAAATTTACCGATGTATTACTTCTATCTTCTTATAAGCAGGGTTGCATCTTTAATAAAACACCCGTTACCTCTAACCTGCCCATTATCTTATTTTGCTGCTTAGAACCACATGGTGTTCGTCGCTGGCCTGTAATGGTTTTAATAAAACATATATATACATATTTCTATTTCATATAATGAATTAATACAATAATTTCACTAACCTTCTTTTTAAACTGCATCACCTTTATTTTAATTTTCACTTACACGTGTTTCGGTGGATCCACCATCATCAGAGTAAATAACATATAATTGAAACTAAAAACATTATTTATTAAAATGTGACTGAAGATGTATCATCTTCTATAGATTTTTAATAAATAATGTTTTTAGTTTCAATTATATGTTATTTACTCTGATGATGGTGGATCCACCGAAACACGTGTAAGTGAAAATTAAAATAAAGGTGACGCAGTTTAAAAAGAAGGTTAGTGAAATTATTGTATTAATTCATTATATGAAATAGAAATATTTAAAACTGCAGGATGCATTATAAAGATTTATATATATACATACATCGGATTGGCCCCAATAAGTGGCATTATGGACCGAATAAACTGAGTACTTATCAATGTAAAATCCTGTTTGTTTTCGTTCATTAACCCTACAACCGGCAGGCATCGATTTTTCGACGCGTGGATCGTTTCTGTACCGGCAGCATTGATAAATTGTATCGATCAACAATGCATTAGTTTTGAAATCATGACGTAAAAACTGTATTGCATAACCACGGCAAGTAATACATATTTTTAATCAGAAAAATCAGCTTTATAAAATAAAAATATTTTTGTTTTTTAAAAGTGACTGTTGTTGATGTATTATTCAATGAAATTGATGTATAATTCTCATGGAAGTCAGTTGGTGTTACTTGTTGTCATCTGCTTTGCAAAGGACGTTCGCATTTACTCGTGTTCGTTTGTTTATTAGTTATTAATACAGGGCGTTTCAAAATGTTCTTCGGGGTTACGAAAATTCACTACAAAAAAACTATTCCACTTACCTAAATGAAAGTTGTACGTGCAGATGCAGGGATTCAAACAGTTTTTTTTAACATCTATAAATGTTCAATGTGTGCTCCTTTGGTGACACGGCATACGTCAGCACGAAAGTCTAGCTCTTGCCAAACACGCCCTAACATGTCTCTTTCGATAGAGTTGACCGCATTGATTATGCGATCCTTCAGCTCAGCGATATCGTTCGGCATTGGTGGCTTGAAGACCTTGTCTTTCACATAGCCCCAGAGAAAGAAGTCACATGGCGTGAGGTCTGGTGATCTTGGTGGCCACAGCAAAAGTTGTTGGTCTTCCTCAGACGCGCGTCCTATCCAGCGTCGAGGCAGTGTTGTGTTAAGGTACCGTCGAACCTCGTTATGAAAATGGGCAGGACAACCGTCTTGCTGGAAAATGAAGTCATTTAATAGCTGAGGCATAAGCCATAATTGCAACATGTCCAGGTACGTCATGCCGTTTACTGTCGTTTCTGCAAAAAAGAACGGCCCATACACTGCCTCACGAGAGATCGCGCAAAAAACGTTTACTTTCGGAGAATCCCTAACGTGTTCCACATAAGCGTGTGGGTTTTCACTTCCCCAAACTCGCACGTTATGACGATTTACTTTGCCGCTGATATGAAACGTAGCTTCATCGCTGAAAATTATCTTCTCTAGAAAACCTTCATCCAATGATACCTTTTGCTGTAACTCTAAACAAAAATGGAGCCTACGTGTTTTATCTCCATCAGATAGATGCTGCAGTAATTGAAGATGGTACGGTTTGAATAATAAACGTTTACGGAGAACTCGCCACACTGTTGTTTTCGGAATTCCTAACTCTCTGCCTGCAGACGCAGTCGATTTTGACAGGCTGCGAATAAAACTTGCACGCACACTGTCAACACTGGCATCTGAGGTTGATGGACGACTAGTTGATTTCCGCTTGCACAAGCAACCAGTTTCGCTGAATTGTTTGTACCATGCACGAATTGAATTGTCACTTGGTGGATCCTTATGAAATTTCAACCGAAACACACGTTGCACAGTAATTACCGACTTTGACGAGTGAAATTCTAAGACACAAAACGACTTCTCGCTTCCCGTGGCAGCCATTTTCTCTACTGTCTACACCTAGCGGGCAGACGGTCAACTAACTGCCCAGTACCCGTGGAAAAAACTGTTTGAATTGCTCTTTCGTACAGTACTTGTTTCATTCTTGTAAGTGGAATAGTTTTTTTGTAATGAATTTTCGTAACCCCGAAGAACATTTTGAAACGCCCTGTATATTCATTTAGATTTGTGTACGATAATCATCAATTGTGATTTTATTATTATTAGTTATTGCGTAATTCGTTGTTTTGTTGATGTTTATGGAACTAAACTGGTTTCGTAGTAACTCAACTCGTGAGTGTTTGTCTTTTATTTATTATTATTTCATTATGAATTTCAATGTAAATAATGAAATAGGCGATTTAGTAAATAGTGTGCTTGATGAAAGGGTTACCGGTGAAAGCCCTAATATCAGATTTTTTATAATGTTTCTATTATTTGCTTTTGAATTGTATGTCATTTATGCGTCGACATGAAAATATTTAGTAATGTAGTATTCTTGTATTATTGACTATAGAAAAAAAAAGTTTTCAGTGCATCAATACAATATTTATATCATTTTCTGCAGAACAAAAATCTCTACAAAGTGGCTATAATAAAATTCTAGGAAAAAATTATTATTCGTTTCAATTTTAGGGGGTAAGAGAGGTTAATTATAACCGTATTCATATAAGTAGTGAATGTAGGGGGAGTAAAAAGGGGGGACCCCTAAATATTTA
The DNA here is from genome assembly GCA_035578175.1 of Catonia carolina. NCBI lineage: Eukaryota > Metazoa > Arthropoda > Insecta > Hemiptera > Achilidae > Catonia > Catonia carolina. Next base: position 10,539,249 of record JAQMRL010000010.1, read on the forward strand.
ATTTTTAGTAATAGTACATAAATATTTGAGATTTTCTGAGCATTTTGATGCATGATATGTGTTACCAAGATAATAAAATGATTGTAAAATGAATAACTTAATAACACCTTACATTCGGCAAATTTTCTGCTGCCGGTTATGATAAAATAGGCCACCGGTTCTTGGGTTAAAGAACTGTCCCAAATAACCGGCTCCCCAATTAACCATTGGACCAATTATCCGGAATCTACTGTATTTGTGTGTCTATATACAGTAACCCCTTGCCTTGCGGCTCTTGATTGTGAGGAAAAGAATAAGATTATTAGAGTTAACTGTAAACAGCATTGTTAGACTTCTTTTAGTTCATCTACAATTTCAGTGACGAGAAAAATATTGTCGACAAAGTGGATATTTTCTTAAGATTAATATAATATCAGATATTCTATTTTATATAATAAATTAATACAACAAATTTCACTAACCTTTTATACTGTCCTGATCTCTACTATTCACTACTTACAAGTGTTTTGGTGGATCCAAAATCATCAGATTACACAATATCATTAGAAACTTTATCATTTGTATTTAAAATCTACAGAAGACATAACAGCTTCAGTCTTCCATATAAAACTGTTAAGTTATTCTAATCTATCCCTTTTCATATTTATTATACAGGGTGATTCAAAACTATACAGCAAACTCTTGAGACAGCACATATTTTTCACTCTGCAAATGACACCTTCACTTCATTCACCGCACGGTCTGGTTGTATAATGAAATTCATTACTTTCAGAGGAGATAACTCTGATAAGTGTCTTTTACACATCTACCTCTCCTGTTCTTAAATGATTCAGTCATTTATTAATTGGCTGACCATGTGATAAGAAATAAAACTATTTATTTTAGTCCTGCAACGAACAGATTGAATGTAAATAATTTGACGCTCCACCTGTCTGTTATGGGTGTACTTAAAAGGTTAGTGAAATTTATTATTGTAATTTATTTATTGTAGAAATTTATTATTGTAAAATTTATTATTGTATTAATTTATTATTGTAATTGAATCGATGAGTGGAAAAAGAGTAATATTCCAAAAAATGCGAAATTGAACGAAGATAGCAGTTTTGTTAAGTTTACTTTGGCGCATCTATTGGTTGATAAAAGGGAAATATTCCTTGTATCTGAAAGCAGCTAAGCTACATAAAAAATTTAGTAGAGTGAAAGAAGGATAATATTCCAGGAATATTACCCTTCTTCCATTCAATAGGGAACAGCAGTTGGACCACTGGTTTCTGTTTTATTATTATCAAAATGTAACTGTAAATTATTTTAAAATAAAAATAAAGTTTTTTAGCATATTGGCACATTATATTGTTTTTTCAACTTAATTTTTCCCATTTACTTGTACCAAATCTAGAAAAAAGGTGAATAGTCAACAAAAATCAAAAATAATCAAAAATCAATCCCATGATTATTGTAAAACAAATTCTAAAGTCACCATTAAAAAGCTTTAATATAATACTACAAATGACCAATTGAACATTTTACCATTAAACCAAAAACAAAGTCACAAAATGGTTTTTTTTAATTTCTCGAAAATAAGGATTTTGGAATATTACCCTTTTTCCACTCACCGATTCAATTTATTTATTGTAGAAATTTATTATTGTAAAATTTATTATTGTATTAATTTATTATTGTAATTTATTTATTGTAGAAATTTATTTCTGCAGGGTGCATTACAAGGATTTATTTTTGAGCGACATATATGTACAATACCTTTAGAGTCTACACCGAATTCAATTTTCATGTCAACTAAAGTACAGTCGCGAGAAGCCCACGCCTTTTCTAATACTTCAAATACAAGTACAGTACAACGTTTCATAATGTCGACTTCATCTTTCGTTATTAGAAGACCATTCAGACGAAAACCAGCTGAAATAATTTCTTCTTCTGACCACTGGGGATCATGATTGGCATCATCCTACAAAAAAAAACACACATAAGAAAAAAGTAAATTTTTTACTTTCCCTTGCCTATATGAATATATAGGAAGGAAAGTATTGTTTCATGTCGATTTTAAGAAATCGAGTTTTCAGACCCCCTGAACCCAAAAAACATGTTTTTAGCGATTGGTCTGTGTGTGTGTGTGAACAGAATATCTCAAGAATGGAACATCGTACAAACTTGAAACTTAAATTACATACCACTGCCAAACCTGACACGAATATTTTCATCAAAATCAGTCAACCGGAAGTAGTAGTTTATTCGTGTAATTTTTCAATTTTTTTTGGATTTTCTCAAAAACTTGTCCTATGATTTTTTTTAAATCGCCTGGTTTACTAAATTTTTTATGTTTTACAAGATAGGGTAGGCGCCTTGTTGGCTGAAATTCTTGGAGAGGCTGTTTTCACGTAAAGAAATTGTTTTTTTAAGATTGCGGCTTTAATATGCATTTTAACGGAAAAATGTATATGCCAAAAGTTGTAGAGAATTTAAAATTCTACAATTTTTATTTCAAGCATTTTTTTGTATAACACTAAGTTAAGCGGTAATTATCGATTTTCTGTTTTTTCTCACAAAAACGTGTAAAAATTCAATTTTTTTAAGATTTCAGCCTCAGCATGCATTTTACGACAAAAGTGTACATAATCAAATTTATATAAAATTGAAGGATCTACAACTTTTATCAAGAAAATTTTTCTCTACAGAGCCTAACGTGAAAGAGTGATTTTCAGTATTTTTAACCCAAACCGAGGTTGATTTTCATTTTGCGTCTGTCACTCATGATTAAAATTAGGTTATGTTTATTGAGGTTAGTTGTTTGTTTATTTCTAATGTTTTATTACTAATGTTAGGTTTATTGTTAATTAATTGCATTGACAAGAGAAAGTTGACTGAGTGTTTCACACCAGATTTTAAGATAATATTTTTAAATGTTAACTAACACATTAAACAAACATAATGTTTGACATCACCTAACATTTTTAATAATAGTACTACTTATCAGTTCAATAGTTCACTTTAACCTTTAGACTGATAATATACGTATTTAATAATACGTATATATAAATAAATAAATATAAATAAATTTATATAAATAAATTTAGATTCCAATCCAAATAAGTACATAATTATCATATTTAAATAATACAACCAATACTTTGTTCAGGTCATTAGCCAAAAGGCTGGTTTGAACATGTAAAGGTTTTACTAAGTAAAACGAGGAATGAGGTGGTTTACCATTGCCTTCCTCACTGAGTGGAAAAGTACGCTTATCAGCATGTCGGGCCCTCTGAAAAGCACATATTTTCCACTCTGTAAATGACACTTTCATTTCATTCACCACAGGGTCTGGCTGTATAATGGAATTCATTACTTTCAGAGGAGATAACTCTGATTAGTGTCTTTTACATCTCTGCCTCTTCTGTTCTTAAATAACTGAGTCATTTAATTAGCTGACCACGTGATAAGAAACAGAATTATTTATTTTAGCCCTGCAACTAACACATTGAGTGTAAATAATTTGACACTCCAACTGTCATGGGCTGTTATGGGCAAAACTTCCTTACTACTAGTTAGAAAAGTCACTCGTTCAAGAAAAGCGCATGTTCTATTTTTGCCACTTGTGTGTCAACCAATACTACATCATTTAACCCATTCAGTCATGAATTTTTATCTTAGAATTTAAAAAAAAATTATTGTATTCTTACCCATCGGGTTGGTCTAGAGGTAAAGTTGTCACCAAAATCAGCTGTTTAACTGCTGATTTTCAGAGACGAAGGTTCCTGGTTCGAATCATAGTAAAGGTAGTTACTTTAATATGGATTTGAATGCTAGACAGTGGTTACCGGTGTACTTTGATGGTTGGGGTTTAATTAACCATACTCTCTCAGGAATTGTTGGCCTGATTCTGTACAAGACTACACCTCATTTACATGTCACACATATCATTCTCATCTCATTGGGCCATGGGGTTGCTTATTGTTCTGAATTGAACAGATTGCAACGTACACATACTAGGAATTAAAAATATATATATATGTATTCTTAAAGTGCTAATTTTTACTTTCTCTTGCCTATATGAATATATAGGAAGGAAAGTATTGTTTTCATGTTGATTTTTCGAAATCGAGTTTTCACCGGATCTATACGTTTTCAGACCCCCTGACCCAAAAAATATGTTTTTAGCGATTGGTCTCTGTGTGTGTGTGTGTCTGTGTGTGAACAGAATATCTCAAGAACGGAACATCGTACGAACTTGAAACTTGAAACCTAAGTTATATACCACTACCGGACGCGACACGAACATTTTCATCAAAATCGGTCAACCGGAAGTAGTAGTTTATTCATATAATTTTTCAGTTTTTTGCGATTTTCTCAAAAACTGGTCCTACGATTTTTTTTAAAATCGCCTATTTCACTCAATTTTTTATTCTCTACAAGATAGGGTAGGCGCCATGTTTGCTGAAATTCTCGGTGAGGCTGTTTTCACGTAAAAACGTTGTTTTTTTAAGATTACGGCTTTAATATAAATTTTAGCGCAAAAACTTATATAATAAAAGTTGTAGAGAATTTAAAAACCTACAACTTCTGTTTCAAACATTTTTTTGTATAACGCTTAGTTTAGCGGTAATTTGCGATTTTCTGTTTTTTTTCTCACGAAAACGTGAGAAAAATCGATTTTTTTAACATTTCGGTCTTAGTATGCATTTTACGACAAAAGTGTATATAATAAAAGTTATAGAAAATTCAAAGATCTACAACTTTTGTTTAGAGCATTTTTCTCTACAGAGCCTAGTTTAGCGTGAAAGCGTGATTTTCCGTATTTTTGAGGTTAGTTTTGTTGTTCATTTCTAATGTTTTAATACTAATGTTAGGTATATTGTTAATTATTTGCATTGGCAAGAGAAAGTTGTGTGAGTGTTTCACACCAGATTTTTTTTTTTTTATATGAATACTTTTCAAAAGTCCCAATAGATTGCAGTACTTGCTGGACTCTTTAAAGAATTTGTTCATGTATGTGGCCAATTTTACGCAAAGCGATATGTGCACAGTTTAGTGCATGAGAATAGGTAAAATTTTATGTACATGTATATGGCCAAGGTGAATGATTGGGTTAATTAAGGAGGTAGTCAACCCAGAAAATGAAAATGAAAATTTCTGGCTATAATTTATCATTAATTATTTTAAATGAAAGAGTAATTTACTAGTAATGATCTACCATTTGAACTAAGCCAAAAAATTAATTACAGCCCCTAATATAAGAGTGAGGTTGGAAAAGCGGGCTTTTACGGGGAATTAAATATCTCAGGAACCAAGAATGATATCAACATGATTCTTATGCTACAAAATACGGAAAATTGCTGTCTATTATCTGTTGTATGCACTTGCACGTATTTTTTCTTACAAGAAATTTATTGAAGAAAAACCAAATTTTCAAAAACATTTATTTTATGTATTCACAAATTATTTTTTAACTAAATTCCTATTACGGTTTTTGTAATAATCATTCCACAGATAATAGAGCAAGAAATTATGAACATTTGAAAAAAAAATATCATCCAAATACCTCCAATACAAACCAAAATATTTAATTCCCAAGAATGTACAATCATGCAAAAATTACATTTCCGGAAAACTAAAAGTTGAAGGAATGATTTAACTCGCCTTGCTAGTAAGCTTTATTTTACACAGATGTTTTTATAACTTTTCGTCAACATACAAAGTAAACAAATGATGTCCTTCAGAATTTTAAACTTCAAATAAATGCAAAAAACAATCAAAATTAAAAAAAATCATCTTCTTGAGTTGACTACCCCCTTAAAATCGAGAGAGAATGTTATATAGAGTCTGTCTACGCTAAGAGTACTCCGATGTAGGCAACCAGCAATACAACTGAGCATGCGCATTAATAAAAATACGCACAGCATGATCAAAAACAAAATTCCATACAACACTGATTCGCTCTAAGCTTAATATAATAAAAACGCGTTCAAATCATTTGTTAGAAAATGTTTCAAAAATCGAACATTAGTTTACCATTAATAACTAAAACTTTTACTATTGTTCCTCTTACATTGTTATTTTTCGTTACATTATTTATTATAATTACATTATTATATATGATTAGTAGGTTTTTATTATAGACTCATTTTTATTTTTGGTCACATGTAATATAAGACTAATGCGCTTGAATTATAACAGGATAGTAAACAATTCCAGTGTTTTGTTGTTTATAATTTCAGATTGTTTATTTCATATCATTAAAATTAATGTCTGTGACTAGTTTAATACAACTGTTAGCACTGGCTTGTGTTTAACTCATTTTTAGTGTCATCAGTTATCTTTTGGTATTGTATCGGTTTGTTTAAAACAAAATAAAACTTTTTTTTTTTTTTTTTGTAAATTAAAACGCCACATAGGACTACATAAGTTCATCAAACTAAAAATAACTCATTTCAATTTTTGCGGTTCAATCTTTCAGTCTTTGGAGTCCCTTCCTGATGTTTCCCTCCTTGAACTTTCTCCAGTATTCCCTCAATCCATCCGATCTTCTCTGCCGTTCCTTGTCAGAATACATAACTTTCTGTCGTTTCGTTGGTTTCTGCTGTTCAAGTCTTGTGGTTTTCAGCCTGTGGTAATTTCCGGCTTTTGTTTAGAGGTCACCAAGTGAGATTTGGAGCCCGTTCATATCCTCCTTAATTTCCCTGATCCAGTGGGGCTGAGTTTTTCTGTTAAGGAAAAAGTTGATGATTTGTTTTGAAATTCTGGAAGAGTCTCAAGTGATGTCCAAAGAAGGAAATTCTCTTTTTCCTCATCTGGTCTGCTAGAGGTTCTGTATTTCTGTATACTTCTTCTTTCGAGACAGGTTTCCATATCCCATCAGAGAAACATCTTTTGTTCAGGCATCTCCTGATGATCCGACGCTCCAATTTTGAGATTCTGTGCTCTGTGTTTATCTTCCTGAGACTGAAGATTATAAAAGACTGAAAATAAAACTTTATAATACTTGATTTAATAATAACTACAATGAATGGTGTATTCAAACCGTGTTGATATTTTAAACTCCAATTTTACAGCAACAATTCTAGCAATAATGTAGTATGCAGCGCTGGCACAATTGCTGGTTCAGAAGAACCAGAATTTTATTTCATTTTTTTTATCATTATTCATCATTTTTCATCATTATTTTTTGATTAATTACTTAGGCTACATATTTTGTTAAAAATTGAATTTTATGTAAGTATTTGCTAACAATAATAAAGATAAATTTGATAATCTACTTGAAATTTATTTACTAATTGATTTTATTTTCTTGTTATAAGTATTTCAGCTGCACTTAACAGACAGGTGGAGTGTCAATTTATTTACACTCGATCTGTTAGTTGCAGGGCTAAAATAAATAGTTCTGTTTCTTATCACATGGTCAGCCAATTCAATGACTGAATCATTTAAGTACAGAAGAGGTAGAGGTGCAAAAGACACTAATTAGAGTTGTCTCCTCTGAAAGTAATGAATTTCATTATACAGCCAGACCCTGTGGTGAATGAAGTGAAGGTGTCATTTGCAGAGTGGAAAATACGTGCTTTTCAGAGGGCCTGGCATGCTGATAAGTGTACTTTTCCACTCAGTGAGGAAGGCAATGGTAAACCACCTCACTCCTTGTTTTACTTAGTAAATCCTCTAGAGGTTCAAACCAGCCTTTCAGCTGATGACATGAACAACATTTCATTTTATTTCTTAGTCACATGCAATTAGTACAGCTTAATCAATACCATAAAAAAATTATAAAAACAATATTTCAGATTAAAAATTTAAATTCGATCATTGAAAAACAAGATTAGATAATGATACATCTAATTTTGGAATTAATATTAATAATATATTATCACTGAAAAGGTTACCACAGATAAAATTAATTACATAATTACAATATTTAAATAATACTTAGTGTATTAATACATTTTACTGAATTATGTATTTGTAGCAAATATTAAATGGAATCGTTATCAGTATTTTTATTTATTATAAATTCTTATAACACTATTTTAAAAATTACATTTATATATTTTTAATATTCAAATATTAATGAATTTTGATAATTAAATATTAAATATTTTTATTAACATCAATTATTTTTTGGGTCCCGATAAAAGTTAACAGTCTGATTTAACATCAGGTGCCCACACATACTTACATACAGGGTGATTCAAATTATGGTAAAATAATTTAATATATGATTGTAGAGCTAAATATACGGAAAAAGTTCATATAAACATATGTCCGCAAACGTTTAATTAGCAAGTTACAGCTAGTGAAAAATTTTTCCCCGATTTCAGTTGGGTGAAATACAATGATACTGAATTTTTTGGGGGCTACATCGTGCGACAAACATATATGGTGAAGTTATATGAAAAACACCAAAAATATATGGTGTAAAACACTCACAAGACTTTCTCTTGCATATGCAAAAAATGACCAATATAACCTTAGTAATAAAACATTAGAAATGAACAAAAAAACTAACCTCGAAAAACATAACCTAAATTTAATCATGAGTGAATGATGCAAAATGAAAACCAAACCTTAGTTTGGCTTAATAATACGGAAAATCACTCTTCGATGCTAAACAAGGCTTTGTAGAGAAAAATGCGTGAAATAAATATTGTAGATCTTTAAATTACCAATAAATTTGATTATATAGACTTTTGTAAGGGCGAAATCTTAAAAATATTCATTTTTTTTTTATAGATTTTCATGAAAAAAAAACCAGGAATTACTAATTACTAATAAACTAAATGTTATATAAAAAATTGTAGATTTTTAAATTGTCTACAACTTTTTTTATACATTTTTGAGCTAAAATGCATATTAAAGCAGCAATCTTAAAAAAGCAATTTTGTTAAATGAAAACAGCCTATTACAAGAATTTCAGCAGACATGATTTCCCTATCTTGTAAACCGTAAAAAATGTAGTAAATGAGGCGATTTTTAAAAAAAAATCGTAGGACCTGTTTTAGAGAAAATTGCAAAAAGTGAAAAATGACACGAATAAACTACTACTTCTGGTTGGCTAATTTTGACGAAAACCTTCGTGTCGGGTCCACTCGTAGGTGCTATGTAAGTTTCAAGTTTCAACTTCGTACGATGTTCCGTTCGTGAGATATTTTGTTCACACACAAAGACCAATTTATTGTTAAACATGTTTTTTTGTGTTCAAAGGCTCTGAAAACATTTGTAAATGCCGTGAAAACTCGATATGAAAACAATACTTTCCTTCCTACATATTCATTTAGGCAAGAGAAAATAAAAATTGAATGAAACCAGTCAGGAACCTGTAGTGTTGGCAGTTTTTGAGAAAAAGGATAAAATATGCAAAACATCTTAGTAGAAAAACACAGGTTCTATTGACCATTTGATGGTCAATAACTTTGTTAAATGACCAATAAACAAATAATTTTTTCCCAATGAAAATTGTAGAGAATTTAATTCTGAAACCAATTATGTAAGCAAGGTAAATTAAATGTAAATAAAAGTTTAATAAAATGGACTTATGCAATACACTACGTAGCAATACTTTACTGTTTTATGAGAAGGGAACGAATAACTCATTAAAAATTACAAAAAAAAAAAATAAATAAAAAAAAAATTTTTTAAGAAACGCTATTATTTAACAATTAATCAAAAAAAATGAACTAAAAAGAAAAAAATAAAAAAATTTACAAAAAAAAATCAGACATTACAGTTAAAAATAAAAGCGTGGCGCATTAATATATATAATATTTATTGTAAAATATTCGTTGTAAAATATTATATATATTAATGCGCCACGCTTTTATTTTTAACTGTAATGTCTGTGATTTTTTTTTGTAAATTTTTTTCTTTTTTTCTTTTTAGTTCATTTTTTTTTGATTAATTGTTAAATAATAGCGTTTCTTAAAAAAATTTTTTTGATTTTTTTTGTAATTTTTTTTCTGTGATTTTTTGTAAATTTTTTTATTTTTAGTTAATTGTTTTAAGTAATTGTTAAATAAAAGCGTTTTTTTAATTTTTTTTTAAATTTTAAAATTTTTTTTTACAAACACCTCCACAGCGTATTGTCATCGAAGATAAACAAGTGTGCAAAGTTTGATTCATATTGATATGGTAGAAGTATTAAAATTTTAATAAGTTGCAAGATTTGATGGATCCAAGAGTAAGTTAAATAAAAGCGTTTAAAAATATAATAATATTTTTGTATGAAAAGTTTTATTTTTATATGAAATAAACATATCTAAATAACATTAAAATCATACTGAAAGATTAAAGATGATGTTCAAAATGACTTCCATTGTTCACAAGGCCTATTTATGAAGGGCAAGAGAAAGTAAATAATATTGCCCATAACAGGTAGGTGGAGTGTTAAATTATTTCCACTCAATCTGCAAGTTCCACGACTACAAAAGATAGTTATGTTCATTTATCACAAGGTCAGCCAACTATATGACTGAAGCATTTAAGAACAGAAGAGGTAGAGTCTATCTACGCTACGAGTACTCCTACGTAGGCAACCAGCAACACAAGTGAGCATGCGCATTAATTAAAAATCTGGTGTGAAACACTCACACAACTTTCTCTTGCCAATGCAAATAATTAACAATAAACCTAACATTAATAATAAAATATTAGAAATAAACAAAAAAACTAACCTCAAAAACATAACCTTATTTTAATCATGAGTGAATGACGCGAAATGAAAATCGAACTCAATTAGGCTTAAAAAAACGGAAAATCACACTTTCACGCTAAACTAGGATCTGTAGAGAAAAATGCTTTAAATAAAAGTTGTAGATCTTTTAATTTTCTATAAATTAAATTATATACACTTTTGTTGTAAAATGCATACTAAGGCCGAAATGTTTAAAAAATCAATTTTTCTCACGTTTTCGTGAGAAAAAAACAGAAAATTGCAAATTACCGCTAAACTAAGCGTTATACAAAAAATAGTTTGAAATAAAAGTTGTAGAATTTTAAATTCTCTACAACTTTTGTTATATAACGTTTTGCGCTAAAATGCATATTAAAGCCGCAATCTTAAAAAGAAAATGTTTTTACGTAAAAACAGCCTCACGCAGAATTTCAGCAAACATGACGCCTACCCTATCTTGTAGAGAATAAAAAATTGAGTAAACCAGGCGATTTTAAAAAAAATCGTAGGACCAGTTTTTGAGAAAATCGCAAAAAAGTGAAAAATTACACGAATAAACTACCACTTCCGGTTGACCGATTTTGTTGAAAATGTTCGTGTCGAGTCCGGTAGTGGTACGTAACTTACGTTTCAAGTTTCAAGTTCGTACGATGTTCCGTTCTTGAGATATTCTGTTCACACACACGCACACACACACAGACCAATCGCTAAAAACATGTTTATTGGGTTCAGGGGGTCTGAAAACGTATAGATCCGGTGAAAACTCGATTTCGAAAAATCGACATGAAAACAATACTTTCCTTCCTATATATTCATATAGGCAAGAGAAAGTAAAAATACGCACAGCATGATCAAAAACAAAATTCCATACAACACTGATTCGTTCTAAGCTTAATATAATTACACGTTCAATTCATCTGTTAGAAAATGTTTTATAAATCGAACATTAGTTTACCATTAATAACTAAAACTTTTACTATTGTTACTCTGACATTGTTATTTTTCGTTACATTATTTACTATAATTACATTATTATATATGATTAGTAGGTTTTTATTATAGACTCATTTTTATTTTTGGTCACAAGTAATGTAAGACTAATGCGCTTGAATTATAACAGGAGAGTAAATAATTCCAGTGATTCGTTGTTTATAATTTCAGATTGTTTTTTTCATATCATTAAAATTAATGTCTGTTGACTAGTTTAATACAACTGTTTGCACTTGCCCGTGTTGAACCATTTTTTGTTTCATTAGTTATCTTTTGGTATTGTATCGGTTCGTTTCGATTTTTTTCGTAGACTGCAGTTGAAAAGTTTTGTAAGTTGTGTTTTGTTAACATGTGTGACAGTGAATGTGATGAGTTTTTGAAACATAAAAGCGGCAACCATTATAAAAAGAAGAAAAAATTTGTTTTGTAAAATGTAACGGTTAAAATAATTAATTAAGGAGTCTCTTTATGAAACTACAATAATTACAAGTAATCTGAACGGTATTATTGAAAACGCTTATAGGATTGTTTATTTTAGCTGGATGTAGATTGTAAATTTTTATAATTATGATGGAACGTAGTGGAAGTTAATTGTCAGGCGGAGAGGTAGATACGCGCCAAATAGAGTAAAACTTTCGTTTACAACGTATAGGCGCTTGCCTCGCATGGAGTACTCTTACAGTAGATCGGCTCTATAGAGGTGTAAAAAGACACTATTTTTATAGTCACAGTTATTTACTCTGAGCATAATGAATTTCATCATTATACAACCAGACCCTGTGGTGAATGAAATGAAGGTAACTCATGTAAAGCAAGAGAAAGTAAAAATCTGGTGTGAAACACTCACACAACTTTCTCTTGCCAGGGCAAATAATTAACAATAAACCTAACATTAGTAATAAAAAATTAGAAATAAACAAAAAACTAACCTCAACAAACATAACCTAATTTTAATCATGAGTGAAAGACGCAAAATGAAAATCGACCTCAGTTTGGCTTAGAAATACGGAAAATCACTCTTTCTCTCTAAACTAGGCTCTGTAGAGAAAAATGCTTTAAATAAAAGTTGTAGATCTTTTAATTTTCTATAAATTTTATTAAATACACTTTTGTCGTAAAATGCATTCTAAGGCCGAAATCTTAAAAAAATCGATTTTTCTCACGTTTTCGTGAGGAAAAAAAACAGAAAATTGCAAATTACCGCTAAACTAAGCGTTATACAAAAAAATGTTTGAAATAAAAGTTGTAGAATTTTATATTCTCTACAACTTTTATTATATAACGCTTTGCGCTAAAATGCATATTAAAGCCGCAATCTTAAAAAGAAAATGTTTTTACGTAAAAACAGCCTCGAGCAGAATTTCAGCAAACATGGCGCCTACCCTATATTGTAGAGCATAAAAAATGTAGTAAACCAGTTGATTTAAAAAAAAATCGTAGGACTAGTTTTTGAGAAAATCGCAAAAAAGTGAAAAATTATACGAATAAACTACTACTTCCAGTTGACCGATTTTGATGAAAATGTTCGTGTTGGGTCCGGTAGTGATATGTAACTTAAGTTTCAAGTTTCAAGTTCGTACGATGTTCCGTTCTTGAGATATTCTGTTCACACACACACACACACACAGACCAATCGCTAAAAACATGTTTTTTGGGTTCAGGGGGTCTGAAAACGTATAGATTCGGTGAAAACTCGATTTCGAAAAATTGACATGAAAACAATACTTTCCTTCCTATATATTCATATAGGCAAGAGAAAGTAAAAATATCATCAGAAAACAATGACATAAAAAACATGAAAAAAAACAACCATAAATTAAAAAAAAATAAAAATATAACAAACAACAGAACAGATTAAAATGAACTCACAAATATAAACGAATAATAAACAAAATTATTAACATGAATAAACAGTTATCATTTTCAATTCCAACAACAAAAAATTCAGATGATGTAATAAAAATACGATGGCGAAATTCAGATAAATATAAAAAAATACATAAATGTATTTATTTTAAAATTATTCTGACGTTACGAAAAACAAAGATAATTTATCTAGAATTAGATTCATCGTCATTTAACAAAAATATATTTACAAGTTTGTTAATAGTTACGTACGTTTGAAACTCAAACATATGAATAATAAAAATGCATTGTCACGGTTGGGTTATCAATTAGAGTTTGCGATAAATAATTTCTTTTTAGTTTATTAAAAACGCATCAATGGCTTCATAATTAGCGATAACAGTTGGTTGCGAAACAATATCAGTAGAATTTAATGTGTGCGATAGAGAAATGTGAAATAAGGCAGAATGATAGGATGCTGGAGGAAGTAAATAAATTCATTCACATGTCTGCCGATTGTAATTCATCAGTTAGAAAATTCGTTGTCTATAACAGGGAGGAGGTCTGTTAAATTATTTGCACTCAATCTGTTAGTTTCAAAGCTACAAAAAATACAGTAATCCCTCGTTATCCGCGACGGTTACGTTCCGGAGGGTTACCGCGGTTCGTAAAACCGCAGATAATGAAACCTTATATGAACGGAAAGATGGGGGTTAGGTTCTAAAGGTAAAGTCCTGTAGTCATTTTAAGTGTTTTATAGTTTTAGGAACATTTTACCATTATTATAATCTATGAATACTTAATAAATACAGTAATGTACGCATAAAAAATTTAAGTTGCTTTAAAATAGTTAGTTATGGCTCTTTGCTTCTTCTTCTTTTCAAAACTCCTTGTGGACTTCTTTGTATGGTATCATCAGCTCCTGAGTCGTCTTTTAAATTGAAGGGTCTTTTCCATGACGGGATTCGTCTCCAACACAACACGTGGTCAGCGAATGCGTTGCCATGCTGAGTATCTCATTTATGGTTTGTGAAGAAATGCTTGGCTTCGTTTCAGGATCCTCGACCAAACAAAGAACTGTATGTACGTACGAAGAAGTTAGACTGACACATGGAGGAAAACGTACAGAGAAATTACAGTATGTTGCCTACGTACAGCCTTGACTTCGCTCCTAGTGACTTTTTTTTGTTTCTGCATCTGAAATCTTTCCTTGGCGGTCAGCAGTTGAACACTGATGAAGAGCTGAAAGAACATGTTACCTCTTGGTTGACTACACAGGTGGCAGCATTCTATGAAGAGGGTATACAAAAGCTTATACCAAGCTATGACAAATGCCTGGAAAATCATGGGAGTTATGTCGAAAAATAGTTTAAGAGTTGTAGATTTTTATGAAATAAATTTCATTATTGTATCTGTACTTGTTTTTTTTTTATTTCAAAACGGAACTTACTTTACAAACGTACCTCGTATTCATATAGGGCAAGAGAAAGTAATACTAATTTAAATTGCCTAAACAGTAAATGTATAACTTATAAAAATATATTAAATAAATACCTTATAAAATGTTTCTTGTAATGGAGGATTGAACCTAAATCCTTCAGGTACACCTGGATGTCTTTTAAGAAATGAACCGGTCGCTAACCTTCTTGTGACCCATTCAATCGGGATCATTTGACATTTTTTAGCAATAAATGCGGTTTCAGATGCAGTCTCTACAAATGATGTATTAATACCTATTCAAATAAATTGTTTAATTAATTACAAACCACAAATTACAATACATAAAATTTTTATAATGCTTTTCAAGGTTGATGAGCTTTGCTGTTTCACGCGTTTAGACCAATCAGAACTAGAGAAGAGAGAAAAGAACTGTCACTGTGAACGAGTCATGGTTACTTATAAGTCACGGTGACTACAGTTATTCAGATAGGCGAGTAACCGTAACCCAGTCAATGTTACATAGATCGCTTACTCTTCTGTTACTGGAAGACAGGACGACACGGCGAATGTTCACCGTACTTCTCACCCTCTCTCAGTCTCTCTCCTTGCTATGTTTCTCACCAACTAGACTAAAAAAAATGAGGGTAGTTCCTTTACATTTCTGATCGTGGTAACATAATTACATTACAGTGTTATTTTTATTGCACGCCGCGTTCTACCTAGCTATTTTATTTATATTGTGCGTTGTTAATTTTTCAGTTGTAAATTGTTTCTTGTACTTTCTCATTTTTATACAAAATGTTCTTTATATTACTAATTTAGAATACCTTGTGTTAATCTGTTTAAGGCTAAATTTTTATTTTAGTTACATATGCAGCCCATTTTTTTAATTTATTAAAACTGCAGTTGTTATCATGAAATAACAACTGAAATCATTATTATTATTATTATTATTATTATTTCATGATAACATCTAAAAAATATACAAGTGTATACAGAGTTATTACTAAATCACTAGTAACTATTAAAAGTAACGGTGAACGCAAAATCACTGTCACCGTGATCACGGTGACTGGTTGAAACAGTGAACGCTCTTCACTAATCAGAACGTTTGACAGTGTTGTCAGATTGTATGAATGTGTCAGCTTGACAAACATTACGCGTGTATGTGCATAACAGCCACGGTAGTTCACTCGTGTCTTGGATTTCGTACTGAACACGTTGATTATAGAACGCGTTAACATGGAATACTTTATAATAATATAATCAACTGGTTGTATGTTTATACGTTATAATTATAATTGAAAGACCAAAAAAAAAATGGCTGATAAAATATATAACAGACTTGGCTACGAGAGCCAATTATTGTCGAAATTGCTGGCAAGTCATTGGCTCGCTATGAAGTGGGTAGAAGCCAATGCGTACGTTCAGAGCTCATCATTTTTTTCAAAAACTTTGAAAAATAATATAGGTAGAAAAATCATAAGGGTGCTTTCAAAAAATATTTAAGGTGAAACACACAACTTTCTTTTCCCAAAGGAAATAATGAACAATATACCTTATGTTTAATCATTATAGTAAACAATATAAAATGAAAAATATAACCTAATTTTAATCATAAGTGAATGACGCAAAATAAAAATCAACCTGTTTTCGACTTAAAAATACAGGTAATCACTGATAGACGCTAAATAAGGGTCTTTAGAAAAAATGTCTGAAATAAAAGTTGTACATTTTTTTATTTCCTCTACCTCTGATGATATGCATTTTTGTCGTAAATCCATATTAAGGCCCACAATTTAAAAAAATCAAAATTTTTTACAGATTTTATGAGCAAAATACAGAAAATCACTTACTGACGTTAAACTAAACACTGTAGAAGGAAATGCTTAAAATAAAAGTTGTAGGTTTTTAAATTTTCTACAACTTTAATTAATAGACTTTTGCCCCAAAATGCACATACAGGTCGCAATCTTAAAAAAAATTAAAAATTTTTATTACAAGAGCACATTCTTCGCAAGAATTTCAGCAGAGATGCTGCTTACCCTATTTTGTAGAGCACAAAAAATTTAGCAAATGAGGTAATTTAAAAAAAATTGTAAAAGCCATTTTTGATGAATATGTTTATGTCAGGTCCCTTAATAATACCTAACTTAAGTTCCATTTTCAATATCCAACGATATTCTGGCCTTAAGATATTTTGTTCGAAACAAACACAGACCAATCGGTAAAAACATGTTTTTCAATTCAGGGCCTGAGAACATGTATTTCCATTGATAAATTTATTTCCAAAAATTTACATGAAAACAATACTTTCCTCCCTATATATTCACATAGGGCAAAAGAAAGTAAAAAGAGCAAGATCTCTTAAAATAGCATTAAAAAAGATGTTAAGGACAGTTAAATTTTGAGAAGATTCAGGGAGTGCTCGCATGAACATGCTGAAATTTTCGGAAAAAAAAACATTGTTATTATAAACCCACCGGGTTGGTCTAGAGGTAAAGTCGTCAACGAAGATTCCTGGTTCAAATCCTAGTAAAGTCAGTTACCATAATCTCACAGGAATGGTCGGCCTGGGTCTATACAAGACTACACCTCATTTACACGTCATACACATCATCCTCATCTCATTGCGTCATGGGGTTGCTTATTGTTCTCAATTGAACAGATTGCAACGTACACACATTAGGTTGTTGTTGTTGTTGTTTAGGTCATCAGCCAAAAGGCTGGTTTGAACGTGTAGAGGTTTTACTAAGTAAAATGAGGAGTGAGGTGGTTTACTATTGCCTTCCTTACCGAGTGGAAAAGTACGCTTATCAGCATGCCGGACCCTCACATATTTTCCACTCTGTAAATGACACCTTCACTTCATTCACCACAGGGTCTGGCTGTATAATGAAATTCATTACTCTCAGGGGAGATAACTCTGATTAGTGTATTTTACACCTCTACCTCTTCTGTTCATATATGATTCAGTCATTTAATTGGCTGACCACGTGATAAGAAACTGAACTATTTATTTTAGCTCTCCAATGGACAGATTGAGTGTAAATAATTTGACACTCCACCTGTTTATAATGGGCAGGAATAAAATATAAATAAATAAATATAATTGTTAATTATACAATTATTAACAAGCAAAGATGATTATAAAACAAAACTTACCCACAGAATTTAATATTTGAAAAACTTTACTGGTAGTCTGAGTAGAAATGGCAGCTTTGCCTTGAAGGTCATGTGCTTTCACTCCATCACCCGCTGTAATTCTATCTTTACTCAATACTAAAACTTCATCTGGATTATCTACAATTTCAAAGACCTGTTTAGTTTTTCCTTCAATAATCAGTTCTCCTAGTTTATAACCCGCAACTGTAAAAAAAAATCTGGTGTGAAACACTCACACAACTTTCTCTTGCCAATGCAAATAATTTAAACAATATAACCTAACATTAGTAATAAAACATTAGAAATAAACAAAAAACTAACCTTATTTTAATCATGAGTGAAAGACGGAAAATGAAAATTTTTATCTCACTTATTTAAAATTTACAGAAGATGTATCATCTTAAATAATAATGGTGATGCAGTTTAAATAGAAGGTTGGTGAAATTATTATATAAATTCATTATATGAAATAGAAATAATTTCAAACTGCAGGATGCATTATAAAGATTTATTTTTGAAGGAAATTAAAGACGTGAAGAAGCTATTCTTTAACAGTTTTGTCGACACTTGGTAAAAAAAAGGAAGCGGTTAGGTAGACTAGCGAGACTGATAGTGAAGACGCCAGTGACAGAGATCTTAAAGAAGGCGATTAATTTGCAGAAAATTTGTTCCAATGGAATAAGGTAGCTGGTATTTACAGTAAATCAAACATTTCTAGTCGTGTAATTAAGCTATAGGCAGTATTAAAGGTCAGATTTATAAGATATTATAAGGTTTATGAAGAAAATTTTCTCAGATAAACCACAGCTTACAAAATGTACGTAGGAATTGTACGGTAGCGAAATATACGAGTAGTGTCGCACTGTTGAGGTTGGCAGCACTATCATATACTATATCATCTGGGGTATTTGCACTAAAACAAATTGCCAGACTAAATGATAAAAAATTACTAATGGCAGCTTATCATGGCCTCATTCTGTCTCATATCCGTTATGGTAACTTAGTTTGGGGTAATTCTAGCATGGGTAATATGAATAGAGTTTTTAAAATTCAAAAGAAAGATATTAGGTGTATGGTGGGAGCTAACCAGCTAACCTCATCCACACCACTATTTAAGGAGCTTAAATTGCTTAGTTCCCTCCCTCTACATTTTTGAGGTGATTATGTATGTAAGGCAAAATAATTTTATGCAGAATTTCAATGTTCACAATCATAACACGAGAAACAGAAATGATTATTATGTGGCTAATCACTCCACAAAATTGTTTGAACAAAAACCTACTTATGCAGGGAGAAAATTCATGAATAAATTACCCCAATTTTTAAAATGTTGTGAGGATTTGAATTCTTTTAAAAGGAATCTGAAAAATTACTTGATCGGTGAAACTTTTTATAGCGTACAAGAATTTCTTTCTTGATAGTAGTGATACATTGTGTGTTTCTTATATGTATTTCATATGTTATAGCTGACATGTCCTATACTCCTCCTAGAGTCTCCAGGGCGCAAAAAAAAGAAAAAATATTTTCACTTCCCTTCCTCACACCCCATCCATACACAAACGGCAATCTCGTGACGTCAGTATCTATACAGATGTTGTAATCTCAGGACCCAATTCTAAGAAAATATTTGCACGTTTTTCTGCCTACTTTAAGTTACATTAGTAAAATTATTATTCAAAAAATAATTAATTAAAAATTAATTGTTAACCAATGTATTTCAGTGGGAAAAATACTTATTAAATAAACAAAAAATATTTTGTATGCTAATTACTAAAAAAAACAGCCCCTTTCAAAAAAAAATTACTGGGATTGGAGTCCAGAAATTATGGTATGGCCTATGTCAGTTAAGAAGAGCTCTCAGCTTCCTCTAATGAAAGAATTTTTGAAATTGGTTAAGCAGTTTTTGAGATTACCTGATAATTACAAACAAATTTCTTTATTATATTAGTATAAACAAAAAAATTCAGCAGACCTATTCACGCTGCAGTCCTATTGGATTAACAGGTAACATCACAGGGATTCATATTTTTGTCAACCTAACCTTCTTTACTTGACTAAATAAACTGGATTAAAGCTTACAACCAATTCAAAAATATTATTGTGGTAACTTTTAAATAATTAACCAAATAGTTAAGATGTAGGCCTACTGGAAGGAATCTTAACATTAGCTAAAGTTGTGAATTTTTAAATTTACATTTTGTAAATCATGGAATAAAACTAAAACGGATTAAAACGAAATTTTACTTCTTTATTTACGCATTCGTTAATACCGGTACAACTAATTAACAGTTGCACTAAGTATAGCAACTTTAATTACAAGAAAATTAACTCGATATCTAATGCACGAAGGGACAGATGAAGATAACAGAATCGATTTATTACTAATTTGTAAAATGCACTTAAAACAAAAGTAATACGCAAATCATATTCCATGAGGTAGTTGCACGAGAAAGTATTTCTTCAGTTTTTGTTAGTTAATTTAAATTCATAAGAATCAGTTACAAATTAAACGGTATCAATTGTGCAAATATGAACAGATTCCTTTCCATAATCCGAAGCAGATTGAAATTGCCGGTACACTAACACGTTGGATTTAAAAGGTTATAATAAATTTAAAATTTCCAAACTTACCTGAACTAAGCAGCGTCATCTTGTTCACTTTCGGATTCTACAGATAAAAAAAATAATAAATCAGTTCAGATTATTAGGCTTAGGACTTGTTGACAGTATTTAGGTAATTCAATCACACACGTCTATTTATTCGAATGTCTCGCACTATGCCGTCAATTTACCACCACCATTCCTAAAACAGCTTACAACACTTGTTGATACGTCTTATGACGTACTAAAGATAAAACAAGCTGAGTTTATAGTCCAGTGCTAAGTCACCGGTAATATTTAACTTGTGTATTTAAGAAGTGTTTCTAAAATTGTTAATAGATTCTGTATTGATTTAGGATTTAGGCCTACGTACATTGATTAATATTTAATATTATCAATTAATAAAGAAGCTTTAGTTCATAAACAATCTGGGACACAATGGTGAGTATTTCTGTAGTATACATCTTATTTTAATTGAAGCATGGTTTGCACGTGGTCTAATTTTATTAAGATGCATTTGTTTTCTGATACATTATATACTCAAATTGCTAATCTCGTATGAAATTACACGCTGGATATAATTCAGGAATTTTAATTAATTTTTTAATTAAATTCAAACCACATGTAAACGCTCTTTACTGTTGTAAAACAGGTATGCCAACTCACCGTCACCAGAAGTTGTCTGTTCTTGGCAAATAATTAGGGGAACCACATGTCTTAACTGTATTATATAATATCGCATTCCTCTTTTCAATGCTCTATTTAAATGCTGTTCAGTTACAACCGTGCAGCGGGATTATTTTTGAAGTGTTTTATTACTTCAATAACTCTCTGTATGATGTCCTTCAAGATAATTATGGATGTGGGGGTAGAAGTATCAAGGAGCTCGATCCTTTCGTTGGCATGCATCTATTTGATTCAGAATATATAATCTCCATCCATGTATTCACAAAAAATATTATGGATACGTTCAAAATAAATATGGAACGAATACGCCCCCACCCCTAAGGAAATGTTTGATATTTATTTGGTTTGAAGAACGGGATTTGCGTGGAGATTCTGCTCTTACTGAAAATATTCAATTACGTATTAACCAAAATATTTAATTCATAAAATTTGAATGTAAAAGTGTTTTAGATAAATGTATTCGGTTCATGATTTGTTTTGAATGGTTAATATGACCAAAAATATCGTCTGCTAAACAAGTACGTAGATATGAATACATCTAATTTTAGGAATAGTTATATTAGTTTATTGGGAAATTATGTAATAATTTTGAAAACTCTTCAAACTGGAATTTTAATTAAGAAGGAAGACAAAAAATATGAATTTACCAAACGTAGTTGTAGGCCTTCGTAAAGATCGGATAACTTTCCATGCCTAAGGGTAAACATTTATGCATTGTAGAAGTATCAAGTTTTTATTTAATAAACTGGAACCAGTTGAGTTTAATTTAATAGATTAGTATACTGGCTTCTGTCTAATGCTAAACGAGATAAATTAGCCGCTCCGTAAAACTTAATTGACAGCTGTTGATGTTACCGTTCACGTTGGTAGAACTACAAGCATTGTATATAACTTGTTCTACAACTTGAAAACTAAACTTGAATTGCAAATCAAATTAAATCGTCGTTATAATTATGATTGTATTTGTACTTTTTAAACTATTCTATTATTATGAGTGATCTGTCGTCGGACGCCGATTCAGCCATCGAGTAGTTTTAGTAAATTAAATTTTGAAAATGACCGGCACAGTGGTTAGCGACGAGCTACGCTTCAAAGCAAAAGGTCCCGGGTTCAATTCTCGTTCAGAGTCTGGGAAGAAATAATTCCACCATTCCTTAATCCAAAGTTATCGATAATGACATAGCTATTCACACGATTTGAAAATAAATTGGAAATTGTTATAGCTAATATACAGCTGACGGTAACTTCGTCTGTACTGTACGTATTGTATCTAGTATGTTGCGCGCGCATCCTCAAAAAAATATAACCTTGTGGTTTTGTTATCGTAATCATGATATGCCGCAATTAAATAAATAGGCATACTATTACAATTTGCTGTCCTGTATTTTTAATCGGTTGTGATCACGTTGATGGCAGCTCATGGAAAGTATACTTGACTGCTAGCCAGAGGTCTGGTTCCTAGACGGGGTTGGAAGAAACTTAATTTCTGAAAATGTTCCAAACAAACTGTAATCCCTTTTTAGGCCTACTTTAACTGTTCATGCAAATGAAATAATTTAAAAATAAACAAAGATGTTGATATACTCCGAAGGAGTAGATGATATTCTCCGAAGTATATCACTATAATCCCGAACTACCCTGTTTAAGAGAATCAGGAAGTTTTCGTAGCTATTTATTATTGAGAAACAAAATAATATGAACAATTTTAATAGGTAGTTAATTATGTATTTGTACCATAATAAAAAAATTCTGATTAAAAAATATTAAATCTGTAGTAATTTTATAAAGTCTACTTCAGTACTGCTCCCTTACGTTTTTATAGGTATCAAAAATCTTTCCATATAAACATTAAAGAATTGTTTTAGTTATTCGGATGAAATTTTAGGTAATTTTTAAGTAAAAATACAAATTAATTTTTACTTAATATATTTCCTCAGTCGTTTTTGTGTCATTGATCAATAACAAATTTATTTAATTTTCAAAGTGTATTTTATTTGTCATAATTCTATTGCATTTTCTGGAAGAATTAAAGTTAGATCAACTGTTTAGATTTTTTTTCTTCGGGGATTTTCTTTTTTTTCGGGGAAGATTTCTAGCTTTATTTTAATGTTTGTTATTTTGTTGTTGCTCAGTTATTAGCAACTTTGGAAGGTTTAAACTTGTGAAAGTTTCCAGACACTAGTCGGGAATCGAACCCGGGACCTCCATCGTGTAGGCTAGCACAATACCACTACCTTATGGAGACATCAACTGATAAGATTTTTATTAAATGATTCTAATTTATATTCAGATTGAAATTTATCAGTTGAATTGATGACCAACCATGACACTGAAGTGGTCTGATTTCTTTAAAAATATTTTGTGCATCTTTATAATTGATCACATGGTACATGCAGTTGAGGAAATAAAAAAAAATCCCAATTAAAGTTGATTAATTAGTTTAGTAGTTTACTGTTAAAATAAATTGACATTTGAACTTCTTGCAACTATGTAAATATTTAATGGTTAAATATTAATTAATTAATTTTAACTTAATAAGATTAGTATTAATTTTTTCTGTTTAATTTTATCTTAAATTTAGTTTGTAGTTTACTATTACTGAAAAAAGTAATGGTGTGTTTAATATTTATAGGTTAATTAAAGTTCAACTATTTTTTTTTTTATGTAAATAAAAAGCTGATTTAGGCTAAATTCAAACTCTTTAAATTTTGTTATCCAATATACATTGTAATATACGAGGGGGTACCCAAAAGAAACCGGAATTAGTTTTTAAAACTATTTATTTTTAATTTTTTTACAAAAGAACCTTTCCCCTTCAAAATACTCTCCATTACAACTAATGCATTTGTCCCACCGGTACTTCCACTGTTCAAAACATTTTTTGTACTCCTCTTCAGTGATGGCTGCCAGCTCATCCGTCGTTTTTTTCTTGACATCATCAACGTTGTTAAATCGGAGACCTTTCATGCCCCTTTTCATGCGTGGGAACAAGAAAAAATCACACGGAGCCAGATCGGGTGAGTACGGTGCGTGTGGTAGCAAAACCATGCCGTTTTTCGCCAAAAACTGGGTAACCGAGATTGCCGTGTGTGCAGGCGCGTTGTCGTGGTGGAAAAACCAGTCCCCTGTCTGCCACGAATTAGGTCTTTTACGACGAATGCTGTTTCGTAGTTTTCTTAACACTTCAAGATAAAAAGCTTGATTTACCGTCTGGCCTGGTGGAACGAACTCTGAATGGACAATTCCCCTCACATCAAAAAAACAAATCAGCATTGTTTTGATGTTCGATCTGACTTGACGACTTTTTTTTGGTCGGGGTGATATTGAAGTCTTCCATTGACTATTGTTGTTTGGTTTCTGGGTCGTACCCATAGCACCAAGACTCGTCACCCGTAATGATCTTTGACATGAAATCTGGATCAGTTTCAAGCTGTTGTTTCAAATCACTACACGTTTCAATTCGACGTTCCTTTTGAGTGTCTGTCAGAACCCGAGGCACAAACTTGGCAGCGACTCTTTTCATTGTCAAGTCTTCTGTTAAAATGCGTTGGACTGAGCTTCAAGATAACCCACTAACCTGTGATATTTGGTCAATGGTCTGTCTTCGGTCTGTTCGTACAATTTCTTTCACTTTCACAACATTTTCGTCTGTTCGGGAAGTCGACGGTCGTCCAGAACGAGGTTTGTTCTCAATCGACATGTCGCCATTTTTAAAGCGCAAAAACCACTCGTACACTTGGGTTTTTCCAATAGCGTCGTCTTTGTAAGCTGTGTTCAACATTACAACTGTTTCCGCGGCGTTTTTACCGAGCAAGAAGCAAAATTTCACAGCCGCACGTTGTTCATTAAAACTTGTCATCATAAAAAACGACACGAGCACAAAACAGCACTAGCGAGAACAATCACTGCACGAGAACAGAACAAGCTAGATCAACGAACAAAATGGCATTGAACTGGCAATGAGTAGCGCTACAAGCAGCCTAGTGGCGGGAATTTGTACTGCACAAGCTCCGCCCACAGCAGAGCTATTCCGGATACTTTTGGGTACCCCCTCGTAATTAGGATGATTGACAAAACAATTGTTTTTATACTGGGTCATCATAAAAGATTTGTGGGATTTTGAACATGGATTAAATGATTTTTTTTAGCTTTTATTTGTTATCGGGGCCTGCACATTGTTGACAACTACCCAATTTGATCGCTGCTTTTTGCTGTAGATTAGACATGAGTTTGAACAGGGACCCCCAGTAGAGTTTGTTCATGGATAGCTGTCAACTGGTCACCATACAAAGTCACTTGCCCAACCAGTGTTACTTAACAAATAGTAGCAACTTTCTACCAACTGACTGACTGGGCTGGCCCCCGAAGGCCTGGATTGATTAAATTTTTTTTGTAATCCCTAATTTGTGTACGTTGCAATCTGTTCAAGTCGGAACAATAAGCAACCCCATGACCCAATGAGATGAGGATGATGTGTATGACGTGTTAATGAGGTGTAGTCTTGTACAGACTCAGGTCGACCATTCCTGAGAGAGTATGGTTAATTGAACCCCAACCATTAAAGTACACCGGTAGCCACTGTCTAGCATTCAAATCCGTATGAAAGTAACTACCTTTACTAGGATTTGAACTAGGAACATTCGTCTCCGAAAATCAGCTGTTAAACAGCTGATTAAACTCTGGATTAAATGAAAAAAGAAATACTTACAGTTGATGTTTATTTTGAATTTGTCGTTTTAAACAATTTTTTTACATAACTAAAAAAAAATCAATATGTGCATCATTGGTCGTTCGGCAATTTTTCATTAGATATTCAGTTATTTATTTATTTATTTAGCATATGGCTTTTCAAGACATTTAAAAATCAGCATCATAATTGTTATATATTGGGATCAAATATGACCCTCTGTCTATAAGGATGGGAAATAACATTAATGATTGTTTGGGAAACAAATAGTCATAAAAAAAAAACATGAAAAATATGTACATACAGTACGTAATTATAAAAACATGCTCAAGTCTATATACAGACATCCAGTCTGTCCAAGTAGGCTATTGATTCTGAAGTTGCCATCAGGAAATCCGCTCTTGTCCCTCCTCTAAAGGCAGTTATTCTGCACTCTTTCACTATGTGATCAATAGTTTGTCTTTGACCACACTCACATAAAGGCGATGGTATTTTGCCCCATTTAAACAATAAATCAGCACTCCTACCGTGTTTTGTTCTTATTCTATTTAGAGCTGACCATTTTCTACGAGGTAGTCCAAAACCTGGTGGTTTTTGTGAAAACCATGGGATTTGTTCTTGCTGCTTTGATGCCCATTCTTGCTGCCATGCACTGGGTATGTTAAATGCTTCCTCTTTGGCAGTAATTGCAGTTTTTGTAGGTGGCTTTCTGACCAAACATTAGTTTTAGCATGACTTTTGTTACAAAATTGTGTCAGTGCTTCATTAATTCTTTCCTTAAAGTGATTTAGGTCATGAATATTTTTTGAATAAACAATGTTTTTGTTGTACATTCACACAAAAAAAATTACTAGATGAACTCGAAAACACAAAAAATTCATTTCGATCAAGATGGCGCACCCAACACCTTAATACATTTGTTGTCTGAACTTTGAATGAAAAATTTCTACATCGATGGGTAGGCCGGCAAGAGGCTATGCTTTTTTTTTTGTTTAACGTCCGACTGTTCTGCAATTACTGCTAATGCAGACGGTGAATGATGAAATGATTTTTTGTAACGTATGAAAATATGCCGTGCCTGAATGGGATTCGAACCCAAGACCGCATGATGAGAGGCGAGCACGTTACCAACTTCGCCAATGCGGCCGACAGGCTATGCTTTGGTCTCTAAGGAGTCCAGACCTGACACCTTGCAAATTTCTGTTTATCATCTGTTTAATGAAAGTTCTTTAAGGTGACCTTGAATCCCTATTTATGTAATGTTAATGTTTGTACCTTTTTCTCATGAACTACTGGAGATAGAGAGGTGATTTATATTTCAAATTAAAATTCATACTTTGCTACAACTTTTGAGTGTTTTGTTTTTAATTTTCATGGAAAACTGAATTTTTCTATGAATTTTCAAATAAAAGTCCATTTTTAACACAACAATTTTACCACAATTTTTTTCTCCTTGTGTATTAGAAATTTTTGAAAAACTACGCACTCAAAATGAAGAACTGAGTTAGATAAACATACCCTGAACAAATTTCATTCCTTTATCTTCAGTAGTTTCTAAGAAAAAGGTACATGATGCTGAAAAAATGGCAAAATGAGAAAAACAATAAGGAAATGTATACACTGTAAAAAACATTTGATGAAAATTGATTTATACTACTTTGGAAAGAGGGAATTTTAAACCATATTTTGAGATCAGAACATAAAAATTAATAATTCTTATTTTTTTTCAATCTAGGGTCCCCTTAAATTAATAAGTGAGATTACTTACCCGAAACCACCCACAAATGGGTTAAAAACATTTAGCATAGGTACAGATTCTGGTTCAGGGACACGATTTATGTATGATTTCTGTCTCCTATTTGGAAATGTGTTGCTAAAATAACAGAACATGAAGAATTGTTCTTTTTTTTTTAATACTTTGGTTACATAATACGAGGTGTGGCTATTAAATAACGAGGCTGTTGTTGTAAAAAATTTCATTTTAATTTTATATTTAATTACTTATTATCACCTTTAATATACACTCCTTCGCTATCCCTACAACGTTCCATGCGAATTTTACATTGTTGGAAACAGTGCTGGAAGTCTTCTTCTGTCAGCTTCTTCAGGACACGTGCCGCTCAAAAATGTTTGAAATGAAGCTCGCTAAAATGTTTGTACTTAACACTTTGTACGCGATTGAAAGTGACACAAATTTTTTGGAAATGATAATAACATGTGATGAAACGTGGTTTTTTTTACTTATGATCCGGAAATAAAGCGCCAATCCATGCACCGGAAGAGCCAAAAAAGCTCGAACGAGCAAGTCAAAATTTAAAGCAATGATGAGTGTTTTTTTGATATCCATGGGAGTGTGTACATTCACTGGGTTCCTGAAGGTCAAAA
The DNA here is from genome assembly GCA_035578175.1 of Catonia carolina. NCBI lineage: Eukaryota > Metazoa > Arthropoda > Insecta > Hemiptera > Achilidae > Catonia > Catonia carolina. The sequence continues at coordinate 10,567,718 of JAQMRL010000010.1, forward strand.
AATTAATCAATATTACTACCATGAGGTACTTTCTAAACAACATCAAAGAGTAAGGAAAAAACACTCCAAAATGTGGAAGGACAAATCATGGGTTCTCCACCGAGACAATGCGCCAGCTCATTCCACGTTATCTGTCAAGAGGTTCCTAGCCAAGTACAGCATCTCAGTGTTAGAACATCCACCTATTCACCAGATCTTGCACTATGTGACTTCTACCTGTTCCTTAAGGTGAAATCTGCATTAAAAGGGACAAGATTTGAGTCTGTGGAACCTGTAAAAGAGAAAGTGGCACGTGTCCTGAAGGAGCTGACAGAAGATGACTTCCAGCGCTGTTTCCAACAATAGAAAATTCGCATGGAGCGTTGTAGGGATAGAGAAGGAGTGTATATTGAAGGTGATAATAAGTGATTAAGTATAAAATTAAAATAAAATTTTTTACATCAGTCTTGTTATTTATTTAATAGCCACACCTTGTATACAAGAGAAATCTTTAGCTCCAGTAAACCGTGAATTATATTAGAGTGATTATTAGAAATTGTTTATTATTTTCTTTAGAACTGTCACTGAGAAAACTGGATAAACATAATGAAACCTAAAATATTAATTAATGATATTAAGAGCTTTCAAGAAAAGCAAAAACGAAACACTAAATTATATTCACGAATGAAAAATACTTCTGGTAGATAATAAACTTTAAAAGTTCATTGATTGGTACAAACTTTTAAATGCAATAATAATCATTAATTGCATCATTGATTCCACTTTGAATTACATCAACAAATATAAATTCGAAACTATAAACAATAATAACATATTTACTTAAAATTTACTATCAGCATTTTAAGAAAATACCCCTATATTATTTATTCAATGATGACATACATTGATTTACTTATTATTATTATTATTATTATTATTGAAAACATGTCATCATCATTTTTATAATACAATAGTAATAAAAAATGTACAGAAAATTTTAGAAAAAAACAAAATTAGTTCAAGAAATTGTAAATAAGTTTAATAAAAGATTTATACATTTTTTTATGCAATGTTTCATCATACGTCTTTAATTTTTATCAATTATTATGTTTATCCCTTTCAAATACTTTTAAATAATCTATTTAATATAACAATGTATGGAAAATAACATGACAATTTTATTAGATATTATTATTACAAATTCTATTGTTATAAAAAATATCAAAAATTATTTATCTAGTTTAATTCAATTTGACCTCAGGTCAATTATTTTTTCATAATACTTTACGTGTTTTTCAATTGTGTTTTTTTAATATTTGATTCATCATTCCTATTTTTTTTAAAGTGTTTTTTTTATGTTTGATTATACGTAAGTAAAAATTGGCTTATTTTTGATTAATAATTTTTGCGTCATGTTTTCTATTTTATATATTATTCAATTGAGTATTTATTATCTGTTTTCTTTAATTCTGACTTCATTATTTTTATTTTATCGTTCGTTTTATATACAATAATACTTATTACTTAATTTTAGGTAAATTTTGTTCAGTATTAATTCTTGTCGTATGAACTACGGGTTTCTAATTGTTTCGTGATAGTATTATTAAACTTAATAAATTTTACCTTATCTGTAAGTACTACATTTTAAATTATGTTTTAAAAAAAAAACAATATACTATATTGTTTAATGTATTTTAAGTGAAAAGTCTGCGTTGAGAAATAAAACAAAGTTTAGTTTTTTTCCTAAATATTCCATATTTTTCTGAATAAAATGCTATAATTACTTTGTTCCTACATCATCTAGAAACATTTAAAAAAATTATAATACAAGAAACAGAAACGATTATTATGTGGCTAACCACAACAAAACAAAATGTGGCAACCACAACAAATCTACTTATGCGGAGAGAAAGTATATCAATAAATTACCCCAATTTTTAAAATTTTGTAATAATTTGCATTCCTTTAAGAAGGGTAGTCAACTCAAGAAGATGATTTTTTAAAATTTTGATTGTGTTTTGCATTTATTTGAAGTTTAAAATTTTCTGAAGCACAACATTTGTGTACTTTGTTTGTACGTTGATAAAAAGTTATAAAAACATCCGTTTAAAATAAAGCTCACTAGCAAGGCAAGTGAAATTATTCCTTCAACTTAAAGCTTTCCGGAAATGTAGTTTTTGCATGATTGTACATTCTTGGGAATAAATATTTTGGTTTGTATTTTAGATATTTGGATGATGTTTTTTTCAAATGTTCATAATTTGTTGCTCTATTATCTGTGGAATGATTATTACGAAAACCTTAATAGGGATTTAGTTAAAAAATAATTTGTGGATACATAAAATAAATGTTTTTGAAAATATGGTTTTTCTTCAATAAATTTCTTGTAAGAAAAAATACATACAAGCGCGTAAAACAGATATAAAGCAATTTTCCATATTTTGTAGCATATGAATCATGTTGATATCTTTCTTGGTTCCTGAGATATTTTATTCCTCGTAAAAGCCTGCTTTTCCAACCTCGCCCTTATATTAGGGCCTGTAATTAATTTTTTGGCTTGGTTCAAATGGTAGATCATTACTAGTAAATTACTCTTTCATTTAAAATAAAAAATGATAAATTATAGCTAAGAGAAAGTAAAAATTAAAGTGAGTTTTATAAATTGTGTACAGAATTTGACGATTTTTACGTTGTTTTTTTTATTACAGGAAGGCGAGATGCAGCGATGGAGAGATCGATGTGGGTCAGTTGGGTCAACAAGTTCAACCGATTCAAACGGAAGTGAAGAATCGAACGAAAGAAAAGAAATTCTAACAGGAATGAGACATGAGTGTGGCGTTTTTGGTTGTGTAGCTGCGGGAAAATGGCCAACACAAATTGATGTCGCTCAAGTAATATGTTTAGGACTTGTTGCATTACAACACAGGTGAATAGTAATTTATTTGTAAGATTTTTCACTTGTCTTGTGTTTTTTTTTCATAACGGCTTTTTTAACTTTAATTAAATAAGTAAAAAATGATAGAAAATAAATAAATGTAGTGTCACTGCCACCACGGCACCAGGCTGCCGGACTCCAGCGAAGACTAATCGATGACCCCGCAAGAGAGAAGATGATGCTTCCGCTCGCCAACCCGTCACCATAAGCCATTGACCGGACAGTCATCGCCTGCTGACGCGAACGATGCCCACAGCGGTCTCTCGACCGAGCCTTACGCCCACCGGACCCGACGAAGCAGCCATCAACGCACTACTACTGCAGGGGAAGAAGATGATGTCTCCGCTGAACGACGACACGTCGTGTCGCCCAGCTCATCGATCGCCACAACGACTACTACCGACGCTCTCCATCAAGACGATCAACGCTTGAACGGCCCTTTTCAGGGCCACCAAAGAATAAGGTTTGCCACTTAATCTCGCTATCCGGTGACAGTAGGAATGAAATGAAAACAGTGTAAAGGAGAATAGAGGCTGTTGAAAACTAATAGTTATTTTTAATTTAAATTGATTAATAGCTGCAGGATACATTTAAAATATATATTTATTCTCAAAGAAATTTAATTTCATATAAAAGAACTATTAATTATTAATAATTTCGGAATCAATTAAATAGAAAAAGCTAATTGAATAGATTGGTTTGGAGGTCATAAAAGATTATTAAAATAAATTAATTTTCAATATTCACAAAATATTTATTTCCTAAAAGTGTGTTTAAGTTAATTATTTCTGTTGTTTGCAGAGGTCAAGAGAGTGCTGGTATTGTTACAAGTGAGGGTAACAATGCGAAAAATTTCCATGTCAAAAAAGGAATGGGGATGATAAATAATGTATTCAATGATGATTCAATGAAAAGACTTAAAGGTAAACAAAATAAAAATATAAATTTGTTAATTTGCATTTAATTCTTTTTTTACACAAATTTATCTGTTATCTCACTCGTTCCATTTTTTTGAGATGGTGGAAATTAACTGTGGTTAAACAACCATGTTCCAAGATGTACTGTAGAATGTCAATAATCTGGATTAATTGGGATCAGAGCCCGTATCCAGAATATCGAATTGTCCAGATTTTCAAATTTTTTTATTATTATTATTATTAAATCAGCAATATTACAATCTGTTCTTTTATAGAGAAACAAGAAGAACAATAAGTAATAAAGTTAACATAAAAAATAAAAATATACATCATTATACATTAATATTGTTCTACAATTACTGCTAATGCAGATGGTGAAGGATGAAATGATTTTTGTAACGTATGAAAATATGCCATGCCTGAATGGGATTCGAACCCAAGACCACATGATGAGAGGTAAGCACGTTACCAACTATATCAATGCGGCCGGCGTAGTTTAATTTCAGATTAAGATAGGAAAAACAATAAGATATATTTTGGGAGCAAACCACTTAATCTCATGCGGATAATTATTTTAAGATCTTCAATTATTACATTATATAGGGCGATTCAAAAAGAGCGCCGGTTTTGATATATCAAATTAAGAGATTTATTTTATTGAAAAACTGAAAATAAATACACCAACAAGTTCATCTTACCTTCCGATTTCATGTATGAAAAATGATGTCATGCATGTGTCCTCCTCTACTGCGCTGGCACGCATCAACTCTGTCCATGAAATTGGATATTACTGCACGACAAGTTTCGACTTCCATTTGCCCGATAACCCGTCGAATTTCCTCCTTCAAGTCATTGATGTTTCAGGGTTTATTGGCATACACCAATGACTTCAGATGACCCCAAAGATGAAAGTCACAAGGCGTCAAGTCACACGACCTTGGTGGCCATTGATGGTCGGAATTACGAGAAATGATGCGATCCTGGAACCGTTCACGGAGCAACAACATTGTTTCTCGTGCAGAAACTGAATTTTATACGGGTGATATTGGAGATCGTACCGAAGAATTCTCCGTACAGAAGAACATCATAAACCCAATTGTTGAGAACGGCGACGTATTGATTTTGCTGGGCTAACAGCCACACTGTCACGAACCAACGCAACGTTCTGCTCAGTTCGGCCAGAACGACGACGTCCAGAACTTTTAAGGTCGACTGTTGAACCCGTCTCAAAAAACTTTTTCATGAGCCTGCGAACTGTTGATTCATTCGGTGCTTCATTACGTCCTAGAGTACCGCGAAGTCGCCTGACAGTAGCCGCATAACTCTCTCCACTCTGGTAAAATGTTTTCACGATTAACACTCGTTGTGCAATAGAAAACTTCTCCATGGTTAGACACAGACTGCGAGAGTACTACACTGCGAACAAGAGAAACTACAACTGAATCGTCAATCGGAATGTCCTCCGAAATAGAAATGAGGTCTAACAATGTTGCCAACCGATAAACAAAAATTTACCAGCCGTTTAAAAACCGGCGCTCTTTTTGAATCACCCGTTAGTTCGTACAAATAATTTTATTTATTTGTTACTTTTAGGTAATCTGGGTATTGGTCATACAAGGTATTCAACAAGTGCTGCTTCCGAAGAAGTAAACTGCCAGCCGTTTGTTGTACACACAGCCCATGGTGTTCTTGCCGTTGCACATAACGGAGAAATTGTCAACTGTGATGCACTAAGAAAAATGGTTAGTTTTTGTAGGCTTAAAAATAATTTTCGTTAATTCATTTACTTAATTTGATTTACTTGTTAAAGAGAGTGTGTATGCCTATCCTAAGCAATGTTAATGTTTGTACCTTTTTCTCACCAACCACTACAGCTAGAGCTACAATTTTTGTTTGTATGAAAGGCCACTCTTTGGTACATAATTAGAATGAGTAGCATTTAATTCTGGTAAGCATTTTGATTTTCACTATTTTTTTTATAAAGAGACCATTTTCTTCATCGAAAAATTACCGAAAAAATTTTTCTCTCCCACAATTTTCAATATTTTTTAAAACAACACACACACACACACACACACACACACACACAGACCAATCGCTAAAAACATGTTTTTTTGGGTTCAGGGGGTCTGAAAACGTGTAGATCCGGTGAAAACTCGGTTTCGAAAAATCGATTTGAAAACAATACTTTCTTCCTATATATTCATATAGGCATGAGAAAGTAAAAAACAACAAACCATAAAAAAGGAAATAATATTAAAAAAAGGATATAAAAGTCAAAATGTCAACAAAATTTTGAAAATTTTATTTTGAATTCATTTAGGATTTATTTATTTATTTTTTTCTTCGTTTATAATTAATTTGTAGTTATTAGGTAGCTTAATCATGAAGAGATCATGATTAATTTTTTTTTTAATTTAACAAGTGTACCAAATGTCATGAAGCTACTTCAAATTATTTTCAATGTATAAATTTCTTTTGTAAAAATACAAAATTGTGAATTGATGGAAAACAAAGTGCTTTCAGAACTTTGTTTATAGAAACTTTTTTGTTACACCATGAAAACTTATCAAATTTTGAGGTTGGGAATGTTTTGTTAGTACGAGGCGTGTTCAGAAAGTAAGTACCGTTTTAAAAAAAAAAAAACAAGTAAAACAATTTTTTTTCAACAATATTTTATGTCTACTTGAAAGCCAAACCTTAAACTATTTTTCAACATAGTTTCCACTGATGTTCAAACACTTGTCGTAGCGGGTGATCAATTTGTCTTTTATACCCTCTTCGCAGAAGGTTCCTGCCAACGAATGTAGCCATAACTCCATGGCAGTTTTCACTTCAGCTTGCAATAACCTAAGCAATCCGTAACAATTTCATACAAAAGAGTGCGTGAAATTTGTTGGAAATCGTCAGATAGCGTTGTCATAGTGAAACGTCTGTTTTCTTGGATTTTTCGTCAACTGCCCTTACCAGATCATCGGTTGACGAGAGAAGGCCGACCGCTCCGATTCTCATCATGCACATTTGTTCGACCGCCATTGAACATTCTAACCCACTTTGTCACCATTCCTTCACTCATTACGTCTTCCCCGTAAACATCTCGAAGTTGACGATGAATTTCAGCCGGTTTCACATTCCCTGCGTTCAAAAATCTTATTACAGAACGAATCTCACTATCGGCGGGATCGCTAATTGTCTAAAACATTTTAAACGTTCAGAGAAAACTGAAAACACAACGTAGAACAAGTACAATGACGTGAGTCGATAGCCAGTGAACAAGGACGACTAGTGCGCATGCGCGGAACATCGATTGCAGCGCTACGGCGGCAGTAGAATGAAACGGTACTTACTTTCTGAACACGCCTCGTATTAGATTCTTTTTGTTTTGCAAAAATGATTATGTATTAATTCTGTTGAACAGGTATTATCAAGGGGTGTAGGTTTATCAACGCATTCAGACAGTGAATTAATTACTCAAGCGCTTTGCTTAAATCCACCGGACTCAAATGGAGAATCGAATGGTCCCGACTGGCCAGCACGTATTAAACACTTAATGAGTCTTGCTCCATTATCATATTCCCTTGTATTGATGGAGAGAGATCGAATTTATGGAGTTAGAGATCCGTATGGAAATAGACCATTATGCATCGGGAAAATTGTGCCAATTGACAGTAAGCAAGGTAATTATTGTGAAAGAAAAATTTTCATGTTGTATTTATTATGAGGGTAGTCCAGAAAGTCTGTCACATTTTGATATAAAAAAAACTAAGTACAAGAAAAAAAATTTATTATATACATTTGAAAGTGCAACTAAAATGCTTTTTTTTTGTACATAATCACCAAACAAATTAAGACACTTATCACAGCGGTGAACTAATTTTGAAATGCTGGCGTCATAAAAGTCTACCACCTGTAATTTTAACCAGCTATTCACACCCTCCTGCAGCTCCGCGTTATCGTCAATGCGCTGCGTCGCAAGCCATGTCTTCATTGTCAGGAACAAGTGATAATCGCTGGGCGCAAGGTCCGGACTGTATGGCAGATGTGGGAAAACCTCCCATTAGAAAGCACCCAGGACTTCTCGTGTTCGATTTGCCGTGTGTGGTCGGGCATTGTCATGCAAAAAGATAATTTTTCCAGTCAACTTTCCTCTGCGCTTGTTTTGGATCACTCTTCTTAACTTTTCAAGTGTTTCTCAATTGGTTTATTGTTTTTAGCCAACAAAAACCGTATTATCGGCCATACTTCACAACTGGCGGGATTTTGAATTGCGGCACACATTTTAAATTGTTGTTGAAAAACAACGAAGAGCGACACAGACCTCTCGCTAGCACTGCTGGATAGCCACTGAACGGAGAAACGCCGCGGCACCAAAATGGCCACGATAGCTCTGCCCCTAGCGACTACAACGCAAAACGTGACAGACTTTCTGGACTGCCCTCGTACATTGGTGTTGTGTTTTTTAGTCTAATGGTAATTTTCAAAGGTCATTGTATACAAGTGGACACACAAAAGAAACCGGAATAATTTTTTAAAAGTATCTGTTAATGTGTCGGTGCATTTGTCCCTAATTGGAGATCAAAAACCAGTTGAGGAAAGATCATATGGGACTCTCCTAAGCAGTGGATTTTATGCATAGCCTGCTAATTTAGCGTCTTGTAGAATTTTTATTTAGTCGTTCAACTCGAAAATGTGGTATGAAGAAATTAGTACAGATCTTTCCTCTTTCCTCCTACAGTTCACAATATGGCTCTAGGGTAATAAAGGTTGGAGTCCACTGACCTAAACAACAACATTGGTGATATCAACCTTTTGGATATATAGGCAAGAGTGGTGATGTCATTTGTTGCAGATGCCAGATGACCAGAAAAACAAAGGCTAAAATAGCAGCCTTGAGAATTGTATAAAAACTATTTGTATGTAATTTTAGAATAAATAAATATTGTGAAATTAACGCTATACTAACACTTGATGGAATTTTTTTGCATGCATTTGTTTAACATAGTTTTATTTTTGCAGATAATGAAGGTGAAGAAGGTTGGGTAATATCATCAGAATCTTGTGGATTTCTGTCGATTGGTGCTCGATATGTAAGAGAAGTTTATCCAGGAGAAATCGTGGAAATAACCAAAAAAGGAATCAAGACAGTAACGATAGTTGAACGACCTGATAACAGACCTCAAGCTTTTTGTATATTTGAATACGTTTATTTCGCAAGAGCTGACAGTATTTTTGAAGGTATAATTTTATAATTTATATAATTTTTTCTCTAATGTGTGTATGTTGCAATCTGTTCAATTTAGAACAATAAGCAACCCCATGACCCAATGAGATGAGGATGTTATGTATGCCATGTAAATTAGGTGTATTCTTGTACAGACTCAGGCTGACCATTTCTGAGAGAGTATGGTTAAGTGACACCTGACGATCAAATTACTCCAGTAACTACTATCTTAGTCGTTTGGACGTTCAGTTGACAGAATGTATCTTATGGGAATCGTCACTGCTATTATCACAACTAAAAACATCAATTAAAGGCATCTGGATGCGGATATAAATACAGTTTTTAAACCTCTGTAGAACACGTATTTTTACTTTCTCTTGCCTATATGAATATATAGGAAGGAAAGTATTGTTTTCATGTCGATTTTTCGAAATAGAGTTTTCACCGGATCTATACGTTTTCAGACCCCCCCTGAACCCAAAAAACATGTTTTTAGCGATTGGTCTGTGTGTGTGTGTGTGTGTGTGTGTGTGTGTGTGTGTGTATACGAAATATCTCAAGAACGGAACATTGTACGAACTTGAAACTTGAAACTTAAGTTACATACCACTACCAGACCCAACACAAACATTTTTATTAAAATGGGTCGACCGGAAGTAGTAGTTTATTCGTGTAATTTTTCACTTTTTTGCGATTTTCTCAAAAACTTGTGCTATGATTTTTTTAAAAATCGCCTGGTTTACTCAATTTTTTATTCTCTACAAGATAGGGTAGGCGCCATGTTTGCTAAAATTCTTGGTGAGTCTGTTTTCACGTAAAGAAATTGTTTTTTTTAAGATTACGACTTTAATATAAATTTTAACGCAAAACGTTATATAATAAAAGTTGTAGAGAATTTAAAAACGCAAAACGTTATATAATAAAAGTTGTAGAGAATTTAAAATGCTACAACTTTTATTTTAAACATTTTTTTGTATATCGCTTAGTTTAGCGGTAATTAGCAATTTTTGGTTTTTTCTCATGAAAACGTGTGAAAAATCGATTTTTTAAAGATTTCAACCTTATTATGCATTTTACGACAAAAGTGTGTTTAATCAATTTTATAGGATATAAAAGATCTACAATTTTTATTTAAAGCATTTTTCTCTACAGAGCCTAGTTTAGCGTGAAACAGTGATTTTCCGTATTTTTAAGCCAAACTGAGGTTGATTTTCATTTTGCATCTTTATATAAATGATTAAAATTAGGTTATGTATTTTGAGGTTAGTTTTTCGTTTATTTCTAATGTTTTATGACGAATGTTACGTTATATTGTTAATTATTTGCATTTGCAAGAGAAAGTTGTGTGAGTGTTTCACACCAGATTTTTTAAGGTATAATAACAATTCAAGTTTTGTTTGACAGAAAAAAAATTATGTATTAATAGAGTGTTAAATAAATTGTAAAAATTAAAAAAAAACTATAAAAACGATAAAAATTTGAAATCTACCAACTGTACCATGATCTACTGTAGTCATGAATGACCAAGTGTTGATAGGATTTAAAAAAAAAATTGAAAAATCTGTTATTTATGTTGTTTAGGTCAGATGGTATATTCTGTTAGAATGCAATGCGGAAGACAATTAGCAAAAGAAACACATGTTGATGCTGACATTGTCAGTTCAGTACCTGAATCAGGAACACCAGCTGCTCATGGATTCTCAAGAGAGGTAATCAATTGTGTATAACCCTACTGTAGATTTATTTTACAATTAAGTGTAGCTATACGAGGTGTGCTGCCCATAACAGACAGGTGGAGTGTCAAATTAGTTACACTCAATCTGTTCGTTGCTGGGCTAAAATAAATACAGGGCGTTTCAAAATGTTCTTCGGGGTTACGAAAATTCACTACAAAAAAACTATTCCACTTACCTAAATGAAAGTTGTACGTGCAGATGCAGGGATTCAAACAGTTTTTTTTAACATCTATAAATGTTCAATGTGTGCTCCTTTGGTGACACGGCATACGTCAACACGAAAGTCTAGCTCTTGCCAAACACGCCCTAACATGTCTCTTTCGATAGAGTTGACCGCATTGATTATGCGATCCTTCAGCTCAGCGATATCGTTCGGCATTGGTGGCTTGAAGACCTTGTCTTTCACATAGCCCCAGAGAAAGAAGTCACATGGCGTGAGGTCTGGTGATCTTGGTGGCCACAGCAAAAGTTGTTGGTCTTCCTCAGACGCGCGTCCTATCCAGCGTCGAGGCAGTGTTGTGTTAAGGTACCGTCGAACCTCGTTATGAAAATGGGCAGGACAACCGTCTTGCTGGAAAATGAAGTCATTTAATAGCTGAGGCATAAGCCATAATTGCACCATGTCCAGGTACGTCATGCCGTTTACTGTCGTTTCTGCAAAAAAGAACGGCCCATACACTGCCTCACGAGAGATCGCGCAAAAAACGTTTACTTTCAGAGAATCCCTAACGTGTTCCACATAAGCGTGTGGGTTTTCACTTCCCCAAACTCGCACGTTATGACGATTTACTTTGCCGCTGATATGAAACTTAGCTTCATCGCTGAAAATTATCTTCTCTAGAAAACCTTCATCCAATGACACCTTTTGCTGTAACTCTAAACAAAAATGGAGCCTACGTGTTTTATCTCCATCAGATAGATGCTGCAGTAATTGAAGATGGTACGGTTTGAATAATAAACGTTTACGGAGAACTCGCCACACTGTTGTTTTCGGAATTCCTAACTCTCTGCCTGCAGACGCAGTCGATTTTGACGGGCTGCGAATAAAACTTGCAAGCACACTGTCAACACTGGCATCTGAGGTTGATGGACGACCAGTTGATTTCCGCTTGCACAAGCAACCAGTTTCGCTGAATTGTTTGTACCATGCACGAATTGAATTGTCACTTGGTGGATCCTTATGAAATTTCAACCGAAACGCACGTTGCACAGTAATTACCGACTTTGACGAGTGAAATTCTAAGACACAAAACGACTTCTCGCTTCCCGTGGCAGCCATTTTCTCTACTGTCTACACCTAGCGGGCAGACGGTCAACTAACTGCCCAGTACCCGTGGAAAAAAACTGTTTGAATTGCTCTTTCGTACAGTACTTGTTTCATTCTTGTAAGTGGAATAGTTTTTTTGTAATGAATTTTCGTAACCCCGAAGAACATTTTGAAACGCCCTGTAGTTCTGTTTCTTTTCACATGTTCAGCCAATTAAATGACTGAATCATTTAAGAACAGAAGAGGTAGAGGTGTAAAAGACACTAATCAGAGTTACCTCCTCTGAAAGTAATGAATTTCATTATACAGCCAGACCCTGTGATGAATGAAATGAAGGTGTCATTTACAGAGCAGAAAATATGTGCTTTTCAGAGGGCCCGGCATGCTGATAAGCATACTTTTCCACTCAGTGAGTTGTGGCAATGGTAAACCACCTCACTCCTCGTTTTACTTAGTAAAACCTCTACTGGTTCAAACCAGCCTTTCGGCTGATGACCTAAACAACAACAATACAAGGTGTGATAAAAAAATATACGTTGAATAATTTTATTACAAAGTAATGAGTTTACATCAAACTTGAATCAATCTCCTTTAACTCTTTAACTACTGATTTATTACAGGAAAGAAAACTTGCACAGACTAGTTATTTTCATAAGACTTTGTCATGCCATGATAAAGCTACACTTCATAGTTTTTCTTGTATTTTTCATGTTTTTTGCAACTTTTATATTTATGTGTTTGTTATAAAATAAGTTATATTTAAAATTTGCAAGAATGTGATAACAATCAATATACTATACATCTTTCTGCCAAAGGTTGTTGACAGTGACAGAATTAATTGTGTTCTATAGTTAAATTAAATTCCTGCAAAAATTCTTTGTTATTATCCTCATTATCACCCTTCTTTGTCAGATACTTACTTATTTCTTTCATCTGTGCAAATTTTTAAAAACCCACCCTCTTTTTACTTTCTCTTGCCTATATGAATATATAGGAAGGAAAGTATTGTTTTCATGTCGATTTTTCGAAATCGAGTTTTCACCGGATCTATACGTTTTCAGACCCCCTGAACCCAAAAAACATGTTTTTAGCGATTGGTCTGTGTGTGTGTGTGTGTGTGTGTCTGTGTGTGAACAGAATATCTCAAGAACGGAACATCGTACGAACTTGAAACTTGAAACTTAAGTTACATACCACTACCGGACGCGACACGAACATTTTCATCAAAATCGGTCAACCGGAAGTAGTAGTTTATTCGTATAATTTTTCAGTTTTTTGCGATTTTCTCAAAAACTGGTCCTACGATTTTTTTTAAAATCGCCTATTTTACTCAATTTTTTATTCTCTACAAGATAGGGTAAGCGCCATGTTTGCTGAAATTCTCGGTGAGGCTGTTTTCACGTAAAAACGTTGTTTTTTTTAAGATTACGGCTTTAATATAAATTTTAGCGCAAAAACTTATATAATAAAAGTTGTAGAGAATTTAAAAACCTACAACTTCTGTTTCAAACATTTTTTTGTATAACGCTTAGTTTAGCGGTAATTTGCGATTTTCTGTTTTTTTTTTTCTCACGAAAACGTGAAAAAATCGATTTATTTAACATTTCGGTCTTAGTATGCATTTTACGACAAAAGTGTATATAATAAAAGTTATAGAAAATTAAAAGATCTACAACTTTTGTTTAGAGCATTTTTCTCTACAGAGCCTAGTTTAGCGTGAAAGCGTGATTTTCCTTATTTTTAAGCCAAACTGAGTTCGATTTTCATTTTGCGTCTTTCACTCATGATTAAAATAAGGTTCTGTTTTTGAGGTTAGTTTTTGTTTATTTCTAATATTTTATTAATAATGTTAGGTTTATTATTAATTATTTGCATTGGCAAGAGAAAGTTGTGTGAGTGTTTCACACCAGATTTTTATTTAGTTATATTGTTTGGTAAAGAAATGTTCTGCAGTTTCAGTTGGTCCAGATTTGATGCATCAGTAGAGTATTAACTCATTTTAAAGCCAATAGAATGCGGAACAGAGTACTTCTCCTGCAAAGTTTGAACATGAGTTTACATGACTTTATGGCTCTCGGCATGAAAGTGCCGTCGCATATATAGGGTGATTCAAAAAGAGCGCCGGTTTTGATATATCAAATTAAGAGATTTATTTTATTGAAAAACTGAAAATAAATACATCAACAAGTTCATCTTACCTTCCGATTTTATGTATGAAAAATGATGTCATGCATGTGTCCTCCTCTACTGCGCTGGCACGCATCAACTCTGTCCATGAAATTGGATATTACTGCACGACAAGTTTCGACTTCCATTTGCCCGATAACCCGTCGAATTTCCTCCTTCAAGTCATTGATGTTTCGGGGTTTATTGGCATACACCAATGACTTCAGATGACCCCAAAGATGAAAGTCACAAGGCGTCAATTTTGTTTGCGAAGGTGTCATCATCCTGCCGTTTTCTCAATACCCAGTCAACAAACTGTCGTCTCTTCTGGTGGTCTGCCACTTTCAAATGTTGCGTCAACTGAATTTTATACGGGTGATATTGGAGATCGTACCGAAGAATTCTCCGTACAGAAGAACATCGTAAACCCAATTGTTGAGAACGGCGACGTATTGATTTTGCTGGGCTAACAGCCACACTGTCACGAACCAACGCAACGTTCTGCTCAGTTCGGCCAGAACGACGACGTCCAGAACTTTTAAGGTCGACTGTTGAACCCGTCTTAAAAAACTTTTTCATGAGCCTGCGAACTGTTGATTCATTCGGTGCTTCATTACGTCCTAGAGTACCGCGAAGTCGCCTGACAGTAGCCGCATAACTCTCTCCACTCTGGTAAAATGTTTTGACGATTAACACTCGTTGTGCAATAGTAAACTTCTCCATGGTTAGACACAGACTGCGAGAGTACTACACTGCGAACAAGAGAAACTACAACTGAATCGTCAATCGGAATGTTCTCTGAAATAGAAATGAGGTCTAACAATGTTGCCAACCGATAAACAAAAATTTACCAGCCGTTTAAAAACCGGCGCTCTTTTTGAATCACCCGTTACAAGACAGCAGTCCTCAAAGGGTTAAAATACTCTCTTTGTCTAGCAATGCACTTATTCTAACGTAGATGCCATGATTGGAAGAATTTCTGTTAGGCTTCTTTCAGAAGGGCCTTCAGCTGCTATGTTGTGGCCCTCTCAATGTCAGGAATGGTATCAGAAGTTTTAGAATTTTATAAGAAACTTATTTCAATATCGCTTTCATCCTCCGCAGGGTCGTATGATTCATCAATGTCCGTGTCATCTGATTCCGACCTAGAATCTTCTGCAGAACAATCTAATGCATCTCTAGACATCATTTCATGAAATGTATAATAGCAAAATAACAGTAAAACACATACAATGCAAACAACGTCGGTACTCAGTAGTAGACGCTACGGTTCGATGTCGCGCATTAAGTAGTGGTCGATAGTTTCGTTGATATATCAATCAGAAAATACTTATCGATTTGGTCAACTATTGCTGTAGGTAAACAAAGAACAAAGTGAACTAAATAACAGTGAAAACAGGAAACGGATAGCATACGGGTAGCCACATTTATAACAATGTGAAAGTAGCAAACGTATGAGATACGTTTGCCATCTAGGGATGTATATTGCCATGCCCATATGACATACATTTGCCGTCACTCGGTGTATATCATCACGACCGTATCACGTACGGTTGTCGCCTCGAAAGTGTTAACTACGTGCTAATGCAAGATGTGAGGAGCAAATAAAAATTAATAAAATTGATTACTGATTTGTTATTTGTCTTTTTTTTCATTTATAGTCTGGAATACCATTCGCTGAAGTATTATGCAAGAATCGTTACGTTGGACGAACTTTTATTCAACCAAGTACTAGATTAAGACAATTAGGTGTAGCTAAAAAATTTGGTGCATTATCTGAGAATGTCAGAAATAAAAAATTAATCCTAATTGATGATTCAATTGTACGAGGAAACACAATTGGACCTATTATTAAATTACTGCGAGATGCTGGTGCGAAAGAGGTGAGTTAAAATAACCGATCTATGTAATTATATGTAATTATAATGTATGAGGGTTATCCAGAAAATAACCTCCGTTTTGAAATAAAAAGTAAATGAGTGAAGATACAAAAACTTTATTATATACGTATTAAAACTACAGTTTTTCTCTATTTTTCGAAATAGTCGCCAAACAGATTCAAGCACTTGTACCTTGGAACAGTCTTTGAAATACACTCTGCATAAAAATCTGCCGCCTGTGAATGTAGCCAACCATTCATGGCGTTTTGAAGCTCTTCGTCATTGGCGAACCGCTGAGATGCAAGCCACCACTTCATGTTCGGGAACAGGTGAAAGTCACTAGGAGCCAAGTCCGGGCTGTATGGGGGATGATCGAAAATGTCCCGTTTAAACTTGGCCAAATGAACTTTTGGCGTTTTGAAGCTCTTCGTCATTGGCGAACCGCTGAGATGCAAGCCACCACTTCATGTTCGGGAACAGGTGAAAGTCACTAGGAGCCAAGTCCGGGCTGTATGGGGGATGATCGAAAATGTCCCGTTTAAACTTAGCCAAATGAACTTTTGGCCAAGTTTGAATGGGACGTTTTCGATCATCCCCCATACAACCCAGACTTAGCTTCTAGTGACTTTCACCTGTTCCCGAACATGAAGTGGTGGTTTGCATCTCAGCGGTTCGCCAATGATGAAGAGCTTCAAAACGCTGTGAATCTTGGATTTTATTTTAAACAGGGTCTCATTGCAATAGGTCATTTTGGGTTGGACAACTGTTTTATAGTGTTTTAATTTAGATTGAATTGAGAGGAATTTTTTCTTATATGTGTTTTTCACCATCTTATAGGTGCTGTTTATCTTGGCTGTTCTTTCAGCCCAATTTATTGCCTCATTATTATTTTTAGTGATTATTTCCCCTAGATAATTAAATTTCTCAACTAATCCCACTTTGTTGTCATTTATCATTATGTGTTTAGATTTGTCCTCTCCTAAATTCATTATTTTAGTTTTTTCATACGATATTTTGAGTCCTATCTTTCCTGCTATATCTTCTAGAGATTTAACTTGGGAAATGGTTCCCTCTACATTTGTTGCTAGTAGCGCTAGATCGTCTGCAAATCCCAGATAACTAAATCTCAATCCTTTGTTCTTTCTTCCTAATACCACTGTGGGAGGATTGATTCTCTGCCACTCTCTCATTATATACTCTAGTGGACAGTTAAACAGTATTGGAGACAGTCCATCTCCCTGTCTTAATCTGTTGTGATGTTAAATTCTTTGGACAGTTCTCCTCTAAATCGTATTTTGGATTTGGTATCTTTTAGTGTCAACTGGATTAGTTTGATCAATTTCGGGTGTAATCTCAAATTTCTTAATATTTTTAGCATGGAATTTCTGTGTATACAATAGTAAGCCTTTTTAAAGTCGATGAATGAAATCACCATATTCTTCAATTGTTTCATTTTCTTGTGATTATCAATTATTTATATTATTGTATTTTTGGATAAATTGTAATTTATATTAATAATAAATTATTTGCAGGTACATGTCAGAATCGCATCTCCACCACTCCAGTACCCTTGTTATATGGGTATTAATATACCTACACGAGAAGAATTAATTGCTAATAAATTAGATAACATCAAATTAGCAAAACATACAGGTTAGTATTAATTATGTTATTTTTATTTATTACTATTTTTATTACCTATTTTATGATATCGTTAATAGTAGATGTTAATAAATACAAAGGTCATTCAAATATAAACCGGAATCTTCATTGTTGGACTCGTGTAGTGACCTGAGCAGTGTGGCATGCCGGGGACGGGGATGGAGAGGGGATAGCAATGCCTACCACCCTCACACTATGGTGCACAATGCAATATTATTCATTTTCTTATCAACAAAGGTTTGCAATTTTTTTTAATTTTTTTTACTTTCTCTTGCCTATATGAATATATAGGAAGGAAAGTATTGTTTTCATGTCGATTTTAACAAATCCACTCTTACCGGATCTCCACGTTTTCAGACCCCCCTGAACTAAAAAAAAAAATGTTTTTAGCGATTGGTCTGTGTGTGTGTGTGTGTGTGTGAACAGAATATCTCAAGAACGGAACATCGTACGAACTTGAAACTTAAGTTCCATACCACTACCGGACCCGACATGAACATTTTCATCAAAATTGGTCAACCGGAAGTAGTAGTTTATTCATGTAATTTTTCACTTTTTTGCGATTTTCTCATAAACTGGCTGACTATTCCTGAGAGAGTATGGTTAATTGAACCCCAACCATCAAAATACACCGGTAACCACAGTCTAGTATTCAAATCCATATAAAAGTAACTACCTTTACTAGGATTTGAACCAGGAACCTTTGTCTCCGAAAATCAGCTGATTTTGGCGATGACTGTACCTCTAGACCAACCCGGTGGGTTAAACTAAAAAATCTGGTGTGAAACACTCACACAACTTTCTCTTGCCAATATAAATAATTAACAATAAACCTAATATTAGTAATAAAACATTAGACATAAACAAAAAAACTAACCTTAATAAACATAACCTAATTTTAATCATGAGTGAAAGACGCAAAATGAAAATCAACCTCAGTTTGGCTTCAAAATACAGAAAATCACTCTTTCACGCTAAACTAGGCTCTGTAGAGAAAAATGTTTTAAATAAAAGTTGCAGATCTTTTAATTTTCTATAAATTTGATTATATACACTTTTATTATAAAATGCATACTAAGGCCGAAATCTTAAAAAAATCGATTTTTCTCACGTTTTCGTGAGAAAAAAACAGAAAATTGCTAATTACTGCTAAACTAAGCGTTATACCAAAAAATGTTTGAAATAAAAGTTGTAGGTTTTTAAATTCTCTACAACTTTTATTATATAAATTTTTTCGCTAAATTGCATATTAAAGCCGTAATCTTAAAAAAACTTTGTTTTTACGTGAAAACAGCCTCACCCAGAATTTCAGCAAACATGGCGCCTACCCTATCTTGTAGAGAATAAAAAATTGAGTAAATGAGGCCATTTTAAAAAAAATCGTAGGACCAGTTTTTGAGAAAATCGCAAAAAAGTGAAAAATTACACGAATAAACTACTACTTCCGGTTGACCGATTTTGATGAAAATGTTTGTGTCGGGTCCGGTAGTGGTATGTAACTTAAGTTTCAAGTTCGTACGATGTTTCGTTCTTGAGATATTCTGTTCACACACAGACCAATCGCTAAAAACATGTTTTTTGGGTTCAGGGGGTCTGAAAACGTATAAATCCGGTGAAAACTTGATTTCGAAAAATCGACATGAAAACAATACTTTCCTTCCTATATATTCATATAGGCAAGAGAAAGTAAAAATGGCCGACGAAATATATAACAAAGCTACGAGAGCAAGTATTGGCAACGTTGCTGGCAAGTCATTGGCTAGCTATAAAGTGGGTAGGGGGGGGCAGAGCTCATCACCCTTGTTAAATAGCATAGTCAGAGTTATCTCCTCTGAAAGTAATGAATTTCACTATAAAACCAGTCCCTGTGGTGAATGAAGTGAAGGTGTAATTTGCAGGTGGAAAGTAGATGCTTTTCAGAGGGCCTGGCATACTGATAAGCTTATTACTCAGTGAGGAAGTCATGGTTAACCACTCACTCCTCGTTTTACTTAGTAAAGCATCTAGAGGTCCAAACCAGCCTTTTGACTGTTAACCTAAATAACAAAGTATTAGTTTAATTATTATAATGTTGTTTTTGTTAGAATTACATGTTTCTAAATTAAATTTATTTGTGTTAACAGGAGCAGATAGTCTTGCGTATTTATCAGTAGAAGGATTAAAGTTAGCTGTCAGAGAAAATATAACAAATAAAGACAACAGTTCTCTTGGACATTGCACAGCTTGTCTCACTGGAGAGTACCCGTCAGAACTAGATTGGTGATGATCTTCGTAAACAACTTAATTAATTTTTTACGACATAATTTATTTTTAAAACAGATTTGTAAATATAGAGATTAAGTTCCTTTGTATAAAAGGATTAAGTATGATAAGTTTTGAAAAAAATAAAAATTAAAAAAAATATTAAGGCTTTCTTTATACAGAGGTATTAAAATAAACAGTTAAGTTGATGTCTTTATAGTGTAGTGGGTAGTACGCTAACTATAGGGTGATTCAAAATGAGCGCCGGTTTTGATATATCAAATTAAGAGATTTATTTTATTGAAAAACTGAAAATAAATACATCAACAAGTTCATCTTACCTTCCGATTTTATGTATGAAAAATGATGTCATGCATGTGTCCTCCTCTACTGCGCTGGCACGCATCAACTCTGTCCATGAAATTGGATATTACTGCACGACAAGTTTCGACTTCCATTTGCCCGATAACCCGTCGAATTTCCTCCTTCAAGTCATTGATGTTTCGAGGTTTATTAGCATACACCAATGACTTCAGATGACCCCAAAGATGAAAGTCACAAGGCGTCAAGTCACACGACCTTGGTGGCCATTGATGGTCGGAATTACGAGAAATGATGTGATCCTGGAACCGTTCACGGAGCAACAACATTTTATACGGGTGATATTGGAGATCGTACCGAAGAATTCTCCATACAGAAGAACATCGTAAACCCAATTGTTGAGAACGGCGACGTATTGATTTTGCTGGGCTAACAGCCACACTGTCACGAACCAACGCAACGTTCTGCTCAGTTCGGCCAGAACGACGACGTCCAGGTCGACTGTTGAACCCGTCTCAAAAAACTTTTTCATGAGCCTGCGAACTGTTGATTCATTCGGTGCTTCATTACGTCCTAGAGTACCGCGAAGTCGCCTGACAGTAGCCGCATAACTCTCTCCACTCTGGTAAAATGTTTTGACGATTAACACTCGTGCAATAGTAAACTTCTCCATGGTTAGACACAGACTGCGAGAGTACTACACTGCGAACAAGAGAAACTACAACTGAATCGTCAATCGGAATGTTCTCCGAAATAGAAATGAGGTCTAACAATGTTGCCAACCGATAAACAAAAATTTACCAGCCGTTTAAAAACCGGCGCTCTTTTTGAATCACCCGTTACAACACAGAGGTCCTGGGTTTGATTCCCGGCTAGAGCTGGTAATTTCCTTCACCAGTCATAACCACTGTAGTTGTAAATAACCCACCTGTTGTTGCACCTTTAAATAAACAAAAGAAAATCTGGTGTGAAACACTCGCACAACTTTCTCTTGCCAATGCAAATAATTAACAATAACATTATTAACAATAAAATTTTTTATTAATTAACAATAAAACATTATAAATAAACAAAAAAACAACTTCAATAAACATAACCTAATTTTAATCATGACTGAAAGATGCAAAATGAAAACCAACCTAAGTTTGGCTTAAAAATACGGAAAATCACTCTTTCACGCTAAACAAGACTCTGTAGAGAAAAACGCTCTAAATAAAAGTTATAGATCTTTAATTTCCTATTAATGTGATTATTTTTTTTTTGTTTTCGTAAAATGTATAATAATAATAAGGCTGAAATCTTTAAAAAAATCTATTTTTGACACGTTTTCATGAGAAAAAAAATAGAAAATTGCTAATTACCGCTAAACTAAGCATTATACAAAAAAGTGTTTGAAATAAAAGTTGTAAGTTTTAAAAATTTTTACAACACTTATTAAATACATTTTTGTGCTGAAATGCTTATTAAAGCAGGAATCAAAATCGGTAAAAAATGGGATTTTTTAAGATTGTGGCCTTCGTATGTATTTTACGACCAAATGTATATAATCTAAGCCACATGAATTAAAGAAATCAACATCTTATTTTCAAGGATTTTTTCTACAGAGCGTAATTTAACGTCAATTAGTAATTTTCCGTCATTCACTCAAGATTAAAATTAGTTTGTTTTTCATTTTACATTGTTTACTAATGGTTAAATGTAGTTTATAGTTTTAATTATTTACATTACTCACTGGGTTGGTCTTTTCGGAGACGAAGGTTCCTGGTTCAAATCCTAGTAAAGGTAGTTACTTTTATACGGATTTGAATGCTAGACAGTTGTTACCGGTGTACTTTGATGGTTGGGATTCAATTAACCATACTCTCTCAGGAATGGTCAACCTGAGTCTGTACAAGACTACACTTCATTTACACGTCATACACATCATCCTCATTTCATTGGGTCATGGAGTTGCTTATTGTTCTGAATTGAACAGATTGCAACGTACACACATTAGGGATTAAAAAAAAAGAAAAATTATTTACATTGGCAAGAGAAAGTTGTAAAAGTGATTCACAATAGATGTTTTATCATGTATCCTTAGAGTATACTAAATGGAGACAATATTGCCTAGTTCCTGTGTATTACAACTGCTGCAAGTCAATACGCTATCTGTCTCTTTCTAACACATCTCTTATCTCCTCATTCACTCTTGCCCTGCCATACGCATACTCAGATCATTGCCCCGCCCCATGTATGATTTTTTTTTTGCTTTTATTTGTTATCGGGAACTGTACATTGTTGACAACTACCCAATTTGATCGCCGCTTTTTACTGTATATATATATTTTTTTTTGACGTGGATTACATATGAGTTTAAACAGGGACCCCCAGTAGAGTTTGTTCATGGAGGGCTGTCAACTGGTCACCATACAAAGTTGCTTGCCCAACCGGTGTTACTTACACAATACACATTACAAATAATAGCAACTTTCTATCAGCTGACTGACTGGGCTGGCCCGAAGGCCCTATGTATAAGTTGAAAATGTTTGTGTAGAAGACATAGAGCGCTCAATTGTGCAAGAGAGACAAACTGTTTTTGAATTTTATTCTTTCTGGCCGCACATGTTGCCTCCATATAGAATATTCAAAGCATGTATCCCATCAGTAATTAGTTGATCTCTGTACAAACAAAGCCTCAATATTACAATAATATTTTCTTTTTGTAAAAATGTTTTTTATATAATGAGCTTTAGTAATATAATTATTATATAATTAAAGATAAGTTAATATAGATTTTACTACATCTAAAATAATGATTAAACTATTAGTAAATATAAGAAAATATTTTGTTTTTGTAATTAATTTAATAGTTTTATATAAGACAACATAAAAATTAATTTATTAACTGCAATTAATTAGTTGAATGCCGCAAAGCATTAGGTAAGCCGTCTGCACAAGACATATAATAATGAGTTAACTTTCACCAGGGGCCGCAAGGAAAAATTACAAAATATAACCAATAAAACATCTTTTTTTTTTATCTTGTAAGGCCCATTGGACCACTTTAGTCAAATAATATCAGTTCCTCAATTTCCTCCTAATCCTCTCCCAGTAGTTCTTCATTCTCTGGGATCTAGCAGCCCGTTCAGCATCTGAAAAAACTCTAGGGTTCTGTATTTTTCTAACCGTTTCTTTGAACCTGATATTTGTGTGTTTGATCGCTTTCAGGTTATTGGATTTTTTTTCAAGGTCCTCCAATGTTAGGTTCAGCTCCACTAAGTCCTTCATCACTTGACGAATCCAAGCCAGCCCCGACTTAAGGTCCCACGTATATTCTATTAGTTGTCTGAGGATTCTTGTTTGTGGAGTTCTTATGATGTGTCCAAGGAAAAAGATCCGTTTTTTTTGCATTGTTTCTGTTACAGGTTCAATGTCTCTGTAAACTTCTCTGGTTGGTAAAACCAGCCAGATACCATCTCTGAACATTCGTTTTCCAATGCAGGTTCTTAGCATCCTTCTTTCCAGCATCTGAATTTTTTGAATCCTGTTTCTCTTAGTCAGCCTCGCCAGGGTTTCGCTGCAATAAGTAACCTCTGGTTGCACACAGTTCTATAATGCCGTATTTTAGTGCCGGTGGACAAATATCTGAGATGTTCTCAGGTGATTAGAGATGTTCTCGTGATATTTTAGTTGAAGTAAAATGTAAACAGAATATGCCAATTATCTTAATACAATTACATATATTTATTTTTTACTTAAAATAGATTTAGCTTTAAGTATTTATCAACTTAAAAATCTTAAGTTATTTATTGTGTGTTTTTTCCGTATGTAATACATAATACGTATTAGATTTTATGTATTATTATGTATTGTTTTTTTTGGATGGAAAGATGTTGAAATATTTTTGTTATATTTACGGTAATAAATAAAATTAATGTACAAGTAAATTTAATTTAATTTTTTAATAAATTGTATGGTTTTTTTTTTATTTTAAAATATATTTTATTTTTATAAATTTATTGTTTGTTTATTTAAACAGTTTACCTTTAATTTTTTTTTAAATACAGTGCAACCTCATTTATTCAGACTGACTAAGGCCAAAGACAATCCGGAAAATTGAAAATCCTGATAATATGGGTAATAAGGAAATCAAATCCTTAAATAAGCATACAGTATACACTTTTTTTACTTTCTCTTGCCTATATGAATATATAGGAAGGAAAGTATTGTTTTCATGTCGATTTTTCAAAATCAAGTTTTCACCGTATCTACACATTTTCAGCCCCCTGAACCCAAAAAATATGTTTTTAGCGATTGGTCTGTGTGTGTGTGAACAGAATATCTCAAGAACGGAACATTGTACGAACTTGAAACTTAAGTTACATACCACTACCGGACCCGACAAACATTTTCATCAAAATCGGTCAACCAGAAGTAGTAGTTTATTCGTTTAATTTTTCACTTTTTTGCGATTTTCTCAAAAACTGGTCGTACGATTTTTTTAAAAATCGCCTCATTTACTTAAATTTTTATTCCCTACAAGATAGGGTAGGCACCATGTTTGCTGAAATTCTTGGTGAGGCTGTTTTCACATAAAAAAAGTTTTTTTTTGTTAAGTTTACGGCTTTAATATGCATTTTAGCGCAAAAATTTATATAGTAAAAGTTGTAGAGAATTTAAAAACCTACAACTTTTATTTCCAAATTTTTTTTGTATAAAGCTTAGTTTAGCAGTAATTAGCGTAATTTATAGTAAATTAAAAGATCTACAACTTTTAGTTAGATCATTTTTCTCTACAGAGCTTAGTTTAGCGTGAAAGAGTGATTTTCCGTATTTTTAACCCAAACTGAAGTTGATTTTCATTTTACCTCTCACTCATGATTAAAATTAGGTTATATTTATTGAGGTTATTTTTTTGTTTATTTCTAATGTTAGGTTTATTATTAATTATATTTGCATTGGCAAGAGAAAGTTGTGCGAGTGTTTCACACTAGATTTTTTTCTTACAGCGAATCATATTTTCCATTAAAATGTTGTAGGACCTATATATTTTTACCCAAAACTAGAGAAAAATTTTCATTATCAGCTGGTTGACATATCTCAATTTTCACAAAATGTGACATAGTATGTCACATTTAAGTAAAGAGGTATATTATACCTCTTTACCCAGAGACCACAGTATATAGTAATTCCGGGATAGATGGCACACATTTTCTAAATCGTCAATATATAAAGTCTCATGATGCTTTTATGGTTCTAATTATATTTTACAGGAAAATTAACAAGTTTACTTTGACATAATAATATTGTTGAAATTTTAAATTTAACTTTTGGACAAAATTTTAGACCTTAAAAAAACCTTACATTGTGGCATCTATCCCTTATGTTACGGGTGACATGCCGCACCTTTACGGGTGATATGCCGCATGCTAAAACAAAGTAAATAATCCTTATTTAAGCAGAAGCTGGTATATATTTATCATAAAAAGCATTTTTGGTTATATAGGGTGATTCAAAAAGAGCGCCGGTTTTGATATATCAAATTAAGAGATTTATTTTATTGAAAAACTGAAAATAAATACATCAACAAGTTCATCTTACCTTCCGATTTCATGTATGAAAAATGATGTCATGCATGTGTCCTCCTCTACTGCGCTGGCACGCATCAACTCTGTCCATGAAATTGGATATTACTGCACGACAAGTTTCGACTTCCATATGCCCGATAACCCGTCGAATTTCCTCCTTCAAGTCATTGATGTTTCGGGGTTTATTGGCATACACCAATGACTTCAGATGACCCCAAAGATGAAAGTCACAAGGCGTCAATTTTGTTTGCGAAGGTGTCATCATCCTGCCGTTTTCTCAATACCCAGTCAACAAACTGTCGTCTCTTCTGGTGGTCTGCCACTTTTAAATGTTGCGTCAACTGAATTTTATACGGGTGATATTGGAGATCGTACCGAAGAATTCTCCGTACAGAAGAACATCGTAAACCCAATTGTTGAGAACGGCGACGTATTGATTTTGCTGGGCTGACAGCCACACTGTCACCAACCAACGCAACGTTCTGCTCAGTTCGGCCAGATCGACGACGTCCAGAACTTTTAAGGTCGACTGTTGAACCCGTCTCAAAAAACTTTTTCATGAGCCTGCGAACTGTTGATTCATTCGGTGCTTCATTACGTCCTAGAGTACCGCGAAGTCGCCTGACAGTAGCCGCATAACTCTCTCCACTCTGGTAAAATGTTTTGACGATTAACACTCGTTGTGCAATAGTAAACTTCTCCATGGTTAGACACAGACTGCGAGAGTACTACACTGCGAACAAGAGAAACTACAACTGAATCGTCAGTCGGAATGTTCTCCGAAATAGAAATGAGGTCTAACAATGTTGCCAACCGATAAACAAAAATTTACCAGCCGTTTAAAAACCGGCGCTCTTTTTGAATCACCCGTTAAATATGTTGTAAGGAAAAGAAACAACGCCAAACTGTTAACACACATTCTATTTTAATGGACACTTGAATTGTAATGACAGCTTAATATAAGACCTATCTACACCTGATTTACTTATCATAATACTTTACTATTTCTATATTACTTCTTGTTAAAGAAGTAATATAACATTATTTTTAAGTTTTTGTCGCAGTCTTTTCATCCAACCTCTTCTTCAGTTGTTCTTGGTTTTCTTTGGAGGTTAGCACAACTGCACCTGTTATTGATTTTCCTTCATTGATAATTGGTACAGGCAAAATACCAGCAAGAAATTTCGATGGTGCTCCTTCAGGTTTAGGCTCAATATTCTCTTTGCAACAACCACGTTGTGAAACAATATCGAGGTATTTCGAAGCACAAGCTGTGGTCAACGACTGAGAATGTGTAGATACACCCTCGGAATTTGTACCATGTTGTCAAAGATAGAGAACACTTTTTTAATTTATTTATTTTTGTTAATTAAGTGTTCTTAGTGGCCGAACCACAAGGTTTGCCCCTGGTTTACGTTCGTAAAAGAAGGCATTTGTATTTTTTAGTATAAACGAAAACGATATCGAATCAATAATTTTTTGGATTCATGTTTTTACAAATAAAGCTAAAATAATTTCTTCACTAAAAAATTGTTTTTATTTTACTAATTAGTGTACAAGAAATATATTGAGCTGACACTAAAAATATATTGTTATTTTTTAAGTTAAAGGTCAATAATTATTTTTTGGATTATCGATGTTTATTTTATGATTGGGGAGTTTAAATCGGTCTTATTTATCTACATAAAATAGGCTGAACACTTAAAAAAAAATTTGCTGAAACATTTAAACAATATAACAAATTATTTAACTAACTTAAAACTTTATTTGATTGGTGCGGCATGTATCCCTTATGGAAAAAATGCGGCATATGTACCGGATTTCATTACGGCATGTATTCCACTTTATAGGGGTGAGACGCCGTGCCTTATAACTCCATGATCTTGACAGCCAAGATGGCTGATTACAACCAACACACTCCTTACAGTATTATTTGTTGCTACAGTCACTTAAACGTTTGGAAAAGCTCGCATTACGAACTAATCGTGAGGCTAAAAAAGTTTTGATGGAAAATCATAGACTTGGTTCACTTATTCCTTTAGAACACATGTAAAACTTAAGTAACCAAAATGAGTCCACAATTACTTTCATCTAGGGTACTACAGTGTGAATACGCGCACCGTAAACCGGACGCTGCAGAAATTAGAGGGGGTGCGCAGTGTATACCGTATGCGGCAACTCTCCCAGATTTACCCTGTCAGTAAATATGACAATTTTACAAGTAAAAGCAATTGGGGTAAAGTAACACAAATAAAATTAGCAAATCAATTTCACTTATATACAACATATAACTTTAATAATATAAAATTAAAATTAAGATAATACTTCCAGTTTCTTTCTTCCACTATTTGAATCTGTATTTAAATGAACATAATACATTACATACATTTTAATAATATATTATAAAACCAATGGGACTTATATAATGCTATAAAACAACAATATTATCGTAAACAATCATCAGTCTGTAATTAAAATAGCAAAACATAAAATACACGTTTATTAATTAAAGTCATGTGACGGAAGTAACAATTTTTTCAACCTCACTGATTTCTTTAGGGCATTTCGCCGTTAAAACATGAGGACCTGATTCGGTAATTAATATATCATCCTCAATTCGAATACCTAGTCCTTTAAATTCTGGTCTAGCTAAATCATTATGGTATGACACATAAATACCTGCGAAAACAAATAAATATTTATTAATTAGTTTTCGATAACTTTTTTTTTGTAATCCCTAATGTTTTTTTTTTTTTTATTTAACTTATTTATTTGCAATCATCAGCCTTACAATGTGGCTTTAAGCAAATCATTATACAAGAACTAAACTGACGTCAGTGAAGTAGACGACAGCCTTTGCTCTCACTTCAACTAAATAAAATTAGAAAATAAAGTTAATAAAAACTAAGAAAAGTTGTAAAGTTACAAAATTAACAAGAACAATGTAAAAGAAGTAAACAAAAAAAATAAAGTAAACAACGCAAAAGAAGTTAACAATAGAAAAGTAAAATAAATAAAATTTTTAAATTTCACTTTAGATTAAAAAGTAGTGATGAAGATGAATGGTGAATTTAATTTCGTGTATGGATTAAAATCGTTGATCTAAGTCAAGGATGTGATGTCTTTAGAAGCGCTTCATTTCCTCACTGTTGTCCTAATTTGTGTACGTTGCAATCTGTTCAATTCAGAACAATAAGCAACCCCATGACCCAATGAGATGAGGATGATGTGTATGACATGTAAATGAGGTGTAGTCTTGTACAGACTCAGGTCGACCATTCCTGAGAGAGTATGGTTAATTGAACCCCAACCATTAAAGTACACCGATAACCACTGTCTAGCATTCAAATCTGTATAAAAGTAACTACCTTTACTAGGATTTGAACGAGGAACCTTCGTCTCCAAAAATCAGCTGTTAAACAGCTGATTTTGGCGACGACTTTACTTCGATAAAAATTAATCCCACTTTTTTGATTTTATAACATACAAGGGGTATTTTTGCTTTCTCTTCCCTATATAAATATATACGAAGGAAAGTATTGTTTTCATGTCGATTTTTCGAAATCGAGTTTTCACCAGATCTACACGTTTTCAGACCTCCTAAACCCAAAAAACAAGTTTTTAGCGATTGGTCTGTGAGCAAGTGAACAGAATATCTCAAGAACAGAACATTGTACGAAGTTGAAACTTGAAACTTAAGTTAGATACCACTAGAAGACCTGACACGAATATTTCCATCAATATCGATCAACCGGAAGTAGTAGTTTATTTATGTCATTTTTCACTTTTTTGCATTTTCTCAAAAACGGCTCGTACCATTCTTTTTAAAATCGCCTCATTTACTACACTTTTTATGCTCTACACGATAGGGTAGGCGCCATGTTTGCTGAAATTCTTGGAGAGATTGTTTAGTCGTAAAAAAATTGTTTTTTAAAGATTTCGACTTTAATATGCATTTTAGCACTAAAAATATGTATAATAAAAGTTGTAGAGAATTTAAAATCCTACAACTTTTATTTCAAACATTTATTTGTATAATGCTTAAATTAGTAGTAATAAGCAATTTTCTGATTTTTTCTCATGAAAACATCTAAAAAAAATCAATTTTTTCAAGATTTCAGCCTTAGTATGCATTTTATAACAAAAGTGTATATAATCAAATTTATAGGAAATTAAAAGATCTACAACTTTAGTTTAGAGCAGTTTGCTCTACAGAGCCTAGTTTAGCGAGAAAGAGCAATTTTCCGTATTTTTAAAATTAACTGAAGTTGACTTTCATTTTGTGTCTGTCACTCATGATTAAAATAAGGTTATTCTTTTTGTTTATTTCTAATATTTCATTTTTAAAGTTAGGTTATATTGTTACTTATTTGCATTGGCAAGAGAAAGTTGTGTGAGTATTTCACCAGATCTTGCACCATGTGACTTCTACCTATTCCCTAAGGTGAAATCTGCATTAAAAGGGACAAGATTTGAGTTTGTGGAAGCTGTAAAAGAGAAACTGGCACTTGTCCTGAAGGAGCTGACACAGAAGATGACTTCCAGCACTGTTTCCAACAATTGAAAATTCGCATGGAGCATTGTAGGGATGGAGAAGGAGTGTATATTGAAGGTGACAATAAGTGATTATGTATAAAATAAAAATAAAATTTTTTACAACATCAGTCTCGTTATTTAATAGCCACACCTTGTATATCAAGAACAAAATAGCATACAAAGTTGTAAAATATTAAGATTACGATTTACTGATACTTGTAAAATACAAAGTTGTAAAATATTAAGATTACGATTTACTGATACTTGTAAAATACAAAGTTGTAAAATATTAAGATTACGATTTACTGATACGTGTAAAATACAAAGTTGTAAAATATTAAGATTACGATTTACTGATACTAGCAAAAGTCTGTCTACGCTAAGAGTACTCCGACGTAGACAACCAGCAACACAAGTGTTCAGTATTACAATGGATTCGAGTGCCCCGTGCCGTCGAGCCTTCTAGAATAGCGATTTCCCGCTTGCGTGGAGTCTCATATTGATCTTACATCGATTGATGCTTCAATTGGCTCTGCGCATGTGTGATCTTTCGTCACGTGGCTCGCGCCCAGCCAGTAGCAAATTTCCCTAATTTCTGGTCCTACCGCCATGCTTCCTTCTCCCCCAAAGCTCTTTCAGTGTAGTTATCTCGCTCAACCGCATCGAACGTGTGGCACTAATCTCTCAACGGACGCTACCTCTTGCGTGGGTTGGCGTCACTTCATTTAACGTTGTGTGCCTTCGATTTCATGTTGCCGTCAATAATCGCAGTTACGGCCCCGATTAACGGATCATGTATTGCTAAATGTGCGTTTAATCAATTAACGATCTATTCATGTTATTATTTGTTCGATTAATTACCGGACTTTGTGAACTTGCGTTATTCCGCGTTACGAACTTGCAAACCACCTTCCCACACTGCAATTACTCGAGTTTCATCAGTGCTTTGTATGTATTATTAACTTATCAGTGTTTATTGGGTGAAATCTGTACAGATCAAGCCGAACTTTTAGCGTACTACAGCGACATCAACGAACGAAGCATCCTGGAAAGTCTACGCACTCAAAATCGAGTAAGTACCGTTGAAATCGTTATTAATTGCAGTGCCATTTACCTGTTTGTGTTACCTTTAACCGCCCAACCTTCCTATTCATTAACGAGCCACGCTTTACGCTTAATGTACGCGTCGAAGCTACATTGCGCCTTTTGTTTCCTGGTGATATTCGATCTCACCACCCTAACGAATTCAAGCAGATGTAGGAATTATACAACAATTTAATTACCGCATCAAACAACAAGTGAGCATGCGCATTAATTAAAAATACGCACAGCATGATCAAAAACAAAATTCCTTATAACACTAATTCGCTCTAAGATTAATATTATAATGAAAACACGTTCAATTCATCTCTGTTAGAAAATATTTTGTAAATCGAACATTAGTTTACCATTAATAACTAAAACTTTTACTATTGTTACTCTTACATTGTTATTTTTCGTTACATTATTTACTATTATTATATCATTATTTATGATTAGTAGGTTTTTAATAAAGACTCAGTTTTATTTTTGGTCACAAGTAATAATAATATAAGACTAATGCGATTGAATTACAGCAAGAGAGATAACAATTCCAGAGATTCGTTGCTTAACATTTCGTATTGTTTACTTCATATCATTAAAATTAATATCTGTGACTAGTTTAATACAACTGTTTGCACTTGCCCATGTTGAACCATTTTTTGTTTTATTAGATATTTTTTGGTATTGTATCGATTCATTTCAATTTTTTTTCGTAGACTGAAGTTGAAAAGTTTTGTAAGGTGTGTTTTGTTAACATGTATGATAGTGAATGTGTTGAGTTTTTGAAACATAAAAGCGGTAAACATTAAAAAGAAGAAAAAAATTGTTTTGTAAATGTAATGGTTAAAATAATTAATGAAGGAGTCTTTATGAAACTACAGTAATTACAAACAATCAGAACGGTATAATTGAAAACGCTTAGAGGATAATATTTATTTTAACTGAATGTAGATATTTTTATGATGGAACGTAGTGCATAACTGTCCGGCGGAGAGGTAGATTCGCGCTAACTAGCGTAAAACTTTCGTTTGCAACCTATAGGCGCTTGCCTCGCGCGGAGTACTCTTACAGTAGATGGACTATAGTAACAGTCAAATAATTTTGGTTTAAAAAAACCTCTTTTTTGGCTTCAAGAGGCCATGAAACATAAAGATTCGTTAAAAATCCAAGTATCTAAAATTTTACACCATTGCAATACATACTCATTAAATACTAAAACAAATTCAATAAAAATTAAAAAAATATTTACCAGGTTCAATGGTTAATACCATACCAGGTTGCATTCGTATATTTCGAGTAATTAAAGCAGTATCATGGACATCCATTCCAAGGTAATGACTAACATGATGAGGACAGAACTCGTAAGCAATCTACAACAAAAATTATTTCTATTCAACACAACCGGAATTGGTTTTTTTTTTATAACAGTGAATTTATTTTACAATCAATTTTATGATTATTTTTTGAATGTCTTAATACATTGAAAGGCAACATGCGGTCAACTAACAGTGCAATTGCAAGGTAGTAAAATCTACTGTCTCACTGGCAGATTCCTCTTCCCTTCCTCCCTTCCTCACAGCCGATCCATACACAAAAGGCATTCTAGTGACTCACTACCTATAGACAAAATTTTGCAAATCAATGCACCACTGCCTCACTCGGCTTTCACTCATTATTCCTTTGCCGAACACATCACAAATCTGGCGATAAATTTCAATCGGTTTGTAATTTTTTTGCCAACAAAAACCGTATCACACCATGCAATTCACAACTGGTGGGATTTTCAATCGCAGCGCTCATTTTAAAACTCAACTGTATAAAAAAAGTACAATACGCACGATGCTCTAGCTACCACGCCTGATTGCGTAATGAATGTAGAAATGAGTTGCTGAAGAGAGCCTGTGTAGATTCTGTCATGAGGCAAAAGAGAAGGCTGAGCATATTTTATGCAGTTGCAAAGTGGTTGGCTGCAAAAGAAGAGCGCTGATGGGTAAGGACGTGTTAACACCTTCTCAGGTAAGTGCACTAGATCCTAGGCAGATCCTGCGCTTTATCGAAAGTGTGGGTCTTGCATAAATAAGGAATAGGGGCAATCACAAAAGATCTTTTAGGTCGCGGTGAGGAGGGGCTGTATGTAGAAGCCTGAACGCCCTGGTTGTAAAGTAAGTAAAAGTAAAGTAAGAATGTAGAAACACTCTGACACCAAGATGGTGGCGCTAGCTCCGCCCACTACCGCGCCAGGCCAAAACATCTGTTACTTTCTGGAATGCCCTCGTATTATAAAGTATTGCATGTTAACACGCTCTATAATCAATGTGTTCAGTACGAGATGCAAGACGAGAGTGAACTATTGCGGCTCGTATACGCATGTGCGCGTAATGTTTGTCAGGTACAATCTGACAACGCTGGCAAACGTTCTGATTGGTCTAAACGTGTGGAACAGACAGCAGAGCTCATCAACCGTGAAAAGCATATTATGTTTTGTAGCCCTGGAACTAGCAAGTCAAGTGCAAATATTTCAACACTCCACCTACTTGTTTTGGGCGCAGGTACACTATAATAACAGCAATACATATGTAAAGAAAAATATAATTTTCTTATTGTGAATTGTGCCGCGTTAGCGTAAACAACGTACACAACAATGTAAACAAATAAACAGCTGAGAAATATTTTAATAGTTATGGTTGATTAAAAATTATAAACAAACAAAAAATTAATTAGTGATTGTGGCTAAAGAAACAACTACAATTAATGACATTAAATGTCGTTTCTCATGTAATAGGAGAAACTCAGTTGTATTTTTAATAGATTTAATACCTCTGATTTAAATTAGGTAAATATCTACTTCTAATATTTCACTGCAGTGAATTCACCATTCTCAAACGGTTTAAATGAAAGATTAAATCAAACATTGGTCAATAAAATCAGGTGTAAGATTAACGAAAGAGACAGCAAAGCAGCATGGACCACCATAGCACAAAATTGTGTAAAACATTATAATGAAACTGTGCACACTATAACTGGATATGCTCCAATATATCTACTAAATGGTACAGATGTTACAATTTTGACAAAGGAGTTAAAACCTGAAAAGACAGAGATTGACTTGATTAAAGACAGGGAAAGGGCTCTGGAAAATACAATCAAATCGCATAATTACAACAAAACAGTTTATGATAGAAATCGAAAACGTGGTGACTTCAAAATTGGTGATACGGTTTTGTGGACAATGGAAACAAACTGAATTGGAAAAAACTCGACGAACTGAGAGTCGGACCCTACAAAATTATAAAGAAAATATCAAACTCAATTTACAAGATATACACTGGCCAAAAAAAATCAGAAACGATTTTTTTCCACATCTCGAAGTTGACTCCAGCCTCTCAGTTTGCAAACCAAGAAGAGAATAAATAAGAGGTCATCTTGTTTTACCTTCCTTAGGGGGGGGGGAGATGTAAAGAAAAATATAATTTTCTTATTGTGAATTGTGCCGTGTTAGCGTACACAACAATGTAAATAAATAAACAGCTGAGAAATATTTTAATAGTTATGGTTAAATAAAAATTACAAACAAACACAAACGTAATTAGTGATTGTGGCTAAAGAAACAACTACAATTAATGACATTAAATGTCGTTTCTCATGTAATAGGAGAAACTCAGTTGTGTTTTTAATAGATTTAATACTAATGATTTAAATTAGGTAAATAAATACTTCTAATATTATCATTTGATATCATTATAATAAAATTCTTTTCAATTGTTTTTTTTGATTGCCATTGTCATTTCAATTATATAATCAATATCATTATACATAAATCAAACGATACCTTAGCTAATTTATCATCAGGTGTGTTGCTTGAGAATACACCGGCTTCTTTCAGTTTGGTGCCAAGCAATTTGCACATAGATTGAAACAGACTATCTAAAGTGGGCAAATTATGACACAGTTGAATTAACTGTAATTGTACAGCCAATATTACTTCGTAGAGAACACGTTGTGGATCAGTAAATTTCCCATTGACTGGCCACGTCCTCGTAATATCGCTTATGTAACCGTGATACTCGCAACCTGGAAGAAACATAAAAAAAAAAATAGATTAATCCATTACAACAATTATTTTGCTTTTCATAAATTGATATAAACTGCTAAAATACAAAAATACAGTAGTTGAACTTCCGTAACTTGAACATCTATAACTTAAATTTTCTATAATTTTAATTAAATTTAGTTTCACTACGATTTACATTACAATAATAATAGGTATCTATAACTAAAAATTTTGCCCATAACAGACAGGTGGAGTGTCAAATTGTTTACACTCAATCTGTTCGTTGCAGGGCTAAAATAAATAGTTCTGTTTCTTATCACATGGTCAGCCAATTAAATGACTGAATCATTTAAGAACAGAAGAGGTAGAGGTGTAAAATACACTAATCAGAGTTATCTCCTCTGAAAGTAATGAATTTCATTGTACAGCCAGACCCTGTGGTGAATGAAGTGAAGGTGTCATTTACAGAGTGGAAAATATGTGCTTTTCAGAGGGCCTGGTATGCTGATAAGCGTACTTTTCCATTCAGTGAGGAAGGCAATGGTAAACCACCTCACTCCTCGTTTTACTTAGTAAAACCTCTAGAGGTTCAAACCAGCCTTTCGGCTGTTGACCTAAACAACAACAACAACTAAAAATTAAGAAAGTACCTAATTCACGGGCTACAAAAAATAGTTCTGTTTCTTATCTCATGGTCAGCCAATTATACAACTGACTAAGAACAAAAGAGGTAGAGGTGTAAAATACACTAGTCAGAGATATCTCCTCTGAAAGTAATGAATTTCATTATACAGCCAGACCCTGTGGTGAATGAAGTGAAAGTGTCATTTTCAGGGTGCAAAGTAGATGCTTTTCAGAGGGCCTGGCATGCATAGAAGCTTAGGCTACTTTTGTACTCAGTGAGGAAGGCAACTGTAAACCACCTCACTCCTCATTTTAGTTAGTAAAACCTCTAGAGGTTCAAACCAGCCTTTCTTTCGGTTGTTGATCTAAACAACTAAAAATAATAGTTAATAGTTATCCATAACTCGAATATTCGTAACTCAAACTTCTTATTTGAGATTTTATAAAAGGCAAATTATTTTTTGTTTTTAACGCAAAGTGTACAAAAATGTTTTCGTAGCCTGAATTAGAAGGTGTATTAAATTTGGCTGCAAGAAGTACGCGGGGAAAGCTTTCCCATATCAGGTGTAATGCTCTGACAAAAATCAGATGAATCAGCAATGGTCATACTAAATTTAAAGCCAGCAGTAATTTGAAAAAATCTGATCTGATGCACTCACATGACTTTCTCTTGCCAACGAAAATAATGAACAACATAACCTAACATTAGAAATAAACAAACTAACCTCAAAAAAAACATAACCTTATTATAATCATGAGTGAAAGACGCAAAATAAAAATCAACCTCAGTTTAGCTTAAAATTACGGAAAATCACTCTTTTACACTAAACTAGGCTCTGTAGAGAAAAATGCTTTAAATAAAAGTTGTAGATCTTTTAATTTCCTACAACTTTGATTATAGACTTTTTTCGTAAAATGTATACTAAGGCCGAAATCTTAAAAAATTCGATTTTTCACACGTTTTCGTGAGAAAAAACAGAAAATCGCTAATTACCGCTAAACTAAGCGTTATACAAAAAAAAACTTTGATACAAAAATTGTAGGATTTTAAATTCTCTATAACTTTCATTATATACATTTTTGCGCTAAAATGCATATTAAAGCCACAATCTTATAAAAAACAATTTTTTTACGAGAAAACAACCTCACCAAGAATTTCAGCAGACATGGCGCCTACCCTATCTTGTAGAGCATAAAAAATGTAGTAAATAAGGCAATTTTTAAAAAAAATCGTAGCAGAAGTTATTGAGAAAACCGCAAAAAAGTGAAAAAGACTAACTACTACTTCTGGTTGACCGATTTTGATGAAAATGTTCAAATCAGGTCCTCCAGTGGTATCTAACTTAAGTTTAAAGTTTCAAGTTCGTACGATGTTCCATTCTTGAGATATTCTGTTCACATACACACACACACACACAGACCAATCGCTAAAAACATGTTTTTTGGGTTTAGGGGATTTGAAAACGTGTAGATCCGGTGAAAACTTGATTTCGAAAAATCGACAAGCAATACTTTACTTCCTATATCTTCATTAAGGCAAGAGAAAAAAAATTAAAAATTGTTCAAAAGGTGATCTGTGATGAAAGTGCCTGGAATCTGTCCTAGAACTTTTTGAACATACTGTACATATTGTGATTTAGAAGCAAAAACATTTTACCACAAGTATGAAAGAATACTAACCTGCGTCCATAAGTACCAGATCACCCGATTGCGTCTGTTGCGTATTATTAATGTAATGTATTATAGTTGCGTTATTGCCAGCAGCTACGACAGGTGGATACGCTAATATCTCGGCACCATTCATTCTGCATTCATAATCAACGGTAGCGAACAACTGATGTTCAGTAATCCCAGGCTTACTTACAGACATCGCTTTCGCTATCGCATCCGATGCAATATTACAAGATTCTTGCATTAATCTTTGTTCTGCCGGCGATTTAATTAGTCTTAAATTATGGATGTAATCACGAGGTGATTCCCACGATTGCTGTATTACAAAAGAAATAAAGTTTTTTAATTAATACACATTTACAGACTTATTAAGTATGACATCAAGCTGTCAAACGCATTTATAACTCTATATAAGTTGACAGAAGTCCATTGCACACAAATATACGAGCGTTATCCGAAAAAAAACCTCCGTTTACGTGTAGCAGCTGCCCATAACAGACAGGTGAAGTGTCAAATTATTTACACTCAATCTGTTCGTTGCAGGGCTAAAAAAAATAGTTGTTTCTTATCACATGGTCAGCCAATTAAATGACTGGACCATTTAAGAACAGAAGAGGTAGAAGTGTAAAAGACACTAATCAGAGTTATCTCCTCTGAGCGTAATGAATTTCATTATACAGCCAGACCCTGTGGTGAATCAAGTGAAGGTGTCATTTGCAGAGTGGAAAATATATGCTTTTCAGAGGGCCCGGCATGCTGATAAGCATACTTTTCCACTCAGTGAGGAAGGCAATGGTAAACCACCTCATTCCTCGTTTTACTTAGTAAAACCTCTACAGGTTCAAACCAGCTTTTTGGCTGATGACCTAAACAACAACATGTGTAGCAGGAAAAGTAGTGCGCATAGCACGGCCGAGTTGATATCACTGCGCGCAGTGATTCAGTACGCTTCTAACTGTGCAAGGCGGAGCATCGTACGTTTGTGCGTTGTCCTTTTATAACCTCAAAACATGAGTGCCGTAATAGAAAATCCCGCCAAGTGTGAATTGGGTGGCGTTATAAGATTTCTGTGGGCAAAAAATTTCTCAGCGGCCGAAATTCATCGTGAATTGTGTGCAGTTTATGGCCCAAACATTATGAGTGAAGGTGTAGTCCGTCAATGGGTGCGTTTTTTTAAAAATGGAAGAACAAACGTTCACGATGATGAAAGAAGTGGTAGGCCTTCTTTTGTCACTGACGACCTTGAGAACAAAGTGAATGAAAAAGTTTGTGAGGACCGTCGTTTCACAATCTCGGAACTTTCTCATCATTTTCCTGAAATTTCTCGGAGTCTCCTACACAAAATAGTGACAGAAAAACTAGGCTACCATAAGTTTTGCGCTTGTTGGGTACCAAAACTGCTGACCAATGACCACAAAACAAAAAGAATGAATTCTGCCATAGACTTTCTTTCTCGGTATGACTGAAAAAGAAGAATTTTTGAACAGGATTGTTACTGGCGATGAGACTTGGGTAGCCTATGTGAATACTGAGACAAAACAGTAGTCAATGCAATGGGGACATACTGCTTCTCCAAACTAGCCAAAGAAAGTCCGTCAAACTTTGTCGACAGGAAACTTATGGCTACCGTTTTTTGGGATGCTAAGGGCATCTTACTCATTGATTTTATGGAACGTGGAACGACCATCACTTCTGCTGTCTACTGTGAAACTTTAAACAGACTAAGAAGAGCAATCCAAAACAAGCGTCGTGGCCTTCTGACACGTGATGTTGCGTTTGTGCATGACAACGCTCGCCCTCATACAGCTCGAAGAACAAATGAACTTTATTTATTAAATTTATATGGTTAATTGGCACAAGTCATACATTAAATAATTTCAATAATGAACGTAAAAATTTACCTTTCCTTTAGATTCTTCTAAAATGACATTCATTGTGTTATGAACGGCGTTATGTATGTTACTGAAGTAATCGTACCATAATACTGCACTCGGGTATAATTTTAAATATGATGTAAGAAACGCTCTCAGTTCTGATACCGGTAAAGATTGATTTACACCGAAAAACCCTGCCGCTCTCTCAGCACCTCACAACAAACAAAAGAAATAAAACAAAACAAAAAACTAATGCCCTTAGACAAACTAATGTAAGTAGTGTCACCGGATGGCGAAATTTAGTGGCAAATCTTATTCGTTTGGGTTTGGTGGCCCTAAAAAGGGTTGTTTAAGCGGTGGTTGTCTTGGAGAGGTGTCGAGAGGCATCGGTTGTAGTAGTCGTGGCGGTCGAGGAGCTGGGCGACACGGCGTGTCATCGTCCAGCGAAGATGTCATCTTTTTCCCTCGCAGTAGTGTGTCGATGGCTGCTTTGTCGGATCCGGTGGGCGTAAGGCTCGGTCGAGGGACCGCTGTGGGCATCGCTCGCGTCAGCAGGCGATACCTGCATGGTTCCATTCAGAACAAACTATATGTTAGTAGAGATAGTACACTTCTATAACAACTCTGAGATTTGCATTGGATCTGGCAAAAGAGCCTAAGAACAAATGGTGTAGTCTGACAGGATTGTGGAAACGTACGAGGTGTGGCTATTAAATAACGAGACTGACGTTGTAAAAAATTTAATTTTTATTTTATACATAATCACTTACTGTCACCTTCAATATACACTCCTTCTCTATCCCTACAACACTCCATGCGAATTTTCCATTGTTAGAAACAGTGCTGCTGGAAGTCATCTTCTGTCAGCTCCTTCAGGACACGAGCCGCTTTCTCTTTTACAGCTTCCACAGACTCAACTCTTGTCCCTTTTAATGCAGATTTCACCTTAGGGAACAGGTAGAAGTCACATGGTGCAAGATCTGGTGAATAAGGTGGATGTTTTAACACTGAGATGCTGTTGGCTAGGGACCTCTTGACAGATAACGCGGAATGAACTGGCGCATTGTCATGGTGGACAACCCATGATTTGTCCTTCCACGTTTTGGCACGTTTTTCCTTACTCTTTGACGTAGTTTAGAAAGTACCTCAAGGTAGTAATATTGATTAATTGTTTGACCTTCAGGAACCCAGTGAAGGTACACAATCCCATGGATATAAAAAAAACAATCATCATTGCTTTAAATTTTGACTTGCTCATTTGAGCTTTTTTGGCTCTCGGTGAAGTTTGGCTCTTCCAGGGCATGGATTAGCGCTTCGTTTCCGGACCATAAGTAAAAAACCACGTTTCATCCCATGTTATTATAGTTTCCAAAAAATTTGAGCCTTTTCAATTGCGTACAAAAATCAGTACAAACATTTTTGCGACCTTTATTTCAAACATTTTTGAGAGGCACGTGTCCAAAAATAGCTGACAGAAGATGACTTCCAGCACTGTTTCCAACAATGGAAAATTCACATGGAGCGTTGTAGGAATAGAAAAGGAGTGTATATTGAAGGTGACAATAAGTGATTATGTTTTTTTTTTTTGTCATCAGTCTCTCGACTGGTTTGATGCAGTTCTCCAACCTATTCTATCTTGCGCAAGTCGTTTCATATCTACATACCTGCAACACCCTACATCTTTTGTAATTTGCTTTATATATTCTAATCTTTGCCTCCCTCTACAATTTACTCCCTCAATGTTACCCTCCATTATTGATAGCCCAATACCTGGATGTCTTAGGATATGCCCCACTAGCCTATCCCTTCTTTTGGTAAGATGCTTCCATATACTTCTTTTTTCATCCACTCGCCTAAGAACCTCTAAATTACTTATTTTGTCCACCCACCTAATCTTTAACATTTTCCTATAACACCACATTTCAAAAGCTTCTATCCTCTTCCGTTCTACAGCCCCTATCACCCACGTTTCACTTCCGTATAATGCTACACTCCAAACATAATGTTTTAAGAAATTTTTCCTAATCTGTAAATCAATGTTTGTAGTCAGTAAGCTGTTTTTCATTTTGAAGGCTTTTCTAGCTTGAGCAATTCTACTCTTGATATCACTCGTGCTTCTACCAAAAAGTGATTATGTATAAAATTAAAATTAAATTTTTTACAAAGTCAGTCTCGTTATTTAATAGCCACACCTCATATACAAGTTTCGTAAAATTAGCTAGGACTGAGGACGGAATAACACATCAGGCCATATTTGTACTGCAATTGATGCCAGTCCACAGCCAAATATCATGTTTTATGACACAACAGTTAATGAGTTTAACAGAAATTATTAAATTTTTACCTCAGTCCTCCCATAATTCAAACAATAACAAGAGTGAGTTACATAAAGTAAATTTGAACATATAATATCTTCATTTAAAAATAAATCTTTATAATGCATCCTGCAGTTAGAAATTAATTCTATTTTATATAATGAACTTATATAATAATTTCACTAACCTCCTTTTTAACTGCGTCAACTTTTATTTTCACTTGCACGTGTTTCGGTGGATCCACCATCATCAGAGTAAATAACATATAATTTTTTTTTTTTAAATAACATTATTTACAATCAGTTTTTTAAAAATAAACTATAAGCAAATCTTTTGAATTGACAAATCACAAGTTGAGGCCTCATTACCCTGAGTACCTCTCATGATATCAATTATTCATGTGTTCAAAGAGAAAATTACTATGTACAAAGATATTTACATTTTACAATATAGAATACTTTTCACTAAAATTTTATATACATTTAAACTCTTCCAGACAAGTCCAAAACATGGTAATGTTTCAGGCGCCTAACTTCTTCTGCATTGTTTAGAAGATTTATGGCTAATTCGTTTTCATGACTTTCAAGTCTTGCCTGATATTTTATATTAAAACGCCTGACCTCGGCCATTACATCAGGAAGGTTGCAATAATGTTGTATTTCTGCATTCCTTGCAAACCATGGCGCCCTTGTTATAGCCCAAAGAACTTTATTCTGGAACCTTTGAATTACCTCTATGTTACTTCTGCTAGTAGTTCCTCAAAGTTGAACATCGTACAACCAAACTGGTTTAAGTAGCATTTTGTAAAGGAGCACTCATAATTGAAACTAAAAACTTAAGTTTTAGTTTTTTAAAAACTTAACTAAGTTTTTAGTTTCAATTATGTGTTATTTACTCTGATGATGGTGGATCCACCGAAACATGTGTAAGTGAAAATAAAAGTTGACGCAGTTAAAAAGGTAGGTTAGAGAAATTTATTATATAAAATCGATCTAGTCAAGGATTTCAAATATCTGGGTGAAAACATCACAGGAAATAACAATGAGAAACTTAACTGGACAGAAAGATTCAACAAACTCGCAAAATCCGCAAAACACACACAAAATGTTTACAATAAAAAGTGTCTTTCAATAAATTCAAAACTCCGGCATTACAACACTGTAATTCTTCCGGAGATCACATACAGCAGTGAAACAATCTTCAATCTCAGGAGGATAAACACGGAGCACAGAATCTCAAAACTGGAGCGTCGGATCGTCAGGAGATGCCTGAACAAAAGATGTTTCTCTGATGGATCGTCAGGAGATGCCTGAACAAAAGATGTTTCTCTGATGGGATATGGAAGCCCGTCTCGAAAGAGGAAGTATACAGAAATACAGAACCTCTAGCAGACCAGATGAGGAAAAAAAGAATTTCCTTCTTTGGACATCTCTCAGGACTGAGGACTCTTGAGGACTGGCTCTTCCAGAATCTCAAAACAAATCATCAACTTTTTCCTAAACAGAAAAACTCAGCCCCACTGGATCAGGGAATTTAAGGAGGACATGAACGGACTCCAAATCTCACTTGAGGACCTCAAAAGAAAATCCGGAAATTACCACAGGCTGAAGACCACAAGACTTGAACAGCAGAAACTGACAAAACGACAGAAGGTTGTGTATTCTGACAAGGAACGGCAGAGAAGATCGGATGGATTGAAGGAATACTGGAGAAAGTTCAAGGAGGGAAACATCAGGAAAGGACTCCAAAAACTGAAAAATTGAACCGCAAAAATTGAAATGAGTTTTTTTAGGTTGATGAACTTATGTAGTCTTATGTGGCTTAAACAAAAAAAAAAAAAATAGAATTAATAATATCTGCTTACCTGTTCTAGGGCCATCCCATAATTCCGAATGAGGATCTCGTTTTCTGACGAATAACGTCGACGAATAATTTTCAGATGTATTACCACACATTACTAAAACACTGTCAGGTTCAAGGCAACCGGTTAAATAAAAGAAATCACTATTTTGTCTAAATACATAAGGAATTTTTTCTGTCATATAAACTTTTGGAGCTGACGGTATGACAGCCAAATGGTATTGGTTTTTAGGGTTCGTTAGAATTTTTTCCATCAATCGATTCCGTCGGTCAGCAAATTCGCTCGGTTCAATTCCAGGTGATAGCTAAAAAACAAAGTAAAAAAAAATACAGAGTGAAACACTCACCAAGACGACTTTCTCTTGTTAATGTTAACCTTTTATAGGGCAGTACTACGGGGGAAATGTAGGTACATGTTGTAAACTGTTAAATTTTGTTTTATAGGGACTTGAATAATGTATTTCTAGTGCCAGAACAGTAAGATATTTATTTTTTTTTTATGTCAAGCCCTGGTAAGTATACTTATCAAGGAAGTTTATTGAAATGGGAATCTAATGATAAAATCGTAAAATGGGAACTTTATATTAGCATGAATGCTTGCTTTCCCATAAAAAAACTCAAATTTTCTAAGCACTGTACAAAAGTAACAACAAAACAACATGGTTGCGTACGCTGGTATGAATCCTTACCACATTCGTGTAACTCATGAAGCAAATGGTCGCTACGCACTAATTTCAAAATGTGGATAGCCTACTTAACAAGAGAACATCTATAAAGCCATAAAATGCCAATAGGGTCCAACTGCATAGCTTATTCTAAAAAAAAAAATCAGTCTTATTGCCACCACAGACGTATAAAGGGTTAATAAAAAATACAACTTAGAGTAAATAATGTAAATTTAAAAACATCAATTTTAATCATGAGTGAGCGACATTAAATGAATATCAATCTCTGTATGACTTAAAAATACAGAAAATCACTAAGATTTAGAGATTTATAATTGAGGCTAAGCATAGTAGAA
This sequence comes from Catonia carolina, assembly GCA_035578175.1. NCBI lineage: Eukaryota > Metazoa > Arthropoda > Insecta > Hemiptera > Achilidae > Catonia > Catonia carolina. The sequence goes on from JAQMRL010000010.1 coordinate 10,612,648, forward strand.
AGAAATGTTAAGAGATAAAATTTGCAGGGTTTTTAATTTTCGAAAACTTTAAATATATTTTTTGCGGTAAAGTGCATACAATCTTTATCATAAGTGAAGGCCACAATCTTTAAAAAAAAGTTTTTTCTACACATTTCAATTGAGGAAATACAGAAAATCACAAATTGATGCTAAAATAAGCATTGTACAAAAAAAGTGCTCGAAATAAAAGTTGTAGGATTTGAAATTTCCTACAAATTTTACGCTAAAATGTAAATTAAGGCAACAATCTTTAAAAAAACGATTTTTTACCATGACAGCACAGTCCCCTTACGAATTTCAGCAGAAAAGACACTTTTTCTACCTTGTAGATAATAAAAAATATAATAAATAAAGTGAATTTAAAAAAGTTGTATCAGTCGTTTCTGAGAAAATTGCATAAATTATGTTTTTCAGAGGTAGGCTAACTAACTTTAAAACGTATAGTGAAATCTGTAAATAAATCATCCTCAGACAGCACCAAATTATCTGCAAAATCCAAAACTTTTAAAGGAACTTCCAAAACCTGTTTGTTACATGCACTTTCTCTCTCTTGATACGGATAATCTTATAGGATTAATTATCAATTCATTCTCTAATTATGTCATTTCTGTTTTATATTTTTACTTTCTCTTGCTCTACTTAAACATAATATGGAAAGAAAGTTTTGTTTCCATGTTGGCGTTTTCACCAGAAATACACGTTTTCAGGCCCCCTGCACCCAAAAAGCATCTTTTTACCAATTGGTCTGTGTGTGAACAAATATCTCTATAATGGAATATTAAAGTTAGAACTTAACTTAGGTACAAACTTAACTTAAGTATAGTATTCAGATGAACTAATGTCCCCTAGCCGTGGGAGGGAGAGAATGCATAACACTCTCACTTGCACAACCCATACGCGCCGTTCCAATAACATTGACATATAATTTTACTCATTGTTGTAAGCAAGCGTTTATGCATGCAGTAAACTAACAAGCAAGATAACGACTGTAGTATGTTTTCAGATTTGGATTACAACGGTAAAGGCCTTTGAGCGCATGCGTAGTTATGCCACATATCTCCCTCTCACTCGCTCGGCTATGGGAAATTAGCTCGTCTGGTACCTATACCCTAAGAGGACCCAACTTGAACATTTACATAAAAATCAGTCAACTGGAAGAAGTCGTTTATATGTATTTTTCTCATCAAAATTAGTAAAAAAATGGGGTGTTTTAAGATTGCAGCCTTAGTGCATTTTACAACAAAAAAGTATACTAATCAAAGTTGTAATGTCACTAAACGATGTAATTTACTGAAATCACGGGATTGACTTTTGCGTATGTATAGGCTATGCCCAATACGAGCAGGTGGAGTGTTATTTTAATTGCACTCTATCTGTTTGGCCCAGGGCTAAAAAAAATAGTTCTGTTTCTTATCACATAGTCAGCCACTTATATGACTGAACTATTTAAGAACAGAAGAGGTAGAGGTGTAAAAGACACTAGTCAGAGTTATCTTCTCTGAAAGTAATGAATTTCATTGTACAGCCAGACCTTGTGGTGAATGAAGTGAAGTTGTCATTTACAGAGTGGAAAATATGTGCTTTTCAGAGGGCTCGGCATGCTGATAAGTGTACTTTTCCACTCAGTGAGGAAGGCAATGGTAAACCACCTCATTCCTCGTTTTTTACTTAGTAAAACCTCTAGAGGTTCAAACCAGCCTTTCGGCTGTTGACCTAAACAACAACAATCAAAGTTATAGAAAATTGAGAAATCTACAACTTCACAGATCTTAGTTTAGTGTCAAATAGAGATTTTCCATATTTTTAAGTAGGTTACTATAAAAGTTGATTTTCATTGACCATCATTTATACTCATGATTAAAATTAGGTTATGTTTTTCATTTTACATTGTTTACTCATGATTAAAATAGGTTATATTGGTCATTATTTCTCCCCTAAAAAGGCAAAAAGGTGTATCCCAAAAACACAACTTTTCAGAAATTGCATTCAAAGTTTAAGTTGCAACCGTTTTATTGTAAATGACTTTGTAATTGAGTATTTTATGTATGGTTATAGTTTTTAATGTTCTATTTATGACTACATAGTCAAAAATTTGTAAAAAACTTGTTAAAACCCTAAAAACTCAGTTAAACCAATTTGCCTTAATGGAAAAAACAAAAAAAATAAGTGAAACTATGGCAGAAAGGTGTACCCACTGTTTACAGCCATTTCATTAATTACATCAAACGCAGTCTATATTGGCAAAAAGCTGTAAAGTCCATTTACCCCTTTTTGCCTTAGCATGAATAGAAGAATAGAATAGCATGAATAGATTATTTTAGGCTGTATGAACATACAGCCTAAGGTTGGACATAATCTGAAACTAACACCAAAACAAAATCTCATTGTGTATGAGCGGCAAAACGGTGTATTAAGTTCATACACCTTTTTGCCTTATGGAATGACTGTTCACGAGCCGCAGTAAACATAATGTAAAATATGGTATACACCTTTTTCTATGTTTTTTTTGGATAGTTAATTTTCAGCAGTACATAGGCAAAAGGTATTATTTGCGCATACGTCCTTCTGCCGTGTGCCTTTCTCTAAATGTAAATGATTATAAAACATACCAAAAAGAAGTATAAGCCATTTAACCCCTTTTAACATTGACTAAAACTATTTTAACAACACAGTTTACTAAAGTAAAAAGTATTAATCGCACATACATCATATTCCCGTTTCATAGCAATGGGATTTTCAGTGTTTTCAGAAAGGAAAAATGGTGAAAAGAATTCATACATCTTTGTGCCAATCTTTAATTACCAATTTATTAACACATACACCATTTTGCCTCTAAAATTTCTCAAAATAGACGTACATACAGCTTTTTGCGATCATTGTATCTTGAAAACTATAACTCGTACAGACTTGACAATAGGATTTTTGAAAAAAGCGCAAAATAATTACTTTAGAATCGTAAACAGGCCGGCCCGTGGTGTAGTGGTCAGCACAACTGGCTACTATGCCGGGGTCCCGGGTTCGATTCCCGGTCAGGTCTGGAATTTTTTTTATCTGTAAATTACCACATAGCATTACCTACACATAAGCCCAAGGCTTATGTAGGCATCATCACTCAATAAAAAAATTTAAAAAAATAAATAAATAAAAAAAAAATCAATTTTTTCACATACATCCTTTTGCCAAAACACGGGAGATTTACATTGGCAAGAGAATGTCATGTGTTCACACCGGATGTTTACATTTTAAATCAATATATATTTTAAATAAAGGATGATATTATTTTTTGACCTCTCTTCATAACTTATTTTACAAATTGAAAACTGGTTTTTAAATAACTTACCTCGCCAGGTTTCATAATATGTGGATGGGTTTCTGGAGTAGGTTGTCCATACAATTCAAAACGTTTTATTGGACTAGAATTGTCAGTTTGTAAATGATGTATATTTGTTTGTTTCGTACTGCATTGTTTACAATGTAACTTTCCAAATGTACCTGAAAATATAAACAAACAGATGAAGTAGACTGCACCACTGATACTAAAGACCACTTCGTTTATACTTTCTCTTGCCTATATGAATATATAGGAAGGAAAGTATTGTTTTCATGTCGATTTTATGAAATCGAGTTTTCACCGGATCTACAAGTTTTCAGACCCCCTGAACCCAAAAAACAAGTTTTTAGCGATTGGTCTGTGTGTGTGTGTGTGTGTATACAAAATATCTCAAGAACAGACCACCGCGAACTTGAAACTTAAGTTATATACCGCTACTGAACCCGACACAAGCATTTTCATCAAAATCGGTCAACCAGAAGTAGTAGTTTATTCGTGTAATTTTTTCACTTTTTTGTGATTTTCTCAAAAACTAGTCCTACGATTTTTTAAAGATTTTTTAAAAATTGCCTGGTTTACTAAATTTTATATGTTCTAGAAGATAGGGTAGACACCATGTTTGCTGAAATTCTTGGTGAGGCTGTTTTAACGTAAAGAAATAGTTTTTTTAAGATTACGGCTTTAATATTCATTTCAGCGCAAAAATATATATAATAAAAGTTATAGAAAATTTAAAATCCTACAGCTTTTATTTCAAACAATGTTTGTACGTATAATGCTTAGTTTAGCGTTAATAAGCGGTTTTTCTGATTTTTTCTCACGAAAACATATGAAAAATCAATTTTTTTTAAGATTTCGGCTTTAGTATGCATTTTGTGACAAAAGTGTGCTAAATCAAAGTTATAGGAAATAAACAATCTACAACTTCTATTCCAAACATATTTTTGTATAACGCTTAGTTCAGTGGTAATTAGCAATTTTCTGTTTTTACTCACGAAAACGTATGAAAAATCGATTTTTTTAAGATTTCGGCCTTAGTATGCATTTTACCACAAAAGTTTATATAATCAAATTTATAGAAAATTAAAAGATGTACAACTTTTATTTAATGCATTTTTCTCTAAAGAGCCTAGTTTAGCATGAAAGAGCGATTTTCCGTATTTTTAAGCCGAACTGAGGTTGATTTTCATTTTGCGTCTTTCACTCATGATTAAAATTAGGTTATGTTTGTTGAGGTTAGTTTTTTGTTTATTTCTAATGTTAGTACCTTAGGCTTATTGTTAATTATTTGCATTGGCAAGAGAAAGTTGTGTGAGGGTTTCACACCAATTTTGTTTAATGATTTAGTTCTTTAGATAGAGCCACAAAATAAGTTAACCGCTGATATATTTATAGTTCTAATAAACATAGTTTATCAATAAATTAGACCAATAACAAATTGGTAACTAATTTTTAGTCACAAAATTACCTCCATGACCAATTTAGACATTAATCGCCCCTCCTCAATTTTGCAAACTCTCACAAAGTAAACACTGAATCAACAACTGAAATTAGCAAAGGTGCATAAACATATCAGCAAGAAAATCATGTAGAGGATAGATAAAAAACTGTATGGCAATAGTTTTAGTGCAATTATTTCTCCATTTCCATATTCAGCAAAAAGTAAATTCAATTCAAATATATGAAATTTCATCTGAACCATATGTTGGGCTAGTAACCCACAGAAAGATAATTTCAATAACTCAACCTTTTATCTCTATTCCATTACTTATAAGAATAATAATGACTTTTATTAGTCATAAAAAGAATGAAAAATACTAAGAATTATTGTTTTTCTCCGTAAATTGACTAGTTAGGAAGTAACACATCAACCATGAATTTAACTACTTACTTCTTCTGATAGTAGATCTCAAATGTTTTGATAATGAAAACATATTAAAATGTATGTTTACAACCTTACAGCACAATAACCACCCTCATGAACTAGTAATTTATACACACGTGTTTTCGAATGTTGTCCTTGTGTTGTCTCTGAAATGAATGTAAACCAAAAACATCAAGTTTTCGTTTACCACATGATTTTATTCATTCAAAATTGAGAACGAACGATCAGCTGATTTAAGAGGTTATGTTATGTTAGTGTACCGAAACAGCGTTTTTGTTAATAGAAAATTCTAAATATTTAAAACGCAAAATAAAACAAATTTTTATATTGTTGTCATTTTATTTCCTGACCATCAGGAAACTTTGTGTTTCACGAAAGTAATATTTTTCTAACTGATATTTTTATGACAGAACGTTGAGCTTGTCAGATGTTGAATGACATTGAATTAGAAGTCAATTACAGTAGTTTTTTTTCTGGCGTGTGCTTTGTGTTTGTATAAAATAGAAGGCGTAGATGCCGGTTATAAGTAGTTTATAAAATTATTTCGAAAACTATTGAATCAAAATGAATAATTTAGGGAACGGAGATATAGCATACCCGGATGCAGCGAGAGTAATTCACAGCGGGTATTTTCACCCGCTTTTAAGAAAATGGAATTCTGGAAATACTGAAATAACTCCATCGCACCTTATGTATCCGATTTTTATCGTGTAAGTTTTAAAATTATTGTGATTAAATCATTGGATTTTAGTTTTTGCAGTAGGTACTAGATGTAAAATAATTTAGTGTGTAATCTCGAATGTTTTGTAATTAATTACTGCGGCTTTCTGTGTTTTCTTTATGAAATCAATTTAAAGCGTATTTAGAGTACAAGAAGTAACTTATACAAGAATGTATGATTCTTGAATTGCTCATGAGGTACATCACATCCCATGTCCACAATCATAACACAAGTTTTCAATTTTATTTTTTAATTTTAATTTTATTTTTAATGTAATATAGAGAATAAAAATAAAATTGAAAACTATGAGATGTTCCATATTTATAAATATTTAAAAGAGCAAAAGCAGGACATATTGAATGAACAGATCAAATTTAGAAATGATGAAGTGATATTGACTGCTGCTGCTATCTACAGTAAATATGAGAAGGGATAAATTAAAATAAATTAATTTTAAATCAGTTTTATACAAGTGACTGAAGATGTATCATCTTCTGTAAATTTTAAATAAGTGAGATAAATTTTTTAGTTTCAATTTTTAATTTACTCTGATGATGGTGGATCCACCGAAACACGTGTAAGTAGAAATTAAAATAAAGGTGACACAGTTTAAAAAGAAGGTTAGTGAAATTATTATATAAATTCATTATATGAAATAGAAATTGCCGTTGATGCCGGATTATAGACAATTCCGGACTATAGAATGCCGGATTAAGGAGGTTTTACTGTAGTAGAGTAATTTCTGGTTGAAATATATGCATTTATTCAGGCCTTGTGTATTAACACAGACTATAATTTCTTGATATGTTCTATACTTCCTCGAGAGTCTCTAGGACGCAATTAAAAACATTTTTTTTAAAAAGACTAAAATGAAGTGTTCTATATATAAATCTTTATAATGCATCCAGCCCCAACAATAAAAATTCTTTTGTAAAATACATAAAATTTTTTACTCTAATATTGTTTTTGTTTTTCTTTTAGTACTGATCTGCTACTGAATGTAAGTAATCATTCTGGCAGTGATAATTCTATTCCAAATATATAGAACAATAAATGCATATTGTTGTCGCAGATTTTCAGTGTTTTATTCGTATCAGTTTGGACAAAAAAGTAAAGAAAAATTTTAACAGCACAGAGTTAAGACATCAAACAGAAAAAAACAATGAAATCATCCGAATACAAACAACTTCAGCAAATTCAGAAGAAATGATATAAACCAAATGAAAACAGGAAAAGTAATTTTTTTTCTTGTGCGTGTACAACAAGCATATTTTTCCTCTGTAAAATTGTTAGGTATCACTCTTGATAATAAACTTAGCTAGAGGAAAAATATTAGTAATATTACTCGGGAAACTTTCACGAGTTATATATTTAATTAGGAAATTTAAGTTATATGTGGCTCCTGATGCGCTGAAAATGGCATAATTTGCTTTTCTCCATGCCTACTTATTGTGGTTTAGGTCATCAGCCGAAGGCTGGTTTAAACGTGTAGAGGTTTTACTAAGGAAAAGGAGGAGTGAGGTGGTTTACCATGCCTTCCTCACTGAATGGAAAAGTACGCTTATCAGCATGCCGGGCCCTGTGAAAAGCCCATATTTTCCACTCTGCAAATGACACCTTTACTTCATTCACCACAGGGTCTGGCTGTATAATGAAATTCATTAATTTCAGAGGAGATAACTGTGATTAGTGTCTTTTACACCTCTACCTCTTCTGTTCTTAAGTGATTCAGTCATTTAATCGGCTGACCATGTGATAAGAAACAGAAGTATTTATTTTAGCCCTGCAACGAACATATTGAGTGTAAATAATTTGACACTCCATCTGTCTGTTATGGGCAGCGCCCACTTATACGACGTTAAATTGTGGTCTAGTTCACTTAATATGGCTCAGTGATTAATCCTGCAAAAAACGATAGTCCGAATATTAGATAGCACAAATCCAGTCAAGCACTGTAGGCCAATTTTTACTTTCTCTTGCCTATATGAATATATAGGAAGGAACCCACACACTATTGTTTTCATGTCGATTTTAACAAATACACTCTTCACCGGATCTATACGTTTTCAGACCCCCTGAACCCACACAAACATGTTTTTAGCGATTGGTCTGTGTGTGTGTGCGTGCGTGCGTGCGTGCGTGCGTGCGTGTGTGTGTGTGTGTGTGTGTGTGTGTACAAAATAACTCAAGAACGGAACATCGTACGAACTTGAAACTTAAGTTACATACCCCACTACCGGACCCGACACCAACATTTTCATCAAAATCGGTCAACCGGAAGTAGTAGTTTATTCATATAATTTTTCACTTTTTTGTGATTTTCTCAAAAACTGGTCCTACGATTTTTTTTAAAATCACCTGGTTTACTACATTTTTTATGCTCTACAAGATAGGGTAGGCGCCATGTTTGCTGAAATTCTTGGTGAGGGTGTTTTTACGTAAAAAAAGTGTTTTCTTAAGATTACGGCTTAAATATTAATTTTAGAGCAAAAATGTATATAATAAAAGTTGTAGAGAATTTGAAAACCTACAACTTTTTTTCAAGCATTTTTTTGTATAACGCTTAGTTTAGCGGTAATTAGCGATTTTCTGTTTTTTCTCACGAAAACGTGTGAAAAATCAATTTTTTTAAGATTTCGGCTTTAGTATGCACTTTACGACAAAAGTGTATATTATAAAATTTATAGAAAATTAAGAGATCTACAACTTTTATTTAGAGAATTTTTCTCTACAGAGCCTAGTTAAGCGTGAAAGTGTGATTTTCCGTTTTTTTTATAGCCAAATTGAGTTTGATTTTCATTTTGCGTCATTCACTCATGATTAAAATAAGGTTATGTTTTTGAGGTTAGTTTTTGTTTATTTCTAATATTTTATTAATAATGTTAGGTTTATTATTAATTATTTGCATTGGCAAGAGAAAGTTGTGTGAGTGTTTCACACAACAGATTTTTAGAAAATATGGTGTTATGACAGCTATTTGCGTATACACACGAGGACAGTCCAGAAAGTCTGTCACGTTTTGATATAAAAAAAAACTAAGTACAAGAAAATAAAATTTATTATATACATTTGAAAGTACAACTAAAATGCTATTTTTCTACATAATCGCAAATTAAGACACTTATCATAGCGGTGAACTAATTTTGAAATGCCGGCGTCATAAAAGTCTACCGCCTGTGATTTTAACCAGTTAGTTACACCCTCCTGCAGCTCTGCGTCGTCCTCAAAGCGCTGCGTCGCAAGCCATGTCTTCATTGTCGGGAACAAGTGATAATCGCTGGGCGCAAGGTCCGGACTGTATGGGGGATGTGGGAAAACCTCCCATTTGAAAGCATCCAGGACTTCTTGTGTTCGATTTGCCATGTGCGGTCGGGCGTTGTCATGCAAAAAGAGAATTTTTCCAGTCAATTTTCTTCTGCGCTTGTTTTGGATCACTTTTCTTAACTTTTCAAGTGTTTCTCAATTGGTTTATTGTTTTTAGCCAACAAAAACCGTATTACCGACCGTACTTCACAACTGGCGGGATTTTGAATTGCGGCACACATTTTAAATTGTTGTTGAAAAACAACGAAGAGCGACACAGACCTCTCGCTAGCACGGCTGGATAGCCACTGAACGGAGAAATGCCGCAGCACCAAAATGGCCGCGATAGCTCCACCTCTAGCAGCTACAACGCAAAACGTGACAGACTTTCTGGACTGCCCTCGTATTAATGATTATTTTATCAAACATCCTATGTAGGATTTTTAAACAGCCGTATTATTTAAAATTGAAATATATATTTCTAACCACCAGAATACGGTAACATAAAACACTTGTTGTTGTTGTTTAGGTCAACAGCCGAAAGGCTGGTTTGAACCTCTAGAGGTTTTACTAAGTAAAACAAGGAGTGAGGTGGTTTACCATTCCTTCCTCACTGAGTGGAAAAGTATGCTTATCAGCATGCCGGGCCCTCTGAAAAGCACATATTTTCCACTCTGTAAATGACAACTTCACTTCATTCACCACAGAGTCTGGTTGTATAGTGAAATTCATTACTTTCAGAGAAGATAACTCTGATTAGTGTATTTTACACCTCTACCTCTTCAGTTCTTAAATGATTCAGTCATTTAATTGACTGACCATGTGATAAGAAACGGAACTATTTATTTAAGCTCTGCAATGAACAGATTGAGTGTAAATAATTTGACACTCTACCTGTCTGTTATGGGCAGACCAATGTTGGGTTTACCAATGTTTATAGCGCTTTCGTGTATCTTGTACACATCTTCAGTAAATTAAAATTTATTTTACGTCAAAATTTAAAACTTCCTGCTCCTACCATGTTAGATAAGGAATAGTCGATTCTTATATTTAAAACAATCTTGCCAACTTAATCAGTTGATTGTCATATTCAATCTGTGTGTTCATTAATTTTTCCCTGTTATTGTATTTATAAATATAATATTTTTCCAAAATTTCAACTTCATTTTGTCTGTTATTTATTTCTAATATTTTTAGATTATTTTTTATACTCGACATATTATGTTTATTTTTGATCATGTGTTCAGTTACATTGGAGAATTTTTTATTTCCTTTTTTATAATTTGAGAAGTGTTCTGTAAACCGTTTTTTTTAAATATCTGGTGGTTTTACCTATATATATTTCATTACATTTAATTTTATAAATTCCACATGAATTAAATTGATTATTTTCTTTTTCTTTGCGTCTTTCACTCATGATTAAAAAAAGGTTATGTTTTTTGAAATTATTTTTGTTGTTTATTTCTGATGTTTTATTACTAATGTTAGGTTTATTGTTAATTATTTGCATTGGCAAGAGAAAGTTGTGCGAGTGTTTCACGCCAGATTTTTTTGTCATATAAATCAAGAAATTTTTTTTTGTTTCAGGGATGATGATGATGGTTTTGAAGAAATCGCTAGCATGCCTGGTGTTTACAGATATGGTATAAATAAATTAATAGAAGAATTAGATCGATTAGTTAAACTCGGTTTAAAATCTGTTCTACTTTTTGGTGTTGTTAATAATTTACCTAAGGTATAGTCTAGTTAGTTCAATGTACTTTATAGAATTCTTTTCATATGTTATCACTGCACTAAAATAGATACTGAAGTCACGAGATTGCCTTTTGCATATGGATGGGCTGTGAGGAAGGGAAGTGAATAATTGACAGTGCTGCCAACCTCAACAGTAAGACACTACTCATAGTATACATTTCACTACCGTCCAGTTACTACGTACATTTTGTAAGCTGTGGTTTATTTCCAGAAAATATTTTCTTCATAAATCGTATTGTTGTTGTTGTTCAGGTCATCAGCCAATAGGCTGGTTTGAACCTGTAGAGGTTTTACTAAGTAAATCGAGAAGTGAGGTGGTTTACGGTGCCTTCCTCACTGAGCGGAAAAGTACGCTTATCAGCATGCCAGGCCCTCTGAAAAGCATATATTTTCCATTCTGCAAATGACACTTTCACTTCATTCACCACAGGGTCTGGCTGTATAATGAAATCCATTACTTTCAGACGAGATAACTCTGATTAGTGTCTTTTACACCTCTACCTCTTCTGTTCTTAAACGATTCAGTCATTTAATTGGCTGACCATGTGATAAGAAACAGAACTATTTATTTTAGCCCTGCATAAATCGTATAAGAAATAAATATGACCTGTAATATTGCCTAAGCTTAATTACATGACTAGAAATGGTTGATTTACTGTAATTAGGCTACCAGCTACCTTACTCCATTGGAACAAAATTTTCTCCGAATGAATCGCCTTCTTTACTATCGCTGTCACCGGCGCCTTCACTATCAGTCTCACTAGTATCTACCTAACCACTTCCTTTTTTTACCAGGTATCAACAAAACTGTTGAAAATAGCTTCTTTACGTCTTTAATTTCGTTGTTTATTTTTTTTAATGTGGAAAGAGAAACATCACAGTAGTTAGCCGATCGCTCACGCCATTTGTTAAGAGGCACGGATAGGCATTTTTGTTTAGCTTCAACTTCACAACATTTTATTACATTGAATATTAAATTTCGTTCAGCACTGTGAATAGTTCGACCATGTTTTCGAGAAACTGACATTTCTGTTAACGGTAACAAACAGTTATATTCGTACATTTAACCTACAAAAGGTTCCGCGATATACTGTACAATACAGTATAATACCGATTATCCGTGGTAATTGGGGGGATAACTATACCGGATAACCGGAAAACACGGATAATACAACCCAATTCGGTCGAGACCACCTACGTCATAAATAAAACCACCAGTTATGCATATGTCTTATTCTACTGATTAATACATGTTAATACTATCGGATATCGGAAATAAATAAACAAATTGTATTGAAATAAAAATATTTACTACATAAATTTATATAAGTCTTACCTTAAACTACGTACAAAAAAAATCACAAAAAATCTGTTATTTTACTTTGTTTCATTTTATACCGCCATATTTTTTCTTTTATTTTTCTTATATAACCACAAATATGTAAAATGTCCACGTAATCTGTGTCATCCTGATTTTCCATGAAAGTTAGTAATGTTTTGGCACCGGTTAAAGCTTCTTTGCAACTTATTTTAGGAGCTGGTAACGTGCTCGCCTCTCATCACACGGTCTTCGGTTCGAATCCCACTCGGGCATGGCATTTTTTCATACGTTACAAAAAATTCATTTCATCCTTCACCGTCTGCATTAGCAGCAATTAGCAAAACAGTCGGACGTTAAACCAAAAAAAAAAAATAGTGATCGCACGGTTAATCCAAACCCTGGTTAAACGATCCACGGAAAATTGGTACTATATTGTATATCATTGCTCTGGGTATAGTATAAGTTGTTATGTTTGTCGTAGTGAAATTAAAGCAGTCGCACATGCGCACTGGTGCTTTTCCCCCTTTACCCCTCGTTGCAAACAAGGGCAAACTAGTGACTCAAGTGACTATACCAAGTGACCCATCAGTCAGTTGTCATTAGCAATCTTTAGATTTAGCTTTGCCTAGAGTAGTGGTAAGATCAGAATTGAAAAGTCCAGGGCAGCATTCCTAAAAATGAGACCTCTTCTATCGGCCCGCGACCTGAGCCTCGAAATCAGGACCCACATCTTGAAGTGCTACGTCTTTCTCATCCTTTTGTATAGGGTAGAGGCGTGGACACTCACCAAAGAATGTGAGACCCGTCTACAAGCGTTTGAAATGTGGACCTACCAGAGGATGCTTCGAATACCGTGGACGGACAGGGTCACAAATATGGAGGTCCTCAGAAGAATGGGGAAAGAGCTGGAAATCCTGCAGAGTATAAAGATAAGAAAACTGACATACCTTGGACACATCATGAGAGGGCCTAAATATGAGATGCTGCATCTCATAATTCAAGGGAAACTCGGTAAACGCTCGGTGGGACGCAGACGAATATCCTGGTTAAGAAACCTGAGAGAAGCGTTTAACTGCTCGTCGCATGACCTTTTCCGAGCGGCAGTGGACAAGGTGCGACTGACCATGATGATAGCCAACCTTTGTAATGGAGAAGGCACCTGAAGAAGAAGAGTACTGGTATCTCAGTTGTGAAATTGACTAGTGCATTGTACGCGCAAGTTAGTTGACACTATAATTCTTTTCACAGTTGATGAGCTCTGCTGTTCCATGCATTTAGACCAATCAGAACATTTTCCAGCGTTGTCAGATTGTACGAATGTATCAGCTTGACAAACATAACACGTGCATGTGTGTAAGAGCCCCAATGGTTCACTCGTGTATTGCATCTCGTACTGAACACATTGATTATAGAGCGTGTTGACATGTAATCTATACTCTATACTAATATAATAAAAATCTGGTGTGAAACTATATTGATCAGGACGCTCTAAGCTATGCAATAATGAAAGATTTTTGAAAATTATGTCACCGGATGGCGACATTAAGGGGCTAACCTTATTAGTTTGGTGGCCCTGAAAAAAGCCGTTTAAGCAGTAGTCGTCTGTCCTAGCCATTGTGGGGGTCGAGGAGCTGGGCGACACGGCGTGTCGTCGACCAGCGGAGACGTCATCTTCTTCCCTCGTAGTAGTGCGTCGATGGCTGCTTCGTCGGGTCCAGTGGGCGTAAGGCTCAGTCGAAGGACCGCTGTGGGCATCGCTCGCGTCACCGGGCGATGACGGTCCGGTCGACGGCCTACGGTGACGGGACGGTGAGCAGAAGCATCATCTTCTCTCTTGCGGGGCCGTCGATTAGTTCTCGCTGGAGTCCGGCAGCCGTATGCCGTGGTGGACGTCTTGTTGTTGTCTGGATCGGTAGTGAATCCCTCGGTGTCTTGATTGGAATTGGATCCCTGCTCAGTGCAGCGCTCTTTAAATAGTCGCCGAGAGCGCTGTGGTAGAGAACAGCTACTGGTTTGGCCTTGATGACAAAGGCCTTTGCGGTGCTCACCCAAAAGCTTTGTCGCTATGCCGTCAAAGGCCGGGAGAACTATTGAAGCCGGCAACACAGTAAATGATTAATTAGAAGGGGTGGCGGTGACAATTAGTTCAGTAGTTTCTGAGATTACCTCATGCAAACAAACAAACAGACGTTTCTTCTTTATTATATTAGTATAGATTAAATTATTAGCTATTAAAATGTTTTGTAAATTCATTTTTTATTCTGTTTCCAAATGACTCGAATAGTAAAAGTAAGTAACCCTTGTAATTAGATTAACGTTGATAGTACATTGTCCGATGTTAATTTCCCTATTTATATCAGATTTGTTGGGAAGCACGGTATTAGGTTCTAAAAGTTGTAAATATCCAAAATATCTTTTCAAGGCTGTACTGAATTCTTCAAACCTCGATACTAGTTACAGTTCAGCCGTTCTTAGTTTGCTCCTACTGTCAACAAACAAAAGCAGCCTACTACAGGGTGCATGCTAGAGTCTGCGACTTTACGGATGTTGTATTCCTATTAAGTTAACTATTTTTTAAATTATAACTACTTAAAGTACTAAAAACATCAGTCATGATATGATGTAGGCCTAACAATTTCATTTACAAAAATACTTTCAAAGGTATTTTGTATTTAAATACTTTTGAAAGAATTTTGTTGTTACTTTTTAATCAGCATGTAATCATTTTTATATAATGCGCGTGCTCAGTGACATCATTATTTGTTTACATTAGAAGCAAACTAAGAGAGGCTGGACTATACTTGTACTGTCTGTCTATAACTTGATGGCCTGCTGCAGAGAGGAGCAGAATCAGACCGCTACTATCCTTCTCAATAACATTCATTATGTACCACTACTATAGTCACTTCAGTCACAAGTTTGCCCTTGTTTGCAACGAGGGGTAAAGGGGGAGCAGCATTAGTGTGCATGCGCGACTGATTTAATTTCAGTACGACAAACGTATTATTATTATTATTATTATAACAAGGGCGTTCGGGCTTCTCCAGCCCCTCCTCACCGCGACCTAAAAGATCTTTTGTGATTGCCCCCATTCCTAGTTTATGCAAGGCCCGCACCTTCGATAAAGCGCAGGGTCTGCCTAGGATTTAATGCACTTACCTGAGCAGGTGTTAACACATCCCCACCCAACAGTGCTATACCTTTGCAGCCACCCACAGTGCAACTGCAAAAATATAAATGTGCGACCCACTGAGGCGCCTTACAATACGCCTCTCCGCACAGACCTCAATGGCCCATATTTCATCTTGGAAGACGGTCATGTTACACCCAAGGGCCAGGGAAGTCATTCCCCCGGACCCCCAGGCCCCCAATCCCGCTCTTCCACTCATCACAGGGCCTTCAATATACCAAAAGGTAGCCCCTTCCGGCCTCACCGGCCTACCCTCCGCCCACTCCTGACGATCAAAAATTTCCATCCTCAGTGTGTCGGAGAATTTGTATGATCTGCTCATACGGTCCCAAGGACCACATACCACACCCATCCCTTCAAACCTTGAAGATCTCAGTGTGGCCCATCTCCACTGATGGGACCCCGATCCCGTCCTCCAGCCTCAAGGCAGTTCCAATCGCCTCTCCCCTCACTTGCACATGAAAAGGAGGCAAATCAACCATCGCCTCCATAGCGGCCGTTGGACCAGTGCACATTGCACCACATATCCCTAGGCAGGCCAGTCTCTATAGCTCCTCAGCCGATCCTGCGCCGTCCTAGATCTGTTGTTGGCCACCATACAGCAACTTCGTACGTGACCATTGGCAGAATGATGCCCACATAAGCCCATTCCACCATACGAGGCCCAAGCCCCGGAGTCCTCCCAGCAGACTCTCACATATCCATAAGGCCTTTATAGCCTTCTCCACAGTCCTGGACCTGTGGCCTTACCAGGTTAGGCCACCATCCATGACAGCCCCCAGATACTCTAACTCAGGGGAGTAGTTTAAATCCACTCCTTCCAGAGTCACAGCATCCATAGCTGTTTTTCATAATTTCAAATGAAATGGGTACCATCTGGTCCCCACTTGCAGCTAGGGAGATAATAGGTCCGCCCCTGCATAGCCCCGCGTACAGAGGTAAGGCACCATACTGTAGGAGGAGCCAGGTATCCTACAGGCACCGTTAAGACACTGATTAAAAGCCCCAGTGCCATCCACCCTTGGGCACGGTACGACTAACACCACTTGGGTTGGGCAAAAGCTAAAGTAGGAGAAGTTGCCTCTAGCACGGATAGAAAAAGTGCTAGATGCCGAGGACAAGGATAGGGATAGACAGACTGAAGCCCAGCATCTCAGCTCACCTCGGCGAGACCAATGCGTGGCTGAAAAGTAGCCATAAAAAGCCGAGGAGTTTCCAGAGGCACGGGCACGAAAACTGCTACAAAAACTAAGGGAGCAGGTGTGCTCTCTTGGACGTGATGCTTCGGCACATGCAAGCCAGCCGATCACTGACTTGCTTCGCCTCCTACGACAAACGTAACAACTTGTATTATACCCAGAGCATACATAGCCTATCCAGTACGAGGGTAGTCCAGAAAGTCTGTCACGTTTTGATATAAAAAAAAAAACTAAGTACAAGAAAAAAAATTTATTATATACATTTGAAAGTGCAACTAAAATGCTATTTTTCTACATAATCACCAAACAAATTAAGACACTTATCATAGCGGTGAACTAATTTTGAAATGCCGGCGTCATAAAAGTTTACCGCCTGTGATTTTAACCAGTTAGTTACACCCTCCTGCAGCTCTGCGTCGTCCTCAAAGCGCTACGTCGCAAGCCATGTCTTCATTGTCGGGAAGAAGTGATAATCGCTGGGCGCAAGGTCCAAACTGTATGGCGGATGTGGGAAAACCTCCCATTTGAAAGCATCCAGGACTTCTCGTGTTCGATTTGCCATGTGTGGTCGGGTGTTGTCATGCAAAAAGAGAATTTTTCCAGTCAACTTTCCTCTGCACTTGTTTTGAATCGCTCTTCTTAACTTTTCAAGTGTTTCACAATACCTCGCAGAGGTAATGATTTGCCACGTTCCAAGAAATCGATAAGAAGAAAACCGTATTACCGACCGTACTTCACAACTGGCGGGATTTTAAATTGCGGCACGCATTTTAAATTGTTGTTGAAAAACAACAAAGAGCAACACCTCTCGCTAGCACGGCTGGATAGCCACTGAACGGAGAACCGCTGCGGCACCAAAATGGCCGCGATAGCTTCGTCTCTAGCGGCTACAACGCAAAACGTGACAGACTTTCTGGACTGCCCTCGTATATCGTGGAACCTTTTGTAGGTTAATGGTACGAATATAACTGTTTGTTACCGTAAACAGAAATGTTAGTTTCTCGAAAATGTGTGCAGACTATTCACAGTGCTGAAAGTCTGATACGCAGTGTAATAAAATGCTGTGAAGTTGAAACTAAACAAATATGCCTTTCACTGCCTCTTAACAAAAGCCATGAGAGTGGCTAACTACTGTGATGTTTCTCTTCCCTCAATTCGAAAAATAAAGAATTAAAGACATGAAGCTATTCTTCAACAGTTTTGTTGACACGTGGTAAAAAAAGGAAACGGTTAGGTAGATATTAGTGAGATTGATAGTGAAGGCGCCGGTGACAGCGATCGTAAACAAGGCGATTCATTCGTAGAAAATTTGTTTCAATGGAAAAACGTAGCTGGTAATTATAGTAAATGAATCATTTCTAGTCAAGTAATTAAGCTATTGGCAGTATTACAGGTCAGATTTATTTCTTATAAGGTTTCTTTAAGGTGGTCCTGCCCCCCCCCAGGGGGGGGCAGGACCCCTACTGGGCGCCTCCTCAGGTGGCGGATAGAGGAAAGCCTCCCAGATATGGGTGGTACCGGGGAAATGAAATACCCGGGGCGGACCAAACCTAGCCGGAGAGAAAACTCCGTACAAAAAACCCACTCTAGGAGTTTCTTTGGGATCAAGGTAGAAGTCCATGAGTGTGATGAGCTCTTAGGTCTGAGGGTTCATTAGAGATGGCGGCGGATGAACCAACTCTGGTCAACGGCGGCTCTCAGGTTCTCCAGGAGAATCAAGACCTTGGTGTCAGGTGGCAACCGGCCGTAAAACCCAATAGCCGTTTTAATATACCAATCATGAGAAGGTCCATATATAGAAAGAGTTCCCCCTGCCCAGAGTTCAAACTTTCAAGTATCTGGGGGCAGTGATCTCAGAGGATGGATCCATGGAGGCTGAAATAGTGCATAAAATAACATCGGGCTGGAACAGGTGGCGTATGCTGACTGGGGTTCTGTGTGACCCAAAAGTGCCCATAAAAATAAAGGGAAGAGTCTACAGAGCGGCAGTTAGACCAGCACTTGTCTATGGAAGCGAAGCTTGGGCATTTAAGAGAGTGCATGAACAGAAACTCCACACTACAGAGATGCGCATGCTGCGATGGGCGGGAGGAGTCACATTGAAGGATAAGGTGCGGAATGAGCATATAAGGGGAACCTTCAAAGTTGCTAATATAGCAGAAAAGATGCGAGAGTCCAGGATGAGATTGTATAGTCATGTGCTCAGGAGAACGGATGATCATGTCGTGAAGAGGTGCCTTTCAATGGCTACAGGGAGGAGAGGAAGGGGTAGACCCCTTACCATGTGGATGACGAATGTCCAAAGAGACATGAAAATGTTGAGCTTATCCGAGGAAGACGCACAGGAGCGTAACAAATGGAGCTCTCTGATTGGGAAAGCCGACCCCGCGTAACGGGAAGAGGCGAGGCCAAAGAAGAAGAAGAAGAAGAAGGTTTATGAATAAAATTTTCGTGGATTAAACCTTAGCTTACAAAATTCTGTTTTATAAAGGGTGATTCATTTAAAAGTAGCCTGCTGCATTTGAATAAATATAATTACTTAATACATAATTTTACATATTTATTTGAAATTTATATACAAATTTCAACTTCACCTTTACAGTAGATGCTAAAAGTGGCGTCCTTGAACGCTTACACATTTTTGCGCTCGTTCAATGTTATTAATGCACACACGACGCAGTACGGAAATGTCTATAGCTTGAATGGCTGCCACGATGTTATTCTTTAGCTCATGTATACTGCAGGGGTTTGTTTGGTAAACAGTTGCTTTTAAATAACCCCTTAGAAAAAAATCGCACATACTCAAATCAGGTGAACGAGGAGGCCACAAATCTTTACTAACAACTCACATGGGAATAGCCTGATTGATATGAGATAGGGACTGGTGAGACGTGTGACATGTTGCACCATCTTGCTGGAAAAAATTGTACTCTATAATAATATAATAATTAATTAATAATATAAATTGTACTATTAAGGCCAGTCGATCACATCGTGATCAGTGCTGCCAATACAGCATATGAAAATTACTCGAGCAGCTATAAATTAAATTACTCGAGCGGCGAGCTACTTTTAAATGAATCACCCAGTATAATGAATTTATATAATAAATTTCAATAACCTTCCTTTTTAACTGCGTCAACTTTTATTTTCACTTACACGTGTTTCGGTGGATCCACCGTGATCAGAGTAAATAACATATAATTGAAACTAAAAACTTTATTTATTAAAAATCTATTGAAGATGATACATCTTCAGTCATTTGTATAAAACAGAATAAATTTCAAACTTTTTTTTTTTTTTTTTTTTCTGGTTTAACGTCCGACTGTTCTGCAATTACTGCTAATGCAGACGGTGAAGGATGAAATGATTTTTTGTAACGTATGAAAATATGCCGTTCCTGAATGGGATTCGAACCCAAGACC
Organism: Catonia carolina; assembly: GCA_035578175.1. Lineage (NCBI taxonomy): Eukaryota > Metazoa > Arthropoda > Insecta > Hemiptera > Achilidae > Catonia > Catonia carolina. Next base: position 10,632,799 of record JAQMRL010000010.1, read on the forward strand.
GCATGATGAGAGGCGAGCACGTTACCAACTGCGCCAATGCGGCCGGCAAAAAAATTTCAAACTGCAGGATGCATTGTAAAGCTTTATTTTTGAATGAAGCTTACAAAATGTTTGTAGAAACTGCACGGTAGTGAAATGTACGAGTATTGTCTGACTGTTGAGGTTGGTAGCACTGTCATTTTTACTTTCTCTTGCCTATATGAATATATAGGAAGGAAAGTATTGTTTTCATGTCGATTTTTCGAAATCGAGTTTTCACCGGATCTATACGTTTTCAGACCCCCTGAACCCAAAAAACATGTTTTTTGCGATTGGTCTGTGTGTGTGTGGGTGTGTGTGTGTGTGTGTGTGTGTGTGTGTGTGTGTGCGCGCGTGTGAGTGCGTGCGTGCGTGCGTGCGTGTATGTGTGTGTGTGAACAGAATATCTCAAGAACGGAACATCGTACGAACTTGAAACTTGAAACTTAAGTTACATATCACTACCGGACCCGACACGAACATTTTCATCAAAATCGGTCAACCGGAAGTAGTAGTTTATTCGTATAATTTTTCACTTTTTTGAGATTTTCTCAAAAACTAGTCCTACGATTTTTTTTAAAATCAACTGGTTTACTACATTTTTTATGCTCTACAATATAGGGTAGGCGCCATGTTTGCTGAAATTCTGCTTGAGGCTGTTTTTACGTAAAAACATTTTCTTTTTAAGATTGCGGCTTTAATATGCATTTTAGCGCAAAACGTTATATAATAAACGTTGTAGAGAATGTAAAATTCTACAACTTTTATTTCAAACATTTTTTTGTATAACGCTTAGTTTAGCGGTAATTTGCGATTTTCTGTTTTTTTTCTCATGAAAACGTGAGAAAAATCGATTTTTTTAAGATTTCGGTCTTAGTATGCATTTTACGACAAAAGTATATATAATTAAATTTATAGAAAATTAAAAGATCTACAACTTTTATTTTGAGCATTTTTCTCTACAGAGCCTAGTTTTGCGTGAAAGCGTGATTTTCCGTATTTTTAAGCCAAACTGAGTTCGATTGTCATTTTGCGTCATTCACTCATGATTAAAATAAGGTTATGTTTTTGAGGTTAGTTTTTGTTTATTTCTAATATTTTATTAATAATGTTAGGTTTATTATTAATTATTTGCATTGGCAAGAGAAAGTTGTGTGAGTGTTTCACACCAGATTTTTACACTTCCCTTCCTCACAACCCATCCATACGCAAAAGGCAATCTCGTGACTTCAGTATATATAACTAGTACACTGGAATTGGTACATAATCAAGTGTTATTGAGAAGGATATTAGTGGTTCGATTCTGCTCCTCTCTGCGGGAGGCCATCAAGTTATAGACAGACTGTACAAAGTTCTTATAGTATTGACATTAAACTTCTATCTACAAACACGTATTATAGTCACTTGAGTTATGAGTTTGCCCTTGTTTGCAACGAGGGATAAAGGGGGGAAAGCATCAGTGCGCATGCGCGACTGCTGTAATATCAGTACGACAAACATTTCTTGTATACTATACCCAGAGCATATACAGAATATTCCCGAACCTTTTGAAATTAACTGTACGAATATAACTGTTTGTTACCGTAAACACAAATGTCAGTTTCTCAAAAACGTGGTCGAACTATTCACAGTGCTGAATGCAATGTAATAAAATGTTGTGAAGTTGAAGCTAAACAAAAATGCCTATCCGTGCCTCTTAATAAAAGCCGTGAGTGAGTAGCTAACTATTGTGATGTTTCTCTTTCCACAATTCGAAAAATAAATAAGGCAATTAAGGATGCAAAGAAGCTATTCTTTAACAGTTTTGTTGTTAGCTGGTAAAAAAAAAAAAACGGTTAGGTAGATCATAGAGAGACTGATAATGAAAACGCCGATGATAGCAATATTAAAGAAGGCGATTAATTCATAATTACAGTAAATCAAACATTTCTAGTCATGTAATTAAGGCAATGTTACAGGTCATATTTATATCTTATAAGGTTTATGAATAAAATTTTCTCTGATTAAACCACAGCTTACAAAATGTACGTAGAAACTGGACGGTAGTGAAATGTACGAGTAGTGTCTGACTGTTGAGTTTGGTAGCACTGTCATATTTACACTTCCCTTCCTCATAGCCTATCCATACGTAAAAGGCAATCTCGTGACTTCAGTATCCATAACTAGTACACTGGAATAATGAAGTGTTATTGAGAAGGATAGTAGCGGTCTGATTACTAACCGTTAGTAAGCAGAAAACAGTAGCAATGAAAGTCAGCAGAACACCTGCGCAGTGTAACATAGAACTTGATGGAGAAAGGATTGAATATGTGGGAGGTTTTGGATATCTTGGAAGCGTCGTCTCAAATGATGGGAGTGCTAAGCTAGAAGTTCTAAATAGAGTGAATAAAGGATCCTCCTTCTTTTACCAAGTGCGGAACTTAGTCTGGGATAATACAGTTCCCATAAGAGCCAAACAGACCATGTTTAAAACATATCTTCTTCCAATAATGACATATGGCCTAGAAAGCTGTGTCTTATTGAAAGGGGACATTAGCAAATTACAGGCATTTGAGATGAAATTTTTAAGATCAGCCTTGCAGAAGACCAGAAGAGACAAGGTCAGAAATGAATATATAAGAAGAGATATGCAGGTGACCTTAACGATGGAAGAAAGATTACGTACCGCAAGACTTAAATGGTTTGGACATGTACAAAGGATGCCAGAGGCACGTATCCCCAGACAGTACTTGGACATGGAGGTATCTGGAAAGAGACCCGTTGGACGTCCCAGAAGAAGATGGACTGACCAAATAAGGGATGATCTCCTAACAAAAGGAATGACACTACAGGATATCAGAATACAAAAGGTATATCAAGATAGAGATAGATGGAGGCATATCATCCACTCAAATCCTACCCGGCCTGCTGGAAGGATACCCAGATAATGATGAATGAGTAGCGGTCTGATTCTGCTCCTCTCTGCAGCAGGCCATCAAGTTATAGACAGACAGTACAAAGTTCTTATAGTATTGACATTAAACTTAAATTTTAAAAAAAAAGCTAAAACAATATTTGATTGATGAAACATTTTACAGTGTGCACGAATTACTTTCTAAATAGTTTTGATTGAAAAATATTTAACTTCCCATTAAACAAATATTGTGTACTATTTGATACAAAGGGGTTGATGACAAGCCTACTGAGTTAAGCAGTAGCAGGCAAAAATTATTGGTAAGTGATGAATTTATCATTGTGTTTGATTTTTTTATTTTTAATTTTGTGTGATATTTGATTCAATGGGGTTCATGACAAGCCTACTGAAGTAAGCAGTAGCAAAAACAATTTTCTGGTGGTAAGTGATGAATTTATCATTGGTGATAAACTTTCAGTTTATCAGTTTTATCTTGACATGTCCTACACTCCCTTTGGAGTCTCCTGGATGCAAGGGGGGAAAAATAAACTTCTTTTTATTGTTGACACTTTAATATATTACGATGTTAATTTGCAGGATGCAAATGGAACTCATGCTGATTCTCCACAAAATCCAGTGATCAAAGCAGTTCCTGTATTACGTGGACTATTTCCTAATTTAATAATTGCATGTGATGTAAGTAATTTGTGTTTTAATTTTTATTTTTATATTATTTTGTGCAATGATTATGATTTCTTTGTGTATTATGAAATTTTTATTGGTAAGATATAACAGTACTTTATATAAATTATATAAAGCCTTTTATTCATTATACAAAGCCGGCCGCATTGGCAAAGTTGGTAACGTGCTCGCCTCTCATCATGCGGTCTTGGGTTCGAATCCCATTCAGGCACGGCATTTTTCATATGTTACAAAAAAATCATTTCATCATTCACCGTCTGCATTAGCAGTAATTGCAGAACAGTTGAACGTTAAACAAAAAAAAAATTATATAAATTGTTCTAAATAGGTACAGGTCATTTGTTCTAGCTAGAAGCTCTCCCACCAACACTCTGTGCCGCTGAGCTGTTCTGTTTAGTGGTGGGGGAAGCACCTCGAAGGAAAGTGATCAGTCTCTCCATAGTGCTAGCAGCGTTAAGAGCCTAAGTGTACTATAAATTCTAAAAACATTGACTGTATGTTGTAATTATATATTTTTGTTGTTCTATTCCCTTCACAAGTCTTCAACTTGTGCATTCAGTAGTAGGCCTACTGTTTTATGTACCTATTGTTTTTACTCTTTTGCTGTTTGGTTTTGTTTATATTAATTTTTTGTATGTATTCTTTGTTTCGTTTTTATTTTTTATTTATTTAGTAATTAAAATGGAACCTAGTTGTAGTAGTGAAAATTCGAGCACGAGTGCTAGTGTAATACGGGAAAGGCAGGTAGTCTAGCGTAGTAGTTGTAACAGAATATTATACAGTTAGAAAGAGAGGGAAAACACCGAAACACGTGTAAGTAAAGATAAAAGTTGATAAAAGAACGTTAGTGAAATTTATTATATAAATTCATTATAAAAAAATAGAATTAATTTCAAACTGCAGGATGCATTATAAAGATTTATTTTAGAAATCATTTAGTTTGAAATTTCGGTTTCGACCAGAAGTAGCCCAAAACTAGAAGTGAAGAAAACAAAGTCAAAATTTGGAAATAAAAATAGTTTCGTTCGATTCCTCTTTAAGAGTAGATACAGAAATCGTTAATGGTTTCTGCCATAAGTCAAAGGTAAGCGTTTTTAAAAATTGCAACCAACCTAGAGACGCATCGTTTCAAGAAAGCGATTTTCCTGACTGGGTTTATAACTTTAAATAAATTTATTATTATTATTATTATTATTATTATTATTATTATTATTATTATTATTATTATTATTATTCTGTTGTTTAGGTCATCAGCCGAAAGGCTTGTTTGAACCTGTAGAGGTTTCACTGAGTAAAACGAGGAGTGAGGTGGTTTACCATTGCCACAACTCACTGAGTGGAAAAGTACGCTTATCAGCATGCCGGGCCCTCTGAAAGGCACATATTTTCCACTCTGTAAATGACACCTTCACTTCATTCACCACAGGGTCTGGCTGTATAATGAAATTCATTACTTTCAGAGGAGATAACTCTGATTAGTGTCTTTTACACCTCTACCTCTTCTGTTCTTAAATTATTCAGTCATTTAATTGGCTGACCATGTGATAAGAAACAGAACTATTTATTTTAGCCCTGCAACGAACAAATTGAGTGTAAATAATTTGACACTCCACCTGTCTGTTATGGGCAGATTATTATTATTACTTTCTCTTGCCTATATGAATATATAGGAAGGAAAGTATTGTTTTCATGTCGATTTTTGGAAATCGAGTTTTCACCGGATCTATACGTTTTCAGACCCCCTGAACCCAAAAAACATGTTTTTAGCGATTGGTCTGTGTGTGTGTGCGTGCGTGCGTGCGTGCATGTGTGTGTGTGTGTGTGTGTGTGTGTCTGTGTGTGAACAGAATATCTCAAGAACGGAACATCGTACGAACTTGAAACTTGAAACTTAAGTTACATACCACTACCGGACCCGACACGAACATTTTCATCAAAATCGGTCAACCGGAAGTAGTAGTTTATTTGTATAATTTTTCACTTTTTTGCGATTTTCTCAAAAACTGGTCCTACGATTTTTTTTAAAATCGCCTGGTTTACTAAATTTTTAATTCTCTACAAGATAGGGTAGGCGCCATGTTTGCTGAAATTCTGCGTGAGGCAGTTTTTACGTAAAAACATTTTCTTTTTAAGATTGCGGCTTTAATATGCATTTTAGCGCAAAACGTTATATAATAAAAGTTGTAGAGAATTTAAAATTCTACAACTTTTATTTCTAACATTTTTTTGTATAACGGTTAGTTTAGCGGTAATTTGCGATTTTCTGTTTTTTTCTCACGAAAACGTGTGAAAAATTGATTTTTTAAATATTTCGGCCTTAGAATGCATTTTACGACAAAAGTATATACAATTAATTTTATAGGAAATTAAAAGATGTACAACTTTTATTTAAAGCATTTTTCTCTACAGAGCCTAGTTTAGAGAGAAAGAGTGATTTTCCGTATTTCTAAGCCAAACTGAGGTTGATTTTCATTTTGCGTCTTTCACTCATGATTAAAATTAGGTTATGTTTATTGAGGTTAGTTTTGTTGTTTATTTCTAATGTTTTATTACTAATATTAGGTTTATTGTTAATTATTTCTATTGGCAAGAGAAAGTTGTGTGAGTGTTTCACACCAGATTTTTATTATTATTATTATTATTATGATGATGATTATTATTATTATGATTATTATTACAGGTTTGTCTTTGTCCATATACCGAACACGGCCATTGTGGAATCTTGAATAAAGATGGAACTTTCATTAATGATGCAAGCATCTTTAGAATAGGACAGATCGCACTGAATTATGCCAAAGCAGGTAAACGTTTAAGTTTTCTCTTATCACTCTTAATTATAAAAAAATCTGCTGTGAAACACTCACACGACTTTATTTTGCCAATTTAAATAATTAAACATATAACCTATGTTTTCATCCATTAGTAAACAACGGAAAATGAAAAACATGACCTGATTTTAATCATTAGTAAATGACGCAAAATGTATATCAATCTCTGTTCGACTTAAAAAATACCGGAAATCACTAATTGACGGTAAATTAGGCTCTTTAGAAGAAAATTCTTGATATAAAGTTGTAGATTTCTTATAATTTTAATTACATACACTTTTGTCGTAAAATGCATTGTAATGCAGCGATATTAATAAATCCTATTTTTTACCGATTTTATAGAAAAACAATATCACATAAAAACACTAATTAACGCTAAACTGAGCGTTGTAGAAAAAATGGTAGAAATAAAAGTTGTAGGTTTTTTTATGTTCTACGACTTTGTATGTATATACTTTGCCGTAAAATGTATTTCAAGGCTGCAATCTTAAAAAAAAAATTGTACCACAGGACATGGGACTTGCTCTATCTTGTAGAGAATAAAGAATGTAGTAAATGAGCCAATTTTTTTTTTTAATTTTAAAAGTGATTTTTGAGAATCGCAGAAAGTGAAAAATCACACAAATAAACTACCACTTACATACTGACATTGGTTGACTGAGTTTGGTGAAAATGTTCATGTTTGGTCTTGTTTGTGGTACCTAACTCAATTTAAAAGTTTCAACTTTGTACATTATTCTGTTCTTAAGATTTTTGTTCACACACATACACACAGACAAATTGTTAAAAGCATGTTTTTTGGTTAGAGGTACCTAAAACCACCTATATCTGGTAAAAAATCAACATGTAAACACAATACTTTCCCTTCCTATGTATTTGTATAGGGCAAGAAAAAGTAATAAATTGGTGTAAAACACTTACACTACTTTCTCTTGCCAATGTAAATAATAAAATATATAACCTACGTTTACATGATTATGTTCAAATGAATTGTTTACACAAGTCTAAAGTTAACAAGAATGAATTTTGGATGGACACCCATTTCTAAACCACTTTTTGGGTTTACTGTAGTCTTGAACATGTGTAGTGGAGATAACTCGAGATTTAAGTACAGTAGGCCTTCACATTACGATCGTAATTCATTCCGGAAGAACGATTGTAAAGCAAAAATATCGTATTGTGAGACCGCATTCTTGCCCAATCATTAGACCATATTTTATACAATTCCACATGAAATTTACATCAGCCTGTACATACAGATAACCCTATACATTATTCAAATAGCACTGATTTCAGTACAAATGATTTGATAATAGGTTAATTATAAAAAATCTGGTGTAAAACACTCACACAACTTTCTCTTGCCAATGCAAATAACTAAAAATAAACCTAACATTAGAAATAAAACATTAGAAATAAACATAACCTAATTTTAATCATGAGTGAAAGACGCGAAATGAAAATCAACCTCATTTTGGCTTAGAAATACGGAAAATCACTCTTTCTCTCTAAACTAGGCTCTGTAGAGAAAAATGCTCTAAATAAAAGTTGTAGATCTTTTAATTTTCTATAAATTTAATTATATACACTTTTGTCGTAAAATGCATACTAAGGCCGAAATGTTAAAAAAATTGTTTTTCTCACGTTTTCGTGAGAAAAAAACTGAAAATCGCAAATTACCGCTAAACTAAGCGTTACACAAAAAAATGTTTGAAATAAAAGTTGTAGGTTTTTAAATTTTCTACAACTTTTATTATATAACGTTTTGCGATAAAATGCATATTAAAGTCGCAATCTTAAAAAGAAAATGTTTTTACGTAAAAACAGCCTCACGCAGAATTTCAGCAAACATGGCGCCTACCCTATCTTGTAGAGAATTAAAAATTTAGTAAACCAGGCGATTTTTAAAAAAATCGTAGGACCAGTTTTTGAGAAAATCGCAAAAAAGTGAAAAATTATACGAATAAACTACTACTTCCGGTTGACCGATTTTGATGAAAATATTCGTGTCGGGTCCGGTAGTGGTATGTAACTTAAGTTTTAAGTTTCAAGTTCGTACGATGTTCCGTTCTTGAGATATTCTGTTCACACACAGACACACACACACACACACACACACACAGACCAATCGCTAAAAACATGTTTTTTGGGTTCAGGGGGTCTGAAAACATATAGATCCGCTGAAAACTCGATTTCGAAAAATCGACATGAAAACAATACTTTCCTTCCTATATATTCATATAGGCAAGAGAAAGTAAAAAATGCCTTTTTGAATTGTGTTTGATCTATCAAACACTTTAACGTCTTTTAAAACTGACTTTTGCTTTACAATCGTGGAAATTGTAGACTGGGAATAACTATACTGGGGAACCAATTCATTTATCATAGCCCCTTCATTATGTCTTTTTATAATTGCTTGCTTTTCTTTTATAGAAACTTTTCTTTTTATACGCGATTTAGGACCCATTTTCGCTATAACTACAGTAACGTACGCAGGAAACATGGTACCAAAACTAAAAAGAATACTATGTATGTAAAGAAAAATATAATTTTTTTATTGTGAATTGTGCCGCGTTAGCGTAAACAACGCACACAACAACGTAAACAAATAAACAGCTGATTTTGGTGACGACTTTTTCTCTAGACCAATCCGGTGGGTTGTAAATATGTTTCTAATATTCTGTTTGTGCAAACATACAGTGTAAACTGATGGAAGAAATGAATATCGATATTTTAGTTACTTGTACATCTGTATGTGTTGTTTTATTTTTAGGTTGTCATGTTGTTGCACCTTCAGACATGATGGACGGGAGAGTTGGTGCGATAAAACAGTTATTGACGCAAGCCGGTCTAGTATCAAGAGTCTGTGTTTTATCGTACGCGGTAAAATTCTCGTCGACATTTTATGGTCCATTTAGAGACGCGGCTAAATCTGCTCCAGCATTCGGTGATCGTAAGGCTTATCAACTTCCACCTGGAAGTTCAGGTCTTGCAACAAGAGCTGCTGTAAGTTTTTCTTGCATATTTATATAGGGTATTACAGGTCATTTGTTCTAGCTAGAAGCTCTCCCACCAACGCTCTGTGCCGCTGAGCTGTTCTGTTTAGTGGTGGGGGAAGCACATCGAAGGGAAGTGATCAGTCTCTCCATAGTGCTAGCAGCGTTAACAGCCTAAGTGTACTATAAATCCTAAAAACATTGACTGTATGTTGTAATTTTATATTTTTGTTGTTCTCTTCAACTCGTGCATTCGGTAGTAGGCCTACTGTTTTATGTACCTAACAGGTGATTCAAAAAGAGCGCCGGTTTTTAAACGGCTGGTAAATTTTTGTTTATCGGTTGGCAACATTGTTAGACCTCATTTCTATTTCGGAGAACATTCCGATTGACGATTCAGTTGTAGTTTCTCTTGTTCGCAGTGTAGTACTCTCGCAGTCTGTGTCTAACCATGGAGAAGTTTACTATTGCACAACGAGTGTTAATCGTCAAAACATTTTACCAGAGTGGAGAGAGTTATGCGGCTACTGTCAGGTGACTTCGCGGTACTCTAGGACGTAATGAAGCACCGAATGAATCAACAGTTCGCAGGCTCATGAAAAAGTTTTTTGAGACGGGTTCAACAGTCGACCTTAAAAGTTCTGGACGTCGTCGTTCTGGCCAAACTGAGCAGAACGTTGCGTTGGTTCGTGACAGTGTGGCTGTTAGCCCAGCAAAATCAATACGTCGCCGTTCTCAACAATTGGGTTTACGATGTTCTTCTGTACAGAGAATTCTTCGGTACGATCTCCAATATCACCCGTATAAAATTCAGTTTCTGCACGAGAAACAATGTTGTTGCTCCGTGAACGGTTCCAGGATCGCATCATTTCTCGTAATTCCGACCATCAATGGCCACCAAGGTCGTGTGACTTGACGCCTTGTGACTTTCATCTTTGGGGTCATCTGAAGTCATTGGTGTATGCCATTAAACCCCGAAACATCAATGACTTGAAGGAGGAAATTTGACGGGTTATCGGGCAAATGGAAGTCGAAACTTGTCGTGCAGTAATATCCAATTTCATGGACAGAGTTGATGCGTGCCAGCGCAGTAGAGGAGGACACATTCATGACATCATTTTTCATACATGAAATCGGAAGGTAAGATGAACTTGTTGATGTATTTATTTTCAGTTTTTCAATAAAATAAATCTCTTAATTTGATATATCAAAACCGGCACTCTTTTTGAATCACCCTATATTGTTTTTACTCTTTTGCTGTTTGGTTTTGTTTATATTAATTTTTTGTATGTATTATTTGTTTCGTTTTTATTTTTTATTTATTTAGTAATTAAACTGGAACCTAGTTGTAGTAGTGAAAATTCGAGCACGAGTGCTAGTGTAATACGGGAAAGGCAGGCAGTCTAGCGTAGTAGTTGTAACAGAGTATTATACAGTTAGAAAGAGAGGGAATGATGATTAAGTGAGAAGGAGACAACACTTGCCCCATTGAAACTATCCCTACTCTACCTACTCGCCCTCCCCTTACAAGCTTCTTCCAAAAACAAATGCACTGTTTAGTGATAGTGATTGTGATTGTGACATGGAAGAACAATCTAGTGTAATTAAACCTCCACCTAAATAAAGTAAAAAGGTTAGACCTACTTTGGAATAAATTTATTCATGTTGTTCATGATTTTAGTGATACAAATAGTGGAATAAATCTAATATAAATTTTAATAAATCTGCTACAAAGAAATAATTCTAAATCTAAAGTTATGGCCTTCATTGGGAAAGACCTAGTGAGATCAAAGATAGAGCTGAATGGGAGCATTCTGGAACAAGTTTCTTCCTTTAATTATTTGGGGTACGAGGTTTCTCCCATAGGTAGTTTTGATGTGGAGAATAAAGTAAACAAATTTAAGCATATTTGTGGGACAATCCACAGAACTTTAAAGAATAAGACAAGGAAGGAAACAAGACTGAAGTTCTATAAGACAATGGCAGTTCCAGTGGTGTTGTATGGGTATGAGACCTGGGCGCTTACTAGGCGACAACAGAGTAGTTTGAGAGCTGCGGAGATGAGATTTCTCAGGGCTACAAGGGGATGCACATTAGAGGATAGGTTGAGAAGTGAGGATATACAACAGGAGTTAGGTATATACAGCTTGGAAGATAAGATGAGAGCCTACAGGAGTAATTGGTGCATTCATTTGGAGCGCATGGGGGATCAGCGGTTTCCTCGCTTGGCTAGGTACTACAGACCCAAGGGAAAAAGAAGTGTGGGACGTCCGAGAAGAAGATGGTTTCCGGAACGGGCAGACGTGCCTAATCCTTGAAGTGAAGAAGAAGAAGAAGAAGAAATAATTTTAATTGATAAAACTAGTAAAAATTAAAATGTTTAAAAACTTAAGATGCATCCAAAAAAATATTTAAAAAAACCCGGCTCACTGGTTTAACCCATGGTTTTATAACTTGGCAGTGAAAGGGTTAATAATAATCCTAATAATAATATTTATTTATTCCACTTTATACAAATACAAAATTATATCTTATCTACTAGGAATAAATAACCACCAACTCAAGTAAACAGTGGTTATATAAAAAAAATCTGGTGTGAAACACTCACACAACTTTCTCTTGCCAATGCAAATGATTAATAATAAACCTAACATTATTAATAAAATATTAGAAATAAACAAAAACTAACCTCAAAAACATAACCTTATTTTAATCATGAGTGAATGACGCAAAATGACAATCGAACTCAGTTTGGCTTAAAAATACGGAAAATCACGCTTTCACGCTAAACTAGGCTCTGTAGAGAAAAATGCTCTAAACAAAAGTTGTAGATCTTTTAATTTTCTATAACTTTTATTATATACACTTTTGTCGTAAAATGCATACTAAGACCGAAATGTTAAAAAAATCGATTTTTCTCACGTTTTCGTGAGAAAAAAAAACAGAAAATCGCAAATTACCGCTAAACTAAGAGTTATACAAAAAAATGTTTGAAACAAAAGTTGTAGGTTTTTAAATTCTCTACAACTTTTATTATATAAGTTTTTGCGCTGAAATTTATATTAAAGCCGTAATCTTAAAAAAACAACGTTTTTACGTGAAAACAGCCTCACCGAGAATTTCAGCAAACATGGCGCCTACCCTATCTTGTAGAGAATAAAAAATTTAGTAAAATAGGCGATTTTAAAAAAAATCGTAGGACCAGTTTTTGAGAAAATCGCAAAAAACTGAAAAATTATACGAATAAACTACTACTTCCGGTTGACCGATTTTGATGAAAATGTTCGTGTCGCGTCCGGTAGTGGTATGTAACTTAAGTTTCAAGTTTCAAGTTCGTACGATGTTCTGTTCTTGAGATATTCTGTTCACACACACACACACAGACCAATCGCTAAAAACATGTTTTTTGGGTTCAGGGGGTCTGAAAACGTATAGATCCGGTGAAAACTCGATTTCGAAAAATCGACATGAAAACAATACTTTCCTTCCTATATATTCATATAGGCAAGAGAAAGTAAAAATTCATTCATTCAAATTAATTAAAAATACGCACACCATGATCAAAAACAAAATTCCAAACTACACTAATTATTCGCTCTAAGCTTAATATATTAAAAACACGTTCAATTCATTAGTTAGAAAATGTTTTATAAATCGAACATTAGTTTACCATTAATAACTAAAACTTTTACTATTGTTCCTCTTACATTGTTATTTTTTGTTACATTATTTACTATTATTATTTATGATTAGTAGGTTTTTAATAAAGACTCAGTTTTATTTTTGGACACAAGTAATACAAGACTAATGCGCTTGAATTATAACAGGAGAGTAAACAATTCCAGTGATTCGTTGTTTATCATTTCAGATTGTTTATTTCGTATCATTAAAATTAATGTGTGTGACTAGTTTAATACAACTGTTTGCACTTGCCCATGTTTAACTCATTTTTAGTTTCATCAGTGATATTTTGGTAATGTATCGGTTTGTTTTGATTTTCTTTGTAGACTGAAGTTGAAAAGTTTTGTAAGCTGTGTTTTGTTAACATGCGTGATAGTGAATGTGTTGAGTTTTTGAAACATAAAAGCGATAAACATTAAAAAGCAGACCAAAATTGTTTTTGTTAAAAATGTAATGGTTAAAATAATTAACTTTATGAAACTACAATAATTACAAGTGATATGTACGGTATAATTGAAAACAATGCCCATAACAGACAGGTGGAGTGTCAAATTATTTACACTCAATCTGTTCATTGCAGGGCTAAAATAAATAGTTCTGTTTCTTATCACATGGTCAGCCAATTAAATGACTGAATCATTTAAGAACAGAAGAGGTAGAGGTGTAAAAGACACTAATCAGAGTTATCTCCTCTGAGAGTAATGAATTTCACTATGCAGCCAGACCCTGTGGTGAATGAAGTGAAGGTGTCATTTGCAGGGTGGAAAGTGAGTGCTTTTCGGAGGGCCTGGCATGCTGATAAGCATACTCTTTCAACTCAGTGAGGAAGGCAATGGTAAACCACCTTACTCCTCGTTTTTACTTAGTAAAACCTCTAGAGGTTCAAACCAGCCTTTCGGCTGTTGACCTAAACAACAACAATTGAAAACACTTAGAGAATAATGTTTATTTTAACTGGATGTAGATATTTTAATGATGGAACTTAGTGCAAGATAATTGTCGGGTGGAGAGGTAGATACGCGCCAAATAGAGTAAAACTTTCGTTTACAACCTATAGGTGCTTGCCTCGCATGGAGTACTCTTACAGTAGATAGACTATAGATAAAAACTGAAAATTAAAGTTAAAATAAAAAGTGGGATTTGTTTCTGTATGAAAATTTTTAAGCACTTCATGAGACTTAAGTTATGATGGTATACATTGTGAATAATGCTGATGGTAACATGTTGTGTACAGGAAGGGAGTTTTTAGGATTCAGAACTGTTGTTGTTTAGGTCAACAGCCGAAAGGCTGGTTTGAACCTCTAGAGGTTTTACTAAGTAAAACGAGGAGTGAGGTGGTTTACCATTGCCACAACTCACTGAATGGAAAAGTATGCTTATCAGCATGCCGGGCCCTCTGAAAAGCACATATTTTCCAATCTGTAAATGACACCTTCACTTCATTCACCAAAGGGTCTGGCTGTACAATGAAATTCATTACTTTCAGAGGAGATAACTCTGATTAGTGTCTTTTACACCTCTACCTCTTCTGTTCTTAAATGATTCAGTCATTTAATTGGCTGACCATGTGATAAGAAACAGAACTATTTATTTTAGCCCTGCAACGAACAGATTGAGTGTAAATAATTTCACACTCCACCTGTCTGTTATGGGCAGGATTCAGAACTAAGAAGGTTTATTACTTTCTCTTGCCTATATGAAAATATAGGAAGGAAAGTATTGTTTTCATGTTGATTTTTCAAAATCGAGTTTTCACCGGATCTACACGTTTTAAGAACCCCTGAACCCAAAAAATATGTTTTCAGCGATTGGTCTGTGTGTGTGTGTGTGCGTGTGTGTGAACAGAATATTTCAAGAACAGAATATAGTACGAACTTGAAACTTAAGTTACATACCACTACTGGACCCGACACAAACATTTTCATCAAAATCAAAAGTAGAATGAAAAGATTAGGGAAGAAAATGAAATGTAAGCAAAACGTGAAGACGTAATTAAAATATCGATTTGGCGTGCTCTCTCTTAAAAAACTATTTATGAAAAAAAAAAGAATAATAATTTTTTTTTTTTTTAACTCCTAATTTGTGTACGTTGCAATCTGTTCAATTCAGAACAATAAGCAACCCTATGACCCAATGAGATGAGGATGATGTGTATGACGTGTAAATGAGGTGTAGTCTTGTACAGACCCAGGCCGACCATTCCTGAGAGAGTATGGTTAATTGAACCCCAACCATCAAAGTACGCCGATAACCACTGTCTAGTATTCAAATCCGTATAAAAGTAACTCCCTTTACGAGGATTTGAACCAGGAACCTTCGTCTCCGAAAATCAGCTGTTGAACAGCTGACCTGCGGCGACGACTTCACCTCTAGACCAACCCGGTGGGTTAAAGAATAATAAATTAGAAGAAAATGATCGCTCAATTATAATATGTACAGGTTAGTAAACGCTTGTATTGTTTTCATTGTATTTTTTTTTTGTGCAGTTGCGAGATGTAGCGGAAGGCTGTGATATGTTGATGGTGAAACCAGGTCTTGCTTACCTTGATATCGTTCACAAGACTAAATTAGCTCATCCAGCTCATCCACTTTTTGTTTATCAGGTAATTTTCAAATTATTATTTTTATTTGTTGTTAATTTTAATAAAAAATTACACCGGGTACTCATATTTGTCTGAATTATACACGGTGGAACACGGTTAAAACAAAATATCCGGGGCCAGATATTTTTTCGTGTTAACGAAATGAACAATGTAAAAACAAGAGAGATGGAGAAACAAAAGAATCTGGTGTGAAACACTCACACAACTTTCTCTTGCCAGTGCAAATTATGAACAATAAAACATTACAGATATTTATTTTTTAATTAGTAATAAAACATTACAAATAAACAAAAAACATAACCTTATTTTAATCATGAGTGAAAGACGCAAAATGAAAATCGACCTCAGTTTGGCTTAGAAATACGGAAAATCATTCCTTCACGCTAAACTAGGCTCTGTAGAGAAAAATGCTTTAATTAAAAGTTGTAGATCTTTTAGTTTTCTATAAATTTGGTTTTATACACTTTTGTCGTAAAATGAGTACTAAGGCCGAAATGTTAAAAAAATCGATTTTTCACACGTTTTCGTGTGAAAAAATCAGGAAATCGCTAATTACTGCTAAACTAAGCATTATACAAAAAAATGTTTGAAATAACAGTTGTAGAATTTTAAATTCTCTACAACTTTTATTATATAAATTTTTGCGCTAAATTGCATATTAAAGCCGTAATCTTAAAAAAACTATGTTTTTACGTGAAAAAAGCCTCACCAAGAATTTCAGCAAACATGGCGCCTACCCTATCTTGTAGAGAATAAAAAATTAAGTAAATGAGGCGATTTTAAAAAAAATCGTAGGACCAGTTTTTGAGAAAATCGCAAAAAAGTGAAAAATGACACGAATAAACTACTACTTCCGGTTGACCGATTTTGATGAAAATGTTCGTGTTGGGTCCGGTAGTGGTATGTAACTTAAGTTTCAAGTTTCAAGTTCATACGATGTTCCGTTCTTGAGATATTTTGTATACACACACACACAGACCAATCGCTAAAAACATGGTTTTTGGTTTGAGGGGGTCTGAAAACGTATAGATCTGGTGAAAACTCGATTTCGAAAAATCGACATGAAAACAATACTTTCCGTCCTATATATTCATATAGGCAAGAGATAGTAAAAATACATAGGTGTTATTGGTAGTGGGTTACAAGAATGCCTTTTGCATGTGGATGGGCTGAGAGGGAGGGAAGAGAAATCAGACAGTGAAGAAATTTTTCGTTTTTGCCAAAGAATTTTACTCTTAATTTTTATCGTGTTGTATTTCAGGTTTCTGGAGAATATGCAATGCTACATCATGCTGCCAAAGCCGGAAGTTTTAATTTAAGAACTGCACTACAAGAAACCCTGACTTCTTTCCGAAGAGCTGGTAAGTGTTTCATGAGAACTATCCTTTAGATACAGTTTAAAGATAATTTCTTTTCAATTATTACTCAATGGTTTTCTTATCCTTCAGCCCTTATCATCATCATCCGCCCATTAGAATGACCTCCAAAAAAAATCATATCAAATTTAAAAATGATGAAGTGGTATTGACTGTTGCTGACACCTCCACAATATATGAGTGGGAGTGGGTTTGAATAAATGCAGCATCGCAGCGCACCGCTTTCTTGCCTCACTCAGTGGGGTAAGGGGATCAGAGGGATGAGGTACCCATTTTTGGGGAGGGAATGTAACTGAAGTTTTTAAGTTATCAAGGTTTATGTGATGTGGGACTCTGAACAACGTGCTGTTAAAACTGTTTTCCTAAGTCGAACGGTTGAATTTTTAACATCTTTGTAGTGGCATAGCATCCCATAGGGGTCCGATACCTGAAATTTCAAATTTTTCTAGGCGGTTTGGACCCCAAATAAATAAATCATGGCTTTTGTTAAGAGAAATGAAAAGGCATTTTTGTTTAGCTTCAACTTCTCATTTTATTACTCTCCATATTAGATTTCATTTAGTACTGTAAATAATCTGACCGCGTTTTCGAGAATCCGACATTTCTGTTTACAATAATAAACAGTTACGTTCATACAGTTAACCTACAAAAGGTTCCGCAATATACTGTATGTGCTCTGGATATAGTTTAAGTTGTTGTGTTGGCTTAACTGATACCAAAGGAGTTGCGCATGCACACTAATGCTTTTCCCCCTTTACCCTCCGTTAAATTCAAAGGCATTCTCGGGAATGAAGTAACTACAGCATGTTGGAACAGAGCAGTTCATGTGAACAACTGTTTCAGTGGCACTGTTCACACGATTGACTGACTGCCACCATACCAGTTCACATGCAGAATTCATTTTGTAACATCATTTTAACTCATAAAGAATGTGTTGTAAATAGATTGTTTTTACTTTCTCTTGCCTATATGAATTTATAGGAAGGAAAGTATTGTGAAATCAAGTTAACACTGGATATACACGTTTTCAGACCCCCTGAACCCAAAAAAAACATGTTTTTAGCGATTGATCTGCGTATGTTTCTGTGTGAACAAAATATCTCAAGAATGGAACATCTTACGAAGTTGAAACTTACGTTAGATAATACTAGAGGACCTGATGTGAACATTTTCATCAAAATCAGTCAGCCGGAAGGAGTAATTAGTTCGTGTAATTTTTCACTCTTTTGCGATTTTCTAAAAAGTACGATATTTTTTTAAAAATCACCTCATTTATTACATTTTTTATGTTCTACAAGATAGGGTAGGTGCCATTTCTGCTGAAATTATTGGGGAGGCTGTGCTCTCGTGGAAAAAAATTATTATTTTTTTAAATTCTGGCCTTAATATGCATTTAAGGGCAAAAATGTATACAATCAAAGTTGTAGAACACTTAAAAACCTACAACTTTTATTCCAAACTTTTCCATGTATAAGGCTTAGTTTAGTGGTTATTAGTGATTTTCTGGTTTTTTTTTTCTTAAAGAAAATATAGAAAAATGTATTTTTTTAAGATTTTGCCCTTAATATGCATTTTATGACAAAAGTGTAATAATTAAATTTATAGAAAATTAAGATCTACAACTTTTATTTCAGCCATTTTTCTCTAAAGAGCCTAGTTTAGCATCAAAAAGTGATTTTTCCATATTATTAAGCTAAACTGAGGTTGGTTTTCATTTTGTATCATTCACTCATGATTAAGATAATTGATTACCCCCGTTGGCATAGTGGTTAGTACAACTGGCTTCTACATCGGGGTCCTGGGTTCGATTCCCGGTCAGCTCTGGCATTTTTTCATCATTCATTTTCATCTATCACCCTTCTCGCCGTCTGCATTAGCAGTAATTGCAAAACAGCCGGACGTTAAACAAAAAAAATTAAAATTAGGTTATGTTTTTTGAGGTTAGTTTTTGTTTATTTCTAATGTTTTGTTACCAATGTTTGGTTTTATTGTTAATTATTAGTATTGGCAAGAAGAATTTGTGTGAGTGTTCCAAACCAGATTTTTTATTAAACACAACCACCTGTGAACTGGTACTCTTATTCTAACACTGTGTCCATCACAATCATCTCTGGTTGAATGAATGACGCAAATTGAATGAACAAACACATTTCGTAGTTTTCACACTTTAATTTATTTTTCACAGGTGCCGATTGTATCTTGTCGTACTTTACTCCACAAATTTTGGAATGGATTCAAACAGGTGAATGGGAACAGAATATATAAAAAGAAAAAAGAAATTTTATTAGTGTGTTGCGTAATTTAAATTCTCTTTAAATTGATATTATTTGGTCAAGGAAATAGTTATTATATATTTTATAATATTTTGTAATTATTTTTATTGTTATTCAGATTAATTATTATATATCTTTATACTGTTAAATACCAATAATAAGTAATACAATTGATTGTGCTTCTCTCTTATAATTTTGCCTATCTTCCTGACCTAGTTCTTAGTGAAGGCAAACATTTTTAACCATCATTAAATATAGGGTCGAAAATAAATGAAAATAATTTGAAAATAATGAAAAAATGAAAATAATTTGAAAATAATGAGAATATGAAAATAATTTGAAAATAATGAAAAAATGAAAATTAATTGAAAATTTGAAAATAATGAAAAAATTAAAGTAATTTAAAAACCTGTAAATATAGCACGAAAAGAAAACACCGTATTAAATGACAAAAATTGCTAATAGAAGCTAATCAAGGGTGTAATTTATATAATTCTATGTCATACAATTATGCCCGGGGTCACCAATTGGTCGATTTCGATCGACATAATTTTTTTGCGAACTTGCAAGCTCTAGAACATAAATTTTTCTTATCTGTAGATCTAATTTTCGTGTATGATGTGAAAGTTTTTACGTTTTGACCGTTTGTATGCTGAGATGAACTTGTGATGTCAGCGTGATATACGAGGTGTGGCTATTAAATAACGAGACTGACGTTTTAAAAAATTTACTTTTAATTTTAAACATAATCACTTATTGTCACCTTCAATATACACTCCTCTATCCCTACAACGCTTCATGCGAATTTTCCATTGTTGGAAACTGCTGGAAGTCATCTTCTGTCAGCTCCTTCAGGACATGTGCCGCTTTCTCTTTTACAGCTTCCAAAAACTCAAATATTGTCCCTTTTAATCCAGATTTCACCTTAGGGAACAGGTAGAAGTCACATGGTGCAAGATCTGGTAAATAAGGTGGATGTTCTAACACTGAGATGCTGTACTTGGCTAGGAATGTCTTGACAGATAACACGGAATGAGCTGGCGCATTGTCTTGGTGGAGAACCCATAATTTGTCCTTCCACATTTCGGGGCGTTTTTTCCTTACTCTTTGATGTAGTTTAGAAAGTATCTCAAGGTAGTAATATTTATTAATTGTTTGACCTTCAGGAACCTAGTGAAGGTACAAAATCCCATGGATATAAAAAAAACAATCATCATTGCTTTAAATTTTGACTTGCTCATTCGAGCTTTTTTGGCTCTTGGTGAAGTTCGGCTCATCCAGTTCATGGATTAGCGCTTCGTTTCTGGATCATAAGTAAAAGACCACGTTTCATCACATGTTATTATCTTCTACTTGTTAACTAACGTGAAATGTGCATTAAAAGGGACAAGAGTTGAGTTTGTGGAAGCTGTAAAAGAGAAAGCGGCACGTGTCATGAAGGAGCTGACAGAAGATGACTTCCAGCACTGTTTCCAACAATGGAAAATTCGCATGGAGCGTTGTAGGGATAGAGAAGGAGTGTATATTGAAGGTGACAATTAGTGATTATGTATAAAATACAAATAAAATTTTTTACAACGTCAGTCTTGTTATTTATTAGCCACACCTCGTATGTCACGCTGACATCACCAGTTCCTCTCAACGTACACACAGTCCTCAGCATCATCAAGAGCCATCGGCTCTTGGCAATCTTTCGTAAAAATTCAAATCGGGTCAGTCAGTTTTTAGAGTTATAAGGGTTAAAGAATCAAGAACAAAATATAATGTTTCACTCATATTTTATTGCACAAATTTTTATAGAGCTATTGTTGTTAGCGTACCAACGTATAAAAAGTTAATACACTGGTCGAACATTTTATGTTATTAGTGTCTGCTGTATTATAATTTATTATTAATGTATACAGTCAACTACCGATTATCCGCTTTGCGGATTATTGTAATAAATAATAAATATGACTGTTAAAAAAGACCTGCATATGAGGTGTACAGTAATCTATTTTAACTGAATGATGGTTAAAACTTAATTTTGTTTAAATATCTTCTCAACTTAAATGGAGTGAATTGTAATGAATGACCCGGTAATATATAAATTACAGAGCCCATACTTTTACATATTCTATTTGCAATTGTGTTCTGTCATCCCATGTACTTGACCATTCGTTTTTTTTCTGGTAGAACTTGAACAATCTCTGAAAATGAAACAATATATATTAATTAACATTACACAATAATTTTTTTTTGTTTAAACTCCGACTGTTCTGCAATTACTGGTAATGCAGACAGTGAAGGATGAAATGAATTTTTGTAACGTATGAAAATATGCCGTGCCTGAATGGGATTCGAACCCAAGACCACATGATGAGAGGCGAGCACATTACAAACTACGCCAATGCGGCCGGCATATCACACAGTAGTTATAAAAGTAAACAGATGTTTCATGTCTGCCACCACTTTTAATGCTTCAGTGTTATTTGTCAAGGGGTGGATGAAAAATATGTTTTGTTCTACGTTAAAAGAGCTATCGTAGGCCGCAATTAGAAGATTTGGTTTTTTAATTTTTTACAAATTTTTGTAATAAACTTAAACAGTGTCTATTAGGAAAATAATTTTATAATGAATTTTTTAATACCGACTAAAATCAATTTCTGAAAAATTTTAACTATCTTTTTCAGGTGAACATGTTCATAGGAAATAAAGTATTTTTTAACTTATCTATTTAAAAAGGATAGGGTTTTTTGATTGATTTTTTTTTTTTTTGTTTAATGTCCGACTGTTCTACAATTACTGCTAATGCAGACAGTGAAGGATGAAATTATTTTTTGTAACGTATGAAAATATGCCGTGCCTGAATGGGATTCGAACCCAAGACCATATGATGAGAGGTGAGCACGTTACCAACTACGCCAATGCAGCCGGCATATTACACAATAGTTATAAAAGTAAACAGATGTTTCATGTCTGCCACCACTTTTAATGCTTCGGCGTTATTTGTAAAGGGGTGGTTGAAAAATATGTTTTGTTCTGTGTTACAAGAGCTATCGTTGGTTGCAGTAAGATGATTTAGTTTTTAATATTTTTTACACATTTTTAAAATAAACTCAAACAGTGTCTATTAAGAAAATAATTCTATAATGAATTTTTTAATATCGACTGAAATCAATTTCTGAAAAATGTTAACCGTCTCATTCAGGTGAACATGTTCATAGGAAATAACGTATTTCTATTGTATCTATTTAAAAAGGATAGGGTTTTTTTTTTGGTTAATTTTTTTTTACTGTCTGACTGTTCTGCAATTACTGCTAACGCAGATGGTGAAGGATGAAATGATTTTTGTAACATATGAAAATATGCTGTGCCTGAATGGTATTCGAACCCAAGACCGCATGATGAGAGGCAAACATGTTACCAACTACGCTAATGTGGCCAACATTGGTTGAGTTTGTTCTCAGCTTCACTGGACTCAGTCTTGTCTACCAATTTTTTTTTATATAGTTCTCCCCCCCCCCCCAAAGGGTTATAGGGTAGTTAAATTCTGTACTTTGGAATGATAAAATATGGAATGAGACAAAGATTAATATTCATCATGTTATACTGGAGAGTGTGTGTACGTATGTTGCGGAAGTGTGAGCATTGAAAAAGAGACAAGGATCGCCTTAAAGCAATAGAGATGGATTTCTGAAGGAGGAGATTAAAAAATTACCTAATTTAGTACATTTTTGTGCTCTACAAGACAAGATCTGCTGAAATTCTTGGGAGGGCTGTACTCTTGCAGTAAAAAATTGTATTTTAAAGATAAAGACCTTAATATGTTATTCGGGCAAAAACATATATAATCAAAGTTGTGCTGCCCGCATTGGCGTAGTTGGTAACGTGCTCCCCTCTCATCATACAGGTTCAAATCCCACTCAGGCACAGCATTTTCATACGTTACAAAAATCTTGTGTGAAACACTCACACGACTTTCTCCTGCCAATGAAAATAATGAACAATATAATCTAACATTAGTAATAAAACATTAGAACTAAACAAAAAAATCTGGTGTGAAACACTCACACAACTTTCTCTTGCCAATGCAAATGATTAATAATATACCTGACATTATTAATAAAATATTAGAAATAAACAAAAACTAACCTCAAAAACATAACCTTATTTTAATCACGAGTGAATGACGCAAAATGACAATCGAACTCAGTTTGGCTTAAAAATACGGAAAATCACGCTTTCACGCTAAACTAGGCTCTGTAGAGAAAAATGCTCTAAACAAAAGTTGTAGATCTTTTAATTTTCTATAACTTTTATTATATACACTTTTGTCGTAAAATGCATACTAAGACCGAAATGTTAAAAAAATCGATTTTTCTCACGTTTTCGTGAGAAAAAAACAGAAAATCGCAAATTACCGCTAAACTAAGCGTTATACAAAAAAATGTTTGAAACAGAAGTTGTAGGTTTTTAAATTCTCTACAACTTTTATTATATAAGTTTTTGCGCTGAAATTTATATTAAAGCCGTAATCTTAAAAAAAAACAACGTTTTTACGTGAAAAGAGCCTCACCGAGAATTTCAGCAAACATGGCGCCTACCCTATCTTGTAGAGAATAAAAAATTGAGTAAAATAGGCGATTTTAAAAAAAATCGTAGGACCAGTTTTTGAGAAAATCGCAAAAAACTGAAAAATTATACGAATAAACTACTACTTCCGGTTGACCGATTTTGATGAAAATGTTCGTGTCGCGTCCGGTAGTGGTATGTAACTTAAGTTTCAAGTTTCAAGTTCGTACGATGTTCCGTTCTTGAGATATTCTGTTCACACACACACACACAGACACACAGACACACAGACACACACACAGACCAATCGCTAAAAACATGTTTTTTGGGTTCAGGGGGTCTGAAAACGTATAGATCCGGTGAAAACTCGATTTCGAAAAATCGACATGAAAACAATACTTTCCTTCCTATATATTCATATAGGCAAGAGAAAGTAAAACTAACCTCAATAAACATAACCTTATTTTAATCATGAGTGAAAGTCGCAAAATGAAAATCAACTTCAGTTTGGCTTAAAAATACGGAAAATCACTCTTTTATGCTAAACTAGGCACTGAAGAGAAACATGCTCTGTATGAAGTTATATTTGATTATACACTTTTATCATAAAATGCATGCTAAGACCAAAATCTTTAAAAAATTGATTTTTTTACACGTTTTCGTGAGAAAAAAACAGAAAATTGCTAATTACCATTAAACTAAATGTTATATAAAAAAATAAGTAATAATAGTGAAAAATTACACGAATAAACTACTACTTCCGGTTGACCGATTTTGATGAAAACGTTCGTGTAGGGTCCTCCAGTAGTATCTAACGTAAGTTTCAAGTTTGTACGATGATCCGTTCTTTAGATATTGTGTTCACACACAGACCAATTGCTAAAAACATGTTTTTTGGATTCAGGGGGTCTGAAAACGTGTAGATCCGGTGAAAACACGATTTTGAAAAATTGACATGAAAACTTTCCTTCCTATGCATTCATATAGGCAAGAGAAAGTAAAAAATCTGGTGTGAAACACTCACACAACTTTCTCTTGCCAATGTAAATAATTAATAATAAACCTAACATTATTAATAAAATATTAAAAATAAACAACAACTAACCTCAAAAACATAACCTTATTTTAATCATGAGTGGAAGACGCAAAATGAAAATCGAACTCAATTTGGCTTAAAAAAACGGAAAATCACACTTTCACGCTAAACTAGGCTCTGTAGAGAAAAATTCTCTAAACAAAAGTTGTAGATCTTTTAATTTTCTATAACTTTTATTATATACACTTTTGTCGTAAAATGCATACTAAGACCGAAATGTTAAAAAAATCGATTTTTCTCACGTTTTCGTGAGAAAAAAAACAGAAAATCGCAAATTACCGCTAAACTAAGCGTTATACAAAAAAATGTTTGAAACAGAAGTTGTAGGTTTTTAAATTCTCTACAACTTTTATTATATAAGTTTTTGCGCTAAAATTTATATTAAAGCCGTAATCTTAAAAAAACAACGTTTTTACGTGAAAACAGCCTCACCACATTTGCACATTTGTGAAAACAGCCTCATTTCAGCAGACATGGCGCCTACCCTATCTTGTAGAGAATAAAAAATTGAGTAAAATAGGCGATTTTAAAAAAAATCGTAGGACCAGTTTTTGAGAAAATCGCAAAAAACTGAAAAATTATACGAATAAACTACTACTTCCGGTTGACCGATTTTGATGAAAATGTTCGTGTCGCGTCCGGTAGTGGTATGTAACTTAAGTTTCAAGTTTCAAGTTCGTACGATGTTCCGTTCTTGAGATATTCTGTTCACACACACACACACAGACACACACACAGACCAATCGCTAAAAATATGTTTTTTGGATTCAGGGGGTCTGAAAACGTATAGATCCGGTGAAAACTCGATTTCGAAAAATCGACATGAAAACAATACTTTCCTTCCTATATATTCATATAGGCAAGAGAAAGTAAAAATCATTTCATCATTCACAGTTACAACCCAACGTCGCGGCTAATGACCACAGTAGTTGATGCAACATTATATAAACAAAGAAATAAAAGTTGTACAGAATTAAAAAACCTGTAACTTTCATTTTAAGAATTTTTACTGCAGATCTTAGTTTGACAGTCAAACACTCTTTAACTAGCAATATGTGCAATGACTCTTCCAAATTCATGATATTACAGAAGTGTTCCACATTTCTGTCAGAAGTACTTACCAGATTGTAAATTACGAATTAAATTTACCTTACAATTCCAGATCACAGGGTTAGGCTTAATCAACAAACATAAAATATAACACCAAAGGCCTGTTGGTTTGGGAACATTTTTGCCATTACATAGATAAATACTGGGATTTATCACTGATTGTGATACGAGATAAAATATTTCTGATAGATATTTTAATTCTGCCCATAACAGACAAGTGGAGTGTCAAATTATTTACACTCAATATGTTCATTGCAGGACTAAAATAAATAGTTTTATTTCTTATCACATAGTCACCCAATTAAATGAGTGAATCATTTAAGAACAGAAGAGGTAGAGGTGTAAAAGACACTAATCAGAGTATTCTCTTCTGAAAGTAATGAATTTCATTATACAGCCAGACCCTATGGTGAATGAAGTGAAGGTGTCATTTGCAGAGTGGAAAATAACATGTGCTTTTCAGAGGGCCCGGCATGCTGATAAGCGTACTTTTCCACTCAGTGAGTTGTGGCAATGGTAAACCACCTCACTCCTCGTTTTACTTAGTAAAACCTCTAGAGGCTGATGACCTAAACAACAGCAGACAAATACTGGGAATAATCGCTGATAGTGATACGAGATAAAATATTTCCGATAGTTATTTAAAATAAATAATTAGTACATGAACAGCTGATTTACCTTAACTTCATCATTACTATTCCATGGTATTTTCTTTCCACCATTCATCGCATTGTCTGAAAAATCTTTTGTGCCTCCAACATGTACTCCTAGTACGATGTAATACTGAAAAATAATGTCATAATATAATGAGTTATAAAAAAAACTTTTTATAATTCACCTTTTACATAATGTTGGGGTTTATTTAACGTAACAGGATTACTAAAATGGTTACTGGATTGATGCAGTTATCAAGATAACAGGTTACTAAGAACACCCTGTTATTTTAATAATATTCTGTTAGCTGTTAATTTATTCGAGGGCTGTCCAGAAAGTAACAGACGTTTTGAAATTTAAAAAAATCTGGTGTGAAACACTCGCACAACTTTCTCTTGCCAATGCAAATAATAAACAATATAATGTAACATTAGTAGTAAAAAAAATACTATCCTCGATAAACATAATGTAATTTTATTCATGAGTGAAAGACGCAAAATGAAAATCGACCTCGGTTTGGCTTAAAAATACGGAAAATCACTCTTTCACTCTAAACTAGGCTCTGTAGAGAAAAATTCTATAAATAAAAGTTGTAAATCTTTTTATTTCCTATAAATTTTATTACATACATTTTTGTCGTAAAATGCATACTAAGGCCGAAATCTTAAAAAGTCGAATTTTCATACGTTTTCGTGAGAAAAAATCAGAAAAACGCTAATTACCGCTAAACTAAGCGTTATACAAAAATATGTTTGAAATAAAAGTTGTAGAATTTTAAATTCTCTACAACTTTTATTATATAGACTTTTTCGCTAAAATAAAATTCATATTAAAGCCGAAATTAAAAAAAAACAAATTTTTTAAGTGAAAACAGCCTGACCAAGAATTTCAGTAAACAAGGCGCGCCTACCCTATCTTGTAGAGCATAAAAAATTAAGTAAATAAGGCGATTTTTAAAAAAATCATAGGACCAGTTTTTGAGAAAATTGCAAAAAAGTGAAAAATTACACGAATAAACTACTACTTCCGGTTGACCGATTTTGATGAAAATGTTCGTGTCGGGTCCGGTAATGGTATGTAACTTAAGTTTCAAGTTCGTACGATGTTCCGTTCTTGAGATATTTTGTATACACACACACCAACACAGACCAATCGCTAAAAACATGTTTTTTGGGTTCAGGGGGTCTGAAAACGTGTAGCCCCGGTGAAAACTCGATTTCAAAAAATCAACATGAAAACAATAATTCTCTTCCTATATATTCATATATGCAAGAGAAAGTAATAAACTAAGTAAAAAAACCAATTTTATTACGTACAGTTTGAAGATTAACTCTTAGGATATTTTTCTATGTAATCGCCAAGTAAATTAAGGCATTTGTCATAACGTGGTACAAGCTTTTCAATGCCCTCTTTGTAGTAATCTGCTGTCTGCGAGTTCAACCACTGGTTTACACCGGCTTGGAGTTCAGGGGCAGTGTCGAAGCGTTGCGTAACGAGCCATGTCTTCATTGCTGGGAACAGATGGTAATCGCTCGGCGCCAAATCTGGGCTGTATGGCGGATGATTAAAAACTTCCCATCCAAAACCTTCCAAGAGCTCGTGAGTACATTTAGCCGTGTGTGGGCGGGCGTTTTCGTGGAAAAAAAACTTTCCCACTAAGTTTTCCCCGACGCTTGTTTTGTATCGCGCGTCTTAATTTTTTGAGTGTTTCGCAAAACCTCTCTGAATTGATTGTTTGGCCGCGTTCAATAAAAATCAACGAAAATCACTCCATGAGCGTCCCAAAACACAGCCATGATTTTTCTTGCTGATAGCGTCT
Source organism: Catonia carolina (assembly GCA_035578175.1). Taxonomy (NCBI): domain Eukaryota; kingdom Metazoa; phylum Arthropoda; class Insecta; order Hemiptera; family Achilidae; genus Catonia; species Catonia carolina. Next base: position 10,661,402 of record JAQMRL010000010.1, read on the forward strand.
GCAGACACTTCCTCGGTTTCTTGGGCAAATGCGTGTGACCCCACTCCATCGACTGCCGTTTTGTTTCACAGTTGACGTGCTTTACCCAAGTCTCGTCACCAGTTACGATACGATCAATAAGATGGTTTCCACTTTTGTCGTACTCTTCCAGAAATGTCAGTGCTGCAACAAGTCTTTGTTTTTTGTTGTCTTCCGTGAGAATTTTCGGAATCCACCTGGCACAAAATTTGTGGTATCCAAGCTTACCAACCACAATTTCATGAATTAAACTTCGTGAAATTTGGGGAAAATGTTATGAGAGTTCCGTAATAGTGAAACGCCCATTTTTACGGATTTTTTCATTGATTTTCACCACCAATTCATCCGTCACAAGACTAGGCTTACCACTGCGATTCTCGTGAACATTGGTGTGGCCATTTCTAAAATCAATGCACCACTGCCTCACTCGGCTTCCACTCATTATTCCTTTGCCGTACAAGTCACAAATCTGGCGATAAATTTCAATCGGTTTGTAATTTTTCCCCAACAAAAACCGTATCACACCACACATTTCACAACTGGCGGGATTTTCAATCGCAGCGCTCATTTTAAAACTCCATTGTATAAAAGTACAATACGCACGATGCTCTAGCTACTATGCCTGGTTGCGTACTGAATGTAGAAACAAGATGGCGGTGCTATCTCCACCCACTGCCGCGCCAGGCCAAAACGTCTTTCTGTTACTTTCTGGATTGCCCTCGAACTTTCGCGGTGTGCACCGCTTCATCAGGTAATGTCACAAAACCTTCCAGAATTATTATTATATATAATATTTCTATAATTATAAGACTCACAGTGGCGAGACTTCGCATACTGAGTCAAAAAGAGTTTCCCTACAACAGCCCATCACCGAGAAGTCGTTCCCCAGCATCACTCCCCTCCACAACCCATGTAGTTACCTCCGGGTCCCCCCTCATAGTAAACACCTACTGTACTACAATTTTCTAATGTTTCTGTGTATTCCAAGGTACACCAATTCTAATAGCTATGTCCACACTCGTGCGATGTACCATGCTACATTGCATGCACTTAGAGGCATGTCATTTCACCTGTTCGCACTCGTTTGAAGAGCTTTATCTCAAAAAAAAACATTACGAATATTTTTGTACACTACACTAAATTAAGCCTGTTCTTTCCTGCGTTGATTGGTTTGACTTTGATTATTTTATTTTGAAACTAGTCGGAGATACAGTAATTTACGCATAAAGAGTACTCAGATTTTAGCCGGTTTTCCGTTAATGTGGTTTTTAAACGTCCTTTACTCCGTCCAGGCTTTTCATAAAAGAATGGCGTTTAAGTACGTTGAACATCAGAGTTTTCTCTGTTTGAACATTTTAAAATAGAACTCTGATGTTCCATTTTCAAATGCCGGGCTTTTTTAAAAAAAAAGTGCATTTTGGCTTCACGTAAAGATAGGGAAATAATTTTTGGACTAAACCATGCATTTTTACAGCAGTACTGTGCCATGTATCGTATTTTGCATTTGTAATTAGAAATAGATATGCGGTGTTAATAGAAAATTCTATTAGCCTCTAAACTTCTTGAGGGGAAACTGAGCTCTATAGTGGTATCTGCTCCGAGTATAGTCGTTTAGAAAAATAAACTGTTGTGTTTTTCCTGCTGCAACTCATTCCGTAGCTCATTTTGAATTATTTAATGATGTTTTTATTAAAAAAAATAAACGCTTCGCTTGACATAATACTGTTGTGAAAATGCATGGTTCAGTCCAAAAATCAGTTCCCTACCTTTACATGGAGCCAAAAAACACTTTTTTTTTAAATGGTCGGTATACTAAAACAGAACATGAGATTTAACTTTTAAAATTTTCATATTATAGAAAAAACTCTGTTCTTCAACATACTTAATTGCCTATTTTTATAAAAAGCCTGGATGGAGTAACGGACGTTTAAAAACCACATTAACAAAAAACTGGCTAAAAACTGAGTGCTTTTTTGCGTAAATTGCTGGAGTTATCTCCGATTAATTTTTAAATAAAACAATCCAAATCAATCAATGTAGGAAAGAACAGGCTTTAATTTAAAATATTGTTCACAAATATTCGTTATGTTTTTTTGTGAGATAAGAGCTCTTCAAATTAGTGCGGGAAGGTGGTATGCATCTAAGTGCCTGTGATGCAGCATGCAACATCGCAAGTTGAAAAAGAAAGTGCACAAGTGTGGAAATACCTATTGACCTTAGATAAGCAAGTTTAGGCATATAGTCTATTTAAGAATATGAATACATACCTCATCATTGAATCCAGACTGTCCATTCTCATTCAAGAGTGGTTTAGTATCACCTTTGCTATATTCAGTGCCATCAACAAAAAATGTAATATAATCTGAAAATCAAAACAGTTGTTACTTAAAGCAAGTTTAAGTGTAACAGACACTAGTCAGAGCTATCTCCTTTGAAGATGATGATAATATTAACTGCCACCGTACACCTAACAGCGTTGTTGTTTAGGTCAACAGCCGAAAGGCTGGTTTGAACCTCTAGAGGTTTTACTAAGTAAAACGAGGAGTGAGGTGGTTTACCATTGCCTTCCTCACTGAGTGGAAAAGTATGCTTATCAGCATGCCGGGCCCTCTGAAAAGCATATATTTTCCACTCTGCAAATGACACCTTCATTTGATTCACCACAGGGTCTGGCTGTATAGTGAAATTCATTACTTTCAGAGAAGATAACTCTGACTAGTGTCTTTTACACCTCTACCTCTTCTGTTCTTAAATGATTCAGTCATTTAATTGGCTGACCATGTGATAAGAAACAGAATTTATTTTTGCCCGGCAACGAACAGATTGAGTGTAAATAATTTGACACTCCACCTGTCTGCTATGGGCACACCTAACAGCATACACTTAATTTATGTGATGAATCATGATAGATAGTATGCTGAATTTTTATAAAGCCTATTTTAGTTAGTGGGTCAGGAAAAAATATCTACTTGAAGGTGGGTCCCATAACATAAACGTCTGGGAACCGCTACTTTAGAGGTTCAAACCAGTCTTTCAGCTGATAGCACATTGAGTGCTTCAATTATAACAGGAGAGTAAACAATTCCAGTGATTTGTTGTTTATAATTTCAGATTGTTTATTTTGTATCATTAAAATTAATGTCTGACTAGTTTAATACAACTGTTTGCACTTGCCCGTGTTTAACTCATTTTTAGTGTCATCAGTTGTCTTTTGGTGTTGTATCGGTTCGTTTCGATTTTCTTCGTAGACTGAAGTTGAAAAATTTTGTAAGCTGTGTTTTGTTAACATGCGTGATAGTGAATGTGTTGAGTTTTTAAAACATAAAAGCGGTAAACATTAAAAAGTAGATAAAAATTGTTTTGTTAAATGTAATGGTTAAAATAATTAATTAAGGAGTCTCTTTCTGAAACTACAATCTTCTTCTTCTGTTAGTGCCTATTCGTTCCGAATATTGGCGATCAGTCTGACTATGGCTATCTTATCTACAGCCATCCTGAAAAGTTCTGTTGTAGACTTGGAGAACCAGGTACGCAGGTTCTTCAGCCATGACATTCTTCTTCTTCCTGGTCCTCTTCTGCCATAGATCTTTCCTTGGAGAACGGATTTCAGCAGGCCGTATTTTTCTTCATGCCTCATGACATGGCCGAAATATGCAAGCTTCCTGCTCTTGATGGTGTTCATCACTTCCAAATCCTTATTCATTCGCTCCAATACAGCTTTGTTGGTCACTTTGTCCATCCATGAAATTCTCAACACTCTCCTATACAACCACATCTCAAAAGCCTCGAGTCTTTTCTCAGTTGATTTGGTCAATGTCCATGACTCCATCCCGTAGAAGAGTATTGAGAAAATGTAGCAGTGGAGGAGTTTGATTTTGATGCACATGTTAAGGTTATGACTCCTGAACAGTTTTGCTATCTGATTGAATGCGGCCCTCGCTTTTCCTATTCTGCATCTCACCTCCTGAGAATGATCCCATTTCTCATTGATTAAAGTTCCCAGATAAGTGAACTGTGGCACCCTCTCTATCGGTTTGGTGTTAAGCATTAAGTCACATCTTCCTACTGCTCCCCTACTAATCACCATGAACTTAGTTTTGCTCACATTGATTTCCAAGCCATATTTTTCACTAACGCTTCCTATCCTGTTCACAAGCTCCTGCAGACTGTTCCTGCTGTCAGCGAATATTACCGTATCATCCGCATATCGAATGTTATTCAAGCGTTCTCCATTCAACAGGACTCCCATTTCAGTATTCTCAAGGGCCTCCCTGAAGATTTCCTCTGAATAAAGATTAAATATCAATGGCGAAAGGATGCAGCCCTGCCTAACACCTCGAAGAATGTCAACTGCATTGGTTTGCTCTTCAGCACTGATCCTTATAGTAGAGGACTGATTCCAATACAGGTTTTGGATGATTTGAAGATCTTTCCCATCCATTCCTGTGTTCCTCAAAATCTCCATCATTCTCACATGCTGAATCCTATCAAATGCCTTCTTGTAGTCGATAAAACATGCAAAAACATCACAGTTCACGTCTCTACAGCGCTGGAACAACACTTGTAGACAAAACAAGGCATCTCTTAAACTACAATAATTACAAGTAATCTGAATGGTATAATTTAAAACGCTTAAGGGGGTAGTCAACCCAGAAAATGAAAATCCAACCTTCTGGCTATAATTTATCATTATTTATTTTAAATGAAAGAGTAATTTACTAGTAATGATCTACTACTTGAACCAAGCCAAAAAATTAATTACAGCCCTTAATATAAGGGTGAGGTTGGAAAAGCGGGCTTTTACGGGGAATCAAATATCTCAGGAACCAAGAAAGATATCAACATGATTCTTATGCTACAAAATACAGAAAATTGCTCTCTATTATCTGTTGTATGTGCTTGTATCTATTTTTTCTTACCAGAAATTTATTGCAAAAGAACCATTTTTCAAAAGCATTTATTTTATGTATTCATAAATTATTTTTTAACTAAATTGCTATTAAGGTTTTAGTAATAATCATTCCACAGATAATAGAGCCAGAAATTATGAACATTTGAAAAAAACATCATCCAAATATCTTTAATACTAACCAAAAAATTTAATTTCCAAGAATGTACAATCATGTAAAACCACATTCCCGGAAAACTTAAAGTTGAAGGAATAATTTCAGTCACCTTGCTAGTGAACTTTATTGTAAACAGATGTTTTTATAACTTTTTGTTAATGTACAAACAAAGTTAACAAATGTTGTGATTCAGAAAATTTTAAACTTCAAATAACTGCAAAAAACATCAAAATTTAAAAAAATATATCTTCTTGAGTTGACTACCCCCTTAAAGGATAATGTTAATTTTAACTTGGATGTAGATACGAGGGCTATTCAGAAAGTAGGGAACGTTTTGTAAATAAACAAAAACTATGTAAAAGAAAAATTTTTTATTATATTCATCTGAAAGAGTGACTAAAATACTACTTTTCTATATAGTCACCAAGCAAATTGAGGCACTTGTCATAGTGGTGGACAAGCTTCAAAATTCCTTCGTCATAGAAATCCGCCGCTTGCGACCGCAGCCACTCAGTGACGCGCGCCCGGAGTTATGAGACAGGCGAGGTGTGCTGCTCATTGACTTTCTCGAGCGTGGTGCAACAATAAACTCTGATCGGTACTGTCAAACATTGCGCAACCTTAGGAGAGCAGTTCAAAACAAGCGCCGAGGAAAGTTGTCGTCAAAAATTTTGTTTCTTCATGACAATGCCCGACCTCACACGGCAAACCGCACAAAAGAACTCCTTGATTCATTCAAATGGGAGGTTTTCCCTCATCCACCCTATAGTCCTGATCTTGCACCTAGTGATTTTCACTTGTTTCCAAGAATGAAGAACTGGCTAGCAACACAGCGCTTCGACGACGACGAGGAACTCCGGGCGCGCGTCACTGAGTGGCTGCGGTCGCAGGCGGCGGATTTCTATGACGAAGGAATTTTGAAGCTTGTCCACCGCTATGACAAGTGCCTCAATTTGCTTGGTGACTATGTAGAAAAGTAGTATTTTAGTCACTCTTTCAGATGTATATAATAAAAAATTTTTCTTTTACATAGTTTTTGTTTATTTACAAAACGTTCCCTACTTTCTGAATAGCCCTCGAATTTTAATGATTGAACGTAGTGCAAGATAATTGTCAGGCGGAGAGGTAGATACGCGCTAACTAGTGTAAAACTTTCGTTTAGAACCTATAGGCACTTGCCTTGCGCGGAGTACTCTTACAGTAGATAGACTATACAACAAGAAGGTCCCGGGTTCGATTCCCAGCTAGGATCTGGAAATTATTACACGCCAAAACCCATCGTTCCAGTTTCCTAACACACCTTAGTCGCTAATGATTAAGCTGCTGATGCAACTTTAAATAAATTTTTTAAAAACTGTACAATATTGATAAATTAGTTTTTAATATTGTTTATTTTGTTTGTAAGATTGTTTCTGTCATATTTTCTTACCAGGATGCCATTCCATTCGAAATGTATGAAAGTTATCAGACCACAAACCGTTATTTAATCTTTGGTCATGAATTCTTTTTTTATCACCAACTTCTAATCTGCTGAATAGATATTTATTATTTTTATCCAAATCAGGTTCGTTGAGATTGTCATTACCGAATGAACATGCCAAAACAATCTTTCCTGGTTCTTTACGTAATGTTTTCTGTAGAAGCCAGATTTCTGAAAATAACAAAAACAAATCTTATGTGAAACACTCTCATAATTTTATCTTGCCAATGTAGATAATGAACAATATAACCTATGATGCATCGTGCAGCTTGAAATCAATACTGTTTTATACGAGGGTTTGTCGCCATCGGCTTGTAGTAGCGCAGTCTGCAGAGCTCATAGAACCGGCCGGGCATCCGGCGGCGTAGTTCAAAATAAATATCAGATGCTCATAGCGAAGGGGGGGGAGGTCGTCTTTACCGCTGCCTAAATGATTAGGAGCAGCTGCCGACGCAGCGAACACCTTTCACCGCTGCCTTCGAAGAGGAGCAGTCGCTGGTGAAGCGAAGCGGGGTCGTCTGTACCGCTGTCTAATCAAATAGGAGCAGTCGCCGACGCAGCGAGCACCTTTTACCGCTGCCTCTGAAGAGGAACAGTCGCTGGTGAATCGAGGGTTAGGGAAGGGAAGTATAGATGATGGAAAAGAACTGACTCAAGGTTGAGCTGTCAATTCCCCATATCGATCCTCGATCACACAGAACTCGATACTGTCTAGTCACCTTCAACTATCGCATCAGCCGGTGGGTAGATACCATCATGCCACTTGGCACATGCACCGCGAGAGGTGTGACCGCTGCGCTACCTATCGGCAGCAGCAACCCCATCGCAGCGCCCCCAACAAAGGGCAAAATGTTAACTACGGACCGGTGTAAAAGCAGTACAGTATCAGGTTATCCAGAAAATAACCTCCGTTTTGAAATAAAAAGTAAACGTGTGAAGATACAAAAACTTTATTATATACATATTAAAACTACAGTTTTTCTCTATTTTTCGACATAGTCGCCAAACAGATTCAAGCAATTGTCGTACCTTGGAACGGTCTTATTTTACATCATTCTCTTCAGAATTAAAATCTCTACAAGTTTTCCTAAATAAATTTACACATTCATTAGCCATTTAACACAGTTATTGTTGTTCAAACATAAAAAAACGTATTTTTATACACAGATTTGTCTGTTTTTCATTGGATATTACAAAAACTACTGGAGATATGGTTCTGGAACTTACTTTTTTCAATTTTTCGGGTCAAAATACATAAGAAACCATCAAATCTACTTATAAAATTGGGTTCCTAGACCTCTAGGATGACTTTATTTAGGCGTATGTTCTGAACCCAAGGCGAAATCTTTCGCTAGCCGTAACTCGCTAACGAAGCGTTTCCGGACCCATGTTTATATAAACTTTTTTCATTACTTTGATTAGAGAAAACCACCTTAGAAGTTTGTCGGGTTACTCGTGAGACACCCTGTATAATAGATTTATTTATACAACTTAATAATACAGGGTTATTATAAATGATGGACCCAATTTAATAAATTCATATTTATTTAAGTATAAATGCAAAATGAACAATTTACATACCAATGGAAAGGGGAAGTTTCAAAGTTTTTTTACACATTTACAAATGTTCGATGTGTCTTCCTTGTGCAGCACGGCAAACATCTAAACGATATCCAAACTCATCCCACACACGAGCAAGCGTATCTTCCGTTACTGAGTGCACCGCAGCAGTGATACGGTTCTGCAGGTCAGCCAGAGTTGTTGGTAGAGGCGGGATGAAAACTCTTTCCTTAACGTTAAGAACCCATAAGAAATAGTCACATGGGGTGAGATCAGGAGATCTCGGTGGCCAGAAGTTTAGAGCCAGGTCTTGATTTCCTATCCGCCCGATCCAGCGCTGAGGAAGGGTTTCTGCAACTATAGTCGTCCACTTGCGCGCATGTACAGGTTAAGAATGTGTAAAAAAACTTTGAAACTTCCTCTTTCCATTGGTATGTGAATTGTTCATTTTGAATTTATACTTAAATAAATATGAATTTATTAAATTGGGTCCATCATTTATAATAACCCTATTATATTCATATAGGCAAGTATTAACATAACAATCCAGATAGATACTTATGTTATTTAAGTAATGTTCATCGTATTTTTTTTTAACTCCAACAATTTGATCTATGCCATACTAATTTAGTTAATTTAGGCCTTTTTTACTGTGTCTGGATATGGGAGGATCCAGATAAGGGGGTTTCTACTGTATTATAATAATACAAGAATAATAATAATAATAAATATGTTTACCTGGTACAACCCAATCACCATGAGGTAATTTTGCTTTCACTTCAACTTTTCCATATTTAAATGAAAATTTATTTTTCGAGATTAATCTTGCTGATTTTATTGGCGGAACTATGTTGTAACTGTATGGAACTTTTTCACAGAGACCTGGTTTGTACCCCTCTCCTGCTGTGCAACTAAAATAAAACAAATATCGTGATTTGGTATGTTTCAACAAGTTTCTTATTTTCAATCTAGTTTTATTAGGTACCACAAGGGAACCTGACACAAATATTTTCATTATTATCAGTCAACCAAAAGTAACAGGTTTATTCATGCAATTTTTCACTTTTATCCAATTTTCACAAAAATTGCTACTAAATTATTTTTTTAAAACCCACCGGGTTGGTCTAGAGGTAAAGTCATCGCCAAAATCAGCTGTTTAACAGCTGATTTTCGGAGACGAAGGGTCCTGGTTCAAATCCTAGTAAAGGTAGTTACTTTTATACGGATTTGAATAATATAGTCAGTGGTTACCGGTGTACTTTGATGGTTGGGGTTTAATTAACCATACTCTCTCAGGAATGGTCGGCCTGGGTCTGTACAAGACTACACCTCATTTACACATCATCCTTATCTCATTGGGTCATGGAGTTGCTTATTGTTCTCAATTGAACAGATTGCAACGTACACAAAATAGGAATAATATAAAAAAAATATTATTTTTTACTAATTATTAATTATTACAGTACTAATTATTTATTTACACAATTCTAAGGAACTCAACAGCAAAACAAAATACAGTAGGCCTACAGTAAATGATGTTTATCATTCAATCATTTAGTGTATTTTGTTTTTTTCTTTGTCATAAATTATTTATTTTTACGCAGGACCCATGCCATATAGTATGGAGGTCTGGATATCTAGGGGCCGGATAGTTGCGAACCTAGTGTATACATTTTATGACAAAAATTTATATAATTAAAGTTTTAGAAAATTAAACAATATACAACTTTGATTTATGACATTTTTTTTTATAGAGCTTATTTTAACGCCTATTAGTGATATTCCGAATTTTTTCATTTAGCAGAAATTGATTTTCATTTTGTATTATTCACTCTTGATTAAAATTTGGTTACCTATTGTCACCGCCACCCCTTCTAATTAATCATTTACTGTGCTGCCGGCCTTCAATACTTCTTCCGACCTTTGTTGGCGCGGTAAGCCCTTTGACAGCGTCCCGATAAAGCTTTCGGCTCCGTACTGACAGAGGCCTTTGTCATCAAAGCCAAACCAGTAGCCGCTCTCTACCACAGCGCTCTTGGCGACTATATAAAGAGCGCTGCACTGAGCCGGGCGATTTAATTCCGATCAAGACTCTGAGGGATTCACTTCGAACCAGACAGCAGACAAGACGTCCACCACGGCACACTGCTGCCGGACTCCAGCAAAGACTAATCGACGACCCCGCAAGAGAGAAGATGATGCTTTCGCTCGCCGACCCGTCACCGTAAGCCGTCGACCGGACCGTCATCGCTTGCTGACGCAAGCGATGCCCACAGCGGTCCCTTGACCGCGCCTTACGCCCACCGGATCCGACGAAGGAGCCATCGACGCACTACTGCAAGGGAAGAAGATGATGTCTGCTGGATGACAACACGCCATGTCGCCCAGCTCCTCGACCGCCACGACGACTACGACCAACGCTTCCTATCAAGACGACCAGAGCTTAAACGGCCCTTTTCAGGGCCATCAAACAAATAAGGTTTGCCACTTAATGTCGCCATCCGGTGACAAGTGGCGCCCAACGTGGGGCAGGATATGAAAAGGATTTTTCATACCGGACCAGCACCTGAGATAATAGAAGATATGGTGCCCAACACAACACAACTGCCTGCAGCTTGACGAGGCTGGACTGCTTCGTTCTCGCCTGCAGCCACAGAATTTCACCCGGGAGCACAGTTGTTAGTGGGGGGGGGATTGTCACCACCACCCCTTCTAATTAATCATTTACTGTGTTGCCGGCTTCAATACATCTTCCGGCCTTTGTCGGCGCGGTGGGCCCTTTAACGGCGTGCCAACAATCCTTTCGGCTTTGGACCGACAGAGGCCTTTGTCATCAAGGCCAAGCTAGTCGCCGCTCTCTACCACAGCACTCTCGGCAGCTATATAAAGAGCGCTGCACTGAGCCGGGCGATTCAATTCCAATCCAGACACAGAGAGATTCAACTCCGATCCAGACAACAACAAGACGTCCACCACGACACACGGCTGCCGGACTCCAGCGAAGACTAATCGATGACCCTGCAAGAGATAAGATGATGCTTCCGCTCGCCGACTCGTCACCATAAGCCATCGACCGGACCGTCATCACCCGCTGATGCGAGCAACGCCCACAGCAGTCCTTTGAACGAGCCTTACGCCCACCGGCCCCGACGAAGCAGCCATCGACGCAGTACTGCAAAAGAAGAAGATGACGACGACACGCCGTGTTGCCCAGCTCCTCGACCGCCACGATGACTACGACCGACACTTCCCATCAAGACGACCAGAGCTTAAACGGCCCTTTTCAGGGCCACCAAACAAATAAGGTTTGCCACTTAGTGTCGCCATCCGGTGACACTATGTTTTCTTTTACAATGTTGCGAGGCTACATTATATATATTTTTGCAGTGCTGTTCATGATTAAAAATAGGTTATTATTTTTAATTACTTACATTGGTAATGACTAAGTTGTGCGAGTGTTTCACACCAAATCTTTTTACCTTCTGTGATCCTTTTTAAGCTAACCAACTCTTACAATGTTTTACAAAAAAAATTAATATAGTAGGTAAAATTTATTTGGTGGATGTATAATAAATTAATATACTAGATTTTTAATATTTTAAGTAAAAATAAAATGAACACTACTCACCGGTTTCCCAAATAAACTGATTGATGGATTTCCTCTCCAGTTCTAATCGTCGGTTTTATTATAAGTTTGTTATTTTGAATGAAAGCATTCTCTGGAAGACTATCAAACACAACGAATTCACTTTCCTTAAAAAGTAATGAAATAAAACAGAAATTTTAGTTATTTTATTAAATTTTACTTTCTCTTGCCTATACAAATATATAGGAAGGAAAGTATTGTTTTCATGTCAATTTTAAGAAATCGAGTTTTCACCGGATCTACATGTTTTCAGACCCCCTGAACCTAAAAAACATGTTTTTAGCGATTGGTCTCTGTGTGTGTGTGTGTGTGTGTGTGTGTGTGTGTGTGTGTGTGTGTGTGTGTGTGTGTGTGTGTGTGTGTGTGTGTGTGTGTGTGTGTGTGTGTGTATGTGTGTGCGCGTGTGCGTGTGCGTGCGCGTGCAACAAAATATCTCAAGAACGTAACATCGTACGAACTTGAAACTTAAGTAAGACACCACTACCGGACCTGACACAAACATTTTCATTAAAATCGGTCAACCCGAAGTAGTAGTTTATGTGTGTCATTTTTCACTTTTTTGTGATTTTCTGAAAAATGGCTCCTATAATTTTATTTTAAAATCACTCATTAACTAAATTTTTTATGCTTTACAAGATAGGGTAGGCGTCATGTCTGCTGAAATCTTGGAGAGACTGTTTTCTCATAAAAAATTGTTTTTTTAAGATTGCGGCTTTAATATGCATTTTATTATCTTGGGAAACAAAAAGAAGTCAGCTGGTGCCAAGTTGGGGCTGTATGACGGTTGGAGCAGCATTGGAGAAGGAGAGGTCTGTAGTATATCTGTAGAAGTACTGTGATGATTGGCCGTGTCGTCCTGTCTTCCAATGACAGAAGAGTAAGCAATCTTTGTAACAGTAACTGGGGAACGGTTACTTGCCTATCTGAATAACTGTGGTCACTGTGAATTATAAGTCACTGTGACTCGTTCACAGTGACAGTTCTTTTGTCTCTTCTCTAGTCTGATTTAGAGAAGAGAGAAAAGAACTGTCACTGTTAACGAGTCACGGTTACTTATAATTCACAGTGACCACAGTTATTCAGACAGGCAAGTAACCGTTCTCCAGTCACTGTTACTAAGATCGCTTACTCTTCTGTCACCGGAAGACAGGACGACACGGCGAATGTTCACCGTACTTCTCTCTTCCTCTCTCAGTCTCTTCCCTTGTTATGTTTCTCACCAACTAGACTAAACAAAACGAGGGTAGTTCCTTTACATTTCTGATCCCGGTAACATAATTACATTACAGTGTTATTTTTATTGTATGTGCGTTCTACCTAGCTATTTTATTTATATTGTGTGTTAATTTTTCAGTTGTAAATTGTTTCTTGTACTTTCTCTTTTTTTATACAAAATGTTCTTTATATTACTAATTTAGGATACCTTGTGTTAATCTGTTTTAGGCTAAATTTTTATTTTTAGTTATATATGCAGCCCATTTTTTTAATTTATCAAAACTGCAGTTGTTATCATGAAATAACAACTGAAATTATGATTATTATTATTTCATGATAATAAATGAAAAATGTACTAAGAAAATACACAGTTATTGCTAAATCACTAGTAACTATTAAAAGTAACGGCGAGCGCAAAATCACTGTCACTGTGATTACGGTGACTGGTTGAAACAGTGAACGCTTTCCACTAGTCTGATTACAGATGTGCTGGAGAGACCAGTGAGTGGAAGGGTGGCAAGAAGGCGCAAAAGGTACTTGATGCTTGATGATGTGATACAGGAAAGAAGGTGAAGGTGGACTAGAAGGTGAAGAGGTTGGTGCGAAATAGGGAGAGATGGAGAGCTGGATGTAGCTGTTTCACCTGCTGTGAAACAGAACACAAATGATGATAATGATACCAGGTACCACAGTAACAGCCTAATTAGAAAGTAAAAATACATTTAAAAAACCCACTTACCCGCCATGTTGGTCTAGAGGTAAAGTCGTCACCAAAATCAGCTGTTGAACAGCTGATTTTCGGAGACAAAGGTTCCTGGTTCAAATCCTAGTAAAGTTAGTTACTTTTGTACTATTATTACTTTTGTAATAATTCCTTTAATTATTTGGGGTACGAGGTTTCTCCCATAGGTAGTTTTGATGTGGAGAATAAAGTAAACAAATTTAAGCATATTTGCGGGACAATCCACAGAACTTTAAAGAATAAGACAAGGAAGGAAACAAGACTGAAGTTCTATAAGACAATGGCTGTTCCAGTGGTGTTGTATGGGTGTGAGACCTGGGCGCTTACTAGGCGACAACAGAGTAGTTTGAGAGCTGCGGAGATGAGATTTCTCAGGGCTACAAAGGGATGCACATTAGAGGATAGGTTGAGAAGTGAGGATATACGACAGGAGTTAGGTATATACAGCTTGGAAGATAAGATGAGAGCCTACAGGAGTAATTGGTGCATTCATTTGGAGCGCATGGGGGATCAGCAGTTTCCTCGCTTGGCTAGGTACTACAGACCCAAGGGAAAAAGAAGTGTGGGACGTCCGAGAAGAAGATGGTTTCCGGAACGAGCAGACGTGCCTAATCCTTGAAGTGAAGAAGAAGAAGAAGACTTTTGTACGGATTTGAATGCTAGACAGTGGTTATTGGTGTACTTTGATGGTTGGGGTTCAATTAACCATACTCTCTCAGGAATGGTCGACCTGAGTCTGTACAAGACTACACCTCATTTACACGTCATACACATCATCCTCATCTGATTGGGTCATGGGGTTGCTTATTGTTCTCAATTGAACAGATTGAAACTTACACACATAAAACCCACTTACATCATTTCCAATTTGAACTAAATGTTCAAATTTTCCATTTAAACCTTCGTTGAATTTTGAGTCAAATATAACTTCATTGGCACATTTCTCATTTTCGTTAACTCGTGTTAACGATTTACCACATTGTGGACTAGATGGTGGACTCTGTGTTACAGGTTTGCTTGGTGGTACAGGTGTATGTGTGTCTACTCTATCAACAACTGCTGGAGGCGAACCTGAAAAATAAAATATATTTTTTAATCGATAATTAACATTTAACATTAACACAGACACGATCAAAAGTAAAATTTCTAGGAGATATCTCTGAGGAGTTTGAAATTAAAACTGTCGGTAGGCAGGGTGATGATTGTCACCAGTTCTTTCTAACTTCTTCTTCTTCTCACAATCAAGGATTAGGGTTCCGCCTCTTCCTGCTCACAATAGTGACAAACTACTGAATTATTGCCATCTTTTGCATGGCCTCCCAACATCTCTTCTCCCCACCGGTCTTTATTGCAAAACACTGATGAGGATCTTTCCCTCAAGCAAATTCAACAAAATTTAACATTTTACAACGCGTATATTTTTCCCCGTAGTACTGCCCTATAAAGGGTTAATTAAATGTGTTTAATTTGTTTATACCCACCAGGTTGGTCTAAAGGTAAAGTCGTCAAAATCGGCTGTTTAACAGCTGATTTTCAGAGACGAAGGTTCCTGGTTCAAATCCTAGTAAAGGTAGTTACTTTTGTACGGATTTGAATGCTAGACAGTGGTTACCGGTGTACTTTGATGGTTGGGGTTCAATTAACCATACTCTCTCTGGAATGGTCGGCCTGAGTTTGTACAAGACTACACCTCATTTACACGCCATACATATCATCCTCATCTCATTGGGTCATGGGGTTGCTTATTGTTCTAAATTGAACATATTGCAACATACACAAATTAGGAATAAAAAAGAAATTTGTTTAATGAGTGCGATACTTTGTCATTCAACTGAATGAAAGTAGGGATGTATCGATCCCCCGATAAGAAATCGAGAATTGATTTTGTGTTTTCTTTTTTATCGGAAGCGAGAATCGATTTCTTGTTCTTTTGGAATCAAGAATGGATGTATTTTTTGTATCGGAATCGAGAATGAATTTTTTGTTTTTTTTTTTGGTATCGGAATCGATTTCTGTTATTTTTTTATCAGAATCAAGAATTTATTTCTTGTTTTTTTTGTATCGGAAGCGAGAATCGATTTCTTGTTCTTTTGGAATCGAGAATGAATTTTTTGTTTTTTTTTTGGTATCGGAATCGATTTCTGTTATTTTTTTATCAGAATCAAGAATTTATTTCTTGTTTTTTTTTTGTATCGGAAGCGAGAATCGATTCTTGTTCTTTTGGAATCGAGAATGGATGTATTTTTTGTATCGGAATCGAGAATGAAGTTTTTGTTTTTTTTTTTTGGTATCGGAATCGATTTCTATTATTTTTTTTATCAGAATCGAGAATTGATTTCTTGTTTTCTTTTGTTTTGGAATCGGTATCGAGAACTGAAAAGTATTAGTGTCGACATACTACTAAATGAAGGTGAAGAAAATGTAAAATTATGAAACAGATTAGATTAAAGTAAATATCTATGAACATACTTCCTACTACGTATTTCTGGAAAAGTTTTTCGTAGCCCAATCCATTTTTAATTACGTACAACCAGTAATATATTGTGTCACCATCCTTCAACTTGTGTTCTTCATTTGTGTAAGTCCATCTGTTGTTTTCTTTCTCTCGAATGTCAACTGCTATCATTCCGGCTTCACGGCCAGTTTCAAAGTCTACATTTATATTACCATGGAATGCGAACAATGTGACTCCAGCTTCATCTGCAAATAAATAAAAAAAAAATCTGGTGTAAAACACTCACACGGCTTTCTCTTGCCAATGCAAATAATTAACAATAAACCTTACAATAGTAATAAAACATTAGAAATAAACATAAAACTAATTTCAAAATCATAACCTTATTTCAATCATGAGAGACACACGCAAAATGAAAATCAACCTCAGTGTGGCCTAAAAATACGGAAAATCAATCTCACACGCTCAACTAGGCTCTGTAGAGAAAAATGCTCTAAATAAAAGTTGTAGATCTTTTTATTTCCTATAAAATTTATTATATACACTTTTGTCGTAAAATGCATTCTAAGGCCGAAATCTTAAAAAAATCAATTTTTCACACGTTTTCGTGAGAAAAAATCAGAAAATCGCTAATTACTGCTAAACTAAGCGTTATACAAAACAATGTTTGAAATAAAAGTTGTAGAATTTTAAATTCTCTACAACTTTTGTTATTAACATTTTTGCGCTAAAATGCATATTAAAGCCGTAATCTTCAAAAAACAACGTTTTTACGTGAAAACACCCTTACCAAGAATTTCAACCAAGATGGCGCCTATCCTATCTTGTAGAGAATAAAAAATTGAGTAAATGAGGCGATTTTTAAAAAAATCGTAGGAACAGTTTTTGAGAAAATCACAAAAAAGTGAAAAATTATACGAATAAACTACTACTTCCGGTTGACCGATTTTGATGAAAATGTTCGTGTCGGGTCCGGTAGGGGTATGTAACTTAAGTTTCAAGTTCGTACGATGTTCCGTTCTTGAGATATTTTGTATACACTCACACACACACACACACACACACACACACACAGACCAATCGCTAAAAACATGTTTGTGTGGGTTCAGGGGGTCTGAAAACGTATAGATCCGGTGAAAACTCGATTTCTTAAAATCGACATGAAAACAATACTTTCCTTCCTATATATTCATATAGGCAAGAGAAAGTAATAACTTAAAATTATATAAAATCTCAATTATCTGACCTAATTGGGGAAGGCTGGTCGGATAACAATCAATGTATAGTTAATATCCTACAAAATGTGAAAATTAGGTATTGTGACAATATTGAAGAAGGGCATGTTTCGCGAAATTTCTAGTACTTCATTCATAAAATGGTAAAGAGTAGAAAATAGAGTGAAAAAGTAACAATAGGGTTAGCTATAAAAGTATACCTATTTATAAAAATTTAAAAAAAAAAATTAAAAAACGCTTTTATTTAACAATTACTTACAAAAATTAACTAAAAATAAAAAAATAAAAAAAATTTACAAAAAAATCACAGAAAAAAAAATTACAAAAAAAAAAAAATTTTTTAAGAAACGCTATTATTTAACAATTAATCAAAAAGAAATGAATTAAAAAGAAAAAAGTAAAAAAATTTACAAAAAAAAATCACAGACATTACAGTTAAAAACAAAAGCGTGGCGCATTAATATATATAATATTTTACAACGAATATTTTACAATAAATATTATATATATTAATGCGCCACGCTTTTATTTTTAACTGTAATGTCTGTGATTTTTTTTGTAAATTTTTTTCTTTTTTTCTTTTTAGTTCATTTCTTTTTGATAAATAATAGCGTTTCTTAAAATTTTTTTTAAATTTCTTTTTGATTTTTTTGTAATTTTTTTGTAAATTTTTTTTATTTTTTTATTTTTAGTTAATTTTTGTAAGTAATTGTTAAATAAAAGCGTTTTTTAAATTTTTTTAAAATTTTTTTTTTAAATTTTAAAATTTTTTTTACAAACACCTCCACAGCGTATTGTCATCGAAGATAAACAAGTGTGCAAAGTTTGATTCATATTGATACGGTAGAAGTATTAAAATTTTAAGTTGCAAGATTTGATGGATCCAAGAGTAAGTTAAATAAAAGCGTTTAAAAATTATTTAAAAGGACTGCGCTATTGTGTATAATAAAGTAGGGTTTTTGTTGTACAACTATTTATGAAAGGGTCGGTTGATTACCTGTAACACCTTTTATTCAATTTACAATAGATTTATTTACTTTTTTTCTTTTTTTTTAATTTATTTATTTAAGGTCGCATCAACTACTGAGGTCATTAGCGACGACGTTGGGGTGTAACTGTATACAATGGAGGATGAAATAATTTTTTGTAACGTATGAAAATATGCCATGCCTGATTGGGATTCGAACCCAGGGACCACACCACATGATGAGAGGCGAGCACGTTAACAACTGCACCAATGCGGCCGGCTTTATTTACTTGTTTACAATTGTTAAGACGTTTCTAGTAAAAAGGGTTTTTTGTACTTTATTATTTGCATGAAATTTCTCTGCTTCTCTGGAATTATCTTTATCTGATACAGTATTTATATAAGATACGCTCGTACAAAGTTAGACGTTTAAATCTCATCGCATTTTTTGCGTATCACGTAGGCTAATTTCTTTTCCAGGATTACATAATATGCGTTTTATTATTTTGTTATAAAATATAAAATTTTATCTGTAATTTTATGTATGTAGGGCAGAAAGAGAAATAATAAACTAGCTTGAAAAAATCACTTTTTGAAGGGAAGTCAAAGATAGATCATCGTATCTGGTGTCTACTTCCTGTTAATATTCCAAGAAGCTGAATCAATTTTAATAGTTGTGAATTTTATACGAAACATACGTCAAATTTTAGAAATCAACTACACACGCACAATATCAGTTGTTTGATATTTTAACAAAAAGAACCGTATAGTAAATATAATAGAATGAGATTATGACGTACCTTTCTTTTGGGCCTGTCAAAACTTATGGTAGGTACATCATTTAGAAAAAAATTATTGCCTATTACCCTAAAATAAATCGTAGACATTTTCCCCGTATTTTGTGCGCGCGCAACTAATTTTGACGGGGTGTGGCTTTCGACAGCGACACCAATGTCAAAACGATTACCGCATGAACACAACACAATGAGTAGTGAGTACTACTTTAGAGGCAGCCTGTATCAGGCTACGACGCTGTGGTGGGGGAGCTACTTATTGCCCATGTGCGGCCCGCATGCCACGTAGTTGGTTATATTTATAAAAGTTGTTGTATTAGTCGTACTAAAATTAAAGCAGTCACGCATGCGAACTAATGCTTTTCGTCTTTACCCCCGTTGCAAACAAGGGCAAACTCGTGACTCAAGTAACTTTATACCGGGTGATTTTTTAGTCCTGTTACCCAATTGTTAATGTCTGGTAATTTTTTTCTAAGAAAGGGATATTTTGTTTTGTGACACAAAGTTGGTAGCCCAACTCAACCGGTATAGATACGACAGTTTGAGTTGATTCTCCTTGAGTTGCGTAAAATTTTGTGCTGTTTCCAGTTGTGTTACGAACAGAATGTCTTTTACCCTAGAACAATGGGTTTTCATTCTTGAACAATATTTTGCTACAAAATCGTATGCGAGTGTAAAAGAATCATTTCAAATTAAATTTTTGGTGTTCCTCCACTCTATTCTAGTCAATTTCTTGGCTAACTAACTGATTTTTTGAGGCAGGTATTGTTTGCAGCAGAAAACGTAGTGGTCGACCAACTCTCTTGACAGATGACGTTAAGAGAATGTGAAAACAAGATTGCTCAATTCTCCATGGAAAAGTTTACAAAAACTTTCCTCGCATGTTGATTTGACATGTTCGAGTGCTCAGAAAGCTGCTAAAAAATTGAAATTGTATCCGTATCACATACGATTAGTTCTAGAGCTTCAGCCTCCAGATTTAAACAAGAGATTGTTTTAGGATAAAAGACATTCTGTTCGTAGCACGACCGGAAATGGCATAAAATTTTACACAGCTCAAGGAGAATCAACTCACACTCCCATATCCATACTGGTTAAGTAGGGCTACCAACTTAGTGTCACAAAACAAAATTTATTTTTTTTAGAAAAATATTACCAGACATTAACAATTGGGTAACAGGACTAAAAAATCACTCTGTAGAATGAGGTTATGACGTACCTTTCTTTTGGGCCTGTCAAAACTTATGGTAGGTACATCATTTAGAAAAAAACTTATTGACTATTACTCTAAAATGAATCGCAGACATTTTCCCTGTATTTTGTGCGCGCGCAACTAATTTTGACGGGGTGTGGCTTTCGGCAGCGACACCAATGTCAAAACGATTACCGCATGAACACAACACAACTTGAGTAGTGAGTACTACTTTAGAGGCAGCCGGTATCAGGCTACGACGCTGTGGTGGGGGAGCTACTTACTGCGCATGTGCGGCCCGCATGCCACCGTACAATCCAGCCTCTCTAAGTTTGCTCCTAATGTAAACAAATAATGACGTCACTGAGCATGCGCATTATGTAAAAATGTGTACACGCTGATTAAAAAGTAACAACAAAATACTTTCATAAGTATTTAAATACAAAATACTTTTAAAAGTATTTTTATAAATTAAATTGCTAGGCCTACATCATATCACGACTGATGTTTTTAGTACTTTAAGTACTTATAATTTAAAAAATAGTTATCTTAATAGGAATACGACATCCATAAAGTCACGGACTCTAGCGTGCACCCTGTAGTAGCTGGTTTTGGTTTGTTGACAGTAGGAGCAAACTTAGAGCGGCTGAACTATAGTTGATTATATTTTTATAAAAGTTGTTGTGTTTGTCGTACTAAAATTAAAGCAGTCACGCATGCGAACTAATGCTTTTCGTCTTTACCCCCGTTGCAAACAAGGGCAAACTCGTGACTCAAGTAACCTTATAGTACTGAACCTTTTATTGTATGCTTATTATCCGCCGTAAAGTCCAGACGGAATGTCCGTAATTAGCTTACAATACACAACAGTAATATAGTAATGAACAAGGAAAACCACGATAATACACCTTTAAAGTATAAAGCAGTACGTACTAATAATAATACAGGCCTAGTCGTTTGCAACGAATCCTCTCTTATATTTATTATTAACATTGAAGATGTTACTATTATATGAAATATTAAAATTACACGAAATTGAATAATGACGCATAATTATTATTATATGCCAACTGGGTTCTACCGGCACACAATTTTTTTATTTTCCTATAAATCTATGCGTCATATCATTGTAACCTTGAAGGTCGATTGTAGCATGTCACTCTATTGATATTTTTTATTTTTTTATAATTTCATCCAGAAGACTCCAGAACGGAGTGGAGTCTAAATTTTAACAATTTATGTTAATTTCATTACTTAACTGGTTCCTGGTTTAAATCCTAGTAAAGGTAGTTACTTTTATTTGGATTTGAATACTAGACAGTGGTTACCGGTGTACTTCGATGGTTGGGGTTTAATTAACCATACTCTATCAGGAATGGTCGGCCTGGATCTATACAAGACTACACCTCATTTACACGTCATACACATCATCCTCATCTCATTGGGTCATGGGGTTGCTTATTGTTCTGAATTGAACAGATTGCAACGTACACAAATTTGGAATAAAATTACTTAACATTTGAATCGGTCATTTTAGAAAGTCCATACGTTTTTGTTTTTTTTAGCTTTCATTTGTTATCGGGAACTGTACATTGTTGACAACTACCCAATTCGATCGCTGCTTTTTGCTGTATTTTATTTTGACGTAGATTAGACATGAGTTTGAAGAGGGACCCCCCAGTAGAGTTTGTTCATAGATGGCTGTCAACAGGTCACCATACAAAGTCGCTTGCCCAACCGGTGTTACTTAACAAATAATAGCGGAATATAATTCTACGGAATATAATTCTATAGTTGACTGACTGGGCTGGCCCGAAGGCCGTACTCTATACGTAACTCAAAATATCGAATTTCGTAATTTTTTAACTTTAGAATGCAGGTTCGTATAATATTGGTTATTTCAAATTTTGGATAATTTAAACTTTTTTCATTTCACTTCAAGTTCGAATTAACCAAGTTGTACTGTATTTTCTCCCCCCATAAGTAAGTTTTTGTTCAGAAAATTAAGTATTGTGGTTAGCCTCATTATAATAATTTCTGTGCGTAAGTAACTTGAGGTGGTGGTCGGTTTAATTAATAAGCAGAATTTTCTTTTCCTGTATATTCATACAGGGAAAGAAAAATTATAAGTCTGGTGTGAGACACTCACACAACTGTCTCTTGCCAATCCAAATAAGTAACAATATAACCTAACATTAGTAATAAAACATTAGAAATAAACAAAAACTAATCTTAATAGACATAACCTTATTTTAATCATGAGTGAATGATGCAAAATGAAAATCAACCTCAGTTTGGCTTAAAAATACGGAAAATCATTTTTTCACGCTAAACTAAGGTCTGTAGAGAAAAATGCTCTAAATAAAAGTTGTAGATCTTTCAATTTCCTACAAATTTAATTATACACTTTTGTCGTAAAATGCATATTAAGGCTGAAATCTTAAAAAATAGATTTTTACATGTTTTCGTAAGAAAAAACAGAAAATCACCAATTACCGCTAAACTAAGCGTTATACAAAAATAAAATTTGTAGGATTTTAAATTCTCTACAACTTTTATTATGTACATTTTTGCGCTAAAATGCATATTGAAGCCCCAATCTTAAAAAAAACTATTTTTTTACGTGAAAACAGCCTTATTAAGGATTTCAGCAGTCGTGGTGCTTACCCTTTCTTGTAGAGCATAAAAAATGTAGTAAATGAGGCGATTTTTAAAAAAATCGTAGGAGGGGTTTTTGAGAAAATCGCAAAAAAGTGAAAAATTACACACATACACTACCACTTCCAGTTGACCGATTTTAATTAAAATGTTCGTGTCGGATCGTCTAGTAGTATCTAACTTAAGTTGCAAGTTTCAAGTTCGTACGATGTTCAGTTCTTAAGATATTTTGTTCACACACACACACAGACCAATCGCTAAAAACATGTTTTTTGAATTCAGGGGGTCTGAAAACGTGTAGATCCGGTGAAAACTCGATTTCGAAAAATCGACATTAAAATAATACTTTCCTTCCTATATATTCATATATCTGCCCATAACAGACAGGTGGAGTGTCAAATTATTTACACTCAATCTGTTCGTTGCAGGGCTAAAATAAATAGTTCTGTTTCTTATCACATGATCAGCCAATTAAATGACTGGACCATTTAAGAACAGAAGAGGTAGAGGTGTAAAAGACACTAATCAGAGTTATCTCCTCTGAAAGTAATGAATTTCATTATACAGCCAGACCCTGTGGTGAATGAAGAGAAGGTATCATTTGCAGAGTGGAAAATAACATGTGCTTTTCAGAGGGCCCGGTATGCTGATAAGCATACTTTTCCATTCAGTGAGGAAGGCACGGTAAACCTCCTCACTCCTCGTTTTTCTTAGTAAAATCTCTAGACGTCTAGAGGTTCTCAAAAGCTTTTTGGCTGATTACCTAAACAACAACATATTCATATAGGGGAAGAAAAATTAAAAATATGGTGTGAAACACTCACACAACTTTCTCTTGCCAGTGCAAATAGATAACAATAAACCTAACATTAGTAATAAAACATTAGAAATAACCAAAGAAACTAACCTCAAAAACATAACCTTATTTTAATCATGAGTGAAAGACGCAAAATGAAAATCGTACTCAGTTTGGCTTAGAAATACGGAAAATCACTCTTTCTCTCTAAACTAGGCTCTGTAGAGAAAAATGCTCTAAATAAAAGTTGTAGATCTTTTAATTTTCTATCAATTCTATTATATACACTTTTGTCGTAAAATGTATACTAAGGCCGAAATGTTTAAAAAATCGATTTTTCTCACGTTTTCGTGAGAAAAAAACAGAAAATCGCAAATTACCGCTAAACTAAGCGTTATACAAAAAAATGTTTGAAATAAAAGTTGTAGGTTTTTAAATTCTCTACAACTTTTATTATATAAATTTGTGCGCTAAAATGCATATTAAAGCCGTAATCTTAAAAAAACTATGTTTTTACGTGAAAACAGCCTCACCCAGAATTTCAGCAAACATGACGCCTACCCTATCTTGTAGAGAATAAAAAATTGAGTAAACCAGGCGATTTTAAAAAAAATCGTAAGACCAGTTTTTGAGAAAATTGCAAAAAAGTGAAAAATTATACGAATAAACTCCCACTTCCGGTTGACCGATTTTGATGAAAATGTTCGTGTCGGGTCCGGTAGTGGTATGTAACTTAAGTTTCAAGTTCGTACGATGTTCCGTTCTTGAGATATTTTGTATACACACACACACACACACAGACCAATCGCTAAAAACATGTTTTTTGGGTTTAGGGGGTCTGAAAACGTATAGGCCTACATCCGGTAAAAACTCGATTTCTTAAAATCGACATGAAAACAATACTTTCCTTCCTATATATTCATATAGGCAAGAGAAAGTAAAATACAAAAAAATTACAAAAAAATAAAAAAAAATTAAAAATTTTTTTTAAGAAACGCTATTAGGGCTATTTAACAATTAATCAAAGAAAAATGAACTAAAAAGAAAAAAATTTACAAAAAAAAAATCACAGACATTACAGTTAAAAACAAAAGCGTGGCGCATTAATATTTATAATATTTATTGTAAAATTTTTTAAATTTTTTTATATTTTTTTGTAATTTTTTTTGTAAATTTTTTTTTTCTTTTTAGTTCATTTTTTTTATTAATTGTTAAATAATAGCGTTTCTTAAATTTTTTTTTATTTTTTTTTAATTTTTTTTTCTGTGATTTTTTTGTAAATTTTTTTTCTTTTTAGTTAATTGTTTTAAGTAATTGTTAAATAAAAGCGTTTTTTTAATTTTTTTAAAAAAATTTTTTTTTACAAACACCTCCACAGCGTATTGTCATCGAAGATAAACAAGTGTGCAAAGTTTGATTCATATTGATACGGTAGAAGTATTAAAATTTTAAGTTGCAAGATTTGATGCTTCCAAGAGTAAGTTAAATAAAAGCGTTTAAATAGATAAAATTTTACCTGGTATTGACACTGAAAATCCTCTTGGTTTGTTTATTACAATTGTTGGAGGTGGTACTTTATAACAATTTACGCCTAATACGGATATAAACAATATTATAAAAATGAACAAACATGTTTCTCGGAACGATTGCATTGTACGACTGAAGGATATTTATGTATAAAAATAATATTGTGAACTGTTTGTTTTACCGAGTACTATGTTTAAAACCGGTTCGGACGATTCCCGTTGAACAATCCCACTCGTTTTGCTGTTGAGTATTGGCAGTGGAATTATTATAGGTAGGGCCTATGGTATAATATAAATAAGTTTTTAGCAAAGATCGACCCGTTGTCAGTTTTCCTTGTTCAAATTGATTTTTTTCTATATTAATATCAAAATTCTTTGTAAATGATAAACAATTATCCATGGATGCAATGTATGCAGAATGACCGAGTGTCGTGATGTATTTTATGATAACCTATTGTATCGCGTTCATATATTGTAGGTCATTACTGATAATGTTGATGTTATTATATTTATATTTTTCAACCACATAAACAAATCATTCTTTTTTTACTTTCTCTTGCCTATATGAATATGTAGGAAGGAAAGTATTGTTTTCATGTCGATTTTAAGAAATCGAGTTTTAACCGGATCTATACGTTTTCCCAAAAAACATTTTTTAGCGATTGGTCTGTGTGTGTGTGTGTGTGCGCGCGTATGCGTGTGTGTGTGCTAAATATCTCAAGAACGGGACATCGTACGAACTTGAAACTTAAGTTACATACCACTACTGGACCCGACACGAACATTTTCATCAAAATCGGTCAACTAATGTCTGTAATGTCTGTGATTTTTTTTGTAAATGTTTTTCTTTTTTTCTTTTTAGTTCATTTTTTTTGATTAATTGTTAAATAATAGCGTTTCTTAAAAACTTTTTTTTTTAATGTTTTTTTTTTGATTTTTTTGTAATTTTTTTAAAACGCTCTTATTCCTTTCTACTATAAAGCTGAATTTTAACTGACATTAATAATTAAATAACATGCACGAATACTTCTCTAAAACGCCATATTTTACTTTCTCTTGCCTATATGAATATATAGGAAGGAGTGTATTGTTTTCATGTCGATTTTAAGAAATCGAGTTTTCATCGGATCTACACGTTTTCAGACCCCTTGAACCCAAAAAATGTGTTTTAGCGATTGGTCTGTGTGTGTGAACAGAATATCTCAAGAACGGAACATCGTACGTACTTGAAACTTGAAACTTAAGTTACATACCACTAAAAACTGAGATCGATTTTCATTTTTCGTCTTTCATTCATGATTAAAATAAGGTTATGTTTATTAAGGTTAGTTTTTTATTTATTTCTAATGTTTTATTACTAATGTTAGGTTTATTGTTAATTATTTTAATTGGCAAGAGAAAGTTGTGTGAGTGTTTCACATCAGATTTTTGTAAGTTGTGGAGTGTAAATCAGGGTTGTAACTATAGTACTATAGTATTTATAATGTATAATATAATATTATAGTATTTGTTTGCTAAATTAATCCACGCTATACGATAAAAACAAATGTATTAATTGAACCGGAAATTGATGAAGCCATGGGAATTTTTGTTAACTAGAATCTCATATTTACATAACGACCTTTACACAATATTTTTTGTTTATCAGTTTATTTTACCAACAGGAAAAATAATTAAAATTACGTCTTTATTATTAAAGAGTGATTCAAAAAGAGCGCCGGTTTTTAAACGGCTGGTAAATTTTTGTTTATCGGTTGGCAACATTGTTTGACCACATTTCTATTTTGGAGAACATTCCGATTGACGATTCAGTTGTAGTTTCTCTTGTTCGCAGTGTAGTACTCTCGCAGTCTGTGTCTAACCATGGAGAAGTTTACTATTGCGCAACGAGTGTTAATCGTCAAAACATTTTACCAGAGTGGAGAGAGTTATGCGGCTACTGTCAGGCGACTTCGCGGTACTCTAGGACGTAATGAAGCACCGAATGAATCAACAGTTCGCAGGCTCATGAAAAAGTTTTTTGAGAAGGGTTCAACAGTCGACCTTAAAAGTTCTGGACGTCGTCGTTCTGGCCAAACTGAGCAGAACGTTGCGTTGGTTCGTGACAGTGTGGCTGTTAGCCCAGCAAAATCAATACGTCGCCGTTCTCAACAATTGGGTTTACGATGTTCTTCTGTACGGAGAATTCTTCGGTACGATCTCCAATATCACCCGTATAAAATTCAGTTGACGCAACATTTGAAAGTGGCAGACCACCAGAAGAGACGACAGTTTGTTGACTGGGTATTGAGAAAACGGCAGGATGATGACACCTTCGCAAACAAAATCATTTTCAGTGATGAGGCGCACTTCCACTTAAACGGTTTTGTTAATAAACAGAACTGCCGTATGTGGGGTTTAGAAAACCCTCGCGTGGTTAATGAAAGGGAAATGTATGCACAGCGAGTGACAGTTTGGTGCGGCTTTTGGTCGGGCGGTGTCATCGGCCCTTACTTTTTTTGAAAATCAAGAAGGACAAGCCGTGACAGTAAATGGAGACCGATACCGTACGATGATTAGGGAGTTTTTGTGGCGTCATTTGGATGGAATGGACATTGACGAGTTGTGGTTTCAGCAGGATGGTGCCACCTGTCACGCTGCACGAGAAACAATGTTGTTGCTCCGTGAACGGTTCCAGGATCGCATCATTTCTCGTAATTCCGACCATCAATGGCTACCAAGGTCGTGTGACTTGACGCCTTGTGACTTTCATCTTTGGGGTCATCTGAAGTCATTGGTGTATGCCAATAAACCCCGAAACATCAATGACTTGAAGGAGGAAATTCGACGGGTTATCGGGCAAATGGAAGTCGAAACTTGTCGTGCAGTAATATCCAGTTTCATGGACAGAGTTGATGCGTGCCAGCGCAGTAGAGGAGGACACATGCATGACATCATTTTTCATACATAAAATCGGAAGGAAAGATGAACTTGTTGATGTATTTATTTTCAGTTTTTCAATAAAATAAATCTCTTAATTTGATATATCAAAACCGGCGCTCTTTTTGAATCACCCTATACTTTCTCATGCCTATATGAATATATAGGAAGGAAGGTATTGTTTTCATGTCGATTTTTCAAAATCGAGTTTTCACCGGATCTACAAGTTTTCAGACCCCCTAAACCCACACAAACATGTTTTTAGCGATTGGGCCTGTGTGTG
Organism: Catonia carolina; assembly: GCA_035578175.1. NCBI lineage: Eukaryota > Metazoa > Arthropoda > Insecta > Hemiptera > Achilidae > Catonia > Catonia carolina. The sequence continues at coordinate 10,689,954 of JAQMRL010000010.1, forward strand.
TGTGTGTGTGTGTGTGTGCGTGTGTGTGTGTGTGCGCGCGCGTGTGCGTGCATTTGTGTGAACAGAATATCTCAAAAACGGAACACCGTACAAACTTGAAACTTGAGTTACATACCGCTACCGGACCCGACACGAACATTTTCATCAAAATCGGTCAACCGGGAGTAGTAGTTTATTTGTGTCATTTTTCACTTTTTTGCGATTTTCTCAATATCTGGTCCTACAATTTTTTTTAAAAATTGCCTCATTTACTTACTTTTTTATGCTCTACATGATAGAGTTGGCGCCATGTTTGCTGAAATTCTTGGTAAGGCTGTTTTCACGCAAAGAAATAGTTTTTTTAAGATTGCAACGTTAATATGCATTTTAGCGACAAAATGTATAATAAAAAACGTAGAGGATTTAAAATTCTACAAATTTTAATTCAAACATTTTTTTGTATAACGCTTAGTTTAGCGGTAATTAGCGATTTTCTGTTTTTATCTCACTAAAACCTGTGAAAAATCGATTTTTTTACGATTTCGCCCTTAGTATAAATTTTACGACAAAAGTGTATATAATCAAATTTATAGGAAATTAAAAGAACTACAACTTTTATTTTAAGCATTTTTCTCTACAGAGTTTAGTTTACCGTGAAAGAGTGATTTTTGGTATTTTTAAGCCAAACTGAGGTTGATTTTTATTTTGCGTCTTTCACTCATGATTAAAATAAGGTTATGTTTTTGACATTAGGTTTCTGTTTATTTCTAATGTTTTTATGACGAATGTTACGTTTTATTATTAATTATTTGCATTGGCAAGAGAAGGTCGTGTGAGTGTTTCACACCAGATTTTTAATTATTGTTACGTTGTGGTTGAAACCGGTACTAACATATTTTATTTGTGTAATTTTTCGTTAAGTTAGTGATTGATTGTGATTTCGTGACCAATTATTCTAATGCTCTAAAAAACGTAAAAAGCTAAAATGGATTAGTAATTTCCGCGAAAACCTCTTCGAATACCATCGTTAATGTACAAGCCAATCGTAGACAGTTCGTTGTTTGTACCGACATCTGGTGGACACAATAACAATTAATTTAGAAAACATGTGCGATCTAATTTTTGAACGTTGAGGTTATGTTGTAATTTTAAACGTGTGTGTGGATTGTTAACCAATTAGTTACATTTTTATATATCTATTCGTCACCAGAGTAATATTATATATTTATAATTTAGACTGAGATGAAATAACAGCAGTCTTGAAGGTACTAATAATGTTTTCATAATAATTTAACATATAGGTTAGGAATATTGTTCATGTTAAGTCGTAAAATAAGGTGTATTTTAATTTTCACATACTAATTATTACCAAGAATAGGATATGTTCCAGTTAATAATAATAATATTTAATAATTAGAGTAATAATTTTTCATGTGGTGTAAAGGTGCAATAGTGAACGAGTAATTGAATTAGAGATAGGCTACATTTACTAATGACTCTCCTAATATTCATTGAAATGAATTAGAAAAGTACGTATTATTTGTACGTTTTGAAGAAGCCTGTGGTAAATTAAGGTATGTTATTGAGGCTATATAATGTGCTGTAGTGATATTAATGGTTTTATGCAATGTAGGGTATGATAATTATGAGTTATTTTCTGTAGTACAGAAAGTTTATTAGATCTTATGTACAGTAATAAGTTCCTTATGTAAAATTGCCGAATGTCAAGTACCCGAAATCTACATTATAATAAATTAGAAGGGAATTGTCTGTCACAATTTAAAGCGCTTTTGATCACAGCTTAACGCTTTTAAGCTTATACGAGGCATGTTCAGAAAGTAAGTACCGGTTTTAAAAAAAACAAGTAAAACAATTTTTTTTCAACACAATTTTATTTCTACATGAAAGCCCAAACCTTAAACTATTTTTCGACATAGTTTCCACCGATGTTCAAACACTTGTCGTAGCGGTTGATCAATTTGTCTATACCCTCTTTGTAGAAGGTTCCCGTTAACGAATGTAGCCACGACTCCACGGCAGTTTTCATTTCATCGTCGGTTTCAAAGCGTTGGCCGCCTAGCTCGCGCTTCATGTGCAGGAACAAGTGGTAGTCAGACGGTGCCAAGTGCGGGCTGTAGGGCGGGTGATCGAACTGCTCCCAACGAAATTGTCAAACCAATGTTTGAGTGTCACCAGCGGTATGGGGCCGAGCATTGTCATGGAGCAACACAATTCCGTTACTGAGTATTCCTCTCCGTTTGTTTTGAATTGCCCGCCTTAGTTTTCTTAAGGTTTCGCAATACCTTGCCACAATAATGGTTTCACCTCTTGGGAGAAAATCAATCAGCAAAACACCTTTCCAATCCCAAAAGACAGTGCACATGATTTTTTGTGCAGACATTGTCGTCTTGAATTTTTGTTTCTTCAGGGATTGCGAGTGTCGCCACTCCATTGACTGCTTTTTAGATTCCGATGTGACAAGACGGACCCAATTTTCATCACCTGTCACAATTTTGTTTAAAAAATCCTCACCATCATCACTGTACCGTGTGAGCAAAGTCAAAGCACTTCCGAATCTCTTGGTTTTGTGCACGTCAGTGGCGGGAACCTTCTACGAAGAGGGTATAGACAAATTGATCACCCGCTACGACAAGTGTTTGAACATCGGTGGAAACTATGTCGAAAAATAGTTTAAGGTTTGGGCTTTCATGTAGAAATAAAATTGTGTTGAAAAAAAATTGTTTTACTTGTTTTTTTTAAAAACGGTACTTACTTTCTGAACATGCCTTGTATAAGCTTATAAGCGTTAAGCTGTGATCAAAAGCGCTTTAAATTGTGACAGACAATTCCCTTCTAATTTATTATAATGTAGATTTCGGGTACTTGACATTCGGCAACTTACATAAGAAACTTATTACTGTACATAAGATCTAATAAACTTTCTGTACTACAGAAAATAACTCATAATTATCTTACCAGAGCTGTAACCCGTATTGGATATCAAGCCCCTAGATTGCATAAAACCATTAACAGCACTGCAGCACATTATGTAGCCTCAATCGCATACCTTAATTTACCAGAGGCTATCCGAAATACTGATGTAACTCCTCAAATATACAAAAGAAAAGTAACCAACTGGCTGATTAATTTAGGGAGAGGGCAGTCTGTGGATTTAATTAGTTCTATGTATTCGAACTAATTGCTCTTCCTCTTGTGTCAGCTTAAAATTTTTTTTGTTTACATTGTCATTGAAAGTCTGCTTCATCCTTTGCCATTACATGACATTTTAATTTTTATACTACTATCCTGTTTTTTGTATATTTACGTTAGGAAATTTTGTTGTATGTTTTTTTTTTGTAAATTTTTATTTCTTTTCTTTAATGTAAATTTAGTGTAGATATAAAAAGCTATTATTATAATAGAATAAATAAAATAAACCAACTCATGGCCACGCACAGGCTAGACCTATGCAGGTATTAGGAAATAATTTTTTTTTTTTTTTTTTTTGGTTTAACATCAGGCTGTTTTGCTAACGCAGACGGTGAAGGATGAAATGAATTTTTTGTAACGTATGAAAAAATGCCATGCCTGAGTGGGATTTGAACCCAAGACCGCGTGATGAGAGGCGAGCACGTTACCAACATCGCCAACGCGACCGGTACAATTAGGAAATAAGATAGGATAAGATTCATTGTACTGGTTTTTTGCAATAATAAATAAATAAATAAAAATAATGTGATTTTCAGATGAGATACTTTGATAAAGCGAAATCATCTGCCAGGAAAGTTGGTGACGATGAAGAACTTAAAGTAACCGAAGGTCGTTTAGCAGAAGGTAAAAAACGTAAAGTGAGGCATTTAGTTGAAAGGAAAAAACACAAGGATAATTTATATAAAATTGCTAAACTCAGCAAGGACAGTGACGCCAGTTCGAAGAAAAACAAAAATAAATCAGCTGAAAAGGAAGGAAGAAAAGCGAAAGAAGAATCGAACCAAAAGGTTGAACGTGTTCCAGTACCTAAAGAAAAATTACAGAAGTATGGCCGAGGTGATGGATTGGAAGGTTCTGGTATTAAAACACAAATAAACAGGACGATATTGTTAAAGAAAGAGAAAAAAGTACAGTGGGCCACTGAACAGGCTGCTCGTGCTGAAATTCTTTTGGTTGGAGAATCTGGGCAAGTATATATATGTATTTAAAATCTTTTTTTCAAATTCACGAGTGAAAGTCGTGTGAGTATTTCACACCAGATTTTCTCTCCTATCTACGAGGATCATTCGTAAAATAAGGTTCCCGTGATTTTTAAAAATAGACAGCTATATTTTTACTTTCTCTTGCTTATATGAATATGTAGGAAGGAAAGTATTGTTTTCATGTCGATTTTTCAAAATCGAGTTTTCACCGGATCTATACGTTTTCAGACACCCTGAACCCAAAAAACATGTTTTTAGGGATTGGTCTGTGTGTGTGTGTGTGAACAGAATATCTCAAGAACGGAACATCGTACGAACTTGAAACTTAAAACTTAAGTTACATATCACTACCGGACCCGACACGAACATTTTCATCAAAATCGGTCAACCGGAAGTGGGAGTTTATTCGTATAATTTTTCACTTTTTTGCGATTTTCTCAAAAACTGGTCCTACGATTTTTTTTTAAAATCACCTAATTTACTAATTTTTTTATGCTCTACAAGATAGGGTAGGCGCCATGTTTGCTGAAATTCTGCGTGAGGCTGTTTTTACATAAAAACATTTTCTTTTTAAGATTGCGGCTTTAATATGCATTTTAGCGCAAAACGTTATATAATAAAAGTTGTAGAGAATGTAAAATTCTACAACTTTTATTTCAAACATTTTTTTGTATAACGCTTAGTTTAGCGGTAATTAGCAATTTTCTGTTTTTTTCTCATGAAACCGTGTGAAAAATCTATTTTTTTTAAGATTTCGGCCTTAGAATGCATTTTACGACAAAAGTGTATAAAATAAAATTTATAGGAAATTAAGAGATCTACAACTTTTATTTTAAGCATTTTTTGTACAGTGCCTAGTTTAGCGTGAATGAGCGATTTTCCGTATTTTTAAGCCAACTGAGGTTGATTTTAATTTTGCGTATTTCACTAATGTTTTTTGAGGTTAGTTTGTGTGTTTATTTCTAATGTTTTATTACTAATGTTAGGTTTATTGTTAATTATTTGCATTGGCAAGAGAAATTTGTGTGAGTGTTTCACACCAGATTTTTTATCTTAGTGTTATACATCAATTTAAAGCTTAAAACTTACGCTATTTTTCTACATAATCGCCGTTTCTGTCCAAACACTTTTGCAGACGATGCTCCAACTTTTCTATTCCCATGTTGTAGAATTCTGCCGCCAATCCTTTGAGGAATCGAGTAACCTCTTCCTTGACTTCATCATCGGTACTGAAGCGTAAGCCGCGCAAGTGTTCCTTTAATTTTGGGGATAAGTGATAATCACTTAGGGCTAGGTCCGGGCTGTAGGGGGGGGGGGGTACAACAGTCCAGCCAAAATCTGTCAGCAGTTCTTGAGTTTGATGTGAGACATCAGCATTCGCGGTACCCACCGCGCACACACTTTGTGATATTCTAATTTTTCTTATGGATTGTGGTGTTGGAAGTCTCAGGAATACGCAAAGCAAGTTCGTTAATGGTGATTCTCGGATCTTCAAGCAATATTGTGTTAACTTTTTTGACAATTCCATCTGAAACTGAGGGCCGTCCGTTTCGGTTTTCATCGTGAATTTCTGTGCGGCCTTCACTGATTTCTCTACACCATTTCCGAACATGTTGAACAGATATGCAGTTTTCGTAACATAAACTTTGATTAACTGGCGATGAATGTCAATAGGTGAAATCCGTTTTGCATTTAAAAAACGTATCACAGCGCAAATTTAGCATCTGGCGGTAACAGTGATAGGGAGCTCCATCTTCGAAGGCTGCTAGGCCGGCACTGATTGATGTAGCGAGGCGAGAGTGGTGCGGAAAAAGAGAGGGAGAGCTGATGAGTTAGACAGTGTTGCCAGATTTCTCCCAGTATATCGCATTCTGTCTCGGCAGCTTAGGGAACCTTATTTTACGAATGACCCTCGTAATATATAAAAATTCTTGTTGTTACAGTATTAGTTGCCATACTCCTCCGAAACGGCTTGACCGATTTTGATGAAATTTTATATGTACACTCGGTAGGTCTAAGAATAACTTTTTATCTATTTTTTATACCCCTAAGTGATAAGGGTGGTCCACCCCAAGAAATTTTTTTAAATTTTTATATTTTGTGTCATTAAAAAATACAAACACTCCTAAATTTTCACCCTTCTACCACCAACCCCTATTTTTTTATAGCAATATTAGTAATGTAATAATTTTCTACTCTCGGCGGTCGATAACTAATCAGTTGTCACTCGATCAGTTATTCCCGCCAGGCATCTACCGGTGTCACTTTCACTTTGTAAACAGCACGGAGTAGGGATGAGAATGAAGCCGGTCTCACACCAGATTTTTTCACAAATAGTAGACCTTCATTGTACATGGTGTTTACATTCCGATAAATATTGTTGTATAAAATAGGGGCCCATCTCTCCTCTAATTGAGAGATTCTGTGTAAGTTTTCAAATAGGCAAAGTTCTCCATTAGTTTGTAATTTTAACCCTATTAAAGCATTGTTTTCAATCTACTGTAAGAGTACTCCACGCGAGGCAAGCGCCTCCTACACGTTGTAAACGAAAGTTTTACACTAGTTGGCTCTGCCTGACAATTATCTTGCACTAGGTTCCATCATAAAAATATCTACATCCAGCTAAAATAAACATTATCCTTTAAGTGTTTCAATTAATTATACCGTTCTGATTTTTTGTAATTATTGTAGTTTCATAAAGATTTCTTAATTAATTATTTTAACCATTACATTTAACAAAACAATTTTTTTGTACTTTTTAATGTCAAAAATAAATCTTTATAATGCATCCTGCAGTTTGAAATATTTCTATTTCATATAATGAATTAATATAATAATTTCACTAACCTTCTTTTTAAACTGCGTCACCTTTATTTTATTCTTACTTACACGTGTTTCGGTGGATCCACCATCATCAGAGTAAATAAAAAATTGAAACTAAAAATTTTTTTCATTTATTTAAAATTTACAGAAGATGATACATCTTCAGTCACTTGTATAAAACTGATTTAAAATTAATTTATTTTAATTTATCCCTTCTCATATTTACTGTAGATAGCAGCAGCAGTCAATATCACTTCATCTTCATTTTTAATGTCAATCGCTTTTATGTTTCAAAAACACAACACATTCACTATCACGCATATTAACAAAACATAGCTTACAAAACTTTTCAACTTCAGTCTTCGAAAAAAATCGAAACGAACCGATACAATAACAAAAGATAACTAATGAAACAAAAAATGAGTTAAACACGGGCTAGTGCAAACAGTTGTATTAAACTTGTCACAGACATTAATTTTATTAATGATATGAAATAAAAATCTGAAATGATAAATTAACGAATCACTGGAATTGTTTACTCTCCAGTAATAATTAAGGCATTAGTCTTATATTACTGGTGACCAAAAATAAAACTGAGTCTATAACAAATCTAACAATGAATTTAATCTAACAAATGAATTGAATGTGTTTTTATTATATTAAGTTTCGAGTGAATAATTAGTGTTTTATGGAATTTTGTTTTTGATCTTGCTGTGCATATTTTTACTTTCTCTTGCCTATATGAATATGTAGGAAGGAAAGTATTGTTTTCATGTCGATTTTTGGAAATGAAGTTTTCAGCGAACCTATACGTTTTCAGACCTCCTGAACCCAAAAAACATGTTTTTAGCGATTGGTCTGTGAGTGTGTGTGTGTGTGAACAGAATATCTCAAAAGTGGAACATTGTTCAAACTTCAAACTTGAAACTTAAGTTACATACCACTACCTGACCCGACATGAACATTTTCATCAAAATCGGTCAACCGGAAGTAGTAGTTTATTTGTATAATTTTTCACTTTTTTGCGATTTTCTCAAAAACTGGTCCTACGATTTTTTTTTAAATCGCCTGGTTTACTCATTTTTTTATGCTCTACAGATAGGGTAGGCGCCATGTTTGCTGAAATTCTTGGTGAGGCTGTTTTCATGTAAAGAAATAGTTTTTTTAAGATTACGGCTTCATTATAATTTTTAGCGCAAAAACTTATATAAAAAAGTTGTAGAGAATTTGAAAACCTACAACTCTTAATTCAAACATTTTTTTGTATAACGCTTAGTTTAGCAGTAATTAGCGATTTTCTGTTTCTTTCTCACGAAAACGTGTGAAAAATTTATTTTTTTAAGATTTCAGCCTTAGTATGCATTTTACGACAAAAGTGTATATAATTAATTTTATAGGAAATAAACAGATCTATAACTTTTATCTAAAGCATTTTTCTCTACAGTGCCTAGTTTAGTATGAAAGAGTGATTTTCCGTATTTTTAAGCCGAACTGAGTTCGATTTTCATTTTGCGTCTTTCAGTCATGATTAAAATAAGGTTATATTTTTAGCGGTTAGTTGTTTTGTTTATTTCTAATGTTTTATTACTAATGTTAGGTTATATTGTTAATTATTTGCATTGGCAAGAGAAAGTTGTGTGAGTGTTTCACACCAGATTTTTAATTAATACACATGTGCACTTGTATTGCTGGTTGCCTACCCATTTTCAAGAGTTGAGTACTCTTAGCGTAGACAGACTATACAGTGAATTAGACAACCTCTTCAAATGTCTAACAAATTATGAAATAATGATTAATGTATTTACCAAGATTTATTTTGTATTTGTTTTTGTGTAGCGCCATTGAAGCAGATGAAGGAGAAGTAACTCAACAGTACCGGCAAAAAGATATTTTGAAGAATGTTGACATTACAGCTGCCACAAAAAGTTTTGAATTACATCTCAGAGAGTTTGGGCCATACAGGTCAGTTGCGAAAATTCTAGTACAGTCACTTGAGTCACGAGTTTGCCCTTGTTTGCAACAAGGGGTAAAGGGGGAACAGCATCAGTGCGCATGCGTGACTGCTTTAATTTCAGTACGACAAACATAACAACTTACACTATACCCAGAGCATAGCCTATACAGTGTATCTTGGAACCTTTTTTAGGTTTACGGTATGAATATAACTGTTTGTTACCGTAAACAGAAATGTTAGTTTCTCAAAAATATGGGCAGACTCTTCACAGTGCTGAACGAAATGTAAAATGCGGCGTAATAAAATGCTGAGAATTACTAAAAACACTTACAACAAAAAATTTCTTTCCATTCACACAAAACTTAAACACTACAAAGCAGTTCTAAGATCACAAGCAATGTATGGCAGTGAAACCCTCTTCAATATTAATGGAAACGGAATAAAAGAAACAATCAGAAAAATAGAAAGAAGGATTCTTAGAACCTGCATAAACAAGAAACACATAGTTGACAACCAGCACAGACTTTTACCAAGAGAACAAATTTATAAATAAATAGAACCAATCACTGGCGCAATGCGCAAAAAGAGACTTTCCTTCTTTTCGCATATCCTCAGAACTCCAGAAAACCGATTATTAAGAAAAATTGTAGAAAAATTCATGTGTGCAAAAACAGAAGGAGCTACAATTCCTTGGCTTGAAGAAATCAAAAAAGACAGAACAGAATTAAATCTAACAATTGCTGATGTCAAAGATCGCACACCGGTTTACAAAGAAACAATTAATGACAAAAACAAAATTTTATCAGCAAGAACAATTAAACGAAAAAAACAGGTTTGTTCAGACGAATTGAGAAAAGCAAGATCCGACAGAATGAAAAAGTATTGGCAAGAGAGAAATGAAAAGGAAATAAACTGCCGAAGAAAAAGAACTAACCAAAGAGACTAAAGTGATCCTTTGTGGTCATAAACTAAAAAAAAAAAAAAAAAAAAAAATGCTGAGAAGTTGAAACTAAAGAAAACTACCTTTCAATGTCTCTTAACACAACCCATGAGCAAGTGGCTAATTACTGTAATGTTTCTCTTGCCACAATTCGAAAAATAAAGAAGGAAATTAAAGACGTGAAGAAGCTATTCTTCAACATTTCTTTTGGCACTTGGTAAAAAAAGGAAGCGGTTAGGCAGACTAGTGAGACTGATAGTGAAGACGCTGTTGACAGCGATCGTAAAGAAGGCGATTCATTCGTAGAAAATTTGTTCCAATGGAATAAGGTAGCTGGTAATTACAGTAAATCAAACATTTCTAGTCATGTAATTAAGCTATAGGCAGTATTACAGGTCAGATTTATTTCTTATAAGGTTTTGCCCATAACAGACAGGTGGAGTGTCAAATTATTTTCACTCGATCTGTTAGTTGCGGGGCTAAAATAAATAGTTCTGTTTCTTATCACATGGTCAGCCAATTAAATGACTGAATCATTTAAAAACAGAAGAGGTAGAGGTGTAAAAGACACTAATCAGAGTTATCTCCTCTGAAAGTAATGAATTTCATTGTACAGCCAGACCCTGTGGTGAATGAAGTGAAGGTGTCATTTACAGAGTGGAAAATATGTGCTTTTCAGAGGGCCCGGCATGCTGATAAGCGTAATTTTTTCACTCAGTGAGGAAGGCATTTATAAACCACCTCACTCCTCGTTTTACTTAGTAAAACCTCTACAGGTTCAAACCAGCCTTTTGGCTGATGACCTAAACAACAACACAAGGTTTATGAAGAAAACTTTCTCGGATTAAACCACAGCTTACGAAATGTATGCAGAAACTACACGGTAGTGAAATGTACGAGTAGTGTCTTACTGTTGAGGTTGGCAGCACTGTCATATTTTCAGTTCCCTTCCTCACAGCCCATCGATACGCAAAAGGCAATCTCGTGACTTCAGTATCTATAATTGTAATGTAAGACTTGAGTTTTGGGCTGTGCGAACTTTTGCTAAGGAAGATGGTACTTTTTACTTTCTCTTGCGTGTATGAATAAATAGGAAGGAAAGTATTGTTTACATGTCAATTTTTCAAAATCGAGTTTTCACCGAATCTACACGTTTTCAGACCCCTGAACCCAAAAAACATGTTTTTAGCGATTGGTCTGTGTGTGTGTGTGTGTGTGTGTTAACAGAATATCTCAAGGACGGAATATTGTACGAACTTGAAACTTAAGTTACATACCACTACCGGACCCGACACGAACATTTTCATCAAAATCAGTCAACCGGAAGTAGTAGTTTATTCGTGTAATTTTTCACTTTTTTACGATTTTCTCAAAAACTGGTCCTACAATTTTTTTTTTAAAATCGCCTGGTGTACTAAATTTTTTATGCTCTACAAGATAGGGTAGGTGTCACGTTTGCTGAAATTCTTGGTGAGGCTGTTTTTACGTTAAAAAATTGTTTTTTTAAGATTACGGCTTTAATATGCATTTTAGCACAAAAATTTATATACCAAAAATTGTAGAGAATTTAAAATCCTACAACTTTTATTTCAAAAATTTTTTGGTATAACGTTTAGTTTAGCGGTAATTAGCGATTTTCTGTTTTTTTTTCTCGAAACATGTGAAAAATTGATTTTTTAAGATTTCGGCCTTAGTAGACATTTTACAACGAAAGTGTATTAATCAAATTTATAGCAAATTAAAAGATCTACAACTTTTATTAAAAGAATAGTTTTCTACAGAGCCTAGTTTAGCGTGAAAGAGTTATATTCCGTATTTTTAAGCCAAACTGAGGTCGATTTTCATATTGCATCTTTCACTCATGATTAAAACAAGGTTAGATTTTTTGAGGTTAGTTTTTTGTGTATTTCTAATGTTTCATTACTTAGTTATAATGTTAATTATTTGCATTGGCAAGAGAAAGTCGTCTTGTGAGTGTTTCACACCAGATTTTTTATGTTTTTTTCAGAATGGACTTCACACGTAACGGTAGATATTTAACATTGGGAGGACGAAAAGGGCATGTTGCTGGATTCGACTGGGTCACAAAACAGTTAATGTTCGAAATAAATGTTATGGAAGAAGTTCTTGATATACAGTAAGTACAGTATTCAGATGAACTAAAGTCCCTTAGCCGTGGGAGTGAGAGAATGCATAACGCTCTCACTCGCACAAGCCACATGCGCCGTTCCAATAACATTGTACTGGGTTATTATAAATGATGGACCCAATTTAATAAATTCATATTTATTTAAGTATAAATGCAAAATGAACAATTCACATACCAATGGAAAGAGGAAGTTTCAAAGTTTTTTTTACACATTTACAAATGTTCGATGTGTCCTCCTCGTGCAGCACGGCAAACATCTAAACGATATCCAAACTCGTCCCACACACATATAAGCGTATCTTCCGTTACTGAGTGCACCGCAGCAGTGATACGGTTCTGCAGGTCAGCCAGAGTTGTTGGTAGAGGCGGGATGAAAACTCTTTCCTTAACGTAACCCCATAAGAAATAGTCACATGGGGTGAGATCAGGAGATCTCGGTGGCCAGAAGTTTAGAGCCAGGTCTTGATTTCCTATCTGTCCGATCCAGCGCTGAGGAAGGGTTTCTGCAACTATAGCCGCCCACTTGCGCGCATGTACAGGTTAAGAATGTGTAAAAAAACTTTGAAACTTCCCCTTTCCATTGGTATGTGAATTGTTCATTTTGAATTTATACTTAAATAAATATGAATTTATTAAATTGGGTCCATCATTTATAATAACCCTGTATAATTTCACTCATTGTTGTGAGCAAGCGTTTATGCACGCAGTAAACTAACAATCAAAATAACGACTGTAGTATGTTTTCAGATTTGGATTACAACGGTAAAGAACTTTGAGCGCATGCGTAGTTATGCCACATATCTCCCTCTCACTCGCTCGGCTATAGGACATTAATTCATCTGCTACCTATACCTGCTATCCATTGAAAATAAACTTTATTATTATTATTATTAAATTGTTTATGTGTCTCCAGATCTGGAGTTAAGTTCCCAGAAGTAAAGTGTAATTCTTAATGTACGGACCTGTTTCGTCGCTCGGCATACCGATTTGCCTAATCAGAATCACCACTGGTAGTCCATTCATTTTAGAAGAAGGAACTTCTAATAAAGACAAGGACAGAATTGGAGCTTTAGAGATGGATTTTCTGTGTCGAAGTAGTAGAATCTTTAGATTAAAGAGAGTGAGGGAATAACGAGACAAGGGGAGACCTCCACCACCATACGTGCGCCCAGGCTCCAAACTGTAATTTCTCCGTATGTTTTTCTCCGTGTGTCAGTCTTAACTTCTTTGTACGTACGTACAGTTCTTTGTTTGTTTGACGATCCTGAAACGAAGCCAATTCTTCACAAACCATCAACGAGATCCTCAGCATGGCAATGGAGCTCGCTGATCACGTGTTGGAGACGGATCCCTTCATGGAAAGGCCCCGTCAATTCAAAAGAGGACTCCAGGAGCTGATGATACCATACCAAGAAGTCCACAAGGAGTTCACAGAAGTGTGCAAGCCACTTAAATTTTTATGCCTACAGTAGCCTACTGTGTTTATTAAATATTCATGGATTATAATAACGGTAAAATTTTCCTAAAAGTATTAAACACTTAAAACGACTACAGGACTTTTCTTTCGGAACCTAATCCTTATCTTTTTTTCGTTCATAGAAGGTATCATTATCCGCGGTTTTACCAACTATGGTAACCCCCGCAGATAACGATGGATTACTGTATATAGTAAATTTGTTTTTGGAAGAAGCTAGTAAGGGGAGGGCGAGTAGGTAGAGTAGGGACAGTTTCAACGGGGCAAGTGTTGTCTCCTTCTCACTTAATGATCATTCCTTCTCTTTCTAACTGTATACTACTCTACAACTACTACGCTAGACTAAAAACTAGTTAAAAACTTTATACTTTCTGTTGTCTTTTGCCTTTCTCCAGCTGAATCCCATATCTGTAATAATTTTCCACAGCAACCATTTACTTCCTTTGAAATTAATTTTCTTCCCGCAAAACGGGGAATAACGAGTTCAAAGTTGGCCATTCGGCGTTTGTTTTATGAAAATCATATATTGTTCTTCTCACAACACACTTATCAAAAATCGTCCACTTCACTCTTCACTTTCCTTCTCATTCTTTTCTTATTTGGTGTTCTGATAGCACATCAGGGTTTTTTCTTTTTTCTTTCGAAATTCTTAGAACTGTACTACGCGAAATCCCTATAGCTCTGGCTACACGATTTTGCACATCGGTCAGTAAAATTGGTCCGTTTTGTTCAGCTTCTTTTTTCAAACAATTTTATACACTGACTATATACTCCCTAGCCTGACCGCGTATTACCTGCCTTTTTCATATTACACTAGCACTCGTGCTCGAATTTTCACTATTACAACTAGGTTCCATTTTAATAACTAAATAAATAAAAAATAGAAACGAAACAAAGAATACATACAAAAAATTAATATGAACAAAACCAAACAGCAAAAGAGTAAAAACAATAGGTACATAAAACAGTAGGCCTACTAGTGAATGCACGAGTTGAAGACTTGTGAAGGGAATAGAACAACAAAAATATAAAATGACAACATACAGTCAATGTTTTTAGGATTTATAGTACACTTAGGCTGTTAACGCTGCTAGCACTATGGAGAGACTGATCACTTCCCCCACCACTAAACAGAACAGCTCAGCGGCACAGAGCGTTGGTGGGAGAGCTTCTAGCTGGAACAAATGACCTGTACCTTTCTTTAACATAACGTTTTATTACCCCAGAGACAAATTAAAGCGGAAATTAGTTGATGGATTAATAAATTTACACTATGTGAATTCACGAAAAAAAATGTAATGTTGCAGATGGTTACACAATGAAACGATGTTAGCGACAGCTCAAAAGGAATGGGTGTACGTGTATGATAAGCAAGGCGTTGAATTACATTGCTTAAAAGATATGAATAGAATTCTTCGTCTGGAGTTCCTTCCATATCATTTTCTCCTTAGTAGTGTTGTAAGTTTTTTTTAAACTTTTATTATTAAAATAATTATAGGCACTATTCCAACTGAGAACTCAAAGCACAACAAAAGAGCCGCCAATCTACAAAAAAAAAAATCTCGTGTGAAACACTCACACAACTTTCTCTTGCCAATGCAAATAATTTACACAATATAACCTAACATTAGTAATAAAACATTAGAAATAAACAAAAATGTAACCTCAATAAATATAACCTTATTTTAATCATGAGTGAAAGACGCAAAATGAAAATCGACCTGTTTGGCCTAAAAATACGGAAAATCACTTTTTCACGCTAAACTAGACTCTATAGAGAAAAATGATTTAAATAAAATTTGTACATCTTTTAATTTCCTATAAATTTTATTATATACACATTTGTCGTAAAATGCATACTAAGGCCGAAATGTTATAAAAATCAATTTTTCACACGTTTTCATGAGAAAAAACAGAAAATTGCTAAACTAAGAGTTATACAAAATAATGTGTGCAATAAAAGTTGTAGGTTTTTAAATTCTCTACAACTTTTATTATATAAATTTTTGCGCTAAAATTTATATTAAAGACGTAATCTTAAAAAAAACAATTTCTTTATGTGAAAACAGCCTCACCAAGAATTTCAGCAAACATGGCGCCTACCTTATCTTGTAGAGCATAAAAAATTTAGTAAACCAGGCGATTTTTAAAAAAAAAAGAAGGACCAGTTTTTGAGAAAATCGCAAAAACGTGAAAAATTACACGAATAAACTACTACTTGCGGTTGATCGATTTTGATGAAAATGTTCGTGTCGGGTCAGGTAGTGGTATGTAACTTAAGTTTCAAGTTCTGTTCTTAAGATATTCTGTACACACACACACACACACACAGACCAATCGCTAAAAACATGTTTTTTTGGGGTTCAGGGGGTCTGAAACTTGTAGATCCGGTGAAAACTCAATTCGGAAAAATCGACATGAAAACAATACTTTCCTTCCTATATATTCATGTAGGCAAGAGAAAGTAAAAATAATTGTCGGAGCCGTTTTTCAGAATATTGCAAAAAATCGCACAAATAAACTACTACTTCCGGTTCTTTATTGCAACTGCTTCAAGATATTGAAATATTTCTTTAAAAAATTACAATTTTCTTTCTGTTCATGCAAAAAATGTTAACTTTTCATGATTTATTTTAATATTGTTAATTTTTTATTTTAAGAATGAAAATGGTTGCGTCAGCTGGTTGGATGTTTCAATAGGAAAAATGGTTTCACAGACTAAGACAAATAATGGACGTCCAGCAAGTATGGTTCAAAATCCATACAATGCTGTCATTTGTGTTGGAAACTCAAAAGGTAACATCATCTCAATACATTACTTTTATAATACCCAATCTCCTTCAGTTAAAAATTTAAAACTCACCAGTCAGTGAGAAAAACCATGGCATCAGTTTTTTTGGCACATGAAAGGGGTTTTGCTAGTTGAGTTTTTCAAAAGAGGTAAAACAAACAATGGTGCAAGTATAGTAAGACCAAGAAAAAACTTTGCACATTCATACAAAACAAACGTCGTGCGATACTTTTCATGCTTCCATTACCGGAAAGGCTGGTCCGGTCAATCTAAGTCACTACTCGTGTACAGACAAAAAATTTTATCGTGATATTGTAATCTCTAATTTTGGCTTGTCTTGAGAGTACATGCAAACCTTGTTAACCCAAACTAATTGGTACAAAACCCTGTTTTTTATCCACTCACCTAAGAACCTCTAAATTCTTATTTTGTCCACCTACCTAATCTTTAACATTTTTCTATAACACCACATTTCAAAAGCTTCTATCCTCTTCCTTTCTACAGCCCCTATCACCCACGTTTCACTTTCGTATAATACTACACTCCAAACATAATGTTTTAAGAAATTTTTCCTAATCTGTAAATCAATGTTTGTAGTCAGTAAACTGGTTTTCATTTCAAAAGTTTTTCTAGCTTGAGCTATTCTACTCTTGATATCACTTGTGCTTCTACTATCCTTTGTTATTTTACTCCCTAGATAGCAGAATTCCCCAACTTGCTGTATGTTTTCGTTGCCTACTTTTAAATTTCCCATCACTTCTAAACCACTCTTGCTGCTGCACAACACTTTCGTTTTGTTCTTATTAATTTTCATGAAGTAATCCTTTCTCAAGATCTCATCCATTCCATTTAAGGCATCCTCTAGTTCTTTCTTTGTCTTGGCTAATACTACTATATCATCGGCGAATCTCAGCATCTTTATTGTTTCTCCTTGAATTTTTATTCCTGGGTCAAATTTCTCCTTCACTTCATTTTGTGTATAGGTCAGAATAAACTGGTTATTATGTTAGCACTTTCAACCTGAATTGTATGAAAATGATTAACACTTTCGAGACGACAACCATATGTGATACGGCCGTGATGATATACACCGAGTGATGGCAAACGTATGTCATACGGGCACGGCAATATACATCCCTAGACGGCAAACGTATCTCATACGTTTGCTACTTTCACATTGTTATAAATGTGGCTACCTGTACGCTATCCATTTCCCGTTTTCACTGTTATTTAGTTCACTTTGTTCTCCGTTTACCTACAGCGATAGTTGACCGAATCGATTAGTATTTTGTTATATATCAATGAAACTATCGACCGCTACTTAATGCGCGAGATCGAACCATAGCGTCTACTACCAAGTACCTACATAGCGGCCATGTTGTTTGCAGTGTATGTGTTTTACTGTTATACATTTCATGAAACGATGTCTAGAGATGCATTAGATTGTTTTGCAGAAGATTCTGGGTCGGAATTAGTTGACACGGACATTGGTGAATCATACAACCCTGCGGAGAATGAAAGCTATATTGATATACGTTTCATATAAAATTTTTCGGAAATGTGTCAATTAGAGTAATTGTAAATAGTATTATTTTATAAATAACTTAATAATTGACTTAAACTAAATATATGGTTAAAAAGAGCAAATTTCAAACTTTATTTTCATATAATACCCTTGTTGATAAGAACTGAAGTGACTGCACACTGATTTTTGAAAAAACGTCAGTCCACAGTGCAAGATACGTATAATTTATTTAGTCTGTAGTGCATAGTCGTGAAAAAAATGGTAGACTGGAAAGTGTTAATATTATTGTAAACTAAAATCGTAGAATATTTAGTGTGATTTGTAAAGAACTTTTTGTTGTATTTTTCTTTAGGAGTTGTATCGATGTGGAGTCCATCTGTACATAAACCATTAGTCAAAATGTTGTGTCATAAAATGATCGTCCAAGGGATGGCTATTGACCACAAAGGATTGTAAGTTTCATTTTCCATTTATTTTGATATATAATAATCTTTCTTGCTCTGTTGGTATTTCTGTTTTGGTGCTCGGTACTAAAAGTATTGTGTCACTTACCACTAAGGTCCGTTTCGGGATCTAGGTTATTAAATAATTATTACACTAAAGTTTACAATTACAAATATTTATTACACTAAAAGATTTACAAAATAAACAACTAACTTTTTTTTTTTTTAATTCATTTATTTAATGTCGCATCAACTACAACGGTCATTAGCGATGACATTGGGGTGTAACTATTATACGATGGAAGATGAAATGATATTTTGTAACGTATGAAAATATGCCGTGCCTGAGTGGGATTCGAACCCAGGACCCCATGATCTAATTATAATGAAGTAATACAATAAATAATTTAATAATTTACTTAAAATAAATAATAAACAATAAATAACTTAATAATTTACTTATCACTACTTACAATCAATTTTATAGAATACACATACATACAAAATGAAACTGAATACACAAAACTGAATTTAATACAGATACACAATAACTTTTGAAAATACACGCACCAACAAAGACAGTATAACAATCGTTGACCACCACAATGTTCGGAACATGCCCTACACTACGCTCGATAGCCACTCGTCAAAGATCAAATGAATACTAACTCCTGACCGCGCTCGGGGGTCTATTTATGTAGAAGGGGTTCAAAGAGACTTCTCGAAAAACACCGAACTTCGATACAAAAAATAACCCTTTTTAAATGAGTGCTAGAACAATCTATTGTAAACAAGTCAACAATAGATCTTTTGTTGTTTAAGTCAACAGCCGAAAGGCTGGTTTGAACCTCTAGAGGTTTTACTAAGTAAAAACGAGGAGTAAGGTGGTTTACCATGCCTTCCTCACTTGAGTTGAAAGAGTATGCTTATCAGCATGCCAGGCCCTCCGAAAAGCACTCACTTTCCACCCTGCAAATGACACCTTCACTTCATTCACCACAGGGTCTGGCTGCTTAGTGAAATTCATTACTCTCAGAGGAGATAACTCTGACTAGTGTCTTTTACACCTCTACCTCTTCTGTTCTTAACCCTAGAACGGTGGGGCTATTCTGTGAGCTATTACTGGTGGAGATGCAAAAAATTTACTCACTGGTTGATTTTCCTGGGAAATCTTTGTTGTGAATTTTTTTTTGAAACATTTTGGTTTTTATATGTTTTCTATCTCTTTTTTGTTGGTTTTGTTTAAATTTCGACAAATATTGGTTAATAGTTACAAAGATTTCTCAGTAAATCGCCAAGCTCTTTTATTATATTTTATGTAGCTTGAAAATATTTTAGTTACTAACATCAACTGTGCAAAATACTTTATAAAACTCCAGATAGGAGACGAAATTAAGATATTAAAAGTAGGAAAAATAAAGTAGTAAAATGAAATAAATAAAATTATACAAATAAGTGAACACGAAAGTCAAACAGAGTGTTTTTGTTGCTGGGGCTACTTATTCTGGCAGTTTGTTGCACAACCAAAACATATTTTCTTTTGATGTTCACCGCATATAGGTTTGCAGCAAAAGAGACAGTATGTAGTTCTATGTCTTCTTTTTGTGTATGAACACTCACTGCAGTACTTCCTTGGAGCTTTTTCTTCTTGGCACGTAACATTTATTGCCAGTTCCTTTACACCCAATACTGCTTGAATTACAGTTCGCAAAGGTACTGTAGGCTACATATAAATAAAATGGTATTACAAACATACAAAATTATAATGCACTATTAGTGGTTATACGTAAATTTATACGCATAACATAATTATACAGCATCGGTGGAGATGCAAAAAATTTACATATTAAAATTATCGTGTATAAGTGGAGATGGGAAAAAATTACTCACTAGCTTTTTTTAAAGGCACCAGTACTATAAATACACGCACTAATTAGATACGATTTCGTCACGAGACAACAGTCAACTAACTCCTTATAGCATATCTGGAAGATAAGGGATGTGCAGCCTACTGAAATGGAGGGGCAAGAGTTGTTGACGTAATATGCGTAAGATTTACTCCACTCCACCATTCTACGGTTAAATACTTCAGTCATATAAGTGGCTGACTATGTGATAAGAAACAGAACTATTTTTTTTAGCCCTGGACCAAACAGATAGAGTGCAATTAAAATAACACTCCACCTGCCCGTTTTGGGCATCAAAACGTAAATAGAATGAAAATTGTTACAGGCCGACCTTTTCATAAATAGTTGTACAACAATAACCTTTTATAACTCTGTAAACTTTTTTTGTTACTATTGTTATATTGTTACTTTTCCACTCTATTATCTACTCTTTACCATTCTATGAATGGAATGCTAGAAATTTCGCGAACCATGCCCTTCAATATTGTCACAGTATCTAGTATTTTTCATCGGTACCATTCGGTAATTATACCAATTGAAGGGGTCGGCAGAATAAAGTGCTAACCCACAAAATTTCCAGCATGATTTTTCTTCAATATTCTGTAAAAATAAAATGTTTAGAACATTTTAAACAGGAAGCTATATTTACGATCTTAAGAACTTAGATTAATAGAAAAAACAGATGTTTAACAAAAAATTCAAAACAATAATTTGTAGATTTCAGTAAACTTTTAAAATGACACTGCGTAAAATTATGTTGATGTGGGTGTGGTCACTGTCTTCTCTTCTCCCCTCCCGACCCCTTCAATTGTACTAGAAAGAGAAATACGCGGTTTCAACATAAGATTTAAGTTTCTTGAGGTGGGTAACTTTTCTCCATTAAACAGGGATTTAGAATGATAATCATCAGCAGTCTGGGAAAACAACTCGTCTCATGGTGAGTTGTTGAGACGAAACCATTTCGTCTCATGGTGAGACGAAATTACCATCTCGTCTCACCAACGAGATGGTAATTTCGTTGTTAACGAGGGTTTTTTCTAGAGTGACTGAGAAAATTCTTTTTATTCTTCTCTAGCCTGCCATATATTTATTTTACTGATTTGTCAATAACAATATTTTTTGATTCTCGATACTGATTCTGAAACCTAAAAATCTGGTGTGAAACACTCACACAACTTTCTCTTGCCAATGCAAATAATTAACAATAAACCTAACATTAGTAATAAAACATTAAGAATAAACAAAAAACTAACCTCAATAAACGTAACCTAATTTAATCATACAATGAAAGACGCAAAATGAAAATCAACCTCTGTTTAGCTTAAAAATACGGAAAATCACTCTTTCACGCTAAACTAGGCTCTGTAAAGAAAAATGCTCTAAATAAAAGTTGTAGATCTTTTAATTTTCTATAAATTTGATTTTATACACTATTGTCGTAAAATGCATTCTAAGACCAAAATCTTAAAAAAAATAGATTTTTCACACGTTTTCGTACATAAAACAGAAAATTGCTAATTACTGCTAAACTAAGCGTTATATAAAAAAATATTTGAAATAAAAGTTGTAGAGAATTTTAAATCTCTACAACTTTTGTTATATAAATTTTTGCGCTAAAATGCATATTAAAGCCGTAATCTTAAAAAAAGTATTTTTTTACATGAAAACAGCCTCACCAAGAATTTCAGCAAACATGACACTTACTTTATCTTGTAGAGAATAAAAAATTGAGTAAACCAGGCGATTTTTAAAAAAATTGTAGGACCAGTTTTTGAGAAAATCGCAATAAAGTGAAAAATTATACGAATAAACTACTACTTCTGGTTGACCGATTTTGATGAAAATGTTCGTGTTGGGTCAGGTAGTGGTATGTAACTTAAGTTTTAAGTTTCAAGTTCTATGTTCAATAATTATTTTTCAAAAAACCAACCTCACCAAGAATTTCAGAAAACATAACACCTACCCTATCATGGAGAGTACAAAAAATTTAGTAAACCAGGCAATTTTAAAAAAAATCATAGGACAAGTTTTTGAGAAAATGGTAAAAAAGTGAAAAATTACACGAATAAACTACTACTTCTGGTTGACTGATTTTGATGAAAATGTTCGTGTCGGGTCCGGTAGTGGTATACACACACACACACACACACACACACACAGACCAATTGCTAAAACATGTTTTTCAGATTCAGGGGGTCTGAAAACGTGTAGATCCGGTGAAAAGTGGATTTGTTAAAATCGACATGAAAAAATACTTTCCTTCCTATATTTTTTTTTTTTTTTTTTTTACGCCCTGGAGACTCCAGGAGGAGTATAGGACATGTCGTCAGATGTAACACCTGAAATACATATAAGAAATCACTACTATCAAGAAATATTATCACTACTATCAAGAAAGAAATTCTTGTACGCTATAAAAAGTTTCACCGACCAAGTAATTTTTTAAATTTTTTTTTAAAGGAATTCAAATCCTCACAACACTTTAAAGATTGGGGTAATTTATTTATGAATTTTCTCCCTGCATAAGTAGGTTTTTGTTCAAACAATTTTGTGGAGTGATTAGCCACATAATAATCATTCCTGTTTCTCGTGTTATGATTGTGAACATTGAAATTCTGCATAAAATTATTTTGCCTAACATACATAATCACCTCAAAAATGTAGAGACAGGGAACTGTAAGCAATTGAAGCTCCTTAAATAGTGGCCTGCATGAGGTTAGCTGGTTAGCTCCCACCATACACCTAATAGCTTTCTTTTGAATTTTAAAAACCCTATTCATATTACCCATGCTAGAATTACCCCATACTAAAATACCATACCAGATATGAGAATATATTCACATAGGCAAGAGAAAGTAATTATTAGAAATTTTTTAATGTTTTCTTTGCTGAATCTCATAAAAATGTTGTAAGTAAATTTATTTTCTTTTAAGGTACATGGCCACGTCAGCGCCTGATCATACTCTGAAGATATGGGACATACGGAATCTAGAAGGACCTGTACAATCGTATAAATTACGTTCAAGTGCGAATCATCTTTCATTCAGCCAACAAGGTTCACTGGCGGTTGGATTAGGAAATATTGTTGAGGTATCATTTACTTAATCTGACATTGCATGTATATTCTTATAACTACGAAAGTAACTTGAAGTTACCACGTTTATCCAAACTAACGGATACAGAGTGATTCACGAAGATATGCAGAAACTTTGGGAGCCCATTGTACATGTAAAAATAATGAAAAAAGTTTATATAAACATGGGTCCGGAAATGCTTCGTTTCCGAGTTACGGCTAGCGAAAGATTTCAGCTCACCAGGTGAAATGAGGTCTTTCTGAAATTCTGGTAAGGTAGATTAAGGGGCGAATTCAATCGTTTCGTATGGTTTTTGACCTGATAAATTAAATAAAACAGGTCCCAGAACTGTAAGTTAAATAGTTTTTGAGAAAACCAGTGTCAAATGCAAAAAAATGGTGTGAAAAAGCACAATTTTTCATCTTTCTTTTTCCGGTTAATTTTTCTTTATACTGTTATAAATAAAAATTCATTTAATCAAACATCTATTCACTTTCTGTGTACTTTATTTACACTGGTTTGTTCAGCATAAAATTTTCAACTTGTTTTAATTAAAAAAATTTAACTGTTTCTTGGTGAAATAACAAAGTTATTCTTGCCCAAAGATGAAAAAATGTGTTTTTCACTCAATGTTTTGCATTTGACACTGGTTTTCTTAAAAAATATTTAACTTACAGTTCTGGTTCTGTTTTATTCAATTTATCAGATCAAAAACCATAAGAAATGATTGAATTCGCCTCTTAATCTACCTTACCAGAATTTCAGGAAGACCTCATTTCACCTGGTGAGCTGAAACCCAGGCGAAACTTTCGTTAGCCGTAACTCGGAAACGAAGCATTTCCAGACCCATGTTTATTAAACTTTTTTCATTATTTTTACATGTGCAATGAGCTCCCAAAGTTTCTGCATATCTTTGTGAATCACCCTGTATCAAAGGCGATCCAGAACATCAAAAATCCTGATAATATGTGTAATAAGCCAAAGAAATCCTTAAATTAACAGACTTACCATTTATTATGATACAAAACTATGTTTTGTGACAAAATTACTAGATATAGTCACTTGAGTCACGAGTTTGCCCTTGTTTGCAACGAGGGGTAAAGCGGGAAAAACATCAGTGCGTATGCCCGACTGCTTTAACTTCAGTACGACAAACATAACTACGTATACTATCTCCAGAGCATATATAAGTATCAGACGAACTGATGTCCCATAGCTGAGCGAGTGAGAGGGAGATATGTGCCATAACTACGCATGCGCTCAAAGGTCTTTACCGTTGTAATCCAAATCTGAAAACATACTACAATCGTTATGTTGCTTGTTAGTTTACTGCACGCATAAACGCTTGCTCACAACAATGAGTGAAATTATACGACAATGTTATTGGAACGGTGCGTATGGCTTGTGTGAGTGAGAGCGTTATGCATTCTCTCACTCCCACGGCCAGGGGACATTAGTTCATCTGAATATTATACAGTATATGACGGAACCTTTTGTAGGTTAACTGTACGAATATAACTGTTTGTTACTGTAATCACAAATTTCGGTTTCTCGAAAACGTGGTCGAACTATTCACAGTGCTGAACGCAATGTAATAAAATGTTGTGAAGTTGAAGCTAAACAAAAACTTACAAACAAAAACTCAATTATCAATTAATTTACAATCAATTTACAATCAATTTTCTAGAATACACCTACAAAATGAAACTGAATACACAAGAACCGAATTTTTTTTTTTTTTTTTTTTTCGAATAGCTCTTTAACAAGAGCACGTTAAATCAATATTTGGGGTGTTTCTTCATGTTTGGGATCTAGGTAATGGCTATCCGTGCCTCTTAACAAAAGCCGTGAGCGAGCGGCTAACTACTGTGATGCTTCTCTTTCCACAATTCGAAAAATAAAGAAGGAAATTAAGGACGTTAAAAAGCTATTCTTTAAGAGTTTTGTTGACACCTGGTAAAAAAAAGAAAACGGTTAGGTAGATACTAGAGAGACTGATAATTAAAACGCCGATGACAGCAATAGTAAAGAAGGTGATTCATTCGTAATTACAGTAAATCAAATATTTCTAGTCATGTAATTAAGTTATAAGCAATATTACAGGTCATATTTATTTCTTATAAGGTTTATGAAAAAAACATTTTCTCGGAAAAAAATCACAGCTTACGAAATGTATCTAGAAACCGTACGGTAGTGAAATATACAAGTAGTGTCTCACTGTTGAGGTTGGCAGCACTGTAAATATTTCAATGCTTTTCCTCACAGCCCATACATACGCAAACGCAATCTCAAGACTTCAGTATCTATATTGTAACACTTATCGCTAAGGTCCGTTTCGGGATCTAGGTAATTAAATAATAATTAATACGAGGGCGAATCAAATATAAACGGTAATTTTTAAAATTATATTTATTGAATAATATTATACAAAAACTATGCCTTCAACATTTTTCAATATAGTCTCCTGCATTATCTACACACTTCTGCCACCGATTTGGAAGCTTGAATATTGCCTGTTCATAAAAAGATTGAGGGAGAGTTGTCAACTAATCGCGCACGTGCTTCTCGACATCTTCATTGCTTTCAAATCGTTTTCCTCCAAGTGATTCTTTCAGAGGCGCAAACAAAAAGTAGTCACAAGGGGACAAGTCTGGACTGTAAGGAGGGTGTTCGAGAGTTTCCCAGCCCATTTCTTCCAATTTATCCCTTGTCAACAATGCGGTGTGAGGCCTTGCGTTGTCATGGAGAAGGATGACATCTCTAATGGACACACCTCGTCTTTTGTTTCGGTAACTGGTTTTTGCCGACTGTAGCACCTGGCAGTAGTAAGCCGCATTCACTGTTCGTTGATCGTGAAGAAAATCAATGAGTAGAACTCCCCTTGTATCAAAAAAAATTGTTGCAAGAACTTTTCCGGCTGAGAGACGAGTTTTGGCTTTCACTGGGCAGCCTTCATCCTTCCTTCGCCACTCCTTACTTGCCATTTTCGATTCGGGAGTGTAAAGGTGGACCCACGTCTCATCACATGAGACGATGTGCCTCAAAAAATCTTCACCTTCTTCTTGAAATCGATGCAGAAGTCTCCCGGCGATCTCCGACCTGACCTGTTTTTGATTTCCGGACAGCAACCTCGGAACCCATCGAGCACTAATCTTTCTGAAGCCAAGGTGGTCTGTGATTGCAGACTGAACACTCCCGTAGCTGATACCAATTTCTGACGAGATTTCTTGAACAGCTAACCGGCGATCACCTTCAATAAGCTCTCGAACGGCACTAATGTTGTCATCTGTGAGACTTGACCTTGGGCGTGGACGGTGACTTTCGTTTTCAACACGTTCTCGCCCACCCCTAAATTCTCTGGCCCACGTATACACTCGATTCTTAGACAGAGTAGTGTCTCCAAACTGTGCCCGCAAATGAGTAAAAATTTCCGAAGGCTTAACACGTTCATTTGCTAAAAATTTTATGACGATTCGTTGCGCAACAGATGGATGTATCTCTCGCTCGGTCATGGCTGTACTGACGGCAGAACGCAACAATGCTGCGAAGTAAGCTGTTCCCCCCACTCCTATTAAAAAAACAACAACTGCTCACCGCCACATCTGGTCCAAACGTGTTTGGTACAGTCAACAGCAAAATTACCGTTTATATTTGATTCGCCCTCGTACACTAAAGTTTATAACTACAAATATTTATTACACTAACCGATTTACAAAATAAATAATAAACTAATTATAATAAAGTAATACAATAACTAACTTAATAATTTACTTAAAATTAATAATAAACAATAAATAATTTAATAATTTTTACTTATCACTACTTACAATCAATTTTCTAGAATTCACCTACAAAATGAAACTGAATACACAAGAACCAAATTTTTTTTTTTTTTTTCGAATAGCTCTTTAACAAGAGCACGTTAAATCAATATTTGGGGTGTTTCTTCATGTCCTATGCTGCTCCATTCTCTTCCTCACCCACACCTCCTTCATCCTTCTTGATCTGTCCATCCTCAGTTGGTCCATATTGTGGGGTTCACACCTCCTCCTCTCACTTTCCTCCCTAAAGGTCACTCTCTCAACTTTACCCCTAAAAACCTCTCTATTGCATATGTCTTCTGTGGTAATCCCTGCCGTTAAGCAATCTGACAGCGTTTCGGTGAACCATGCTGGCTTAATCTTAAGTTTCATTATCCTCTCATAGACCTTTTCACAATACACACACAAACAAAGACAGTATAACAATCGTTGACCAACACAATGCTCGGAACGCGGCTGCACTACGCCCGACAGTCACTCGTCAAAGATCAAACGAATACTAACGCTGACCGCACTTGGGGGGTCTCGTTATATACTCATTTACAAAGATCATTCTAGTAAAGCAGAGAAACTCCATGCAAATAATAAAGTACAAAAAAATAACCCTTTATAAATGAGTGCTAGAAAAATCTATTGTAAACAAGTCAACTATTGTAAATAGAAAATGTAAACAACCGGCCCCTTCATAAATACCCGACCTCTTATCATACACAATAGCGCAGTTATTTCAAATGACTTTCATGAATAGGCATACTTTTATTGTCCTATTGTCACTTATTGTTACTATTTCACTCTATTATCCTCTCTTTAGTATTATAATGAATGAAATTCTAAAAATTACGCGAACCATGTCTTCTTCGATACTGTCACAATATTGTGACACTTATTGCTAAGGTCCGTTTCGGGATCTAGGTTATTAAATAATTAATACACTAAAGTTTACAATTACAAAGATTTATTACACTAAAAGATTACAAAATAAATAATTAAACTAATTATAACTAAGAAATACAATAAATGATTTAATAGTTCACTTAAAATAGATAATTAACAATAAATAACTTACAATCACTTTTATAGATTTCACAACATACAAAACACAGAAACTGAATTCACATTAACTTTACAATACTCTCACAAAAAGACTTTACACAGTACGCACACAACAAAGGCAGTATAACAATCTTACTTGGATACGTAATCTGTTTATGCACCTCGATAATCGCACGGCAAAGATCACACGAATACTGACTGACCGCACTCGGGGGTCTCTTTTTATACCTACTCATTCATAAAGATTGTTCCAGAACAAAGTAGTGAAATCTACTCAAGTACAAAAATAACTCTTTATTTATGAATGCTAGAAAAATCTTGTTAATAGGTCAACAAAAAGTCTTTTGTAAATAGAAAACGTAAACAACCTGCCTCCCTCATAATAGCTGTACACAATACCTAAACTTTATGATAGTTATTACAACCCTTATGAATGAATAGACACACTTTTATGGCTATGGTGTGTTGTTATTTCTGTCTTTATTACTCTCTCTTGTTGTTACTATTATTTCACACTCTATACTGAATGGATTTCTGGAACCTTCGAGAAAAATCTTTAATTCGATCTGTCACAATATGTTTAAAAGACATTAAGGAATATAAAAATAACTTTCACATCATTTCTTAACGAAGAATTGGTCCACTGTTTTCTGTTTCAAACACGTGTGGCGTTTGAATGAAACACGGCCACACAAAAGCTTTATCATTAATTAAAGCAGCTGGAATGACGCACTAGTAAAGCTTTCTAAACTCGACAAAAAGCATTTTATTACCATAATTTATTGAACAATCTATGTAGGAACTTAGAAGGAATGATAATTGGACAAAGGGCTCGTGGAAGACCCCGGCTACAGTATTTGAAACAAATTACCAAAGATCTAGGGATCCAGAGCTATATACAACTAAAAACTATAGCTCTGGACAGAAAACGATGGAAAGCTGCCTACCAATCGCATGATTGAAGCTAAAGAAGAAGATGTAGGAGCTGTACATTTAATCTCAAAATAAAAAGCGAATGTATGGCAGACTTACAGTTACGTTGTTGCTATTATAGTTGAAAATTATTTTCTACGTGAACATTAAATATAAAAAATCTGGTGTGAAACACTCACACAGCTTTCTCTTGCCAATGCTAATAATGATCAATATAACCTAACATTAGTAATAATACATTAGAAATAAACAAAAAACTAACCTCAAAAAACATAAACTTATTTTAATCATGAGTGAAAGACGCAAAATGAAAATCGACCTCAGGTTTGGCTTAAAAATACGGAAAATCACCCTTTCACGCTAAACTAGGCACTGTACAAAAAATTCTTTAATTAAAAGTTGTAGATCTTTTAATTTCCTATAAATTTTATTTTATACATTTTTGTCGTAAAATGTATACTAAGGCCGAAATTTTTAAAAAATAAATTTTTCACACGTTTTCGTGAGAAAAAAACATAAAATTACTAATTACTGCTAAACTAAGAGTTATACAAAAAGATGTTTGAATTAAGAGTTGTAGGTTTTTAAATTCTCTACAACTTTTTTATATAAGTTTTTACGCTAAAATTTATAATGAAGCCGTAATCTTAAAAAAACTATTTCTTTACATGAAAACAACCTCACCGAGAATTTCAGCAAACATGGCACCTACCCGCTCTTGTAGAGCATAAAAAAATGAGTAAACCAGGCGATTTTAAGAAACGTCATAGGACCAGTTTTTGAGAAAATCGCAAAAAAGTGAAAAATTATATGAATTAACTACTACTTCTGGTTGACCGATTTTGATGAAAATGTTCGTGTCGGGTCAGGTAGTGGTATGTAACTTAAGTTTCAAGTTTGAAGTTTGTACAATCTCCATTTTTGAGATATTCTGTTCACACACACACACGCGCACACACACACACACACACACACAGACCAATTGCTAAAAACATGTTTTTTGGGTCCAGGGGGTCTGAAAATGTATAGATCCGGTGAAAACTCGATTTCCTAAAATCGACATGAAAACAATACCTTCCTTCCTATATATTCATATAGGCAAGAGAAAGTAAAAAGTGATGTCACAGTATCTTGGGCCTGTCTAAGCTGGTGGGAGTAGTCTCTATGGAAAAGTCCATTTAATAAGGACAGGGGTGTGCGTCAGTAGTGTGTTTACAACTTGACAATTTTGTAGTCGAGTTGTAACCTTAGTGTCTTGAAGTGATTAATTAGTTGTAATTAATTAGTTAGTTATTGAACTATATAATTAATTTTATAGGAAATAAAAAAATCTACAACATTTATTAAAAGCATTTTTCTCTACAGAGCCTAGTTTAGTGTGAAAGAGTGATTTTCTGTATTTTTAAGCTGAACTGAGTTCGATTTTCATTTTGCATCTTTCAGTCATGATTAAAATAAGGTCATATTTTTAGAGATTATTTTTTTGTTTATTTCTAATGTTTTATTACTAATGTTAGGTTATATTGTTTAAATTTTTACATTGGCAAGAGAAAGTTGTGTGAGTGTTTCACACCAGATTTTTCCTTTTACAGAATATTTTCACTTTAATAACCTATTAACATATATTTTTACAGATCTATAGAGATTGTTGTCGTGAAACTGCCGATAAACCATATTTAAGACATAGAACGAAAGCGACCATTTCGGATTTGTCATTCTGTCCTTACGAAGATGTCCTAGGAATCGGAACGTCTGATGGATATCAAAGTATTTTAGTTCCAGGTAAGCATACTTAGCGTAGAACTTATATTTGTATTGTAAGTACTTTGCCTTAGATGAAGCTGACTTAATAATCTACAAGGATTATTTATTTAGAGTCTTATATTGTTTAAATTCTGCCCATAACAGACAGGTGGAGTGTCAAATTATTTACACTCAATCTGTTCGTTGCAGGGCTAAAATAAATAGTTCTGTTTCTTATGACATAGTCAGCCAATTAAATGACTGAATCATTTAAGAACAGAAGAGGTAAAGGTGTAAAAGACACTAATCAGAGTTATCTCCTCTGAAAGTAATGAATTTCATTATACAGCCAGACCCTGTGGTGAATGTAGTGAAGGTGTCATTTGCAGAGTGGAAAATATGAGCTTTTCAGAGGGCCCGGCATGCTGATAAGCGTACTTTTCCACTCAGTGAGTTGTGGCAATGGTAAACCACCTCACTCCTCGTTTTACTTAGTAAAACCTCTACAGGTTCAAACCAGCCTTTCGGCTGTTGACCTAACCAACAAACATTGTTTAAATTATTTGGATTGGCAAGAGATAGATAGAGATCTAATCAGTTCTTTTTCTTTGGCAGCCTTCTAACAAACGTTTTTCACGACAGTCTTCTACTTCTTGCTGTTTTAGAACATATTAACATGTATCCTTTTTAACGTCACCCATTGTAAACAGTACAACTGTTACCGTCGGATCGCATGTTCCACTGCACACACGAAACTACCTAACCTATGTGTCAGTCGCATACAATCACTTCTTGCCGTAATCGCATGAGACGATCTCTCAAACAAAACTGCATCTTTTCATATCTACCTCTTCTGTTGTTACATGCTTCAGTCGTATAATTGGCTGACCATGTGATAAAAAACAGAACTATTTTTGTGTAGCCCTGGAAATAGCAGATCAAGTGTAAATAATTTAACATTTCCACCTGCCTGTTATGGGCAACTGTACGAGGCGTGTTCAGAAAGTAAGTACCGTTTTTAAAAAAAGTAAAACAATTTTTTTTCAACACAATTTTATTTCTACATGAAAGCCCAAACCTTAAACTATTTTTCAACGTAGTTTCCAACGATGTTCAAACATGTATCGTAGCGGGTGATCAATTTGTCTATACCCTCTTCGTAGAAGGTGCCCGCCACTGACGTGCACAAAACCAAGAGACTCAGAAGTGCTTTGACTTCTCTCACACGGTACAGTGATGATGGTGAGGATTTTTTAAACAAAATTGTGACAGGTGATGAAACTTGGGTCCGTCATGTTACACCGGAATCTAAACATCAGTCAATGGAGTGGCGACACATGCAATCCTCGAAGAAACAAAAATTCAAGACGACAATGTCTGCACAAAAAAATCATGTGCACTGTCTTTTGGGATCGAAATGGTGTTTTGCTGATTGATTTTCTCCCAAGAGGTACATTAATGCGGCAAGGTATTGCGAAACCTTAAGAAAACTAAGGCGGGCAATTCAAAACAAGCGGAGAGGAATGCTCAGTAACGGAATTGTGTTGCTCCATGATTATGCTTGGCCCCATACCGCTGGTGACACTCAAACATTGGTTGGACAATTTCGTTGGGAGCAGTTCAATCACCCGCCCTAAAGCCCAGACTTGGCACCGTCTGACTACCACTTGTTCCTGCACATGAAGCGCGAGCTAAGCGGCCAACGCTTTGAAACCGACGATGAAGTGAAAACTGCCATGGAGTCGTGGCTACATTTGTTGGCGGGAACCTTTTACGAAGAGGGTATCGACAAATTGATCACCCGCTACGACAAGTGTTTGAACAACGGTGGAAACTATGTCGAAAAATAGTTTAAGGTTTGGGCTTTCATGTAGAAATAAAATTGTGTTGAAAAAGAATTATTTTACTTGTTTTTTTTAAAAACGGTACTTACTTTCTGAACAAGTCTCGTATTAGGTATAACATATTTTATTTGAAATCAAATGTTCTTCTTTTACATATTTTATATCCATGTATACTTCACTTTCTTCTTCTTCAGCTTTTCCCTTCCTCAGGGGTCGCTGTTCCTTATTCTTCTCCTCCACTCTCTCCGATCCACTACATCCTCCTCGCTCAGGCCCTTCTCCCTCAGGTCGTCCGCCACGGCGTCTCTCCATCTTCTCCGGGTTCTCCCCCTCCCTCTCACACCATCCACCACCAATCTATCCACAACCCTCCCCACGTACTCCTCCTCCCTACGCATCAAATGTCCATACCACTGCAGTCTTCGTTCCTGAACCTTCTTGGACACTTCTATCACTCCCACAGACTCCCTTATTACTTCATTCCGTATCCTATCTTTCCTAGTCTTTCCCTGCATCCACCTCAACATCCTTATTTCCGCAACCTCCAACTTGTTTCCCTGTCTCCTCTTCATAGACCAAGTCTCACTACCATATAACAATGCCGGTCTAATCACTTTCTTATATATCTTTCCCTTCATTTTTGTCCCAATCCTTCTGTCACACAATACACCTGTCGTTCGCCTCCAGTTATTCCATCCAGCTTGTATTCTATGGTTAATTTCCTCCTCCAGTCCTCCACTCTCGGTGAGGCATGAACCAAGGTACTTGAAACACCTTACCCTTCTCACCACTTCATTCAGCAAACACACCTCTCCACTCTTATCCTCACCTCCAAACCATAGGTAAGGATAAGAGTCGAGGGTTGTGTTTGCTGAATGAAGTGGTGAGAAGGGTAAGGTGTTTCAAGTACCTTGGTTCATGCCTCACCGAGAGTGGAGGACTGGAGGAGGAAATTAACCATTTATATGTATACATTACATGTATACTTAGCTTTGTTTTTATTAAATTGTTTTTGCAGGATCTGGAGAAGCTAATTATGATGCTTACGAAGCGAATCCATTCCAAACAAAGACTCAACGGCGTGAAGCTGAAGTCAAATCTTTACTTGATAAGGTATTTAAATTGAATTTTCTAATTAATAATTTAAATTCAGTGACAAAAAATTATAGCTTCACTACTTTCTGGTCAGTAATATTGCCAAGACCTTTGTTATTTTAACACTTTGCGTGCTAAACACGTAATTTTACGGAACGGTGATACGTTTACAGCTTGCGGATCACGTAATTTTACGGAATTTGATCATTTATTCTGAATTTACGTACATTTAAGTCCTAAAATACACCGTTAAAGCGCTAGTACGTTAGTGTTTTATTCACTTATAACGAAACAGCTGTTGGTACAGTAAACTGTGAGGTTATACACATGAGTTTTGTTTTTCACAAAAGAAATTTTTGTGTTTGATTTTTTTTTTAATTCAATAACACACTTTAGTTTATAAAGTATTATAAAAGAGTATAATAGTTTTTTGTGTATAAAATTGTATAATAGTTCAAATAAATTGTTTAAACAACATGCGAAATGCAGTGGAAAAATTCTTGTTTTTTCTAAAAAATGTGCTATGGAAAAGTGAGTTTTATTATTTTATTAAAACAATTTAACAGCTTATAATACACCATTCAAAACTAGAATATTTGGTGTTTCCAGCCATGTCAATACCATCTTAATACTCCTTATAATGTTATTTTTACAATATTTCAAATATAGACAAAAATGGCCAGCACTCTATAAACATTCACATTTTTTGTCCCTAGCACTCAAAGTGTTAAATATAGGGTGATTCAAAAAGAGCGCCGGTTTTGATATATCAAATTAAGAGATTTATTTTATTGAAAAACTGAAAATAAATACATCAACAAGTTCATCTTACCTTCCGATTTCATGTATGAAAAATGATGTCATGCATGTGTCCTCCTCTACTGCGCTGGCACGCATCAACTCTGTCCATGAAATTAGATATTACTGCACGACAAGTTTCGACTTCCATTTGCCCGATAACCTGTCGAATTTCCTCCTTCAAGTCATTGATGTTTCGGGGTTTATTGGCATACACCAATGACTTCAGATGACCCCAAAGATGAAAGTCACAAGGCGTCAAGTCACACGACCTTGGTGGCCATTGATGGTCGGAATTACGAGAAATGATGCGATCCTGGAACTGTTCACGGAGCAACAACATTGTTTCTCGTGCAGAAACTGAATTTTATACGGGTGATATTGGAGATCGTACCGAAGAATTCTCCGTACAGAAGAACATCGTAAACCCAATTGTTGAGAACGGCGACGTATTGATTTTGCTGGGCTAACAGCCACACTGTCACGAACCAACGCAACGTTCTGCTCAGTTCGGCCAGAACGACGACGTCCAGAACTTTTAAGGTCGACTGTTGAACCCGTCTCAAAAAACTTTTTCATGAGCCTGCAAACTGTTGATTCATTCGGTGCTTCATTACGTCCTAGAGTACCGCGAAGTCGCCTGACAGTAGCCGCATAACTCTCTCCACTCTGGTAAAATGTTTTGACGATTAACACTCGTTGTGCAATAGTAAACTTCTCCATGGTTAGACACAGACTGCGAGAGTACTACACTGCGAACAAGAGAAACTACAACTGAATCGTCAATCGGAATGTTCTCCGAAATAGAAATGAGGTCTAACAATGTTGCCAACCGATAAACAAAAATTTACCAGCCGTTTAAAAACCGGCGCTCTTTTTGAATCACCCGTTACCTTGCGGTTTGATCTGTATAAATTGTATTTTGGATTTGTTCTTAGAAATAAAGAACAGTGTTAGACAGTGTATTCGCCTGCAAATATCTTTGTATTTTAATCCAATGCGTTTTCCATTTTATTTCAGATACAACCTGAGATGATCACGTTGGATCCAACATCCATAACTGAAGTAGATGTTCCAACATTGAAAGATAAGATTGAAGCTAAGGCAAAATTGCTGGTATGTTTGAAACTTTGTTTGACTTATCTGTTGATCTTTTAAATCAAATCATGTACATTTATGCATTTATGATCGCGTAAAAGCGGTGGAGCTGGATTTCTGGACACCCTCTCATCTCTCCACACGTGGCGGAATCTTCTTTAGTAAAGGGTGTTTTTTTTTTAGAGGTATAGAACTTTAAGTTGGCAGTACTGATTTCCATGGCGGCCGTTTTGAAAACTGTTTTGTAATTTATGTTCAGTTTGGTTTGCCATTTTATAATGAATAGACTGACGCCTGAACAACGCTTGCAAATTGTGCAGATTTTTTTTGAAAATCATGGTTCGGTTCATGAAACTTATCGCGCACTACGTCCGTTTTATGATCGACATAATCATCCTTCAGAGCAAATAATTTGCTCTACAATGAAACGTTTTCAGTCAACATTTACTCTGAATGACAACACACATCCTTTGAGACGTCATACAGTCCGTACTGAAGAAGCTATTGCTGCTATAGAGCGAAGCATTGAGGAAGACCCGAATGAGTCCATCCGCCATCATGCACAACACTTGGAGCTGTGTCCATCAACTTTATGGAAGATTTTGCGGACTGATCTTAATTTGCGTGCTTACAAAATCCAACTTGTTCAGGAATTAAAGCCGAACGACCACCTGGCATGGCGTGCATTTGGAGAATGGGCCCAGAACATGATTGCTGTTGATCCCGATTTTCACATAAAAATTTAGTTTAGTGATGAAGCCTATTTTTGGTTGAATGGCTACGTGAATAAACAAAACTGCTGCATTTGGAGTGATAATCCTCAATATATTGCTGAGAAGCCTTTACATCCCGAAAAAGTGACTATTTGGTGTGCTTTATGGGCTGGTGGAGTCATTGGTCCGTACTTCTTCAAAAATGATGCCGGGCAGAATGTTACAGTCAATGGTGACCGCTACAGAGCCATGATCAATGACGTTTTTGTTCCTGAATTGAATCGCCTTAATGTTGGAACGTTGTGGTTTCAACAAGATGGTGCAACATGTCACACAGCGCGTGCCACAATCGATTTACTGAAGGAAACGTTTGGTGAACACATAATTTCACGTTCTGGACCTGTAAATTGGCCTCCAAGGTTGTGCGATCTAACACCGCTGGACTGTTTTTTGTGGGGGTATGTGAAGTCGCTGATCTATGCCAATAAGCCACCGACAATTGACGACTTGGAAGGCAACATTCGCCACATTATTACCAATATACGGCCCCAAATACTGCAAAAAGTAGTCACAAATTGGACGTCTCGATTGGACCACGTTCGAGCCAGCCGCGACGGCCACATGCCAGAAATTATTTTAAAATAAAAAGGGCAAATAATTATCTTTAAAATAAAACCAATTCCACGTCAATTGTTTAATTATTCTGTGTTCTATACCTCTAAAAAAACACCCTATAGAAAAGGAGAAGGTGGCTTAGGTTTACCTAGGCTACTCAGATGTTTGAAGTCTTTTCTAGTTGACTGAGTTTGATGAAAACATTCGTGTCTGGTCCCTTATTGATATATAACGTAAGTTCCAAGTTTCAACTTGGTCCAATATTCTGTTCTTGAAATATTTTGTTCACGCACAGACTGATCGCTAAAAACATGTTTGTTTTTTTTTGGATTCAGAGGGCATGAAAACAATACTCACTTCTCTGTGTGTTCATTTAGGGCGAGAGAAAGTAAAACATGCAATCAAAATAAAAATACTCTTAATAGATATTAGTTCACAATTGTTTTTCATGTGGGCAAGATTGTATGAAATTATAAAATGTTTGTTGAAAAATTACCGGATTTACCCGAATATAAGGTGAGGTTTTTTCCTGAGATTTCTCCTTAAAAGAAAGGAGAAAGGAGGAGTGGTTGCCTTTTATTCGAATAGGTATTTTATAAAAAATAAAAGATTTTAAAATGTTGTATAGGCCTATAGTAAAAGTAGTAGGTATCTAATGATTGTATTTGGAATGGACGTATACGATCAACTAAATGATATCTATTGAAACAATGTTTTAGAAAAACACTAGCAACCCCTGCTCACTTCGCTTCACAGCAGCTAATGTAGGCCTCATTAAATTATTTTAAAACCTCTCTATATACAATATTTGTGGTTTTGTTGCACTGTGACAGCAAAATAAATTGTTTTTATGCACTTCCAGCTCTACAAAGTCTGAAATAAAGTTGTCCATGAGTGAAGGAAGCACTCTTGTCTCAAATCCAATGCCCACCGTTTTAAATGTTTGTCCCTGCGGTTAAACAGAATTGAATAGAATGCATAGAAGTAAACCTATGGAAAAGAAAGAGACAAGAAAGAAAGAGAACTGTTTTTCTGCACTTCCAGCTCTACTAAGTCCAACATAAAGTTGTAAAATTTTTATAAAAATAATTTTTTATGCTCTACAAGATAAAAAAGCGCCATGTTCGCTGAAATTCTCAGTGAGGCTGTTTTCACGTAAAGAAATTGTTTTTTTAAGATTACGGCTTCAATATGCATTTAGCGCAAAAATTTATATAATAAAAAATGTAGAGAATTTAAAATTCTACAACTTTTATTTCACACATTTTTTTTGTATAACGCTTAGTTTAGCGGTAATAAGCGATTTTCTGTTTTTTCTCATGAAAACGTGTGAAAAATCGATTTTTTTAAGAATTCAGCATTAGTATGCATTTTACGACAAAAATGTATATAATAAAATTTATAGGAAATTAAAAGATCTACAACTTTTATTTCGAGCATTTTTCTCTACAGAGCCTATTTTAGCGTGAAAGAGTGATTTTCCGTATTTTAAAGCCAAACAGGTTGATTTTCATTTTGCGTGTTTCACTCATAATTAAAATAAGGTTATGGTTTTGAGGTTAGTTTTTTGTTTATTTCTAATGTTGTATTACTAATGTTAGGTTATATTGGTCATTATTTGCATTGGCAAGAGAAAGTGGTGTGAGTGTTTCACACCAGATTTTTAATTAAACAATTAACATTAAAAAATTTGTTTTTATTTCTAGAATTTAAATTAAAGTTTTAAGGGTCGCCTTATATTCCTGTAAATATAGTATGTTAAGTTAATTAAATGTCTTTGTCTTTTGTTACAGTTCATGAAACCTCCTAAAATCGATTTCACACCACGAGTGAAAAAGAGGAGACGTGGAAACACTGCAAGAATGGCTGAATCAAAGAAGAAAGTAAAAGCTGATGCAAAACGGGTAATTTATTCATTTTTATTTTTATTTTTGTTTAATTTATAGTACATATCACAGCTCATCTAATTTTATGTGTTCCATGCTTTATTAAAACTCAAATGTAATTTTACATGTGAATTCATTGTAAAATTAATTCTATTTTATATAATGAATTTATATAATAAATTTCACCAACCTTCCTTTCTGCCCATAACAGACAGGTAGAGTGTCAAATTATTTACACTCAATCTGTTTGTTGCAGGGCTAAAATAAATAGTTCTGTTTCTTATCACATGGTCAGCTAATTAAATGACTAAAACATTTAAGAACAGAAGAGGTAGAGGTGTAAAAGACACTAATCAGAGTTATCTCCTCTGAAAGTAATGAATTTTATTATACAGCCAGACCCTGTGGTGAATGAAGTGAAGGTGTCATTTGCAGAGTGGAAAATATGTGCTTTTCAGAGGGCCCGGCATGCTGATAAGCGTACTTTTCCACTCAGTGAGTTGTGGCAATGGTAAACCACCTCACTCCTCGTTTTACTTAGTAAAACCTCTACAGGTTCAAACCAGCCTTTTGGCTGATGACCTAAACAACAAACAACACAACCTTCCTTTTTAACTGCGTCAACTTTTATTTTCACTTACACGTGTTTCGGTGGATCCACCATCATCAGAGTAAATAACATATAATTGAAACTAAAAACTTTATTTATTAAAAATCTACAGAAGATGATACATCTTCAGTCATTTGTATAAAACTGTTATATACAAATGACTGAAGATGTATCATCTTCTGTAGATTTTTAATAAAGAAAGTTTTTAGTTTCAATTATATGTTATTTACTCTGATGATGGTGGATCCACCGAAACACGTGTAAGTGAAAATAAAAGTTGACGCAGTTAAAAAGGAAGGTTAGTGAAATTTATTACATAAATTCATTATATAAAATGGAATTAATTTCAAACTGCAGGATGCATTATAAAGATTTATTTTTGAAGTAAAATTAATTGACTAATTTTTTCGTGTGCTGTTTCTATGCGAAAAAATTATAAATTTTCATTAATTCATAATTTTATCAAACATCCTATGTAGGATTTTTAAACAGCCATATTATTTAAATATATATTTATATATATTTCTAACCACCAGAATACGGTAACATAAAACACTTACCAATGTTTATAGCGCTTTCGTGTATCTTGTACACATCTTCAGTAAATTAAAATTTATTTTACATCAAAATTTAAAACTTCCTGCTCCTACCATGGTGTTAAAATTTTGATGTAAAATAAATTTTAATTTACTGAAGATGTGTACAAGATACACGAAAGCGCTATAAACATTGGTAAGTGTTTTATGTTACCGTATTCTGGTGGTTAGAAATATATATATTTCAATTTAATTCATAATTAAATATCTACTCTACCTCATCAGTACGGTTTGAAATAATTTTGATTAGTTCTGAAACTGTGGAAAAGAATATTTTCCGGAATGAGTATTCTTCTTCTTGGAATACAGACTGCTTCAATGACGACCAGCTACAACTCTGGTAAATCGTCTCTACCCACCCTCCAAAAAGTGTGCGTACTGATTTTTGTCCAGCCTCTAGTATTCTTCAACCGTGAGTCTTTCCTTTGTCCCCAGGTCTGTGCCCGACTATTAAGGCGCTAAATGTTTTTATACCTGCTGATGCTGGTTTTATACCTAATTTAGTCACAAGTTTGCCCTTTTTTGCAACAAGGGGTAAAGGGGGAAAGCATCAGTGCGCATGTGTTACTGCTTTAATTTCAGTACGACAAACATAACAACTTATACTGTACCCAGATATATGTACAGTATTTCGTGGAACCTTTTGTAGGTTAAATATACGAATATAACTGTTTCATATAATGAATTAATATAATAATTTCACTAACCTTCTTTTTAAACTGCGTCACCTTTATTTTATTCCTACTTACACGTGTTTCGGTGGATCCACCATCATCAGAGTAAATGAAAAATTGAAACTAAAAATTTTTTTCATTTATTTAAAATTTACAGAAGATGATACATCTTCAGTCACTTGTATAAAAAAAAGAGTTTTATACAAGTGACTGAAGATGTATCATCTTCTGTAAATTTTAAATAAATGAAAAAAATTTTTAGTTTCAATTTTTCATTTACTCTGATGATGGTGGATCCACCGAAACACGTGTAAGTAGGAATAAAATAAAGGTGACGCAGTTTAAAAAGAAGGTTAGTGAAATTATTATATTAATTCATTATATGAAATAGAAATATTTCAAACTGCAGGATGCATTATAAAGATTTATTTTTGAATATAACTGTTTGTTACCGTAAACAGAAATGTCGGTTTCTCGAAAACTTGTTCGGGGTATTCACAGTGCTGAAGAAAATCTAATATGCTGTGTAATAAAATGTTGTGAAGTTGAAGTTATATAAAAATGCCAATCCGTGCCTCTTAACAAAAGCCATGAGCGAGCAGCTAACTACTGTGATGTTTCTCTTTCCACAATTTGAAGTATGCTGTTTTGTGAAAAATCTTTTAAATTAGCTGGTAGGTTTTACGTATCTAATATATAAAGAAGTGTAAAAATTGAATATGTATTTTTTCCAGGATTTCATAAAAGCAATGAAGAGTGCCAGGGAAGAAGTTTATGGAAAAAATAATGATAAAAAAGAATCAAACAAAGCTTTCAATGCACTTGACAGGTTTAAAAAATAAAAAACCGAAAGCTAAAGTTCAAAAATTATAAAAGTACATACATTCTGAATAAGTGAATTAAATAAATGGTAATATAGGTAATCTAAGGTTATCAAATAATTTGAAGTTTGAAGTGTACGAGGGTTGCCTTTTATATTTCGGGAATAGAAAACAAAAAGAAACAAATTAATCAATGTAAATGGCTTTACTGTTTTTCAAAATATTCTTCATGATGATCAATACATTTTTTCATGCGCTTGAACCAATTTTCGAAGCACTTGTTCCACTCCGATTGAGGTACCTCCAAAATGTGCTTTTTGAATGCATCCACTGCTTCTTCAGGCATCGAAAAACGTTGACCTCTTAATTTATTTTTCATGAGCGGGAATAAGAAGAAGTCGTTGGGTGCCAAATCAGGGCTGTATGGCGGATGGCCTATCAATTTGATTTTTTTATTTCTCAAAAAGTTTATTGTTTCAGCCGACATGTGAGAGCTCGCATTGTCCTGGTGGAGAATGATTCGTCTTCGGGGATTGGTTTCCCTTATTTTTTCAAAAACTTCTGGCAAACAAATAGTTGTGTACCATTCAGAATTGACCGTTCGACGTTCCACTAGTGGTACAGTTGCCACATGCCCGGTTTTCCAAAAAAAAAAAGAAGCGACCATTTGCTTGGTGGTGTTTCGTGCACGAACAACTTTTATGGGATTTGGCTCGTCTTGAAAGACCCATACGGTTGACTGCTGTTTAGTTTCAGGTTCATAGGCATATATCCATGATTTGTCACCCGTGACGATGTCATAAACGTGTTTTGAAGCACCGCTATTGTATTTCGTGAGCATTTCTTTCGACCAATCGACACGAACCTTTTTCTGAGCGATTGTCAAATTATGGGGAATCCAACGCGAACAAATCTTCCTGGTGCCCAAATGTTCATGCAATATTGAATGTATGCTGGTCTCACTAATGTCCAAGGATGCCGTAATCTTACGATATGTTATATGACGATCTTGCATAATCAGTTCACGAACAACATCAACATTTTCTTGAACAATAACCGATTTTTGACGACCTTTGCGAAATTCATTACTGAGCGAACCACGGCCACGATTGAATTCCGTATACCACCGATTTACAGTGGTTTTTGATAATGCTTCATCGCCAAATGTCGAATTAAGTTTATTGGTGCACTGTTGTTGAGATAATCCTCGTCGAAAGTTGTAAAAAATAATTGCACGAAAATGTTCACAACTTAACTCCATTTTTTGACCGAGATAACAATTTCAAGTCACTACTAAACAACACAACAATGGACTGTACGAGCGAAACAGAGTGCAATCTATCGAAAAAAAAAGTCGAACTTTCAGATAACGATATTGGCTAACAGATTGCAGCACCAGTATTGTCCATTCCCAAAATATAAAAGGCAACCCGTGTAAATAAAATATTGTTTTGTAATAAAGAGTTTGGTTATGAATTTATTTGCTTTACTTGAATCTTTAGATTAATTTAATGACGGATGGTGATTTTTAATTGTCATCTATCATTTTCTTATGTTTTTTCATCATATCCAGGTATCAGAAACTAAAAGAGATTGCAACAAACAGTTTTCGGATTTGTAATCTACTCAAAAAAATCTGGTGTGAAACACTCACACAACTTTCTCTTGGCAATGCAAATAATTAACAATAAACCTAACATTAGTAATAAAACATTTGTTGTTGTTTAGGTCAACAGCGGAAAGGCTGGTTTGAACCTCTAGAGGTTTTACTAAGTAAAAACGAGGAGTAAGGTGGTTTACAATTGCCTTCCTCACTGAGTTGAAAGAGTATGCTTATCAGCATGCCAGGCCCTCCGAAAAGCACTCACTTTCCACCCTGCAAATGACACCTTCACTTCATTCACCACAGGGTCTGGCTGTATAATGAAATTCATTACTCTCAGAGGAGATAACTCTGACTAGTGTCTTTTACACCTCTACCTCTTCTCTTCTTTAATAGTTCAGTCACATAAGTGGCTGACTATGTGATAAGAAACAGAACTATTTTTTTAGCCCTGGACCAAACAGATAGAATGCAATTAAAATAACACTCCACCTGCCCGTTTTGGGCATAATAAAACATTAGAAATAAACAACAAACTAACCTCAATAAACATAACCTAATTTTAATCATGAGTGAAAGACGCAAAATTAAAATCAACCTCAGTTTGGCTTAAAAATACGGAAAATCACTCTTTCATGCTAAAGCTTTGCTTTTCTGCTAGGCTTTGTAGAGAAAAATGCTTTAAATAAAAGTTGTAGATCATTTAATTTCCTATAAATTTGATTATATACACTTTTGTCGTAAAATGCATAGGTCAAAATGCTTAGGCCAAAATCTTAAAAAATCGATTTTTCACACTTCTTGTGAGAAAAAACAGAAAATCACAAATTACTGCTAACTAAGTGTTATACAAAAAAATGTTTGAAAAAAAAGTTGTAGGATTTTAAATTCTCTACAACTTTTATTATACATTTAATAATACATTTTTGCGCTAAAATGCATATTAAAGCTGCAATCTTAAAAAAACCATTTTTTTACGTGTAAACAGCCTCAAACTGTAAAGTATGTTTCTCTACAGAGCCTAGTTTAGCGTGAAAGAGTGATTTTCTGTATTTTTAAGCCAAACTGAGGTTGATTTTCATTTTGCGTCTTTCACTCATGATAAAAATAAGGTTATGTTTTTT
This sequence comes from Catonia carolina, assembly GCA_035578175.1. Taxonomy (NCBI): domain Eukaryota; kingdom Metazoa; phylum Arthropoda; class Insecta; order Hemiptera; family Achilidae; genus Catonia; species Catonia carolina. The sequence goes on from JAQMRL010000010.1 coordinate 10,734,233, forward strand.
GAGGTTAGTTTTTTGTTTATTTCTAATGTTTTATTAATAATGTTAGGTTTATTGCTAATTATTTGCGTTGGCAACAGAGAAAGTTTTGTGAGTGTTTCACACCAGATTTTTTTCCCTAGCGTTCTTACAAAAGCTAAGCGGGTTGATCTAATTATGAGGAAGGATAACCCTGAGTTGATTGAACACCCAATGTAACTCGTCAGGTCGGCTCGTTTTCTGTAAAAAATATTGCAACCAGCCATGAGTACCACATACGAGGCGTGTTAAGAAAGTAAGTACCATTTTTAAAAAAAAACAAGTAAAACAGTTTTTTTCAACACAATTTTATTTCTACGTGAAAGCCCAAACCTTAAACTATTTTTCGACATAGTTTCCACCGATGTTCAAACACTTGTCGTAGCGGGTGATCAATGTGTCTATACCCTCTTCACAGAAGATTCCCGCCAACGAATGTAGCCACGACTCCACGGCAGTTTTCACTTCAGTTTGCGATAACCTAAGCGGGGTCCGTAACAATTTCGTACTAAAGAGTGCGTGAAATTTGTTGGAAATTGTCAGATAGCCAGATCATCGGTGACGAGGAAGGCCGACCGCTCCGATTCTCATCATGCACATATGTTCGACCGCCATTGAATATTCTAACCCACTTTCTCACCATTCCTTCACTAATCACGTTTTCCCCGTAAACATCTCGAAGTTGACGATAAATTTCAGCTGGTTTCACATTCCTTCCGTTCAAAAATCTTATTACAGAACGAATCTCACAATCGGCGGGATCACTAACTGTCTTAAACATTTTAAATGTTCAAAGAAAACTGAAAACACAACGTAGATGAAAACTGAAAACACAACATCATCTATATAAATATTGAAAAGTGTAGGAGACATACTACAGCCTTAGCGCAACCCTAGGTTAATACAAATTTCTTCAGATGGTTCCTCTCCTATGTCCAAATTATGGATTTAAGGTACAGTATTAATATCGTAGTTTTTTTTAACTTTGATTCTTTATTTAGAAACTATACAATACAGTACAACCATCCAAAAGCTTAATAAAATTTTGAATAAACAAATGACGTGAAAAATAAACAGAAAATAATTTTTTTAAAGAATACATCCCAGTAGATAATTCAAAAGTTGAACAGTAAAAAGAAATTAAGAAAAAATAGAAAACAAACACAGGAAAATCAAATAATATACACATAACAAGAATAACATACAATACAAAGTAGTTAGAATAAGAAGTAGCTTAGAAAGTAACAACAATCACAAATAATATAAGTACTGTACAATAAACGAAATGAAATAAGGAATGAAAAATATTTGGGGTACTTGAGTAATAAAGATCTGAACACCACAAAATAAATTATAATTACAAAAGTGAAATGTTAAAGAAATATGAAATCTGTAAAATAATATGGATATCTTTTGTTGTTTAGGTCATCAGCCAAAAGGCTGGTTTGAACCTGTAGAGGTTTTACTAAGTAAAACGAGAAGTGAGGTTGTTTACCATTGCCAACACTCACTGAGTGGAAAGGTATGCTTATCAGCATGCCGAGCCCTCTGAAAAGCACTTATTTTCCATTCTGCAAATGACACTTTCACTTCATTCACCACAGGGTCTGGCTGTATAATGAAATTCATTACTTTCAGAGGAGATAACTGTGATGAGTGTCTTTTACACCTCTACCTCTTCTGTTCTTAAATGATTCAGTCATCTAATTGGCTGACCATGTGATAAGAAACAGAACTATTTATTTTAGCCCTGTAATGAACAGATTGAGTGTAAATAATTTGACACTCCACCTGTCTGTGGGCAAGGATGTCTTTTAAGCTCTAAAAGATGTCTTTTTATTATCTATACTAATATAATAAAGAAGAAACATCTGTTTGTTTGTTTGTTTGTTTGTATGAGGTAATCTCAGAAACTAGGTACTGAACTGATTTTAAAAAATCTTTCATTGTTGCATAGATTAGAGCTTCCTGATCAATATAGGCTATTTTACAACTTTAAGTAGGTAACTTTAATTAAGTGAGTTAAGCCTGTGTCGATGTCGCATGTTTTAGTTTATCGGGTGCTTAGCATTTTTATTTTTTCTAAGTCATCTGAATGGTGTATTTTTTGGGCTAGAAACAAGTTTCAACTTTTATATTTCAAAGAAAAACGTGAAGAATAACATTCGATTCTGGCTATTATAGAGGTATAGTTAGGGCCTGGGAAGAGGAGGCTAAAACCTCCTATTGGGAGAAGGTGCCAGGCTGTGAACAGGCAAAGAAATTCATTGCCTATTCCAGCAGAAAGGCTGGGATATATAATAGACTAGGAAGACAGGACTTGAGGAGGGTAGTGGGCCTGATGACTGGTAATTGTAATCTTGGGTATCATTTATCCAAGATAGGAGTTGCTGAAGAGAGCCTGTGTAGATTCTGTCATGAGGCAGAAGAGAAGGCTGAGCATATTTTATGCAGTTGCAAGGTGGTTGGCTGCAAAAGAAGAGCGCTGATGGGTAAGGACGTGTTAACACCTTCTCAGGTAAGTGCACTAGATCCTAGGCAGATCCTGCGCTTTATTGAAAGTGTGGGTCTTGCATAAATAAGGAATAGGGGCAATCACAAAAGATCTTTTAGGTCGCGGTGAGGAGGGGCTGCAGAAGCCTGAACGCCCTGGTTGTAAAGTAAAGTAACATTCGATTCCAAAAACATTAAAAATTCGGAAATTTTGTTTTTGTACTGTATTTCATAAATTTGTTTTCAATCGACAGGTAGCGAATGAGTCATAACTTCCAATTATTCTGCATACCGCACTGCACCCACGTATAACTCTCTCTCAGCCATATATCAACTGTCTCTTTTCCATCGGTATTCTTCTATGCCAGTGCATTCTATTCAATTCTGTTAAAATCACAAGGACAAACATTTAAAACAGTGGGCATCGATTTGAGACAAGAGTGCTTCCTTCACTCATGGACAACTTTATGTCGGACTTTCTAGAGCTGGAAGTGCAGAAAAACAATTTATTTTGCTGCCACAAGGCAACGAGACCACAGAAATATTGTATATAGAGAGGTTTTAAAATAATTTAATGAAGCCTACATTAGCTGCTGTGAAGCGAAGCGAGCAGGGGTTGCTAGTATTTATATTTTGTTATTATATTAGTAGATCTCTATTCCATTTTTTTTGTAGGCGTCTTTGATGGGTTAAGTTTTGTCTTGACATTTGCTGTATTAGGGGATTAATGTGGTTTGTTAAATTTTGAGTATTTATTTTAGCAGTTTCTGATATAAAAATATCATACAGTAAAATTAAAAAACTAAATGTTTGATTTTGAATTTCTTTTGTTAGTGCTGAAATCTATGGGCGATATTTTAAAACATATTCAACAGGTTGTTTATTTTGCAATTAGGTAGTTACTTTGTGCTGCTATCTTGAAGGAAGAATGCGTACTATTCACACCTGTGTGCTGGTAGAGTGGGGGTGTGGGAGGAAATGATTATGTTTAGACATTGCGGGTGCGAAAGTTGTATTCAGTTTGTCGTTGGATTATGTTCGAAGTTTGTTGTAACGTTGTTTAGTGTTGTGCTGTGGCGAAATGTGTTGTAAGTGTTCAAGATAATTTAGCGTAAATTCAAAATAAATTAATATAAAAGGTTACAATGTTAGAAATGAAATGCCGCTGTTTTTTATGTAAGTACAAAATAATTTAATTTAACCTAATTTTACCTTAATTTTTGAACATTCACTTCTCATGTTTACTGTGCCTATGATAGCTTTACTACTGTAAAGCGTCCATCGTAATGTTTTTAAATTTTAAAAATTGTCCAGTAAATTTAAGAATGTTAAATCTTAGATATTTATTTGAACATTCATTTTTAAATTTTAATAAAGTAGAACGTTTGAATGTTACATTTATTTCTCTACCAAATATTAAATTAAACTAAATTTATTAACCTTAATTAATTAAATTAAAAAAAAATTGTATTATCGTAATAATACCGTTTAAAAATAGTACAAAATAATAGTTTTTAGGTAATTTTGAGTTGATTTTATATTCGTAAGTGTATTTTAACGACCGTAAACTTAAGTGTGTTTTAAATAAATGTATAACCTTAAATTCAAATGTAATTCGTGTGGTATATTAATTGTACTGTAATACCTCGTTGTTTTTCGTATTTTATTTTGAATTGATTTAGAAAAAAATTGTTTATGAAATATATTTTTACCTTATGATTTGTTTTTTTTTAACATTTTGTGCCATATTCTGTGACAAAATAAAGTAAAAAAAGTCTTTATATGAGCTTGTTTAGATTGAGGTTGGTAACAAACACCTTCAACACAGGTGTAAGGTACTACAATACCTTAATTCAAATCATATTAGCCTACGATTGATGTATGCTTTTTTTTAATATTGTTAATTTTATTGAGTGAATTTTTTAAAATTGTTTTATTGAAATTATTGTTTGTTACGGTTTTTTTTAAATAAACAACTCATTAAAGTAATGTTATTATCGTTCCATTTTAATTTAATAGTATACATGAATCGCTAAATGCAGAAAGGCCTCATCTCATTTTTCAGGAGATGAAAAGAACTGTTTATTTTTTTATAAATGCTAGAGAAAAAATTTGTGAACCTAATACATACTATAGCTAAAATTTTGGCTATAAGAAAGTTCGAAAGTGCGTAATATATTAATTGCAGTGGCTGAAATTATTTCATGGAAATGAGGCCTTTCTACAATTAATGGTTTATTTTAATATTATACTCGAACACTTTTTGTGCAAAAATCCTTTTATATAACTCAATGTTACTTAATTAATGATATTTTTATTTGTTAAAAACTACTTAGTTATTATTGTTGTTTAGGTCATCAGCCAAAAGGCTGGTTTGAACCTCTAGAGGTTTTACTAAGTAAATTGAGGAGTGAGGTGGTTTACCTATGCCTTCCTCACTACGTGGAAAAGTATGCTTATCAGCATGCCGGGCCCTCTGAAAAGCACATATTTTCCACTCTGCAAATAACACCTTCACTTCATTCACCACAGGGTCTGGCTGTATAATGAAATTCGTTACTTTCAGAGGAGATAACTCTGATTAGTGTATTTTACACCTCTACTTCTTCTGATCTCAAATGATTCAGTCATTTAATTGGCTGACCATGTGATAAGGAACAGAACTATTTATTTTAGCCCTGTAACTAACAGATTCAGTGTATAGTTATTATTATAAAGTCTATTTACTAACTTCTGCTGCTTCTCTTCGGTGGATGATCGCTTTTCCGTAGGAAATTATAAATTTCATCCCAAAAATGGCATTCGTTTTCTGGTATGAACCTGTACAGTTTTTTAAGATCATTCATCTTGCTTTCTAATATTGATATCTCAGCACAATATGAAGGCTCGGTAGGTTAATTCAACTGGGGAGCATTAGCTTTTTTTAAATTGAAATTAAAACTAACAAACCCATCAATAAATTATGAAAGAGTACCGATTCTTGGATGAGCATGATTAAATTCAAAGTAATGATATTTTGACTAAAAATTTTTCTTTAGGTTCATTAGTGTTTCTTTCTGCCCATTACAGACAGGTGGAGTGTCTAATTTGTTTTACACTCAATCTGTTCGTTGCAGGGCTAAAATAATTAGTTCTGTTTCTTATCGCATGGTCAGTCAATTGAATGACTGAATCATGTAAGTACAGAAGAAGTAGAGGTGTAAATGACACTAATCAAAGTTATCTTCTCTGAAAAGAATAATTTCATTATACAGCCAGACCCTGTGGTGAATGAAGTGAAGGTGTCATTTGCAGAGTGGAAAATATGTGCTTTTCAGAGGGCCCGGCATGCTGATAAGCATACTTTTCCACTCAGTGAGGAAGGCAATGGTAAACCACCTCACTCCTCGTTTTACTTAGTAAAACCTCTACAGGTTCAAACCAGCCTTTTGGCTGATGACCTAAACAACAACAATGTGTCTTCAAGTGACGGGGGCTTTTTTGATGTTCATTATCTATTTAACCCACCGGGTTGGTCTAGAGGTAAAGTCGTCGCCAGAATCTGCTATTTAACAGCTGATTTTTGGAGACGAAGGTTCCTGGTTCAAATCCTAATAAAGGTAGTTACTTTTATACGGATTTGAATGCTAGACAGTGGTTACCGGTGTACTTTGATGGTTGGGGTTTAATTAACCATACTCTTTCAGGAATGGTCGGTCTGGGTCTGTACCAGACTACACCTCATTTGTAACACGTCATACACATCATCATCATCTCATTGGGTCATGGGGTTGCTTATTGTTCTCAATTGAACATATTACAACGTACACGTTAGGAAAAAAAACTATCTATTTAGTTTTCTGAAGGAAATCTGTACACCTGCTTTTTCTTCTGCTTATTCTTTTAACACATTATCTTTCTGTTTATTGTTGTTTCCATGTTCCTAGGAACGATTGATAGGTCATCTGTGAAAGCAAGACGTATTATCTTTATCCCATTTTATGTTTAAAAATCCTTTATTGCCAAGTTCATTTACCATTCGTGAAGAACTTTCTCCAGCAGACAGTTAAAAAGAATTAGCAACTGTCCCTCAACCTCCGTAACACCATTTTTTATTTCAAATTCTTTGAAAGATTCACTTAGAAATTTTACTGCTAATCATGTTTTTTTTTGCGCCCTGGAGACTCCAGGAGGAGTATAGGACATGTCAGCTATAACACCTGAAATATATATAAGAATCACACAATGTATCACTACTATCAAGACAGAAATTATTGTTCGCTATAAAAAATTTCACTGATCAAGTAATTTTTCAGATTCTTTTTAAAGGAATGGAAATCCTCACATTTTAAAAATTGGGGTAATTTATTCATGAATTTTCTCCCTGCATAAGTAGGTTTTTATTCAAAGAATTTTGTGGAGTGATTAGCCACATAATAATCATTTCTGTTTCTCGTGTTATGATTGTGAACTTTGAAATTTTGCATAAAATTATTTTGCCTAACATACATAATCACCTGAAAAATGTAGAGAGAGGGAACTGTAAGCAATTTAAGCTCCTTAAATAGTGGTGTGGATGAGGTTAGCTGGTTAGCTCCCACCATACACCTAATAGCTTTCTTTTGAATTTTAAAAACCCTATTCATATTACCCATGCTAGAATTACCCCATATTAAGATACCATAACGGATATGAGACAGAATGAGGCCATGATAAGCTACCATTAGTAATTTTTTATCATTTAATCTGGCAATTTGTTTTAGTGCAAATACCCCAGATGATATTTTACTACAAACTTGATTGGTATAGAAGTCCCAAGACAAAAATCTATCTAGAGATACGCCCAGGAAATTCACTGTTTCTACATGCTCTAAACTATTATGAATAAATACATCCACTTCTGTATTTTTAGGGTCTATATGTTAATGTTTTCTTATGATTGCCGTTATTTTGATATCCACTATAAATACATGTGCTAAATTCGAAAGAGCAAGATTTCTCCATCCCACAATTTGGTGACTTTAGACCGACCGTTTGGTGGTATGTCTCTTAATATTGTACTACACCTTGTTTTTTTTTACTTTCTCTTGCCTATATGAATATAATATAGGAAGGAAAGTATTGTTTTCATGTCGATTTTTAACAAATACACTCTTCACCGGATCTACACATTTTCAGACCCCCTGAACCCAAAAAAACATGTTTCAGCTGTTGGTCTGTGCATGTGTGTGAACAGAATATCTCAAGAACGGAACATGTTCCATTCTTGAGATATTCTGTTCACACACATGCACAGACCAATCGCTAAAAACATGTTTTTTGGGGTTCAGGGGGTCTGAAAACATGTAGATCCGGTAAAGAGTGCTTTGTTAAAAATCGACATGAAAACAATACTTTCCTTCCTGTGTATTCATATGAACAAGAGAAAGTAAAAATTAATGCTATTTAGTTTGGAAGTTTTGTGTTAAAAAATTACACTAATAAAGCACGATTTAATTTGTATATTAATTGGTAAATGAAATTGAATTAAACTAAACATATTAATTATAGTATATAGATAATATGGTTAAAATACTGAGAATTCATTTGTAGTAATTAATTGGTTTAACCTAGATGGTAATTAACAGTTTTATGTTATGACATCATCAGACTTATGATTTGTTTAAACTTGTAAGCAACAGACATTTGTAAGGCCTGTATTATATTGTAATAGGTTCAACTTTTCTTTTTACTTTACTTAAAAGTTTTCATTGTATTGTAGTTTTTTTAAAATGGATGATGGCCAGCCTTTTTTACTTTCTCTTGCCTGTATGAATATATAGATACGAAAGTATTGTTTTCATGTCGATTTTTCGAAATCGAGTTTTCACTGGATCTACACATTTTCAGACCCCTTGAACCCAAAAACATGTTTTTAGTGATTTGTGTGTCTGTGTATGTACGTGTGTTAGAACAGAGTATCTAAAGAACGGAACATCGTACGAAGTTCAAACTTGAAACTTAAGTTATATACCACTACCGGACCCGACACGAACATTTTCATCAAAATCGGTCAACCGGAAGTAGTAGGTTATTCGTATAATTTTTCATTTTTTGCGATTTTCTCAAATGATCCTACGATTTTTTTAAAAATCGCCTGGTTTATTAAATTTTTTATGCTCTACAAGATAGGGTAGGCGCTGTCTTGGCTGAAATTCTTGGTGAGGGCGTTTTCACGTAAAAACTTTGATTTTTTAAGATTACGGCTTTAATATGCATTTATTTGTATATAATAAAAGTTGTAGAGAATTTTAATACTACAACTTGTATTTCAAACATTTTCTTTGCATAACGCTTAGTTTAGCGGTAATTAGCAATTTTCTGATTTTTTTTCTCCCGAAAACGTGTGAAAAATCGATTTTTTTAATATTTCGGCCTTAGTATGCATTTTACGACAAAAGTGTATATAATCAAATTTATAGGAAATTAAAAGATCTACAACTTTTATTTAAAACATTTTTCTCTACAGAGCCTAGTTTAGCGTGAAAGAGTGATTATCCGTATTTTTAAGCCAAACTGGGGTTGGTTTTCACTTAACGTCTTTCACTCATGATTAAAATAAGGTTATGTTTATTGAGGTTAGTTTTTTGTTTATTTCTAATGTTTTATTACTAATGTTAGGTTATATTGTTAATTATTTGCATTGGCAAGACAAAGTTGTGTGTTTCACACCAGATTTTTCTCTTATATTTTTACTTTCTCTTGCCTATATGAATATATAGGAAGGAAAGTATTGTTTTCATGTCGATTTTTCGAAATCGAGTTTTCACCGGATCTATACGTTTTCAGACCCCCTGAACCCAAAAAACATGTTTTTAGCGATTGGTCTGTGTGTGAACAGAATATCTCAAGAACGGAACATCGTACGAACTTGAAACTTGAAACTTAAGTTACATACCACTACCGGACGCGACACGAACATTTTCATCAAAATCGGTCAACCGGAAGTGGTAGTTTATTCGTGTAATTTTTCACTTTTTTGCGATTTTCTCAAAAACTGGTCCTACGATTTTTTTTAAAATCGCCTATTTTACTCAATTTTTTATTCTCTACAAGATAGGGTAGGCGCCATGTTTGCTGAAATTCTCGGTGAGGCTGTTTTCACGTAAAAACGTTGTTTTTTTAAGATTACGGCTTTAATATAAATTTTAGCGCAAAAACTTATGTAATAAAAGTTGTAGAGAATTTAAAAACCTACAACTTCTGTTTCAAACATTTTTTGTATAACGCTTAGTTTAGCGGTAATTTGCGATTTTCTGTTTTTTTTCTCACGAAAACGTGAGAAAAATCGATTTTTTTAACATTTCGGTCTTAGTATGCTTTTTACGACAAAAGTGTATATAAGTAAATTTATAAAAAATTAAAAGATCTTCAACTTTTGTTTAGAGCATTTTTCTCTACAGAGCCTAGTTTAGCGTGAAAGCGTGATTTTTCGTATTTTAAAGCCAAACTGAGTTCGATTGTCATTTTGCGTCATTCACTCATGATTAAAATAAGGTTATGTTTTTGAGGTTAGTTTTTGTTCATTTCTAATATTTTATTACTAATGTTAAATTATATTGTAAATTATTTGCATTGGCAAGAGAAAGTTGTGTGAGTGTTTCACACCAGATTTTTCTCTTATATTTTTTTTTTTTTTTTTTGCGCCGTATACATATAGGACTACAAATTGTTTTAATAAGCATTCTTAACACTAAACATTAAGTGATTGCCATTTCAATAAACGTTCCTTGGTAAGTAGGCTTATCAGGGTTTAACATAAAAAAAAATCTGGTGTGAAACACTCACACAATTTTGTCTTGCCAATGCAAATAATTAACAATAAACGTTGTACTACACAGAACTTTCGACCGGCGAATTGACTTGAATAGCCTGGAGCTCTAGTAATACAGTATTTAAAAAAGAACCCACCGGGTTGGTCTAGTGGTTAAGTCGTCGCCAAAATCAGCTGTTTAACAGCTGATTTTCGGAGACGAAGGTTCCTGGTTCAAATCCTAGTAAAGGTAGTTTTTTTATACGGATTTGAATACTAGACAGTGGTTACCGGTGTACTTTGATGGTTGGGGTTCAATTAACCATACTCTTTCAGGAATGGTCGGCCTGGGTCTGTACAAGACTACACCTCATTTACACGTCATACATATTATCCTCATCTCATTGAGTCATGGGGTTGCTTATTGTTCTCAATTGAACAGATTGCGACGTACACAAATCAGAAGTAAAAAAAAAAAATTTGGCTTCATTTGCCCGGAGCTCTAGTAATACAGTATTTAAAAGGCAACAGATGTCTCATTTGTCGATTATTTTGAAATAGTTGACATAAACTGGTCGCTGATGCTTACAGATTTATTGTAGTCTAACTGTTGAGGTTATATATAATGGAAGAGTTCCGAAAATTTTTCACCTTTGCCGTATTTTCTCGGACACAGAACTTTCGACCGGCGAATCGACTTGAATGGCCTGGAGCTCTAGTAATACAGTATTTAAAAAAGAACACACCAGGTTGGTCTAGAGGTAAAGTCGTCGCCAAAATCAGCTGTTTAACAGCTAATTTTCGGAGACGAAGGTTCCTGGTTCAAATCCTAGTAAAGGTAGTTATTTTTATACGGATTTGAATACTAGACAGTGGTTACCGGTGTACTTTGATGGTTGGGGTTCAATTAACCATACTCTTTCAGGAATGGTCGGCCTGAGTCTGTACAAGACTACACCTCATTTACACGTCATACACATCATCCTCATCTCATTGGGTCATGGGGTTGCTTATTGTTCTCAATTGAACAGATTGCGACGTACACATATTAGGAATAAAAATTAAAAAAATCTGGTGTGAAACACACACACAACTTTCTCTTGCCAATGCAAATAATTAACAATAAACATAACATTAGTATTAAAACATTAGAAATGAACAAAAACTAACCTCAAAAACATAACCTTATTTTAATCATGAGTGAATGACGCAAAATGACAATCGAACTCAGTTTGGCTTAAAAATACGGAAAATCACGCTTTCACGCTAAACTAGGCTCTGTAGAGAAAAATGCTCTAAACAAAAGTTGTAGATCTTTTAATTTTCTATAAATTTAATTATATACACTTTTGTCGTAAAATGCATACTAAGACCGAAATGTTAAAAAAATCGATTTTTCTCACGTTTTCGTGAGAAAAAAACAGAAAATCGCAAATTACCGCTAAACTAAGCGTTATACAAAAAAATGTTTGAAACAGAAGTTGTAGGTTTTTAAATTCTCTACAACTTTTATTATATAAGTTTTTGCGCTAAAATTTATATTAAAGCCGTAATCTTAAAAAAACAACGTTTTTACGTGAAAACAGCCTCACCGAGAATTTCAGCAAACATGGCGCCTACCCTATCTTGTAGAGAATAAAAAATTGAGTAAAATAGGCGATTTAAAAAAAAATCGTAGGACCAGTTTTTGAGAAAATCGCAAAAAACTGAAAAATTATACGAATAAACTACTACTTCCGGTTGACCGATTTTGATGAAAATGTTCGTGTCGCGTCCGGTAGTGGTATGTAACTTAAGTTTCAAGTTTCAAGTTCGTACGATGTTCCGTTCTTGAGATATTCTGTTCACACACACACAGACCAATCGCTAAAAACATGTTTTTTGGGTTCAGGGGGTCTGAAAACGTATAGATCCGGTGAAAACTCGATTTCGAAAAATCGACATGAAAACAATACTTTCCTTCCTATATATTCATATAGGCAAGAGAAAGTAAAAAGGAACAGCTGTCTCGTTTGTCGATTATTTTGTAATAGTTGACATAAACTGCTCGCTGATGCTTACAGATTTATTTTCTTCTATGGACACCAGTTACTATAGTATTGTAACTTACTATTTGTAAGACGTTTAATGGTTACACAAGGCTTTGTGCCGAGCCCTGCCTAACCCTTGCCTATTGTAAGGTTATTGTGAAAGCATTCCACTAGATACTAGATTTTACTATTGTATTGTTACAGCTGTCGTTGATCTATTTATGTTCAGCATTTTAATTAGTACTAATATTAAAAATCTGGTGTGAAACATTCACACGACTTTCTCTTGCCAATGCAAAAATGAACTATTGTTCAGTTCTATAATATAACATTAATAATAAAACATTAGAAATAAACCAAAAAAAAATAACCTAAAAAAACATAAACTTATTGAAAAGCAACCTCAGTTTGCCTTAATAATACGGAAAATCGCTCTTTCACACTACCCGTTTATTATTTACATTGGTTCGAAGAAGTCGTGTGAATGTTTCACGCCAGTTTTTTTTTCTTTTTTTTACTTCCTCTTGCCGATATGAATATATAGTAGGGAGGAAAGTATTGTTTTCATGTCGATTTTTCGAAATCGAGTTTTCACCGGATCTACACGTTTTCAGACCCCCCAAAAACAAAGTTTTTAGCAATTGGTCTGTGTGTGTGTGTGCGCGCGCGCGCGCGCGTGCGTGCTTGCGTCATTGCGTGTGTGAACAGAATATCTCAAGAACGGAACATCGTACGAATTTGAAACTTAAGTTAGACACCACTACCGGACCCGACACAAACATTTTCATCAAAATTGGTCAACCGGAAGTAGCAGTTTATTCGTGTAATTTTTTAATTTTTTGCGTTTTTTTAAAAAAACGGCCCCTACAATTTTTTAAAAATCGCCTCAATTACTAAATTTTTTATGCTCTACAAGTTAGGGTAGGCGCCATGTCTGCTGAAATTCTTGGGAGGTTGTTTTCTCGTGAAAAAATTGTTTTTTTAAGATTGCGGCTTTATTATGCATTTTAGCGCAAAATAGTATGTAATAAAAGTTGTAGAGAATTTAAAATCCTACAACTTTTATATCAAACATTTTTTTGTATAACGCTTAGTTTAGCGGTAATTAGCGATTTTTCTGTTTTTTTCTCACGAAAACGTGTGAAAAATCTTTTTTTTTTTGAAAATTTCGGCCTTGGTATGCATTTTACGACAAAAGTGTATATAATCTAAATTATAGGAAATTAAAAGATCAACAACTTTTATTTAAAGCATTTTTCTCTACAGAGCCTAGTTTAGCGTGAAAGAGTGATTTTTCCGTATTTTTAAGCCAAACTAAAGTTGATTTTCATTTTGGGTCTTTCACTCATGATTAAAATTAGGTGATGTTTATCTGGGTTAGTTTTTTTCTAATGTTTTATTTTTTAATGATATGTTGTATTGTTAATTATTTTATTTGCATTGGCAAGAGAAAGTCGTGTGAGTGTTTCACACTAGATTTTTTTTCTTTTCTTTTTGTATACAGGGTGATTCATGAAGTTCTCCCCCCACTTCTACAGCACATTGTACTAGTAAAAATAATGAAAAAATGTTATATAAACATAGGTCCGAAAACGCTTCGTTAGCGAGTTACAGCTAGCGAAAGTTTCGCCTGGATTTCAGTTCACCAGGTGAAATGAGGTCTTCCTGGAATTGTGGTAAGGTAGATTAAGGGGCGAATTCAATCATTTCTTATGGTTTTTGATCTGATAAATTGAATAAAACAGGTCCCAGAACTGTAAGTTAAATAGTTTTTGAGAAAACCAGTGTCAAATGCAAAAAATGGAGTGAAAATCACATTTTTTCATCTTTGGGCAAGAATAACTTTGTTATTTCACCAAGAAACAGTTAAAATTTTTCAATAAAAAATGTAGAAAATTTTATTCTGAACAAACCGGTGTAAATTAAGTACACAGAAAGCGAATAGATGTTTGATTAAATGAGTTTTTATTCATAAGAGTACAAAGTAAAATTAACCGGAAAAACTAAAATGAAAAAATGTGTTTTTTTCACTCCATTTTTTTGCATTTGACACTGGTTTTCTCAAAAACTATTCGCTTTCTGTGTACTTTATTTACACCGGTTTGTTCAGAATAAAATTTTCTACATTTTTTATTGAAAAATTTTAACTGTTTCTTGGTGAAATAACAAAGTTATTCTTGCCCAAAGATGAAAAAATGTGATTTTCACTCCATTTTTTGCATTTGACACTGGTTTTCTCAAAAACTATTTAACTTACAGTTCTGGGACCTGTTTTATTCAATTTATCAGATCAAAAACCATAAGAAATGATTGAATTCGCCCCTTAATCTACCTTACCACAATTCCAGGAAGACCTCATTTCACCTGGTGAACTGAAATCCAGGCGAAACTTTCGCTAGCTGTAACTCGCTAACGAAGCGTTTTCGGACCTATGTTTATATAACATTTTTTCATTATTTTTACTAGTACAATGTGCTGTAGAAGTGGGGGGAGAACTTCATGAATCACCCTGTATAATTATGATACATGATACGCCTGTGTCTGTGTAATGTATGCCTGTTGTGTGGGAGTTACGCAAGGTAAGAAGACTCATGTGTAAGGTATTCAGGGACGTATTGCCGCCGTATGGCTGTTACTTCCCTGTACTATACCCACTGAGTATAGAACTAACTGAGTATGGCTGTTACTTCTATACTCTGTGACTATACCCCACTCCTCCACTCGTCTAGTCTGTCTCCTTATTGACTCCCGATAATTTGTTATACATATATATATTTTCTTTACACATTTCTCTATCCAATGTGTATGGGTTCTTTGTCACGTGAATTTTATCCATGGAAAGCACATTCATAAATATATTTTTTTTACTTTCTCATGCTTTGCACGAATATACAGGAAGGAAAGTATTGTTATCATGTACATTTTACGTGGAAATACACGTTTTCAGACCACCTGAACCGATAAAAATCATGTTTTTAGCAATTGGTGTGTGTGTGTGTTTTTGTGAAAAATAATTTATTTCAAGATCGGAATATCGAACGAAGTTGTAACTTGGAACTTAAGTTAGGTACCACTACTGGAACCAACTCGAACATTCTCATCAAAATCGGTCGACCGGAAGTATTTGTTTATTCGTACGATTATTTACTTCTCTTGCCTATATGAATTTATAGGAAGGGAAGTATTGTTTTCATCTCGTTTTTTCGAAATCGAGTTTTCAATGGATCTACACGTTTTCAGACCCCCTGAACCCAAAAAACATGTTTTTAGCGATTGGTCTGTGTGTGTGTGAACAGAATATCTCAAGAATGGAACATCGTACGAACTTGAAACTTAAGTTACATTCCACTACCGGACGCGACACGAACATTTTCATGAAAATCGGTCAACCGGAAGTAGTAGTTTATTCGCGTAATTTTTCACTTTTTTGCGATTTTCTCAAAAATTGGTCTTACGATTTTTTTTAAAATCGCCTGGTTTACTAAAATTTTTAAGCTCTACAAGATAGGGTAGGCGCCATGTTTGCTGAAATTCTTGCTAAGGCTGTTTTCACGTAAAAAAATTGTTTTTTTTTAAGATTGCGGCTGTAATATGCGTTTTATAGCAGAAATGTATTTAATTAAAGTAGTACCTGCAGAATTTAAAATCCTACAACTTTTATTTCGTACATTTATTTATATAACGCTTAGTTTAGCGGTAATTAGCGATTTTCTGTTTTTTTTCGCGAAAACGTTTGAAAAATTGACTTTTTTAAGATTTCGGCCTTGGTACCTACGCATTTCACGATAAATGTGTATATAATAAAATTTATCGGAAATTAAAAGATGTACAAGTTGTATTTAAAGCATTTTTCTCTGCAAATCCTAGTTTAGCGTGTAAGAGTGATTTTCCGTATTTTTAAGGCGAATTGAGGTTGATTTTCATTTTGCGTCTTTCACTCATGATTAAAATTAGGTTATGTTTATTGAGGTTTTTTTTTGTTTATTTCTAATGTTCTTTTACTAATGTTAGGATTACTGTTAATTATTTGCATTGGCAAGAGAAAGTTGTGAGTGTTTCACGCCAAATTTTTACTTTCAATGCGGTCGGCCTACAACTTTTTTCAAGCTATTTTTCTGCAATGCTTCGTTTTGCGTCAATTAGTGATTTTCCGAATTTTTATGTCGAACATAATATTATGTTAATTTTCATTTAACGTCATTCACTCATAATTAAACTTATGTTATATTTTTACTTTTTTCATTGGCAAGAGAAAGTCGTAATAGTGTTTCACACCATTTTTTTTTCACTTGACTAACCGTTAAATGCAATAGTAGTTCCGTACGCCATAATGAAATTGTTGAAATACGTTGTTTTACAATTATTTAACTTTTTTTTTTTTTTTTTTTTTAACGTCGCATCAACTGCAATGGTCCTTAGCGGCGACGTTGGGTTGGAACTTTGTGTGATGAAGGATGAAATGATTTT
Organism: Catonia carolina; assembly: GCA_035578175.1. Classification (NCBI taxonomy): domain Eukaryota; kingdom Metazoa; phylum Arthropoda; class Insecta; order Hemiptera; family Achilidae; genus Catonia; species Catonia carolina. The sequence continues at coordinate 10,751,009 of JAQMRL010000010.1, forward strand.
TTGTAACGTATGAAAATGTGCCATGCCTGAGTGGGATTCGAACCCAGGACCGCATGATGAGAGGCGAGCACGTTACCAACTGCGCCAATGCGGCCGGCAATTATTTTACTTATTACAACAAAATGGGATGTTAGAAGTAGTGAATTTTAATTTGTTTTAATGTCTGTAATTAAATGGTTTACAAGTAATTAAAATTAAATGAGTTAATAGATAAAAAACGTCTTTAAGGAACATCATGATTCATTTACTATGTAATTCGAACATTTTCTATTCGTGTGTAATCATCGGTTTTGTTTTTTTTTTATACAGCTTGCTCGTATAGTTTGTATTTCATAGAATGATTCACTGCCCATAATAAACAGGTGGAGTGTCAAATTATTTACACTCAATCTGTTCGTTGCAGGGCTAAAATAAATAGTTCTGTTTCTTATCACATGGTCAGCCAATTATATGACTGAATCATTTAAGAACAGAAGAGGTAGTGGTGTACTGTGACACTAATCAGAGTTATCTCCTCTGAAAGTAATGAATTTCACTATACAGCCAGACCCTGTGGTGAATGAAGTGAAGGTGTTATTTGCAGAGTGGAAAATATGTGCTTTTCAGAGGGCTCGGCATGCTGATAAGCATACTTTTCCATTCAGTGAGGCAGGCAATTAAGGAGGAAGGTTTAATTAGAAGTTAAATACCAAAACTATTTAGAAAGGAATTCGTGCACACTGTAAAATGTTTCATTAATCAAATTTTGTTTTTGCTTTTTTTACTTTCTCTTGCCTATAAGAATGTATAGGAAGGAAAGTATTGTTTTTTTAAAATGACTTAAATTGTCACAACTTTTTAAACCTTTCTTATCACATGGTGAGCCAATTAAATAACAAAATCATTTAAGAACAGAAGAGGTAGAGGTGTAAAAGACACTAATATCCTCTGAAAGTAATGAATTTCATTATACAGCCAGACATTGTGGCGAATGAAGTGAAGGTGTCATTTGCAGAGTGGAAGATATGTGCTTTTAAGAGGGCTCGGCATGCTGATAAGCATACTTTTCCACTCAGTGAGTGTTGGAAATGGTAAACCACCTCACTCCTCGATTTACTTAGTAAAACCTCTACGGGTTCAAACCAGCCTTATGGCTGATGACCTAAACAACAAAAGAATGTTTCACTAATTTAGTTTGACTTTATTATTTACCAATATTATTCGTTCTTTCTTTGTTTTAGTTTTTCCTACATTTTGTAATACACGACCGTACATTCCAAAATTTATGTAATTTATTATTCTCCATAATCCAGCCCACTTATGTTCGATCGTAAACAAGAACAAAAAAAAATCTGGTGTAATTAACAATAAACCTTACATTAGTAGTAAAACATTAGAAATAAACAAATAACTGACCTCAATAAACATAACCTTATTTTAATCATGAGTGAATGACGCAAAATGAAAATCGAACTCAATTTGGCTTAAAAAAACGGAAAATCACACTTTCACGCTAAACTAGGCTCTGTAGAGAAAAAAGCTCTAAATAAAAGTTGTAGATCTCTTAATTTTCTATAAATTTTTTTATATACACTTTTATCGTAAAATGCATACTAAGGCCGACATGTTAAAATAATCGATTTTTCTCACGTTTTCGTGAGAAAAAAACAGAAATTCGCAAATTACCGTTAAACTAAGCGTTATACAAAAAAATGTTTGAAATAAAAGTTGTAGAATTTTAAATTTTCTACAACTTTTATTATATAAATTTTTGCTCTAAATTGCATATTAAAGCCGTAATCTTTAAAAAACTATGTTTTTACGTGAAAACAGCCTCACCCAGAATTTCAGCAAACATGGCGCCTACCCTATCTTGTAGAGAATAAAGAATTGAGTAAATGAGGCGATTTTTAAAAAAAATCGTAGGACCAGTTTTTGAGAAAATTGCAAAAAAGTGAAAAATTATACGAATAAACTACTACTTCCGGTTGACCGATTTTGATGAAAATGTTCGTGTCGGGTCCGGAAGTGGTATGTAACTTAAGTTTCAAGTTTTAAGTTCGTACGATGTTCCATTCTTGAGATATTCTGTTCACACACACACAGACCAATCGCTAAAAACATGTTTTTTGGGTTCAGGGGGTCTGAAAACGTATAGATCCGGTGAAAACTCGATTTCGAAAAATCGACATGAAAACAATACTGTCCTTCCTATATATTCATATAGGCAAGAGAAAGTAAACATTGGTGTGAAACACCCTCACAACTTTCTCTTGCCAATCCAAATAATTAACAATAAACCTTACATTAGTAATAAAACATTAGAACTAAACAAAAAAAACCTCAATAAACACAACCTAATTTTAATCATGAGTGAAAGACGCAAAATAAAAATCAACCTCAGTTTGGCTTAAAAATACGGAAAATTACTCTTTCACGCTAAACTAGGCTCTGTAGAGCAAAATACTTTAAATAAAAGTTGTAGATATTTTAATTTTCTATAAATTTTGTATTACATACAATTTTGTCGTAAAATGCATACTAAGGCTGAAATCTTAAAAAAATTGATTTTTCACGCGTTTTCGTGAGAAAAAACAAATAATCGCTAATTACCGCTCAACTAAGAATTATATAAAAAAATGTTTGAAATAAAAGTTGTAGAATTTTAAATTCTCTACAACTTTTGTTCTTACTATTTTGAGCTTAAATGCATATTTAAGCAGCAATCTTAAAAAAACACATTTTTTCACAAGAAAACAGCCTTCCCAAGAATTTCAGCAGACATGGCGCCTACCCTATATCTTGTAGAGCATAAAAAATGTCGTAAATGAGGCGATTTTTAAAAAAATCGTGGAAGCTGTTTTTGATAAAATTGCAAAAAAAATTAAAAATTACACGAATAAACTATTACTACTTCCGGTTGACCGATTTTGATAAAAATGTTCGTTTTGGGTCCGGTAGTGATATGTATCTTAAGTTTCAAGTTCGTACGATGTTCCGTTCTTGAGATATTCTGTTCACACACACACACACACTCGCGCGCGCGCACACACGCACGCACGCGCGCGCACACACGCACACACACACACACACACACACACACACACACAGACCAATCGCTAAAAACATGTTTTTCGGGTTCAGGGGGTCTGAAAACGTGTAGATCCGGTGAAAACTCGATTTCAAAAAATCGACATGAAAATAATACTTTCCTTCCTATATATTCATATAGGCAAGAGAAAGTAATAGTATGATTTGTTAACGCGCTAGATATCCTACAAACATATTATGTAGAACCAGAAATTTAAAATAATTTTAGAAATTTTTACTTTCTCTTGCCTATATGAATATATAGGAAGGAAAGTATTGTTTTCATGTCGATTTTTCGAAACCGAGTTTTCACCGGATCTATACGTTTTCAAACCCCCTGAACCCAAAAAACATGTTTTTAGCGATTGGTCTTTCTGTGTGTGTGTGTGTGTGTGTGTGTGTGTATGTGTGTGTATGTGTATACAAAATATCTCAAGAACGAAACATTGTACGAACTTGAAACTTAAGTTACATACCACTACCGGACCCGACACGAACATTTTCATCAAAATCGGTCAAACGGACGTAGTAGTTTATTCGTATAATTTTTCACTTTTTTGCGATTTTCTCAAAAACTGGTCCTACGATTTTTTTAAAAATCGCCTCATTTACTCAATTTTTTATTCTCTACAAGATAGGGTAGGCGCCATGTTTGCTGAAATTCCGCGTGAGGCTGTTTTTACGTAAAAACGTTGTTTTTTTAAGATTACGGCTTTATAATGCATTTTAGCGCATAACGTTATATAATAAAAGTTGTAGAGAATTTAAAAACCTACAACTTTTATTTCAAACACTTTTTTGTAAAACGCTTAGTTCAGCAGTAATTAGCGATTTTCTGATTTTTTTCTCACGAAAACGTGTGAAAAATCGACTTTTTTAAGATTTCGGCCTTAATATGCATTTTATGACAAAAGTGTTTATAACAGAATTGATAGAAAATTAAAAGATCTACAACTTTTATTTATAACATTTTTCTCTACAGAGCCTAGTTTAGCGTGAAAAAGTGATTTTCCGTATTTTTAAGCCAAACTGAGTTTGATTTTCATTTTGCGTCTTTCACTCATGATTAAAATAAGGTTATGTTTATTGAGGTTAGTTTTTTGTTTATTTCTAATGTTTTATTACTAATATTAGGTTTATTGTTAATTATTTATATTGGCAAGAGAAAGTTGTGTGAGTGTTTCACACCAGATTTTTTTTTTTTTTAATTCCTAATATGTGTACGTTGCAATCTGTTCAATTCAGAACAATAAGCAACCCCATGATCCAATGAGATGAGGATGATACGTATGACGTGTAAATGAGGTGTAGTCTTGTTCAGACTCAGGCCAACCATTCCTGAGAGAGTATGGTTAATTGAACCCCAACCATCAAAGTACACCGGTAACCACTGTCTAGCATTCAAATCCGTATAAAAGTAACTACCTTTACTAGGATTTGAACCAGGAACCTTTGTCTCCGAAAATCAGTTGTTCAACAGCTGACTTTGGCGACGACTTTACCTCTAGACCAACCCGGTGGGTTATTTAAGAAATAGAAAAAAATAGATCTAATTTAAGAAATTAGATGGAAATTTATTTTTATTGATGTATGCAATTGATACACACTATGTGAATTTAACAGAATACGTAATTTAATATAACATGTATTAATGATTGGTGTATTATAGGCAACCAGCAGAAGCGAGGCTTGGGCTCTGGTTGCAGAGTTCATTTAGCCATTATATGAGGTAAACATTTTTTACATTCTCTTGCCTGTATGAATATATAGGAAGGAAAGTATTGTTTTCATGTCGATTTTAACAAATACACTCTTCACCGGATCTACACGTTTTCAGACCCCCTGAACCCACACAAACATGTTTTTAGCGATTGGGAACTTGAAACTTAAGTTACCATCCACTACCGGACCTGACACGAACATTTTCATCAAAATCGGTCAACCGGAAGTAGTAGTTTATTCGTATAATTTTTCACTTTTTTTGATTTTCTCAAAAACTGGTCAAACGATTTTTTTAAAAATCGCCCGGTTTATTCAATTTTTTATTCTCTACAAGATAGGGTAGGCGCTATGTTTGCGGAAATTCTCGGTAAGGCGGTTTTCATGTAAAAAATTGTTTTTTTTTTAAGATTACGGCTTTAATATGGATTTTAGCGCAAAACCGTTTTGTAAAAGTTGTAGAGAATTTAAAATCCTACAACTTTTATTTCAAACATTTTTTTGTATAATGCTTAGTTTAGCGGTTTTTAGCGATTTTTTTTGTTTTTTCTCATGAAAAATCAATTCTTACGAATTGATTTTTTCAAGATTTCGGCCTTAGTATGCATTTTACGACAAAAGTTTGTTTAATCAAATTCATAGAAAATTAAAAGATCTACAACTTTTATTTAAATAATTTTTCTCTACAGAGCCTAGTTTAGCGTGAAAGAGCGATTTTCTGTATTTTTAACCCAAACAGGTCGATTTTCATTTTGCGTCTTTCACTCATGATTAAAGTAAGGTTATGTTTTTTGAGTTTAGTTTTTTGTTTATTACTAATGTTAGATTATATTGTTAATTATTTGCATTGGCAAGAGAAAGTTGTATGAGTGTTTCACACCAGATTTTTTTTGTACTAATAATAATAATAATCGTATGATACCAAATCAAGTAAAAGGTAAAAGATGAGAAGAAACCAAGATATAGGGGGTTGACTTCAACGAAATTTTTTTAATTTTTATTTTTTTAACGATTAAGTTTTTACTCTCTCTTGCCTACGTTCATGTTGTTGTTGTTTAGGTCAACAGCCGAAAGGCTGGTTTGAACCTGTAGAGGTTTTACTAAGTAAAACGAGGAGTGTGGTGGTTTACCATTGCCTTCCTCACTGAGTGGAAAAGTACGCTTAACAGCATGCCGGGCCCTCTGAAAAGCACATATTTTCCACTCTGCAAATGACACCTTCACTTCATTCACCACAGGGTCTGGCTGTATAGTGAAATTCATTACTTTCAGAGAAGATAACGCTGACTAGTGTCTTTTACACCTCTACCTCTTCTGTTCTTAAATGATTCAGTCATTTAATTGGCTGACCATGTGATAAGAAACAGAACTATTTATTTTAGCCCTGCAACAAACAGATTGAGTGTAAATAATTTGACACTCCACCTGTCTGTTATGGGCAGCTACGTTCATGTATAGGAAGGAAAGTATTGTTTTCATGTCGATTTTTCGAAGTAGAGTTTTCACCGGATACACATTTTTCAGACCCCCTGAACCCGAAAAACATGTTTTGAGCAATCGGTCTTGATGTGTGTTGTTTGAATGTGAACAAAATATCTCAAAAAGGGAACATCCTACAAACTTTGGACTTGGAACGTAAGTTAAATACTGACACGAACATTTTCATCATAATCGGTCAACCGGAAGTAGTAATTAGTTTATTTGTGTCATTTTTCACTTTTTTGTGATTTTTTTTTTAAAACAGCTCATAAGATTTTTTTAAAAATTACCTTATTTTCTACATTTTTTATGTTATACAAGATAGGGTAGGGGCCATGTCTGCTTAAATTCTTGGGGGAAATTCTTGGGCGGTTCTCTTGTAGAAAAAGTTGTTTTTTTTTAACATTGCACCCTTAAAATGCATTTTAGGGCAAAAGTTTATATAATTAAAGTTGCAGACAATTTTAAAATCTACAACTTTTATTACAACAATTTTTTTATAACGTGTATATTAGCGGTAATTAGTGATTTTCTGGGTACTTTTTCATGAAAATCTGTAAAAAATATTTTTTGAAGATTCCTTAGTATGATGCATTTTACGATAAAAGTGTATGTAATAAAAATTATTGGAAATTGAAAGATCTAGGCTACAACTTTTATTTATAGAATTTTTTTATACAGAGTATAGCTTAGCGTCAAAAAGTGATATTCTGTAATATTCTAATTAAGCCAAATTAAGGTTGGTTTTCATTTTGCATCATTCACTCATGTTTAAAATTAGGTAATGTTTTTTGAGGTTAGTTTTATTCGTTTATTTCTAATGTTTTCTTACTAATGTTTAGTTATATTTGTCATTATTTGCACTGGCAAGAGAAAGTCGTGTGATTGGTTCACACCAGATTTTTAATCATTAAACTGTGAATTTTATTACAAAAATATTTGATATGTTTTTAAAGCACCGATTCAGTAGTTAGAGTGACTATTGTTGCATAATATTTTGTGTTGTGTTGACAGTCCGTCACTCATTCTACGCTTACTGATCAAATCACGTATTTGTAGTCCACTGTCTGGATATGGCAGTATTTCTTATATTGTAGTTAGTACGTATATATAAGATAGTACAAGTGCGGAAAAGGAAATTTTTTTTCTTTCGTTATGTTGTAAGTATGTTCTAAAACTAGGTTAACTTGTTATTGATAGATAAATGGAATTAGAATGGTTTGTCATTGTGATTATTTGTGCTACATTTTCTGTGTACTTTTCTATTAAATCTTCTTGATATACGATATACGAGGTGTGGTTATTAAATAACGAGACTGACGTTGTAAAAAAAAATTTAATTTTAATTTTATACATATTCACTTATTATCACCTCCAATATACACTGCTCTATCCGTACAACGCTCCATGTGAATTTTCCATTGTTGGAAACAGTGCTCCAAGTCATCTTCTGTCAGCTTTTTCAGGACACGTGCCGCTTTCATTTTTACAGCTTCCACAGACTCAAGTCTTGTCCCTTTTAATGCAGATTTCACCTTAAAGAACAAGTAGATAATAATACTGCCTATAACAGACAGGTGGAGTGTCAAATTTTTTACACTCAATCTGTTCATTGCAGGGCTAAAATAAATAGTTCTGTTTCTTATCACATGGTCAGCCAATTAAATGACTGAATAATTTAAGAACAGAAGAGGTAGAGGTGTAAAAAACACTAATCAGAGTTATCTTCTCTGAAAATAATGAATTTCAGTATACAGCCAGACCCTGTGGTGAATGAAGTGAAGGTGTCATTTGCAGAGTGGAAAATATGTGATTTTTAGAGGGCCCGGCATGCTGATAAGCGTACTTTTCCACTCGGTGAGGAAGGCAATTGTAAACCACCTCATTCCTCGTTTTACTTAGTTAAACCTCTACAGGTTCAAACCAGCCTTTCGGCTGATGACCTAAACAACAACAACAACATTTTCTGTGTATTTTTCTATTAAATTTTCTTGCTATATGATATACGAGGTGTGGTTATTAAATAACGAGACTGACGTTGTAAAAAAATTTAATTTTAATTTTATACATAATCACTTATTGTCACCTTCAATATACCCTCCTTCTCTATCCCTACAACGTTCCATGTGAATTTTCCATTGTTGGAAACAGTGCTGGAAGTCATCTTCTGTCAGCTCTTTCAGGACACGTGCCGCGTTCTCTTTAACAGCTTCCACACACTCAAGTCTCGTCCCTTTTAATGCAGATTTCACCTTAAAGAACAAGTAGAAGATAATAACATGTGATAAAACGTGGTTTTGTACTTATGATCCGGAAACGAAGCGCCAATCCATGCACTGGAAGAGCCGAACTTCACCGAGAGCCAAAAAAGGCTCGAATGAGCAAGTCAAAATTACTGAATCATTTAAGAACAGAAGAGTTAGAGGTGCAAAAGACTTTAATCAGAGTTATCTCCTCTGAAAGTAATGAATTTCATTATACAGTTGGAGCCTGTGGTGAATGAAGTGAAGGTGTCATTTGCAGAGTGGAAAATATGTGCTTTTCAGAGGGCCCGGCATGCTGATAAGCGTAATTTTTTCACTCAGTGAGGAAGGCATTTATAAACCACCTCACTCCTCGTTTTACTTAGTAAAACCTCTACAGGTTCAAACCAGCCTTCCGGCTGATCACCTAAACAACAACAACTAATATTTAAATGTTTTACTAATATTAGATTATATTGTTCTATATTTGTATTGCCAAGAAAAAGTCGTGTGTGTTCCACACCAGATTTTTTTACCTGTCGATTTTTCGAAATCGAGTTTTCTCCGGATATACATGTTTCCAAGACCCCTGAACCCAATAAATATGGTTTTCTTAGCGATTGATGTTTGTGTGAACAAAATATCTTAAGAACGGAATAGCGTACGAAGTTCAAACTTTTTTTTTATTCCTTATTTGTGTACGTTGCAATCTGTTCAATTTAGAACACTAAGCAACCCCATGACCCAATGAGATGTGGATGATGTGAATGAAGTGTAAATGAGGTGTAGTCTTGTACAGACCCAGGCCGACCATTCCTAAGAGAGTATGGTTAATTAAACCCCAACCATTAAAGTACACCGGTAACCACTGTCTAGTATTCAAATCCGTATAAAAGTAACTACCTTTACTAGGATTTCAACCAGGAACCTTCGTCTCCGAAAATCAGCTGTTAAACAGCTGATTTTGGCGACGACTTTACCTCTAGACCAACCCGGGTGGTCAATTTTAAACTTAAATTTTCTTTTGGCCTTCGGACCAGCCCAGTCAGTCAGCTGGTAGAAAGTGGCTATTATTTGTTAAGTAACACCGGTTGGGCAAGCGACTTTGTATGGCGACCAGTTGACAGCCATCCATGAACAAACTCTACTGGGGGTCCCTGTTCAAACTCATGTCTAATCCACGTCAAAAAAAATACAGCAAAAAGCAGCGATCAAATTGGGTAGTTGTCAACAATGTACAGTTCCCGATAACAAATAAAAGCTTTAAAAAAAAATTCTTTTGATATTGGATGTTAACAATAAATTCGTACGCATTAGGCAGTTGAATGATCTGAAAAATAATTTTGAAAGTTCAATAATTTATTGTTTTTATAACTTTACGATGGTATTAGTTTTGTTCTATTTAAAAATGTAACCTAACTTGTTTAGAATACTTTTAAAAGTATTATCTTTGAAATTGTAAAATTTTGATGTACATGTTTAACGTGTTTCTATTAACAGTAAGTAGCGTTACTTATTTTATTTTTATGTTTATTTATGTTTCTGTATTAAATAGTGTGTGAATTTAAAAAGAAACACAATACCTCGTGTGTTTTAAATCAGTTATTTTATTATCAGAGCGTAACGCCCATCTTGTTGACAGATGAGATATGAGATGTTAAATCGTAACATGTGTATATGGTATCAGAGATGATAACAACAGGTTTTTGTATAACTGTTTTTTACATTTTCCGCTGAAATATTTTACGTAGCCTAATTAGATTGCTAACATCAGAAGTTGCCCATAACAGACAGGTGGAGTGTCAAATTATTTACACTCAATCTGTTCGTTGCAGGGCTAAAATAAATAGTTCTGTTTCTTATCGCATGGTCAGCCAATTAAATGACTGAATCATTCAAGAACAGAAGAGGTAGAGGTGTAAAAGACACTAATCAGAGTTATCTTCTCTGAAAGTAATGAATTTCATTGTACAGCCAGACCCTGTGGTGAATGAAGTGAAGTTGTCATTTACAGAGTGGAAAATATGTGCTTTTCAGAGGGCTCGGCATGCTGATAAGTGTACTTTTCCACTCAGTGAGGAAGGCAATGGTAAACCACCTCATTCCTCGTTTTACTTAGTAAAACCTCTAGAGGTTCAAACCAGCCTCTACAGGCTGTTGACCTAAACAACAACATCAGAAGGGTTAGTTACATCATTGTAAATTAATTTTTGTCATCAGTCTCTCGACTGGTTTGATGCAGTTCTCTAAGCTGTTCTATCTTGTGCAAGTCGTTTCATATTTACATACCTGTAACACCTTACATCTTTTGTAATTCGCTTTGTATATTCTAATCTTTGCCTCCCCCTACAATTTACTCTCTCAATATTACCCTCCATTATTGGTAGCCCAATACCTGGATGTCTTAAGATATGCTCCACTAGCCTATCCCTTCTTCTGGTAAGATATTTCCATATACTTCTTTTTTCATTCACTCGCCTAAGAACCTTTAAATTACTTATTTGTCCACCCACCTAATCTTAAAATTTTCCTATAACACCACATTTCAATAGCTTCTATTCTCTTCTTTTCTACGGTCCCTATCACCCACGTTTCACTCCCGTATAATGCTACACTCCAAACATAATGTTTTAAGAAGTTTTTCCTAATCTGTAAATCAATGATTATAGTCAGTAAGCTGTTTTTCATTTCAAAGACTTTTCTAGCTTGAGCAATTCTACTTCTGATATCACTCGTGCTTCTACTATCCTTTGTTATTTTACTCCCTAGATAGCAGAATTCCTCACCTTGCTGTATGTTTTCGTTGCCTACTTTTAAATTTCCCATCTCCTCTAAACCACTCTGCTGCTGCAACATACTTTCGGTTTGTTCTTATTAATTTTCATGAAGTAATCCTTTCTCAAGGTCTCATCCATTCCATTTAAGGCATCCTCTAGTACATTGTAGATTAGTGATTGCTATTCAGGTGAAGTAGGTGAAGAGCTTCTTCACCTATTAGTCGGTCGCATTGGCGCAGTTGGTAACGTGCTCGCGTCTCATCATGCGGTCTTGGATTCGAATCCCATTCAGGCACGGCGTATTTTCATACGTTACAAATAAATCATTTCATCCTTCACCGTCTGCATTAGCAGTAATTGCAGAACAGTCGGACGTTAAACCAAAAATTAAAAAAAATTCTTCAGCTATTTTCTTGATAGTATCTATTAGCTGAAGAATTTTTTTTAATTTTTGGTTTAACGTCCGACTGTTCTGCAATTACTGCTAATGCAGACGGTGAAAGATGAAATGATTTTTTTGTAACGTACGAAAATATGCCATGCCTGAATGGGATTCGAACCCAAAATCGCATGGTGAGAGGCGAGCACGTTACCAACTGCGCCAATGCGACCGGCTAATAGGTGAAGAAGCTCTTCACCGGCAGCCACTGACCGTGGGATTTTACGTTTTAAATTTTAAAACGTAAAATCCCACGATCAGTGGCTGCCGTGGGAGCTCGCTAATCCGAACCTTCCAGTAATCCGAACTATTAAAAAATGTTTGTTTTTTTGTAGCGATGAGGATTTCCTGTGGTACGATTAATACATTCTCTTGTTTATATGAATATATAGGAAGGAAAGTATTGTTTTCAGGTCGATTTTTCGAAATCTAGTTTTCACCGGATCTATACGTTTTCAGACACCCTGAACCCAAAAAAACATGTTTTAGCGATTGGTCTGTGCGTGTGTGTGTGTGTGTGTGTGTGTGTGAACAGAATATCTTAAGAACGAAACATCGTACGAACTTGAAACTTAAGTTAGATACCTACTACTAGAGGACCTGACAGGAACATTTTCATCAAAATCGGTCAACCGGAAGTAGTAGTTTATTCTTATCATTTTCACTTTTTTCCGATTTTCTCAAAAACAGCTCCTACGTTTTTTTTAAATCACTTTATTTAGTAAATTTTTTTATGCTCTACAAGATAGCCATGTCTGCTGAAATTCTCGGGGAGGTTTTTTTCTCGTAAAAAATTGTTGTTTAAGATTGCGACTTTAATATGCATTTTAGCGCAAAAATGTATATATAATAAAAGTTTTAGAGAATTTAAAATCCTACAACTTTTATTTAAACTTTTTATTTCGAACATTTTTTTGTATAGTAACGCTTAGTTTAGCGGTAATTAGCGATTTTCTGTTTTTTTCTCACGGAAACGTGTAAAAAGTTAATTTTTTTAAGATGTTAGCCTAAGTATGCATTTTACGACAAAAGTGTATATAATTCAGTTTATAGGAAATTAAAAGGTCAACAACTTTTATTTGCAGCATTTTCTCTACAGAGCTAAGTTTAGCGTGAAAGAGTGATTTTCCGTATTTTTAAGCCAAACTGAGGTTGATTTTCATTTTGCGTCTTCCACTCATGATTAAAATTACGTTGTGTTTATTGAGGTTAGTTTTTTGTTTATTTGTAATGTTTTATTTTTTTTATCATTTTTTTTTAATCCGTAATATGTGTACATTGTAATCTGTTCAATTGAGAACAATAAGCAACCCCATGACCCAATGATATGAGGATGATATGTATGACGTGTAAATGAGGTGTAGTCTTGTACAGACCCAGGCCGACCATTCCTGAGAGAGTATGGTTAATTGAACCCCAACCATCAAAGTACACCGGTAATCACTGTCTAGTATTCAAATCCAAATAAAAGTAACTAACTACCGTTACTAGGATTTGAACCAGGAACCTTCGTCTCCGAAAATCAGCTGTTAAACAGATGATTTTGGCGACGACTTTACCTCTAGACCAACCCGGTGAGTTTTATTACTAATGTTAGGTTAATTGTTAATTATTTGCATTGGCAAGAGAAAGTTGTGTGAGTGTTTCACACCACATTTTTTTTTATCATCAAAATTCTTCTTACAACTGCGTCGTTTTTGATACACCCGTTATAACAAAGTAATGGAAGAGATGTGACACAATTATTACAACATAGTGGCCCTGATCATATTGCAACGCTCTCTCTCTCTCTCCCCCCTATTACCCCGCTCACCTTTATCATTCGTAAATACTGGGCCATTAATTTAAAATATCAATACAAACAACTTTATTTAATTAATAATAATAATTACAATACAAATACTTAAGTAGTAAATTAATGGACAAGCATAGGTATGCATTACCTGTACTGAATATAGTACTGTAATAGCATTTACATCAATATGAAGGATACCTATGTTCCTATAATGACAATATCTTTTATTTAATTATTTCTAAAATTTGTTTGACATACTTATTATAAAAACACTTATAGATAATGAAATACGTTCTTACTTTCTCTTGCCCTGTATGAATATATAGGTAAAAAATGTATTGTTTTCATGTCGATTTTTCACCGGAAATACTCGTTTTCTCGCCCCCTGAACCCACCAAACACGTCCTAGCGATTGGTGTGTGTGTGTGCGCGCGCGCGCGTGTTCGTGAGTGCGTGTGAACGAGAGAGAGAGAGTGTGTGTGTGTGTGTTTGAACAAAATATATCAAAAACGTACGAAAATGAAACTTGAAACTTTAGTTAGATACTACTACCGGACCTTACGCGAACATTTTCATCAAAATCGGTCTACCGGAAATTGTAGTTTATTCTTGACATTTTTCAGTTTTTGCGTTTTTCTCAAAAACGGCTACTATGATTTTCTTTTAAATAGTCTCATTTACTACAATTTTTATTCTCTACAACAGCGGTTCCCAACCTTTTTTTCTCCCGTACTCCTTGGTGAATCTTTTAACTAAAATTGTACCCCCAAAAATGTAACATCACTGTAACTACAATACTTCACTAAGCTATTAATCACTAGTTAATTTCTAATCAATTTGCATATTTTCATTTGTTTTTTATTTATTTCCAAATATTAAATTTATTATTTAATATTTTTATTTAATATTATTTAATATTTTTAATTTATAATTTAATATTTATTATTTAATAGTAAATTTATTATTTTATAATCATAATATTTATTATAGGTATTTTTCTGTGAGTATACGTTGGTTAGTTTTTAAATACTGCAAAATATAACTTACACTTGTACGTTTTATTATGTGTTCAAATTAAGATATAAATTTAAACCAAGGACAATAAAAGTTAACACTAGCAATTAAAATAGATATTTTATTGAAAACTGAACATTTCTTGTATGGTCTTAATTTTACATCAAAATACTAATGACAGAGTTATAATAATTATAGTATTTCTAATCTAAGACAAGACAGATTAGTTTTAAACTTTGAAAAAAACTCACATCGAATACAAAATCCGTTTAAAATTTGTAAATACAAAATCTAACATGAAAATTGTGATGTATTGAAACTAAATTATTAGTCCAGGAAACGTCTTCAGAACTCCTTTTTAGTGTGACCCTTGAGGCTGTTTTGTTGCACTTGATTGTTTAAAATCAGGTTCAAATGTTGACAAATAAAGACTTAGATCTGGGCTTGCATTAAGCTTGTCCGTACAATAATCCCACCAAGTTACTCAGAAAAACAACGTCCGCCGTTGCACTTTATTTTCGGCGTACCCCGGGTCGGGAACCGCTGCTCCACAAGATAGACTATACTATTTTTCAAGGGTGATGAGCTCTTAAGAGTATGCATTGCCCCCCACCCACTTTATAGCTAGCCGATGACTTGCCAGCAACATTGCAATACTTGCTCTTGTAGCTCTGTTAAATATTTCGTCGGCCATTTTTTTGGTCTTTCAATAACCTAAAAATCTGGTGTGAAACACTCACACAACTTTCTCATGCCAATGCAAATAATTTACAATATAATTTAACATTAGTAATAAAATATTAGAAATAAACAAAAAACTAACCTCAATAAACATAACCTTATTTTAATCATGAGTGAAACACTCAAAATGAAAATCAATCTCAGTCTGGCTTAAAAATACGGAAAATCACTATTTCACGCTAAACTAGGCTCTGTAGAGAAAAATAAGTTAAATAAAAGTTGTAGATCTTTAAATTTCCTATAAATTTGGTTATATACATTTTTGTCGTAAAATGCATACTAAGGCCAAAATCTTAAAAAAATCGATTTTTCACACGTTTTCGTGAGAAAAAATCAGAAAATCGCTAATTACTGCTAAACGAAGCGTCATACAAAAAAATGTTTGAAACAGAAGTTGTAGGTTTTTAAATTCTCTACAACTTTTATTATATAAGTTTTTGCGCTAAAATTTATATTAAAGCCGTAATCTTAAAAAAACAACGTTTTTACGTGAAAACAACCTCACCGAGAATTTCAGCAAACATGGCGCCTACCCTATCTTGTAGAGAATAAAAAATTGAGTAAAATAGGCGATTTTTAAAAAAATCGTAGGACCAGTTTTTGAGAAAATCGCAAAAACTGAAAAATTATACGAATAAACTACTACTTCCGGTTGACCGATTTTGATGAAAATGTTCGTGTCGCGTCCGGTAGTGGTATGTAACTTAAGTTTCAAGTTTCAAGTTCGTACGATGTTCCGTTCTTGAGATATTCTGTTCACACACACACACAGACACACACACAGACCAATCGCTAGAAACATGTTTTTTGGGTTCAGGGGGTCTGAAAACGTATAGATCCGGTGAAAACTCGATTTCGAAAAATCGACATGAAAACAATACTTTCCTTCCTATATATTCATATAGGCAAGAGAAAGTAAAAACATACAATCAGCTTTTTTTTTCTTTTTAACTTATTTATTTACAATCAGCCTTACAATGTGGCTTTAAGCAAATCATTATACAAGAACTAAACTTACGTGAGTGAAGTAGACAGCCTTTGCTCTCACTTCAACTAAATAAAATTAGAAAATAAAGTTAATAAAAACTAAGAAATTTTGTAAAGTTACAAAATTAACAAAAACAATGTAAAAGAAGTAAACAAAAAAAAGTGAAGTAAACAATGCAAAAGAAGTTAACAATAAAAAAGTAAAATAAATAAAATTTTGAAATTTCACTTTAGATTAAAAAGTAGTGATGAGGATGAGTGGTGAATTTAACTACGTGTATGTATTAAAATCGTTGGTCTAAGTCGAGGATGTGATGTCTTTTGAGGCGCTTCGTTTCCTCACTGTTGTCCAGTAAATTTAATGCCAGGTGGTTCTGGTGATTGTTTAATCTTAGCTGGTATCGGAGGCTCAGCTCTCTTATCTCTTCTGTTACGGTACGGATACGAAGATGGTCATGTATTTCCGAGTTTCTTATAAACCACCCAGCGTTACTCGTCGATCTTAATACTTTATTTTGGAAGCGTTGTATCATTTCTAAATTGGGTCTGCTGGATGTACCCCTAAGCTGAGCGCCATACTTCCAAACAGGCTTGAAAATTGTATTGTAGATCAAGACCTTATTTTCAACAGATAATTGTGATCTTCTTCCTAACAACCAGTTAAACCTCATGTATTTTAAATTAAGCTGGTTCCGTTTAATACAATCAGCTGATTTTATTATAAAGTATTGCATTTTAACGCGCTCTATAATCGATGTGTTCAGTACGAGATCCAAGACGAGAGTGAACTATTGCGGCTCTTATACGCATGCGCGCGTAATGTTTGTCAGGTACAATCTGACAACGCTGGCAAACGTTCTGGTTGGTCTAAAACGTGTGGAACAGCAGAGTTCATCAACCGTGAAAAGCATATTAGGCGCCATGTCTGCTAAAATTCTTAGGGATGCTTTTCTCTCGTAGAAAAACTGTTTTTTTAAGATGTTTTAAAAGCCTTACATGCATTTAGGGCAAAAGTGTATCTAAGAAAAGTTGTAGACAGTTTAAAAATTTACAACTTTTATTTCGAATATTTTGTTTTATAACGTTTATTTTAGCGGTGATAGTGATGTTCTTTTTTTCTTTTTTTTTATTAAAATCTGTAAACAAATCGATTTTTTAAGATTTTGGCCTTAGTATGCATTTTACGGCAAAAGTGTATATAATCAAATTTATAGGAAATCAAAAGATGTTAACTTTTATTTGAAGCATTTTTTTCTTTACAGAGCCTAGTTTAGCATCAAAAAGGGATTTTCCGTATTAAGCCAAACAAAGGTCGATTTTCGTTTTGCTTCTTTTATTCATGATTAAAATTAGGTTATATTTTTTGAGATTAGTTATTTTCTTTATTTCTAATGTTT
Source organism: Catonia carolina (assembly GCA_035578175.1). Lineage (NCBI taxonomy): Eukaryota > Metazoa > Arthropoda > Insecta > Hemiptera > Achilidae > Catonia > Catonia carolina. The sequence continues at coordinate 10,768,669 of JAQMRL010000010.1, forward strand.
TATTACTAAGGTTATATTGTTCATTATTTGCATTGGCAAGAGAAAGTCGTGTGAGGGTTTTCACACTAGATTTTTTTTAAGTTCTACAGAGGTTGATTTTCATTTTGCGCCGTTTACTGATGATTAAAATTAGTTTGTTTTTTTATGACGTTGTTTACTCATGATTAAACATGGGTTATATTCATTATCAATATTGGCAAGAAGAAGTCGTGTAAAATTTCACGCCAGATTTTTACTTAATAATTACGAATGAAAAGCGATCAGGTGTTGCGGTGTGTATTTTTTTTTTAATTGAGTGATGATGCCTACATAAGCCTTGGGCTTGTGCGTAGATAATGATATGTGGTGATTTACAGATGAAAAAAATGACAGACCTTACCGGGAATCGAACCCGGGACCCCGGCATAGTAGCCAGTTGCGCTGGTATTTTTAAATGTATTTAGTAAATTGTGAAAAATGTAATTGGTATAATTTTTGTGTGAGAATAATTAATCCGATTTAAATTGATTGCGTATGTGTGTGAAAATATTGCAAGCTATAACGAAAATTTGATGAATTGTATAAAATTTTTGCCGGTAATCTTTTCCGCTGTTTATTCAGCATTCTATATTTCTTGAAAGTCGGTTAAAGTTAAATTCCTTTTCACATGTTTACATAACAAATTGTTACAGTTCCCATATTCACGATTTTTTTGTATGTTTATATCAAGCATTAATTCTGTCTGTCGTAAAAATTGTTTTGTTTTGTACGTGGATGATTATTTATGCTTGTTGAAATTTATATACGTAGGCTATATATAAAATTCGATGTATGTGTGAATGTCCCCCTTTATCTCCTAAATTACTAAACCGATTTTCATGCAGTTTTTACTTTCTCTTGCCTATATGAATATATAGGAAGGAAAGTATTGTTTTCATGTCGATTTTTCGAAATCGAGTTTTCACCGGATCTATACGTTTTCAGACCCCCTGAACCCAAAAAACATGTTTTTAACGATTGGTCTGTGTGTGTGTGTGTGTGTGTGTGTGTGTGCGTGTGTGTGTGTGTGTGTGTACAAAATATCTCAAGAACGGAACATCGTACGAACTTGAAACTTAAGTTACATACCACTACCGGACCCGACACGAACATTTTCATCAAAATCGGTCAACCGGAAGTAGTAGTTTATTCGTATAATTTTTCACTTTTTTGCGATTTTCTCAAAAACTGGTCCTACGATTTTTTTTAAAAATCGCCTTATTTACTCAATTTTTTATTCTCTACAAGATAGGGTAGGCGCCATGTTTGCTGAAATTCTTGGTGAGGGTGTTTTTACGTTAAAAAAGTGTTTTTTTAAGATTACGGCTTTAATATTAATTTTAGAGCAAAAATGTAGGATAATAAAAGTTGTAGAGACTTTGAAAACCTACAACTTTTATTTCAAGCATTTTTTTGTATAACGCTTAGTTTAGCGGTAATTAGCGATTTTCTGTTTTTTCTCACGAAAACGTATGAAAAATCGATTTTTTTAAGATTTCGGCCTTAGTATGCACTTTACGACAAAAGTGTATATAATAAAATTTATAGAAAATTAAGAGATCTACAACTTTTATTTAAAGCATTTTTCTCTACAGAGCCTAGTTTAGCGTGAAAGTTTGATTTTCCGTTTTTTTTAAGCCAAATTGAGTTCGGTTTTCATTTTGCGTCATTCACTCATAATTAAAATAAGGTTATGTTTTTGAGGTTAGTTTTTGTTTATTTCTAATATTTTATTAATAATGTTAGGTTTATTATTAATTATTTGCATTGGCAAGAGAAAGTTGTGTGTGTTTCACACCAGATTTTTTTATGTTGTAACTATGATGTTGGTGCAGGTTTGTAGGCTATTGAAACCCTTAAAAAGTTAGCCCTAAAGCGTTGAAAATAATGTTTATATCCTACATTAAGGCTTTTATGAGGTTAGATAAAAAAATGCTTGTAGCGAAATCTACCGAATATTTTGTGAACTATGTAGAAAAACATTGAGCCGTGTTCGAGGTTGGCGCAGTTGGTAACGTGCTCGCCTCTCATCATGCGGTCTTGGGTTCGAATCCCATTCAGGCATGGCATTTTTTCATACGTTACAAAATATCATTTCACCCTTCACCGTCTGCATTAGCAGTAATTGCAGAACAGTCGGACGTTAAACCAAAAAAAAAAAAAAAAAAAAAAAAAAAAGTGTTCGAGGTTATGTTTTTGTTGATGTACGTGTATTATACTTTGTCGTGATTTATTCGTAGTTTCAAAATGATATAATCAATAACAGTAGGCTATTGAAACCCTATTAATAAAAAAATTTAGGCTATTGAAACACTTAAAAATTAAGCCGTAAAGGGTTGAAAATCATGTTTATGTCCTATATTAAGGCTTTCATGAGGTTAGATAAAAAAATCTGCTGCTTTTAAACCAGCTGATGTGATTCAAATAAAGTCATATGATTTAGCAAATAGCGACGTGGTGCTAAGAATCAGCTGGTGACAACATCTCATTATAATTTCATTGTATTGTATTATGTATAGATACAACCTTATTTGTATAGACACGATTTTGTATTGTTGAGTATTTTATAAAAGAAAAGTTCCGTGTTTCTTTAATATTTCTTTTAATTGGTGAAAATTAAAAAAGTTGTATATTTATATTCCAAATAAAAGTACAAAGAAAATCAAAATAGTTTATCCATTAGCATTTATTTTATTAAAATAAATTAATTTAACAGTTTGTCATTATGTTTTTTTACTTTCTCTTGCCTATATGAATATATAGGAAGGAAAGTATTGTTTTCATGTCGATTTTTCGAAATCGAGTTTTCACCGGATCTATAAGTTTTCAGACCCCCTGAACCCAAAAAACATGTTTTTAGCGATTGGTCTGTGTGTGTGTGTGTGTGTGTGTGTGTGTGTGTGTGTGTGTCTGTGTGTGAACAGAATATCTCAAGAACGGAACATCGTACGGACTTGAAACTTGAAACTTAAGTTACATACCACTACCGGACCCGACAAGAACATTTTCATCAAAATCGGTCAACCGGAAGTAGTAGTTTATACGTGTAATTTTTCACTTTTTTGCGATTTTCTCAAAAACTGGTCCTACGATTTTTTTTAAAATCGCCTGGTTTACTACATTTTTTATGCTCTACAAGATAGGGTAGGCGCCATGTTTGCTGAAATTCTGCGTGAGGCTGTTTTTACGTAAAAACATTTTCTTTTTAAGATTGCGGCTTTAATATGCATTTTAGCGCAAAACGTTATATAACAAAAGTTGTAGAGAATTTAAAATTCTACAACTTTTATTTCAAACATTTTTTTGTATAACGCTTAGTTTAGCGGTAATAAGCAATTTTCTGTTTTTTTCTCACGAAAACGTGAGAAAAATTGATTTTTTAAACATTTCGGCCTTAGTATGCATTTTACGACAAAAGTGTATATAATTAAATTTATAGAAAATTAAAAGATCTACAACTTTTATTTAGATCATTTTTCTCTACAGAGCCTAGTTTAGAGAGAAAGAGTGATTTTCCGTATTTCTAAGCCAAAATGAGGTTGATTTTCATTTTGCGTCTTTCACTCATGATTAAAATTAGGTTATGTTTTTTGAGGTTAGTTTTTTGTTTATTTCTTATGTTTTATTACTAATGTTAGGTTTATTGTTAATTATTTTCACTGGCAAGAGAAAGTCGTGTGAGTGTTTCACTCCAGATTTTTTAATATTGCCGATTTAATATTTGCCGGTGGCGTAACAACGCACGCTGGGTACCTCTAGTATTTTTATATTTTTTTAAATTTTTATTTCTAATGTGTGTACGTTACAATCTGTTCAATTCAGAACAATAAGCAACCCGATGACCCAATGAGATGAGGATGATGTGTATGACATCCTGCCCACAACAGACAGGTGGAGTGTCAAATTATTTACACTCAATCTGTTCGTTGCAGGGCTAAAATAAATAGTTCTGTTTTTTATCACATGGTCAGTCAATTAAATGACTGATTCATTTAAGAACAGAAGAGGTAGAGGTGTAAAAGACACTAATCAGAGTTATCTTCTCTGAAAGTAATGAATTTCATTGTACAGCCAGACCCTGTGGTGAATGAAGTGAAAATGTCACTTACAGAGTGGAAAATATATGCTTTTCAGAGGGCCCGGCATGCTGATAAGCGTACTTTTCCACTCAGTGAGGAAGGCAATGGTAAACCACTTCACTCCTCGTTTTACTTAGTAAAACCTCTAGAGGTTCAAACCAGCCTTTCGGCTGTTGACCTAAACAACAACAACAACAAGCAACCCCATGACCCAATGAGATGAGGATGATGTGTATGACGTGTAAATGAGGTGTAGTCTTGTACAGACCCAGGACGACCATTCCTGAGAGAGTATGGTTAATTAAACCCCAACCATCAACGTACACCGGCAACCACTGTCTAGTATTCAAATCCTAGTAAAAGTAACTACCTTTACTAGGATTTGAACCAGGAACCTTCGTCTCCGAAGATCAGCTGTTAAACAGCTGACTAGGGGCGACGATGTTACCCCTAGACCAACCCGGTGGGTTAAATTTTTTTAATATTTAGGCACGAAAATTTATTCTTAAAAAGTGACTCACGGCAGGACGTCGTTTTTATCGAAAAGGAGCAGAACGTACTTATGGGTAACGCATGTAACAAAACTGCTGTCGTTTTGTTTCGTACGTGGATTAACATGTGGCATTGTCTAACAGCCAATGGATGATGCATTTTATAATACCTGACTAAAATATTTTACTACTATCTTGTTTTGAGTTGTTTAGGTCATCAGCCGAAAGGCTGGTTTGAATCTCTAAAGGTTTTACTAAGTAAAACGAAGAGTGAGGTGGTTTACTCTTTCTTTGGCTTCCTCACTGGATGGAAAAGTATACTTATCAACATGCCAGGCCCTCTGAAAACCATCTACTTTCCACCCTGCAAATGACAACTTCACTTCATTCATCACAGGCTGTATAATGAAATTCATTACTCTCAGGGAAGACAACTCTGACTATAGTAGCCTGCGTAAAATGAAAGATGAAGCTTTTAATTAGAACCGCGTGTCTCACCAAGTAAAAAACATAAAAATTAAAAAAAAATACAATTTTTTTTTATTCCTTGTGTACGTTGCAATCTGTTCAATTTGAATACTAAGCAACCCAATGACCCAATGAGATGAGGATGATATGTATAAAGTGTGTAAATGAGGTGTAGTCTTGTACAGACCCAGGCCGACCATTCCTGAGAGAGTATGGTTATTGAACCCCAACCATCAAAGTACACCGGCAATCACTGTCTAGTATTCAAATCCGTATAAAGGTACTACCTTTACTAGGATTTGAACCAGGAACCTTCGTCTCCGAAAATCAGCTGTTAAACAGCTGATTTTGGCGACGACTTTCCCTCTAGACCAACCCGGTGGAAAATATAATTAAAAGTAAAATTTCATTCTTTTATTAATTACAAGGAAGTCTTCGTTCTAACTTGTTACATCCATCGGGAAATAACAATTTTTTTTTGAAAACGCTCTAATTCTTCTATTGTTTGCACTAAAAGGCTGAATTCAGCTGACAATAATTTTAGAAAACATGCAAGACACTCCTCTAAAACGCTGTATGTTTTCTCTTGAAATTAATCGTGCTGCATGTTCTGAAACATGGACTAAGTGAAAAATGCGCTAAAAAGCGGCTACATATTTGTTTCCAAATCGCTAGAAAAAGCTTAATACACTCCCGTGTATCGTAATTTTTACTTTCGCTTGTCTATATGAATATATAGGAAGGAAAGTATTGTTTTCATGTCGATTTTTAGAAATCGAGTTTTCACCGGATCTACACGTTTTCAGACCCCCTGAACCCGAAAAACATGTTCTTAGCGATTGGTATGTGTGTGTGAACTGAATATCTCAAGAACGGAACATCGTACGAACTTGAAACTTAAAACTTAAGTTAGACACCACCACTACCGGACGCGACACGAACTTTTCCATCAAAATCGGTCAACCGGGTTTTTTATAGTAATGCGATATATTGAAGGTGACAAAGATATGACTTAAACTTAAGTAAATTCATTGAATTTTATTGTCTACGTATGTGCACAAACAAATGCAGACACATTTGTAGATGCCTTCTAAAAAAGCGAGGTCAGTCGGTGATTTTTTTTTTTTTCAACAAATGTATCATTAACAACATCATCCAAGTAATATTAGACAGAACAAAAGTTTCGGTCCATTGCGTTCGTACAGTTAAAGTAACGCGATGAATACAGTACAGTACAGTACAGATAGTGAATTACAGAACAGACAATACAAAGAGAGAAAAGAATACCCTAGTGACCTCAACCGGAAATATAAAAAAACCGCAGTCACATCACATCACAGCACCCACAATCAAAATAATATAGTACACTTACCTAATTACTCTACATTTAATTCTATTATAAAAAAAATACAACTAACTTATCCTGTTATTTTACATTCATATCAGCAAATAATGCCCACACCAGCAGGTGGAGTGATAAATTATTTACTCTCGATCTGCTAGTTTCATGGCTACAAAAAATAGTTGTGATTCGCCGTGTGGTGAATGTTGTGAAAGTATCATTTGTAGGGTGGAAAAGTAGATGCTTTTGAGAGGGCCTGCCATGTTGATAAGCAATTTTCTGTTTTTTTCTCACGAAAACGTGAGAAAAATTGATTTTTTAAACATTTCGGCCTTAGTATGCATTTTACGACAAAAGTGTATATAATTAAATTTATAGAAAATTAAAAGATCTACAATTTTAATTAGATCATTTTTCTCTACAGAGCCTAGTTTAGAGAGAAAGAGTGATTTTCCGTATTTCTAAGCCAAAATGAGGTTGATTTTCATTTTGCGTCTTTCACTCATGATTAAAATTAGGTTATGTTTTTTGAGGTTAGTTTTTTGTTTATTTCTTATGTTTTATTACTAATGTTAGGTTTATTGTTAATTATTTGCATTGGCAAGAGAAAGTTGTGTGAGTGTTTCACACCAGATTTTTAATGCTAGTATACCTGTTACGCCTATAATGTACTGCGATACGCCAATAATCAACAGATTGTATATAAAACTTTTTTTATGTATAAACTTTAAATGCGTAAAATAATTTTATTACTCCATTAATACATTAATTAATTACCCGTTAAATAGTTACCTGATATTAATATAGTAACTACTGTAGGCCTAAAGATAAAATCTCCATCTCGCGGTACTACGCGTTCCTTATCTAACTCGCCACATCGACTTTGCTGTTGGAAAATATGAACTTAAAAATCTGGTGTGAAACACACAACCTTCTCTTGCCAATGACAATAAATAACAATAAACCTAACATTAGTAATAAACCATTATAAACAAACAAAAAACTAACCCCAATAAGCATAACCTAATTTTATTCATATATGAAAGACGCAAAATTAAAATCAACCTCAGTTTGGCTTAAAAATACGGAAAATCGCTCTTTCACGCTAAACTAGGCACTGTACAAAAAAATGCTCTAAATAAAAGTTGTAGATCTTTTCATTTCCTATAAATTTTATTATATACTTTTTTGTCGTACAATGCATACTAAGGCCGAAATCTTAAAAAAATAGATTTTTCACACGTTTTCGTGAGAAAAAAAAAGAAAATCGCTAATTACCGCTAAACTAAGCGTTAATGCAAAAATATGTTTGAAATAAAAGTTTTAGAATTTTAAATTTTCTACAACTTTTATTATATACATTTTTGCGGTAAAATGCATAATAAAGCCGCTATCATAAAGAAACAATTTTTTTTACGTGAAAGCAGCCTCACCAAGAATTTCAGTAAGCATGGCGCCTACTCTATCTTATAGAGCATAAAAAATTAAGTAAATGAGGCGATTTTCAAAAAAAATCGTGGGACCAGTTTTTGAGAAAATCGCTAGTGAAAAATTACACGAATAAACTACTACTTCCAGTTGACCGATTTTGATAAATATGTTCGTGTCGAGTCCGGTAGTGGTATGTAACTTAGGTTTCAATTTTCAAGTTAGTACAATGTTCCGTTCTTGAGATATTTTGTACACACACACACACACACACACAAACGCGCGCGCGCACACACACGCACACACACCCACACACACAGACCAATCGCTAAAAACATGTTTTTTGGGTTAGGGAGTCTGAAAACGTGTAGATCCGGTGAAAACTCGATTTCTTAAAATCGACATGAAAACAATACTTTCCTTCCTATATATTTATATAGGCAAGAGAAAGTAAAAAAGTTGTCTCACCAAGTTGGTCTTGAGGTAAAGCCGTCGGCGCGAGTCAGCTGTTTAACTGCTGATGTTTAGAGATGAAGGTTCCTGGTTCAAATCCTAGTAAAGGTAGTAATTTTTATACGGATTTGAATACTAGACAGTGGTTACCGGTGTACTTTGATGGCTGGGGTTCAATTAACCATACTCTCTCAGTCTGTACAAGACTACACCTCATTTACACGTCATACACATCATCCTCATCTCATGGGGTGGGTGGGTGATGGGGTTGCTTATTGTTCTCAATTGAACAGATTGCAACGTACACACATTAAGAATAATAAAAAAGTTTTCCAAAGGACTTCACTAACATTTCGTTCGATTTGTCAACTCGATTTCGAAAAATGATTGTGTAAACAATACTTTCCTTCCCTACATTTTTTATATAGGGCATGAGAAAATAAAAATGGTTTGATTTTTGAAAAGTCTACATTTTTTTGGAATCACGCCAAAAAATACAGCGATCAAATTGGGTGGTTGTAAATTATTAAGCACAGTTCCTGATAACAAATAAAAGCTAAAAAATAAAATAAAAAAAAATTTCAAAAATTATAACCCGTAAGGGCCTTAATGAAGATTTTCATAAATATGTATGTGTGTGTGCGTGTGTATGTGTGTGTGTACAATGTTACTACGTATTACTGTTGAAGTATAGGTATCAGACGAACTAATGTCCCATAGCCGAGCGAGTGAGAGGGAGATATGTGGCATAACTACGCATGCGCCCAAAGGTCTTTACCGTTATAATCCAAATATGAACACATACTACAGTTCAGCCGTTCTTAGTTTGCTCCTACTGTCAACAAACAAAAGCCACCTACTACAGGGTGCACGCTAGAGTCTGCGACTTTACGGATGTCGTATTCCTATTAAGTTAACTATTTTTTAAATTAATAAGTACTTAAAACATCAGTCATGATATGATGTAGGCCTAAGAATTTCATTTAGAAAAATACTTTTAAAAGTATTTTGTATTTAAATACTTTTAAAAGTATTTTGTATTTAAATACTTTTAAAAGTATTTTGTTTATGCTTTTTAATCAGCGTGTACTTATTTTGATATAATGCGCATGCTCACTGACGTCATTTTTTGTTTACATTAGGAGCAAACTAAGAGAGGCTGGACTGTTGGTATCAGACGAATTAATGTCCCATAGCCGAGCGAGTGAGAGGGAGATATGTGGCATAACTACGCATGCGCCCAAAGGTCTTTACCGTTATAATCCAGATCTCAAAACATACTGCAGTCGTTATCTTGCTTGTTAGTTTACTGCATGCATAAACGCTTGCTCACAACAACGAGTAAAATTAAAGACAATGTTATCGGAACGGCGCGTATGGGTTGTGCGAGTGAGAGCGTTATTCATTCTCTCACTCCCACGGCTAGGGGACATTAGTTCATCTGAATACTGAACATGAAGGGATTTGATGATGGTGATTGGTATACGCGGGAGAAATGATCAAAACGTCGTTTTGTGTGTGAGTATTGTAGTGGAAAAACGAAGCCTCCACCAATTTTGTAATTAATTTTTTAAATTTGTCATCCGTTTGTTGCCGTGTCATCCTTTTCACCTTACAAAATTGGTGGAGGCTTCGTTTTTCCACTACAAAATTGATGGAGGCGCCGGGTAAGAGGGGAAGCGGTGGACGAGCGAATTAACGGAAGTGTGAATCAGGCATCATCGAATTCCATAAGTTAACTTGACTGAAAATGCGATAAAAGAAAAAATAAAAGCCTAAAAACGTTTTATGAAATATAATTAAAGATTAGAAACTGAATAAAATATCTTGAATGAATAAAAAGAATTATTTTATTTTGAAAGTTTAAAAACATTCAGAAATGTAACGGATATTAATATTTTACCAAAAAAAATGAAAAAAACTCGTTTTTCTGGTAAAATATTACAGTATGTGTGCACTATTGTTGAAGACAGTATAGCTTGAGTCCGAGCTCCGTGTAATTGGAAGGAATGCAGTGTGTTGTTATAGTAGTGGAAGAATGAATGAGTTAGTAGTATTTCACAGCTGATACATTGGTAGTGGTACCGTGTACTAGCTAGACTAAAAAAATATTCTTATCATCCGGCGCATTAATTTAACAAATACCTACCGGGTTATTAACTTGGTCGGACTCATAATATTTAACTTACCATTTTATATCAAAATATTTAAATAAATGAATGTAATAAATATAAACAAATATGTTAAATACGGAAAGTTTGAAAACGAATGTTTTGTATCAGAGTAATAGAAGAATCGTTCTGCCAGCATGCGTCACTCATTCATTATACCACACCCGTACCCACAGAGTATAGAAGTAATAGAGCGGCCTAGTGGATGAGCGAAGTGTGTCTACTTACCCCCACTCTTTGGTTACCCATATCGCCTGCCACTTCAATCATTTCCCTTCCACGAAGCGGTAACTAACCTATAATCTGTGCGTTTCTTTTAATTTTTTCAGTTATTGTTTAATATTATATTGTGCGTTTTGTTTATTCACTTTAGTTATTGTGTGTGGATTATTGTGCGTAGATTATTGTGTGTGAATTATTGTGCGTGGATTTTTGTGTGTGGACACATATCCAGCTGTAAAATTGGTATGTGTGTGGCGTACGGATGCAATAACCGAAAAAAGAAAACAGAAGCTGTAGAGGGAATGAAAATTTCTTTCCACCGTTTTCCTAACAATCCAGAACTCAACGAAAAATGGATTTAAGCAATCAGGAGAGACAACTGGAAACCATCTAATCACAGTCGTATTTGTCGTGACCATTTCAAAGAAGATGATAATGATAACTCTTCTCCTTTTCGAAGATATTTACAAAAAATGCAGTTCCAGCGATATTTGCAGCATTTCCATAACATTTACAGCCGTCAACATCAACTTCAAATGTAAGGAGAGTTTTAAAGCGTGCTCTCTCACCAATTTCGCCCTCAATATCGGAAAAAGTACAAAAAACTTATTTCGAAATAACTACCGAAAAACTTAAGAAAACCCAACGGAAACTAACTGAAACAAGAAAACGATTAAGAAATATGCCATTAAAACAAAAGAGACTAAAGTTAAAAGTGGCTAATTTAAAAGATATCATAAGAGAATTATAAACAAAAATCTTATTCAGTCGGAGCACGGTGATCTATTGAGCAATATTTTAAAAACATTTTTCTGTCTTATACAGAGAGAATCACAAAAGCACACCAATCTCAAACTGAAAAAACTGTACGATGACCGCCTTCGTAATTTCACCACGACTTTGCATTTTTTGTCTCCTAAAGCGTACAACTTTGTTCGACACACTTTTCAGGCCTTCCTCATGTCCGAACGCAATAATACATTAATGTAATGTGGCTAAGTGGTATTCTTAAATTAATGCCGAACCAGGGTTTAGCTCAGAAGTTTTCCGAGTACTAAAAGAAAAGTTTCAAAATGAACATGGTTTGGTGTGCAGTTTAATGTTCGACGCAATGGCCATTCGGCAGCATGTAGATTGGGATGGAAAAAATTGTATGCCTACATGGATCTAGGACACGGAAATACTGACGACGGAGCTCCAATAGCCAATGAAGTGTTTGTCATTCATCTCGTATGTGTCAATAAGTTATGGAAAATACCTCTGGAGTACTTTTTTTTTTTAAAGGAATCACCGCTGAACAAATTTATTCTCTGAACTTTCAATGCTTGCACCTTCTATCTGACGTAAACATCAATACCTCAATCACTTGCGATGGCACATTATCTAACTTTTCGACTTTCGTAAGATTTGGTTGTAATTAAAAAGACTCAAAACAAAACTTTAGAAAAAAGATTTACCTAAAACAAAAAATAAAGTAACCTAAAACAAAAAATAAAGTGAACCAGAACAAACATTGAAAATCTATTAATTACCACTGAATTATTAATTTTTTCATTTATTTTCTTAATGTATTAATTATAATAATAGTCGACAGCCAATTTTGGTTTTTGATTTTTACTTATTACAGTAACGAATCAATCAATATACATTCATACTTTTTGTTGTTTAGGTCATCAGCCGAAAGGCTGGTTTGAACCTGTAGAGGTTTTACTAAGTAAAACGAGGAGTGAGGTGGTTTACAATTGCCTTCCTCACCGAGTGGAAAAGTACGCTTAACAGCATGCCGGGCCCTCTGAAAAGCACATATTTTCCACTCTGCAAATGACACCTTCACTTCATTCACCACAGGGTCTGGCTGTATAGTGAAATTCATTACTTTCAGAGAAGATAACTCTGACTAGTGTCTTTTACACCTCTACCTCTTCTGTTCTTAAACGATTCAGTCATTTAATTGGCTGACCATGTGATAAGAAACAGAACTATTTATTTTAGCCCTGCAACAAACAGATTGAGTGTAAATAATTTGACACTCCACCTGTCTGTTATGGGCAGTTAGTACTTTTTAATAAACATAAATACCAGTGATTTTATATTTTGTATAATTTTGTTCATCTGGCTTTCTATATTATTTAACTTATTCTCTCAGTTACACTGAAAACTAACAGAAGCAAAACCAAAGAAATACGAGATAAGGCAGAACAACTAAACGAAACAGAAGCAGCAGTGTGATGGCAGGTGGCTGGGCTGGGCGAGGTAGGTAACCAAGGAGTTGGGGGGGGTCAGCGCACACAACCGCCAGTCTGTCGCTTATGGAAAGGCTTCTCTAGTTATTCTATACTCAGTGCCCGTACCCCCTTCACCCCCCAACTACACCTAGCTTGGAAACGCCCAATACATACTATAGAGATTACCGAGAGACGTACGCGGAGAAATTTATCGAAACGTTGTGTGTGTGTGTGGCTGGCCCGTTGGCGTAGTGGTGGTTAGCGCAATTGGCTTCTACGCCGGAGTCCCAGGTTTGATTCCCGGTCAGGTCTGGCATTTTTTCGTCACTCATTTTATATATATCAACATTCTTCACCGTCTACATTAGCAAAAATTGCAAACCAGTCAGATGTACTACAATAAAACAAAAAGAAAGTTGTATGTGTGTGTACTATTTTCACTTTCTCTTGCCTATATGAATATATAGGAAGGAAAGTATTGTTTTCATATCGATTTTTCGATATCGAGTTTTCACCGGATTTATACGTTTTCAGACCCCCTGAACCCAAAAAACATGTTTTTAGCGATTGTTCTGTGTGTGTGTGTGTGTGTGTGTGTGTGTGTGTGTGTATATATATACAAAATGTCTCAAGAACGGAACATTGTACGAACTTGAAACTTAAGTTACATACCACTACCGGACGCGACACGAGCATTTTTATCAAAATCGGTCAACCGGAAGTAATAGTTTATTCGTGTAATTTTTCACGTTTTTGCGATTTTCTCAAAAACTGGTCTAAGATTTTTGTAAAAATCGCCTGGTTTACTCATTTTTTTTATGTTCTACAAGATAGGGTTGGCGCCATGTTTGCTGAAATTCTCGGTGAGGCTGTTTTCACGTAAAGAAATAGTTTTTTTAAGATTACGGCTTCTTTATAAATTTTAGCGCAAAAACTTACATAATAAAAGATGTAGAGAATTTAAAAACCTACAACTCTTATTTCAAACATTTTTTTGTATAACGCTTAGTTTAGCAGTAATTAGCGATTTTCTGTTTTTTTCTCACGAAAACGTGTGAAAAATCTATTTTTTTAAGATTTCGGCTTTAGTATGCATTTTACGACAAAAGGGTATATAATTAATTTTATAGGGAATAAAAAGATCTACAACTTTTATAAAAATCATTTTTCTCTACAGTGCCTAGTTTAGTGTGAAAGAGTGATTTTCCGTATTTTTAAGCCGAACTTAGTTCAATTTTTATTTTGCGTCATTCAGTCATGATTAAAATAAGGTTATTTTTTTAGAGGTTATGTTTTTTGTTTATTTGTAATGTTTTATTACTAATGTTAGGTTTATTGTTAATTATTTGCATTGGAAAGAGAAAGTTGTGTGAGTGTTTCACACCAGATTTTTTTGTAACGTCTGAAAATATGCTGTGCCTGAATGGGATTCGAACCCAAGACCGCATAATGAGAGGCGATCACGTTACCAACTACGCCAATGCGGCTGGCATGTGTGTGTGTGTGTGTGTACGTTGAGTAAACAGTCGATCTAGCAGCTACATAATATTTCTTTAACGTAGCTTACTTATTAAAAAAAATTGATTACACATGTTTTGCGTGCGAAGCCGCGCGGGGCATGCTAGTTCTTAATAACTTTGTTTATGTCATAATCATTCTAGGAAAAAATCCATTGTAATAATGATTCAATTTAAAATTTGCCTACAGGTTCTTGACTCCATTCGGAATTCCTTGTTTTCTTTCTTCTTACAATTAATTGCAATTATATTATATTAAGGTTCTTTTTTTACCTTCAATTTCAACATTCTTAAAAGTTTAATTCTGTGATTCGTGCCTAACAAAGATATTGTTTGTTTTTTATCTTTTAGTTAAATTGATGGAATTTAAAGAAAAAACAGTCTTTAAGTATATACTTTGTTTTTATATAAATAGTTTTGGTTAGTTAATTTAAATCATTCGTACAAAATTGACATATTAATTGTAGAAAAGTAAATTGTATCAATATTATTTTACGGAAGATGTACAGTATGCGTGAAAAGTTAAGTTAATTTTTTCGTAGAGGTAAATTTTTTAAAATTTCAGGTTGTCAATTAACGAAATAAAGGTAACGCTATAACTAATGCGATAATCTGGTGTGAAACACTCACTCAACTTTCTCTTTCCAATGCAAATAATGACTAATATAACCTAACATTAGAAATAAACAAAAAACTAACCTCAATAAACATAAGCTAATTTTAATCATGTATGAAAGACGCAAAATGAAAATCAACCTCAGTTACATACGGCAACATACGGAAAATCACTCTTTCACGCTAAACTAGGCTCTCTAGAGAGAAAATGCTTAAATAAAAGTTTTTGATCTGTTAATTTCCTATAAATTTGATTATATACACTTTTGTCGTAAAATGCATACTAAGGCCGAAATCTTTAAAAAAAAAAGATTTTTCTCACGTTTACGTGAGAAAAAAACAAAATATTGCTAATTACCGCTAAACTAAGCGTTATACAAAAAAATTATTGAAATAAAACTTGTAGAATTTTAAATTCTCTACAACTTAACTCATATATATTTTTGCGGTAAAATGCATAATAAAGCCGCAATCTTAAAAAAAAAAACAATTTTTTTTACGTAAAAACAGCCTCACCAAGAATTTCGGCAAACATGGCGCTTACCTTACATGGTAGAGCATAAGAAACTAAGTAAATGAGACGATTTTTAAAAAAAATTGTAGGACCAGTTTTTGAGAAAATCGCAAAAAAAGTGAAAAATTACACGAATAAACTACTACTTCCAATTGACCGATTTAGATGAAAATGTTCGTGTCGGGTCCGGTAGTGGTATGTTACTTAAGTTTCAAGTTCGTACGATGTTCCGTTCTTGAGATATTTTGTACAGAGACACACACACAGACCAATCGCTAAAAACATGTTTTTGGGGTTCAGGGGGGTCTGAAAACGTGTAGATCTGGTGAAAACTTGATCTCGAAAAATCGACATGAAAAACAATACTTTCCTTCCTATATATTCATATAGGCAAGAGAAACTAAAAAATCTGGTGTGAAACACTCACACAACTTTCTCTTGCCAATGCAAATAATTTACAATATAATTTAACATTAGTAATAAAATATTAGAAATAAACAAAAAACTAACCTCAATAAACATAACCTTATTTTAATCATGAGTGAAACACTCAAAATGAAAATCAACCTCAGTCTTGCTTAAAAATACGGAAAATCACTATTTCACGCTAAACTAGGCTCTGTAGAGAAAAATACGTTAAATAAAAGTTGTAGATCTTTAAATTTCCTATAAATTTGGTTATATACACTTTTGTCGTAAAATGCATACTAAGGCCAAAATCTTAAAAAAATCGATTTTTCACACGTTTTCGTGAGAAAAAATCGGAAAATCGCTAATTACTGCTAAACTAAGCGTCATACAAAAAAATGTTTGAAACAGAAGTTGTAGGTTTTTAAATTCTCTACAACTTTTATTATATAAGTTTTTGCGCTAAAATTTATATTAAAGCCGTAATCTTAAAAAAACAACGTTTTTACGTGAAAACAGCCTCACCGAGAATTTCAGCAAACATGGCGCCTACCCTATCTTGTAGAGAATAAAAAATTGAGTAAAATAGGCGATTTTAAAAAAAATCGTAGGACCAGTTTTTGAGAAAATCGCAAAAAAGTGAAAAATTATACGAATAAACTACTACTTCCGGTTGACCGATTTTGATGAAAATGTTCGTGTCGCATCCGGTAGTGGTATGTAACGTAAGTTTCAAGTTCGTACGATGTTCCGTCCTTGAGACATTTTGTACACACATACACACACACACACATACACACGCGCGCGCGCGCGCACACACACACACACACACACACACACACACACACACACACACACACAGACCAATCGCTAAAAACATGTTTTTTGGGTTCAGGGGGTCTGAAAACGTGTAGATCCGGTGAAGAGTGTATTTGTTAAAATCGACATGAAAACAATACTTTCCTTCCTATATATTCATATAGGCAAGAGAAAGTAAAAAGCTGTTAAATACTTTTTTAGACTCCGTATACTAAAGAAAAAGGACCCGCATATTTTATTATTATTATTTTAAAATACGTACATTGAACTCTATCGATCATTTCTAAAGTATGTCCTTAAAAAATCTCCTTAAAACAATGACAGTCACGCAAAGTGTAAAATATAAATACATAATATAATTAAACTTATAAATAAATAATTCTTAAAATATGCGGTTTTGTTGTTAAGCATTCTGTCACTTTTTATAAATATTTTTTCTTTTATAAATTTTTTTTATTTGCATAAACTCATTGAAATTTGTTAAAATATATTTTAATAAATTGAAAAAACGAAAGTAAAAATTTTGGCATTCACCTGAATTTTTATTGCCTGTAACGGAATACGTATAATATGTTAATTCATTTAAAATAAGAAGCTTTCTGACCAAGGACATCACACTTTTTTTGTTATGTATTCTGTTATAAATTTATTTATATTTGTATGTAATTGACCTACCTAATGTTTATTATTTATTTAAACTAATTTATTCGTCCTCATTTTTTCTAACCCACGGGGTTGGTCTAGAGGTAAAGTCGTCGCCAAAATCAGTTGTTTAACAGCTGATTTTGGCGACAAAAAAATCAATGATGAGGTGTAGTCTTGTACAGACTCAGGTCGACCATTCATGAGAGAGTATGGTTAATTGAACCCCAACCATCAACGTACACCGGTAACCGCCGTCTAGCATTCAAATCCGTATAAAAGTAACTACCTTTACTAGGATTTGAACCAGGAACCTTCGCCTCCGAAAATCAGCTGTTAAACAGCTGATTTTGGCGACGACTTTACCTCTAGACCAACCCGGTGGGTTAAGTTACTTTTATACGGATTTGAATACTAGACGGCGGTTACCGGTGTACGTTGATGGTTGGGGTTCAATTAACCATACTCTCTCAGGAATGGTCGGCGTGGGTCTGTACAAGACTATACCTCATTTACACGTCATACACATCATCCTCATCTCATTGGGTCATAGGGTTGCTTATTGCTCTGAATTGAACAGATTGCAATGTACACATATTAGGGATTACAAAAAAAAAAAATTCTGAAATAAAGAGCAGCTTCTCCCTGAGTTATGTGTCCGTGATATTTTACTCATTCGTTCCCTTAGGTGAAAATTTTGACCCGAGGTTTTTCATCGCTTAGAATAACAGACCTCATCAATTTATAAAAAGATATTTTGTTGGATTCCAAATTGCTGTATGGAATTAAATCAATAAATTGAAAAAAAATGTTTATACGAGGTCTGGCTATTAAATAACGAGACTGACGTTATAAACACTTTTATTTGTATTTTATACATGATCACTTATTGTCACTTTCAATATACACTCCTTCTCTATACCTACAAAACTCCATGCGAATTATCCATTGTTGGAAACAGTACTGGAAGTCACCTTCTGTCAGCTCTTTCAGGACACTTGCCGCTTTCTCTGTTACAGCTTCCACAGACTCAAATCTTGTCCTTTTTAATTGCAGATTTCACCTTAGGGAACAGGTAGAAGATAACATGTGATGAAACGTGGTTTTTTACTTATGATCCGGAAACGAAGCGCCAATCCATCCACTGGAAGAGCCGAACTTCACTGAGAGCCAAAAAAAGCTCGATTGAGCAAATCAAAATTTTAAGTAATGATGTCAGGCACGGCATATTTTCATACGTTACAAAATATCATTTCATCCTTCACCGTTTACATTAGCAGTAATTGCAAAACAGTCAGATGTTGATTTTCTGTGAAATTTTATTGCTTTATAGTTTTTCATAATTATTACAAAACACCTGCCAAATATTATATTAATTCGTGAAATAGTTATTGAACAATTACGATGTAGCCTTTTTGAAAAAATACGGGTTCTCTTCCTAAACAAAGTGTTTACTTAATTATATATTACCTCTTTTTCGAAATAATTTTATAGAACAAAAAACATGCGAAATACTTTATTTTATAAAAATACGTCATTTCCGACAAGTTATAGTTACTTAAAAATTAGATGTAAGTTTTGTGAAATGTTTTTACATTCCGCATGTTGCTCCCCTCTTGCAGAGGCCATCAAGTTACAGATATTCAGTACTGGGATCTTAAAAAAATTCTTTTCTGTTTATTTTTTACGTCATTTGTTTATTCAAAATTTTGTTAAGCTTTTGGATGGTTGTACTGTATTGTATGGTTTCGGCTTTTTTGGGGTTGCATATTCAATTTTTCTTTTGTAACACCATCAAAACGGGTTTCTTTGGCAAAATTTTGCTAGGACCACATTACACGTACCCTCCGCATTATGGGAAATTTTTCAAATGTTAAATCAAGGTCCTACGGGGGTTGCTACCCTTATCTAAAATAAATGAAAATTTTAAATGTTTAGAACATAAAACATCTGTTAACGGCATGTTGTTTGGCGTTAAAAATTACACAAAAATTTGATAAACTGAAAATTTTCAATCAGCACCCTCTAGGCTGCGGTAGGGGTTGTATTTTTTTATCTCCTAAACAGTGCATCGTAGTGAAAAAGTGTATAGAATATTTTTTGTACCCCTTGCAAAGTACTTTAAAACCATATAGCTATTGTTGCCCTTAACTTGCCGGTTTGGTGAGAAAACTCAAGAAACGAATTTTCGGCGTTTTGGGGTTTGCCGTTTTCAAATTGTTCTTTCTTTACACCTTCAAAATGGGTTATTTCGTCAAATTCATATATAAAAATAGTTACAAGTACCTGTAGGATCACGGGTGATGTTCAAAATTTTAAATCGGGGTCTTACGGGGGTCGCTACCCTTATCCAAAAGATATGAAATATTTCATTGTTAGAATACAAAAAGTCTTTTGACGGCATGTTGTTTAGCGTTAAAAATTACAAAAAAATTTGATAACCCGAAAATTTTCAATTAGAACCCTCTAGCGTGCGGTAGGGGTTGTATTTCTTTATCTCCTTAACGGTGAATAATAGGGACAAAATGCATGAACCTGTTTTGTGCCCCACAAAAACGTACTTCAACATTATATAACCAATGTTGCCCTTAACCCACCGGTCCGCTGCGTAAACTACAAAAACCAAATTTCGGTTTTTTGGGGTTTACCGTTTTCAGGTATTCCTATCTTTACACCTTGCTGGAGTGGCGAGTTTCTAAATAAAGACTCAAAGTTAAAAAAAAAGTTTGACCAATGGAACAATAATTATAAATACGTACATGTTAGTAATAGCAATAATGTAATGTAATTCATTTCTTCCCATAATATTTGTAATGTTTTTATCACACAACGCACATTAATTTAAAAGAATGAATATCAATTGAACAGTGCTTGTGAAAGTCTTTCACTTGATCACTACCTTATTGTCTAACTTTCACTGAATACGGACCAATCATATTGCTATTATTCTATCTAATTATCCATCAAAATATCCTTTTTAACATAATCCTGACAGGATATAGTTTTTCATAAATGTATACGCTACTATTCCTTTGTCTGTGTTTTTTTATTCGTGTTATTGAAATATTGATTTCGTTCTTTTTTTTGCTGTAGCCTGAATTGGATTGAATAAATTTTGTGTTCCATGATTTGGTGATTAGTGATTGTTATTCAAAAACTATATCATATCATTAGAAAGGATTTAAATTTTTTCTTCCTCTGGTGTTTTTTATTAGTGGTTTTGAATTTTTTAACTCTCTCTCTCTCTCTTGTCCTATAAAATATATAGAGAATGAAAGTATTATTTGGGTATTTTTACTTTCTCTTGCCTATATAAATATATAGGAAGGAAAGTATTGTTTTCATGTCGATTTTTCGAAATCGAATTTTCACCGGATCTATACGTTTTCAGACCCCCTGAACCCAAAAAAACATGTTTTTAGCGATTGGTCTGTGTGTGTGTGTGTGTGTGTGTGTGTGTGTGTGTGTGTGTGTGTGTGTGTGTGTGTGTGTGTGTGTGAACAGAATATCTCAAGAACGGAACATCGTACGAACTTGAAACTTGAAACTTAAGTTACATACCACTACCGGACCCGACACGAACATTTTCATCAAAATCGGTCAACCGGAAGTAGTAGTTTATTCGTATAATTTTTCACTTTTTTGCGATTTTCTCAAAAACTGGTCCTACGAATTTTTTTAAAAATCGCTTGGTTTACTACATTTTTTATGCTCTACAATATAGGGTAGGCGCCATGTTTGCTGAAATTCTGCGTGAGGCTGTTTTTACGTAAAAACATTTTCTTTTTAAGATTGCGGCTTTAATATGCATTTTAGCGGAAAACGTTATATAATAAAAGTCGTAGAGAATTTAAAATCCTACATTTTTTATTTCAAACATTTTTTTGTATAACGCTTAGTTTAGCGGTAATTTGCAATTTTCTGTTTTTTTCTCACGAAAACGTGAGAAATATCGATTTTTTTAACATTTCGGCCTTAGTATGCATTTTACGACAAAAGTGTATATAATTAAATTTATAGAAAATTAAAAGATCTACAACTTTTATTTAAAGCATTTTTCTCTACAGAGCCTAGTTTAGAGAGAAAGAGTGATTTTCCGTATTTCTAAGCCAAACTGAGGTTGATTTTCATTTTGCGTCTTTCACTCATGATTAAAATTAGGTTATGTTTGTTGAGGTTAGTTTTTTGTTTATTTCTTATGTTTTATTACTAATGTTAGGTTTATTGTTAATTATTTTCACTGGCAAGAGAAAGTTGTGTGAGTGTTTCACACCAGATTTTTTCGTTTAGTGTATGCCACTATCAAATCCGAATTCCCTGAAGGTTGCACATGTGTAACTATAGTCCATTACTGTAAGAGTACTCCGGGCGAGGCAAGCGCCTGTAGGTTGTAAACAAAAATTTTACACTAGTTGGCGTGTACTATACGCGCGCCAGCTCATGATCTCTGTCGCCTGGGGAAGTGGGACGGGTGGCGTAATAGAATGTGACTAATATTTGTGTCTTATCGTGCAGTAGACCCACCGGGATGGTCTAGAGGTAAAATCGTCGCCAAAATCAGCTGTTAAACAGCTGATTTTCGGAGACGAAGGTTCCTGGTTCAAATCCTAGTAAAGGTAGTTACTTTTATACGGATTTGAATGCTAGACAGTGGTTACCGGTGTACTTTGATGGTTGGGGTTCAATTAACCATACTCTCTCAGGATTGGTCGGCCTGAGTCTGTACAAGACTACACCTCATTTACACGTCATACATATCATCCTCATCTCATTGGGTCATGGGGTTGCTTATTGTTCTGAATGGAACAGATTGCAACGTACACATATTAGGAATTAAAAAAAAAAAAAAAAAAAATCGTGCAGTACAAAAACATTTAGTCATTCTGTAAATATTATTATTATGTCTATGTATTTATTTATTATAGGCCTACATGTTATTGCTTTTCACAACGGATACACGTGTCACAATATACAGTTGTACATTTGCGCTAATGCGTCTCGGATGTGTTAATCATTATTCATGATTTTTGATCACTAAAGTGATTTTTATTTTGAAATTTAAAGTGTGTTAACGTGCCAAAAGTTATTAGTTTTGTGTGTTTTGTGTTAGGTAAATTTCAACGTGTATTTTTCATATCTTTTGTTTTATTTTAATATGTCTTCCCGGAAAAATAAAGCGGTAATTCATTCGGAAGTGCGACAAATTATTGCATCAGTTATAAAAAACTGTGATGAAGAATCGCGTAAAGGACCCGGAATTGGCTTAACCATTTGACTGAGGTAAAAAAAATCATAATCATAATTTGCTACTAATTATTTAGGCCTATAAATTAATGTTATGAAATATATATTTTTTAATTTCCTTATTTTCTATGCTACTTACATATTTTAATTCCTGAGGACTGCCTGACTCAAACTGTAAATAATTACTAAATATTAATAAATACAATGAAAGAAAAGTAAAAGAGTTACTATATTATAGAATAAATTGAAATAATAAAACAAAAGGTTACTTTATAATGACAAGAACATTATGATAAATGTTTTTTTTATGAATAGTATAATCTTTCACTGCATGCCGTAACAGAAATTCCTCACACGGATCACGAGCTGACGCGCTTATAGTATCTACCTCTCCGCCTGACAATATCTTGCACTACGTTACATCATAAAAATATCTACATCCAGCTAAAATAAACATTAGCCTTTAAGCGTTTTCAATTATACCGTTCTGATTACGTGTAATTATTGTAGTTTCATAAAGACTCCTTAATTAATTATTTTAAACATTACATTTAACAAAACAATTTTTTCTACTTTTTAATGTTTACCGCTTTTATGTTTAAAAAACTCAACACATTCACTACCGGTATCACGCATGTTAGGAAAACGCAGCTTATAAAACTTTTCAACTTTGAAGAAAATCGAAACGAACCGATACAATTCCAAAAAATAACTGATGAAACTAAAAATGAGTTAAACCCTGGCAAGTGCAAACAGTTGTATTAAATTAGTCACAGACATTAATTATTTCAAAGATATGAAATTAACTATCTTAAATGATAAACAAGGAATCTTTGGAATTTTTTACTCTCCTGTTATAATTCAAGCGCATTAGTCTTATATTACTTGTGACCAAAAATAAAATAAAACTGAGTCTATAATAAAAACCTGCTAATCATAAATAATAATAGTAAATAATGTAACGAAAAATAACAATATAAGAATAACAATTTTCTTTTTTTTTGTAATTCCTAGTTTGTGTACGTTGCAATCTGATCAATTCAGAACAATAAGCAACCCCATGGTCCAATGAGATGAGGATGATGTGTATGACGTGTAAGTGAGGTGTAGTCTTGTACTGACTCAGGCCGACCATTCCTGAGAGAGTATGGTTAATTGAACCCCAACCATCAAAGTACACCGGTAACCACTGTCTAGCATTCAAATCCGTATAAAAGTAACTACCTTTACTAGGATTTGAACCAGGAACCTTCGTCTCCGAAAATCAGCTGTTAAACAGCTGATTTTGGCGACGACTTTACCTCTAGACCAACCCGGTGGGTTAAAGAATAACAATAGTAAAATTTTTTAGTTATTAATGGTTAACTGATGTTCGATTTATAAAACATTTTCTAACAAATGAATTTAACGTGTTTTTATTATAATATTATGCTTTGAGCGAATCAGTGTTGTATGGAATTTTGTTTTTGTCATGGTGTGTGTATTTTTAATTAATGCGCATGCTCAGTTGTATTGCTGGTTGCCTACGTCGGAGTACTCTTAGCGTAAACAGACTCTACCTTTACTAGGATTTGAACCAGGAGGAACATTCGTCTCCGAAAATCAGCTGTTAAGCTGATTTTAAGCTGTTAAACTGTGATTTTGGCGACGACTAAAATGAAGTTGAAGTCAAAAAAATATATGACAAGCTTTTAAGAACAGAAGAGGTAGAGATATAAAAGATACTAATCAGAATTATCTACTCTGTGAATAATGAATTTCATTATACAACCAGACCTTGTGTTGAATGAAGTGAAGGTGTCATTTGCAGGGTAAAAAATTTGCGCTTTTCAGAGGGCATGGCGTACTTTTGAACGTACTTTTCGGGTCACCTTGTGAGACCTAATTTAAATTTGAGCTCCTTACGATATTCAATTCTTGATATATTTTGTTAACACACATAGGCGCGCGCGCGCGCGCGCACACACACACACACACACACACACACACACACACACACACACACACATAGATTAATTGGTAAATACACGTTGTTTTGTTCAATAAGCCTGAAAACACGTGTATTTGTAGTGATTTTGAAAAATCAACAAGAATTTATACTTTCCTTTTCAACGTTTTACATTTAAAAGGAAACTTAAAATTAAAATAATTATTTTTGGTGAAAAATTACTGAGAATGTCGCAAATTATTGTAATTATTGTTAAGTGTGTTGATAAAAAACTTAAAAATTAAGTAAGTTGAAAATACGAGAACTTAATAAGGTTTTGTGATAAAGCATTCCTATGAAGTTAGTTTGACTCATCACCCGTGGCAACTGTAGAATTGTAATTTTGTATTGTTTTGTATTGACGTATTTTACGTTATGAATAATATGTAAAAATATTCCAGCAAGTTGTACATGAGGAGGAAAGTTGAAAAGTAAAGTATATTGCGTGACAGATTCGTGTTACTTTTCCTCCCTTTGGATGTAACCTACGTCTCTGTTTTACACGCACCGTTGTTTATTGTTCGCGTGGCCATTATCAAATACTGTATTATTGTGGGTTCGTTATTGCTCCGTTAGTTGTTATCCATTGTATTCTCCGGAGGAATATTTTTATTGCGACTTTTGAATTTTCAACTAATTCTAGTACAACTTTATTAAAAAGTTAATTAAATTACTATCGATTCTTGTTTATCCGACACATATTGGTCTCATGTATTGTCCGATTACACACAACTCGATATTAAGGGGAGCAGACCATTTTCATTATCCCTATCCCTGAATACTAACTTAGGTAGATTTTTTTGTAGGAACCGTTAAAAGTACAAAGCTGAGCTTCGGCACTCCCATCTACAGTACTTTTTTACAAATTTGTATCAGAGCTTTTTCATTTATCTTTTTTTTTCTTTTTTTTTTTGCGGTCTAGTCTTCTAAGGACTACGCAAATACTAATTATTAGGAAGGTTTATTTTTATATTCCTCATTTTCCGTTGCTGCCAGTAGGCTTTCATTTGGCTAGCAAATTGTTCTTTTCTTTCTTGGGTCCATTTGGTCCCCGGTTTACTTTTAGGTTTTTCGCATTCAAAGACTTCCACTTTTTCAATGTGTTGTCTAAACTTTTCTCTGTTTTGGCAAAGTTCTTCTGTAATTTTATATCTCTCTAGGAATTGTTTAACTGTTTTACTGAATATATGAGTACTATTCTTCATGTTAAGGGTTTTATTGTAAATCTGTTTCACCCATCTTTGGTTATTCATTCTCATAATGTGTGCATGGAATTTCAGTTTACGCCTGATTATAGCTGAGTCTATGGGTTCCAAGACTCTGTATATCTCTGATGTTGGTCTCCTTCTGTATACGTCTTCTGTTTTGAGTGGTCCGCATATCATTCTTAGGATTCTTTTCTCAATTCGGGCCAAGTTTTCGTTTTCCTTGTTCATAGCCAAGGTTTCGGAACCATAAAGAACCAAAGGTCTGATTACCGTTGTATAATGTCTTATATTTGCGGTGATTGATAGGTAGCCCACATATTTTTAATGAAAAAGACACCCAAAAAATAAAAACTCCGAAGTTTTTGAAATACCTCTGGCGTAAATACACACCTTAGTACTAAAATGTAATGCGCGAAATTTCACACTCCTAGGTGGGATGGTACCTGAAATAAGTGTACCTAAAGTCAAAAAATATAATATGCGGAAAATGCGGATATAGTAAAAGCATAATAGCGTAATAAAATAAGCATAAATATTAGGTTGGGAGTAGATACACAGTGATTATTATCAGCTGTTACTCCCAACCTTAATATTTTATGCTAATAATATTTTAGTTAATATTTTATGCAGTTAATAACCAACATTGCCGCGTTGGCAATGTTGGTAACGTGCTCGCCTCTCATCACGCGGTCTTGGGTTCGAATCCCACTCGGGCATGGCATTTTTCCACACGTTACAAAAAAAATTCATTTCATCCTTCACCGTCTGCATTAGCAGAAATTTGCAAAACAGTCGGACGTTAAACAAAAAAAAAAAATAAAAATAAATTATGCAGTTAATATAAGAATGTGCGTTTTATGTGCGTCTGTTTTGATTTTAAATAAAGCGAAATTTCAATATTTATTAATTTTTTTTTAGTAATTCAAATGAATTTTTTCAGAATGAAATTTTCTACTAATTTATTTAAGAAAAAATACACCTTTGTTTACCATATATGGAAGTAATGTTACGTTAAACACAAAAATGTGTTATATCTTTGCACCAATTCTTGTGTTTTATGTAAGATGTCTCTGAAAGTATTGCTTTTACAGCTCTGGAACCAATTTCATTCAATTTTTCAGATTAAAAAACATAAGAAACAATCGTATTTGTATCTTTGTAACTACCTTTAACATTTTTATACGGCCTTCACCGAGGGTAGAGTTCTAGGTGAAATTTTTCGCTAGCCGTAACTCGCTAACTAAGCGTTTTCAGGCATATTTTTATATGAATTTTTTTTCTTATTTTTAGCTATAGAATGAGATCTCAAGAAATTGCTGTATAGTTTTAAATCGCCGTGTATGTATATATCTTATAGGACAAGAAAAAGTGAAAATAATACATGAAAAAGTATAAAATGTTAAGTTAATCATGGAAATTAACAATTCAGTTTGCTAGATTTAGAAAACAGTTATTTCAGAAAGCCGATAAGTCAAAATTTTACATTTTTTCTTTAGTGTATTTTAGAACTAATTGAATGTAAACACACCATTCCTACAAAAATCACACAAGTCTAAAAATCACGTAAGTAATATATAACACAAAGAAAAGGCTTATCCGTAAGGATATAAAGTGTTTCCTTCTAATTAAAAACTGAAAGTGGATGTTGTTTTGAAGCTGACGCTCTACTTTCTAGTGGAAGAGCCTATGGGCTCTTCCACTAGATTCTATGCAAAAATATTCTTCAAATATTCTTTCAAAGATTCTATGCAAAAATATTCTTCAAATATTCTTTCAAAGATTCTATGCAAAAATATTTTTAAGGTGTAACTACTGTTTATGACAACGATGAAAATCAACATCTTTGTTTTTCAAAGTTAAGAATTTCAATTTTTATTATTTCAGAAAGCTATTTTAAGTCATAATTTAAACTACTGAAATAAATAAATGAATACAATAATTGTACAATGAAATTTTCTTCTGGTCTAACAATGTATTTTACAGAAAACAACGTAAGTTAACATTTTATTACAATTTATTTCAGAAACACTTTAAGTCTAAATTTTCAATTGTTTTTTTTTTTTAAACTAACGGCTTGTTTTTAAAAAGACTAAAAGTTTATTTTATATTAAAGAGGACAGCCCTCTGGACAATTTATGTTTTTTTTTATATTATTTTTAATTGAAATATAATAACTAACAAGTTTTTTAATTTTTCCAAAAGTTAGTTTTTTTGACTTTAAGCGTTCTGAATTTTTTTTTTATTTCTAATTTGTGTACGTTGTAATTTGTTCAATTGAAAACAATAAGCAACCCCATGACCCAACGAGATGAGGATGACGTGTATGACGTGTAAATGAGGTGTAGTCTTGTACAGACCCAGGCCGACCATTCCTGAGAGAGTATGGTTAATTAAACCCCAACCATCAAAGTACACCGGTAACCACTGTCTAGCATTCAAATCCGTATAAAAGTAACTATTTTTACTAGGATTTGAACCAGGAACCTTCGTCTCCGAAAATCAGCTATTAAACAAGCTTTCTGAAATGACCGATTGTACTACGATTGCAGGAAAACTCGCAAACTCTGATTTCGTCTACAATGCACCTGTATGACGTTTGTAGATGCGCGTCACTAGCCTTCATATAA
Source organism: Catonia carolina (assembly GCA_035578175.1). Taxonomy (NCBI): domain Eukaryota; kingdom Metazoa; phylum Arthropoda; class Insecta; order Hemiptera; family Achilidae; genus Catonia; species Catonia carolina. The sequence continues at coordinate 10,797,147 of JAQMRL010000010.1, forward strand.
TTTTTAACAGACGAATAATGTAATAAACTTAAAGGAATAAATTTTTTACTATTTACTTTTCCTGTATCAATTGACTTTGAAAAAAAACGCTGAAAACGCGTGGATGAATAAATTAACAAGTGAAAAACATCAGAAAAATTTTGTTACGTTACTAACCAAACTATAATTACTAAATGATTTAAATTCAAATAATTATAAATAATAATATTGTATTGGTAATTTATTTCATAAATCTTTAGTGATTGTATTGGGGGAAAACCAATAAGATTTAAAAAATAATAAAACATTTAATTCAATATATATGCATAAAGTTTGAAGTTCATTAAAGTTTTTAATATGCTTCCGATAAGTCGTAAAATACTAGTTTTAATTGTTTAATTATTATTATTATTTGTGAATTACTATGCAAATTTATAAATACCTTTTATGAATGAGAATTACGTAATCTTTTCAGTGATAAGCTATCAGAGTTATTAATTATTTTATTACGATTTTACTGCTTTGTTATTTTATTAATTAATATATTTATTAATGTTATTATTATTATTATTATTATAGTTTATTAACATTAATATGTGTGTCCGTTCCAGTTTTATAGGCAGTAAATTTCTGGTTTGTTAACCCATAAAGCTGCCCATAACAGACAGGTGGGGAGTGTCAAATTATTTACACTCAATTTGTTCGTTGCAGGGCTAAAATAAATAGTTCTGTTTCTTATCACATGGTCAGCCAATTAAATGACTGAATCATTTAAGAACAGAAGAGGTAGAGGTGTAAAGACACTAATCAGAGTTATCTCCTCTGAAAGTAATGAATTTTATTGTACAGCCAGACCCTGTGGTGAATGAAGTGAAGGTGTCGTTTACAGAGTGGAAAATATGTGCTTTTCAGAGGGCCCGGAATGCTGATAAGCGTACTTTCCCACTCAGTGAGGAAGGCAATGGTAAACCACCTCACTCCTCGTTTCTTTTAGTAAAACCTCTAGAGGTTCAAACCAGCCTTTCGGCTGTTGACCTAAACAACAACAACCCATAAAGCTTCTTCTGCTCCTTCACCTTTTACTTTTTCTGCTTCCCCTCCTTCTCTTTCTCTTTCTGCTTCTGCTCTTTGTCTTTCTCCTCTCCTTCTCTTTCTCGTCTCACTGCTCCTCCTAAACAGAAGAGAGAAACCTCCCTCATGCTGCTCTTCGTCTTTCTCCTCCTGCTCCTTCTCTTTCTCCTCATGCTCCTTCTCTTTCTCCTATCACTCTCCTCTCACAGGAGAGAGAAACCTCCCTTATGCTGCTCTTCGTCTTTCTCCTCCTGCTACTTCTCTTTCTCCTCATGCTGCTCCTTCTAAACAGGAGGGAGAAACCTCCCTCATGCTGCTCTTTCTCCTCATGCTCCTTTTCTTTCTCCTCATGCTGCTCCTCCTAAACAGGAGGGAGAAACCTCCCTCATGCTGCTCTTTCTCCTCATGCTGCTCTTTCTCCTCATGCTCCTTTTCTTTCTCCTCATGCTGCTCCTCCTAAACAGGAGGGAGAAACCTCCCTCGTGTTGCTCTTCGTCTTTCTCCTCCTGCTTCTTCTCTTTCTTCTTTCACTGCTCCTCCTAAACAGGAGAGAGAAACCTCCCTCATGCTGCTCTTCGTATTTCTCCTCATGCTGCTGCTCCTCTTTCTCCTCCTGCTCCTTCTCTTTCTCCTCTTACTGCTCCTCCTAAACAGGAGGGAGAAACCTCCCTCATGCTGCTCTTCGTCTTTCTGCTCATGCTGCTCTTCGTCTTTCTCCTCCTGCTCCTTCTCTTTCTCCTCATGCTGCTCCTCCTCTTTCTCCTACTGCTCCTTCTCTTTCTTCTCTCACTGCTCCTCCTAAACAGGAAATAGAAACCTCCCTCATGCTGCTCTTCGTCTTTCTCCTCTTGCTCCTTCTCTTTCTCCTCATGCTGCTCCTCCTAAACAGGAAATAGAAACCTCCCTCATGCTGCTCTTCGTCTTTCTCCTCCTGCTCCTTTTCTTTCGCTTCATGCTGCTCCTCCTCTTTCTCTCCTGCTCCTTCTCTTTCTCCTCATGCTGCTCTTCCTTGTTCCCCTTTTTATATTATTTATTTATATAATATTTACATTTTTTATAACGTAACTGATTGTCAAAAAAGGTCAATAGTACGAGGGTTGCCTTTTATGTTTTGGGAATGCAATACGATATATTTTGAAGGTGTCATTTGCAGGATGGAAAATAGACGCTTTTCGGAACGCTAAGCATACTTTTCCACTCATTGAGGAAGACAATTGTAAACTACTTTACTCCTCGTTTTACTTTAGTAAAGCCTCTAGAAGTTGTTGATGACCTTAACATCAAAACGATTCTAACAAGAGTAAAATGCTGTACTACTTTGTCAATTAATTCGGTTTTTTAATATCATATCCGTAAATATTTAAGAATTTCATAATATTTTTAAACGCAGATTTATTTACATGCAAACGGAAGGATAACCAAGACAGATCGTAACGAATGACGAAGCCGTTGATTGAGATCGGAAACGCTTAGTTTTAGGATGACACGACATAAACAGGAAAATCTCAATAACCCACTTCCAAAATAAAAAATGATAGTGTACTAATCGTATCCCGGAAATAACAAATATTTATACTGTACCTCATTATCAAATAATAACGGCTGATCCGTTGGCGTAGTGATTAGCGCAAATTGGCTTCTACCTCGAGGCCCCGGGTTCGATTCCAGGTCAGGTCTGACATTTCATTACATTACTCATCATGACATCACTCATTTTCATTATCATCATTCTCTACCATTGCATTAGCAAAAATTGCAAAACTCTCAGACGTTAAAAACAATTAAAAAACTCGACATGAAAACAATACTTTCCTTCCTATATATTCATATAGGCAAGAGAAAGTAAAAATACAGAAAGCCACTAATTGACGTTAAACTAAACGTTGTATGTTTTTAAATTTTTAATTTCCCTTGCCTATATGAATATATAGGAAGGAAAGTATTGTTTTCATGTCGATTTTTCGAAATCGAGTTTTCACCGGATCTACACGTTTTCAGACCCCCTGAATACAAAAAACATGTTTTTAGCGATTGGTGTGTGTGCGTGCGCGCGCGCGCGTGTGTGTGAATATCTCAAGAACGGAACATCGTACAAACTTGAAACTTCAGTTACATACCACTACCGGACCCGACTTGAACATTTTCATCAAAATCGGTCAACCCGAAGTAGTAGTTTGTTCGTGTTATTTTTCACTTTTTTGCGATTTTCGCAAAAAACGGGTTGTACGATTTTTTTAAAGATCGCCTGGTTTACTAAATTTTTTACGTTCTACAAGATAGGGTAGGCGCCATGCTTGCTGAAATTATTGGTGAGGCTGTTTTCACGTAAAAAATTGTTTCTTTAAGATTGCGGCTTTAATATGCATTGTAACCCCAAAATTTATATAATAAAAGTTGTAGACAATTTAAAATTCTACAACTTTTATTTCAAACATTTTTTTGTATAACGCTTAGTTTAGCGGTAATTAGCGATTTTCTGTATTTTTCTTACGAAAACGTGTGAAAAATCGTTTTTTTTTTAAAGATTTCAGCCTTAGTATGCATTTTACGACAAAAGTGTTTATAATAAAATTTATAGAAAATTAAAAATTCTACAACTTTTATTTCAAGTTATTTCAACTTTTAATTAAACTTTTTATTAAAGTTTATTTTGTCTTAATTTTTCTCTACAGACCATAGTTTAGCGTGAAAGAGTGATTTCCCGTATTTTTAAGCCAAACTGAGATTGATTTTCATTTTTCGTATATCACTCATGATTAAAATTAGGTTATGTTTATTGAGGTTAGTTTTTTGTTTATTTCTGATGTTTTAGTACTAATGTTAGGTTTATTGTTAATTATTTGCATTGGCAAGAGAAAGTTGTGTGAGTGTTTTACACCAGATATTTTTTAATTTTTTTATTATGTGTCGTAGTATTTAGTGCGTTACAAGGAGTTATTAATAATTAAGACTTTTTAAAATCAGGATATAGGAAATTTTTGCACAATCACAATTTTGAATATGTTAGGAAAGAGTCATTAATATCTTTTATGATACAGTAGAGCGTCAATAATCCGGATTAATTGGGACCGGACGCCATCCGGATTATCAAAACACCCGATAAAATTGCCAGTAGATGTCTTCAAAGTAAGAAAAGTACAGTAGCTAAATTCGAATATATTTTACATGATTTGTTAATAGAAATGTGAAGCGGGTAAGTAAAACTACGAAATATGTTGTTATGTATAAAGAACTTATTTTTATTTAACGAAATTTGTAATTGTACATATAAAAGAGTGATACATAATAAGCTTTGGCGCCATATTGTACCCAAAGGACTCTTATTATTTTGATTTAAGACAATTAATTTAATTTGTGCAATAGACAATGTATTAAAAGACAATTGCAACATGTATACAGCGTTACTTATTATTTACTATTTGTTTGACTTTTTAAAAAAAATCACTAATGGATGTTTGAACTGCAGTAGTGGTCCTCTTTTTTGCCGCTAAGTCTCTTAATACGTTTTAGTAGAATGAGCTGCGATGGTGTGCCTTCAGCCTGCTTTTCAACTCAAGCCATCAGCGTCTCTTGCTGCCGTAAATGCTTCACCGTGCGTAGTGAGTAAAGTGCGTAGGGTGTAGTGCGAACGTCGAAAATCCGGATTCAATTCTGGCGAAACGCCAGAATTTCGAAACGCCAGAACGTCGAAAATCCGGATTCAATTCTGGCGAAACGCCAGAATTGAATCCGGATTTTCGAAATCTAGGAATTTTCGAATTAGGATTTTCGAATTTAGGAATTGAATCCGGAACGTCGAAAATCCGGATTCAATTCTGGCGTTTCGCCAGAATTGAATCCGGATTTTCGACGTTCCGGTTTTTTTATTTTTATTCCTATTTTGTGTACGTTGCAATCTGTTCAATTGCGAACTAGTTATTTACACTCAATCTGTTCGTTGCAGGGCTAAAATAAATAGTTCTGTTTCTTATCACATGGTCAGTCAATTAAATGACTGAATTATTTAAGAACAGAAGAGGTAGAGGTGTAAAAGACACTAATCAGAGTTATCTCTTCTGAAATTAATGAATTTAATTATACAGCCAGGCCCTGTGGTGAATGAAGTGAAGGTGTCATTTACAGAGTGGAAAATATGTGCTTTTCAGAGGGCCCGGCATGCTGATAAGCGTACTTTTCCACTCAGTGAGGAAGGCAATGGTAAACCACCTCATTCCTCGTTTTACTTAGTAAAACCTCTAGAGGTTCAAAGCAGCCTTTCAGCTGTTGACCTAAACAACAACATAAGCAACCCCATGACCCAATGAGATGAGGATGATGTGTATGACGTGTAAATGAGGTGTAGTCTTGTACAGACCCAGGCCGACCGTTCCTGAGAGAGTATGGTTAATTAAACCCCAACCATCAAAGTACACCGATAACCACTGTCTAGTATTCAAATCCTTACAAAAGTAACTACTTTTACTGATTTGAACCAGGAACCATCGTCTCCGAAAATCAGCTGTTAAACAGCTGATTTTGGCGTCGACTTTACCTCTAGACCAGCCCGGTGGGTTCCGGATTTTTGACGTCCGAATTATTGACGCTCTACTGTAGTTTAATAGTTTGATTATTCATCGTAGTTGGTAATAAATCCTGTGGTAAGATTCGCTCAGTTGGTACAGTAGTAGGAGATGAACAAATACTATTGTAGTTCGTCATCGAATTACAATACCGAACTTGCTAGGTCAGGTAAAACACGTTGTCTCTGTTTTTTTTATACAAGATATCATCATCAGATGTTTCCTTGAATTTTAAGATCAGTAGGAGTGATATTCATCCATAGTAACCTCCTTGGGTTTTATTTTATCGTTGTCCTACGTTATTCTCATCTACCTTATAGCGAATGACCTTAAAAATATCTTTTATTACAGATTTTTCGTTATTTTATTTTAATATTGTGTAACTAAATAACCTATTTCTATTGTGTTACTATAATACTGATATTTGCATGTTTTTGTTAATTTATAATAATAATATTATAAACTGCCCATAACAGACAGGTGGAGTGTGAAATTATTTACACTCAATCTGTTCGTTGCAGGGCTAAAATAAATAGTTCTGTTTCTTATCACATGGTCAGACAATTAAATGACTGGACCATTTAAGAACAGAAGAGGTAGAGGTGTAAAAGACACTAATCAGAGTTATCACCCCTGAAAGTAATGAATTTCATTATACAGCCAGACCCTGTGGTGAATGAAGTGAAGGTGTCATTTGCAGAATGGAAAATATATGCTTTTCAGAGGGCCCGGCATGCTGATAAGCATACTTTTCCACTCGGTGAGGAAGGCAATGGTTAACCACCTCACTCCTCGTTTTACTTAGTAAAACCTCTACAGGTTCAAACCAGCTTTTTGGCTGATGACCTAAACAACAACAACAATATTATAAAGACAAAGCATGGTTTTTTTATGTGCAGGCTAATTTCCAAAACTACTGAACAGATTTTAATAAAATTTTAACAGCATATGCGTGTATTTACATTCACAGCAACATTTTATTTTGTAATTTTCTAAAATGATAACCCTAAGGGCCCTAAGGAAGATTTTCATAAATATGTGTGTGTGTGTGTGTGTGCGATTTTTAAAAAAAAATCGTAGAAGCCGTTTTTGAGCAAATCGCAAAAAAGTGAAACATGACACGAGGAAACTACTACTTCCGGTTGACCGATTTTGATGAAAATGTTCGTGTCGTGTTCTCTAAGTGGTGTCTAACTTAAGCTTCAAGTTCGTACGATGTTGCGTTCTTGAGATATTCTGTTCACACATTCTTGGGGACGCTGTTTTCTCGTCGCTTTAATATGCATTTTAGTGCAAAAATGTATATAATAAAAGTTTTAATGAATTTAAAATTTTACAACTTTTATTTCAAACTTTATTTGTATAACGCTTAGTTTAGCGGTAATTAGCGTTTTCTTTTTTTTCATGAAGATCTTTAAAAAATCGATTTTTTAAGATTTCAGCCTTAGTGTGCATTTTACGACAAAACTGTATATAATCAATTTATAGAAAATTAAAAGATCTAACACTTTTATTTAGAGCATTTTTCTCTACAGAGCCTAGTTTAGCGTGAAAGAGTGATTTTCCGTATTTTTAAGCCAAACTGAGGTTGATTTTCATTTTGCATCATTCACTCATGATTAAAATAAGGTTATTTTTTTGAGGTTAGTATTTGTTTGTTTCTAATCCTTTTTTTTAAATTCATTTATTTAACGTCGCATCAACTACAAACCCAGAACCGCATGATGAGAGGCGAGCACGTTACCAACTGCGCCAATGCGGCATGAATCCTTTATTACTAATGTTTGGTTATATTATTAATTATTTGCATTGTGAAGAGAAAGTCGTGTGAGTGTTTCACACCAGATTTTTGTTTTGTTTGAAAGGTGACTTGTGTATATAATAAAGATTTTTATTAGAATATCATAGTTTAAACTTTCTAGCAGATTTAATAAAATTTGTCTGAGGTAAATATAGTCTTAGTTGAAGATTCAAGCCAGAAATTTGACGTGACCTGAGTGCAGATAACCTATCTGGATTAGTTTTTGTCATTTTTAAACGCTTTTATTTAACTTACTCTTGGATCCATCAAATCTTGCAACTTAAAATTTTAATACTTCTTCCGTATCAATATGAATCAAATTTTGCACACTTGTTTATCTTCGATGACAATACGCTGTGGAGGTGTTTGTAAAAAAAAATTTTAAAATTTAAAAAAAAATTTTTTAAACGCTTTTATTTAACAATTACTTAAAAAAATTAACTAAAAAGAAAAAAAGAAAAAAAATTACAAAAAAATCACAGAAAAAAAAATTACAAAAAAATCAAAAAAAAATTAAAAAATTTTTTTTAAGAAACGCAGATTTTAAGAAAAGAAAAAAATAAATTTTTTCTTTTTGATTAATTTAACAATTAATCAAAAAGAAATGAACTAAAAAGAAAAAAAAAAAAATTTACAAAAAAAAATCACAGACATTACAGTTAAAAATAAAAGCGTGGCGCATTAATATATATAATATTTTTTATTGTAAAATATTCGTTGTAAAATATTATATATATTAATGCGCCACGCTTTTATTTTTAACTGTAATGTCTGTGATTTTTTTTTTGTAAATTTTTTCTTTTTTTCTTTTTAGTTCATTTCTTTTTGATTAATTGTTAAATAATAGCGTTTCTTAAAATTTTTTTTTTTAATTTTTTTTTTCGTTCAACATTATCTTGTTAAATATACAGAAAATATAAACTATTGTTTTGATAATAAAAGCTCGTTTCATAGTATAATGAACACGTTTTTTCTTTATAGTTGATCTTGTAATTTTAAGTTTTTACTTTCTCTTGCCTATATGAATATATAGGAAGGAAAGTATTGTTTTCATGTCGATTTTAAGAAATCGAGTTTTCACCGTATCTATACGTTTTCAGACCCCCTGAACCCAAAAAACATGTTTTTAGCGATTGGTCTGTGTGTGTGTGTGTGTGAACAGAATATCTCAAAAACGGAACATCGTACGAACTTGAAACTTGAAACTTAAGTTACATACCACTACCGGACGCGACACGAACATTTTCATCAAAATCGGTCAACCGGAAGTAGTAGTTTATTCATATAATTTTTCAGTTTTTTGCGATTTTCTCAAAAACTGGTCCTACGATTTTTTTTAAAATCGCCTATTTTACTCAATTTTTTATTCTCTACAAGATAGGGTAGGCGCCATGTTTGCTAAAATTCTCGGTGAGGCTGTTTTCACGTAAAAACGTTGTTTTTTTAAGATTACGGCTTTAATATAAATTTTAGCGCAAAAATATATATAATAAAAGTTGTAGAGAATTTAAAAACCTACAACTTCTGTTTCAAACATTTTTTTGGTATGACGCTTAGTTTAGCAGTAATTAGCGATTTTCTGATTTTTTCTCACGAAAACGTGTGAAAAATCGATTGTTTTAAGATTTTGGCCTTAGTATGCATTTTACGACAAAAGTGTATATAACCAAATTTATAGGAAATTTAAAGATCTACAACTTTTATTTAACGTATTTTTCTCTACAGAGCCTAGTTTAGAGAGAAAGAGTGATTTTCCGTATTTCTAAGCCAAACTGAGGTTGATTTTCATTTTGCATCATTCACTCATGATTAAAATAAGGTTATGTTTTTGAGGTTAGTTTTTTGTTTATTTCTAATATTTTATTAATAATGTTAGGTTTATTGTTAATTATTTGCATTGGCAAGAGAAAGTTGTGTGAGTGTTTCACACCAGATTTTTTCTTTATAGTTGATCTTGTAATTTTAAGTTTTTTGTTAAGTATAAACTACAGCATTAGATTATAATGGGTATTATATAACCTTGCATTATAATAATTGTTTATATTGTGTTATCTTTATACCGTAGTATAATTGTAAAATGTATAATCTTGATATTATTATATATTGTTAACGGGTTTTTACTTTCTCTTGCCTGTATGAATATACAGGGTGATTCATGAAGTTCTCCCCCCACTTCTACAGCACATTGTACTAGTAAAAATAATGAAAAAATGTTATATAAACATAGGTCCGAAAACGCTTCGTTAGCGAGTTACAGCTAGCGAAAGTTTCGCCTGGATTTCAGTTCACCAGGTGAAATGAGGTCTTCCTGGAATTGTGGTAAGGTAGATTAAGGGGCGAATTCAATCATTTCTTATGGTTTTTGATCTGATAAATTGAATAAAACAGGTCCCAGATCTGTAAGTTAAATAGTTTTTGAGAAAACCAGTGTCAAATGCAAAAAATGGAGTGAAAATCACCTTTTTTCATCTTTGGGCAAGAATAACTGTGTTATTTCACCAAGAAACAGTTAAAATTTTTCAATAAAACATGTTGAAAATTTTATTCTGAACAAACCGGTGTAAATTAAGTACACAGAAAGCGAATAGATGTTTGATTAAATGAGTTTTTATTCATAAGAGTACAAAGTAAAATTAACCGGAAAAACTAAAATTAAAAAATGTGTTTTTTTCACTCCATTTTTTTGCATTTGACACTGGTTTTCTCAAAAACTATTCGCTTTCTGTGTACTTTATTTACACCGGTTTGTTCAGAATAAAATTTTCTACATTTTTTATTGAAAAATTTTAACTGTTTCTTGGTGAAATAACAAAGTTATTCTTGCCCAAAGATGAAAAAATGTGATTTTCACTCCATTTTTTGCATTTGACACTGGTTTTCTCAAAAACTATTTAACTTACAGTTCTGGGACCTGTTTTATTCAATTTATCAGATCAAAAACCATAAGAAATGATTGAATTCGCCCCTTAATCTACCTTACCACAATTCCAGGAAGACCTCATTTCACCTGGTGAACTGAAATCCAGGCGAAACTTTCGCTAGCTGTAACTCGCTAACGAAGCGTTTTCGGACCTATGTTTATATAACATTTTTTCATTATTTTTACTAGTACAATGTGCTGTAGAAGTGGGGGGAGAACTTCATGAATCACCCTGTATAGGAAGGAAATTATTGTTTTCATGTCGATTTTTCGAAATTGGTTTTTCACCGGATCTACACGTTTTCAGACCCCTGAACCCCGAAAAAACTTGTTTTTAGCGATTGGTCTGTGTGTGTGAACGAAATATCTTCAAAACGGAACATCGTACGAACTTGAAACTTGAAACAAGTTACATACCACTACCGGACCCAACACGAACATTTTCATCAAAATCGGTCAACCGGAAATAGTGTTTTATACGTGTCATTTTTCACTTTTTTGCGATTTTCTCAAAAATGTCTTCTAAGAGTTTTTTTAAAAATAGCCTCATTTTCTACAAATTTTATGCTCTACAAGATCTGGTAGGCTTGTCTGCTGAAATTTTTGAGAAAGGCTGTTTACTTGTACAATTTGTTTTTTTTAAGATTGCGGCTTTAATATGCATTTTAGCGCAAAAATGTATATAGGTAATAAGAGTTGTAGAGAATTTAAAATCCTAGAACTTTTATTCCAAACGTTTTTTTTTTTGTATACACTAATGCTTAGTTTCACGGTAATAAGCGATTTTATGTTTTTTTTTTCAAGAAAATGTGTAAAAACATCGATTTTTTTAAGATTTTGCCTTAGTGTGCATTTTTTGACAAAAGTGTATGTAATTAAATTTACCTATAGGAAATTGAAAAAGCTACAACTTCTATTTAGAGCATTTTTCTCTTCTGAGCTTAGTTTTGCGTTAATGAGTAATTTTCCGTATTTTTTAAGCCAAACTGAGGTTGGTTTTCATATGGCATCATTCAATCATGATTAAAATAAGGTTATGTTTTTTGTTTTTGTGTTTATTTGTAATGTTTATTACTGATGTTACGTTACACTGTTAATTAATTACATTGGTAATATAAAGTTGTGAGTATTTCACACTAGATTTTTGTAAATATGAAGAAGGTATTAAAAAACAAACATAAATCTTCTTTAAAGTAATTTGTTAATACATTGTCAGCAATCTGATAATTTTGTCCATTTACAATAAAGAAATCGTGAGTTGTGAAACAAAAGAAAAAAGAAAGTCCTACGGCATATCTTTATGATAGGAAGTTTAATTTTGTAAAAAATTACATGGAGTGAACGATTACGAAATTCTGATTTATTTTTATTAATCAATCGTGACTTTTCCTATCAAAATATTAATGAATGTAAAAATAAATTGATGAATAATTTAAAAAAATGAAACGAAATGAAAATATTTAATTTGGTACATTGTTTAGTTCTTTATTTGTTTATTTTCTATATTGCTTTCTTGTTCTGTTGTGATTAATTATGTTACAAAATACTCAACTATTGTAGGCTTCCTGGGAAATTTTATACAGAATAACTCTAAAGGCTGTTGTAGGCGATATCAAGGTCAAACCCCAGGAGTTGGAGAAATATTAATGGCTCAAGAAACTATATCTACTCGCTTGTCTACTATATACATCCTTGAATTTTTTTCAGTTGGTTTATTTTTTTATCCGTAACTGATATTAAGAACAATGACCATACTATTATTATATTTTTTTTATTATTTTTTTCGGTGCCATTGCTGCGCGTTGACTTACTGGTGTAATCAGTGGGATGCATTTAATTTTTTCCGCGTATAGGGCCAATTTCAGGAATTTCACTACACAGCCAAACCCTGTAGTGAATGACGTAAAGGTGTCATTTGCAGAGAGGAAACCTATAGGGGTTCAAACCAGCCTTTCAGTTGTTGACCTGTCACCGCCATCTCTTCTAATTAATCATTTACTGTGTTGCCGGCTTCAATAGTTCTCCCGGCCTTTGACGGCATAGCGACAAAGCTTTCGGCTGTGCACCGCGAAGGCCTTTGTCGTCAAGGCCAAGCCAGTAGCCGCTCTCTATCACAGCGCTCCCGGCAGCTATATAAAGAGCGCTGCACTGAGCAGAGTTTCAATTCCAATCAAGACACCGAGGGATTCATTTCCACCAGACAGCAGACGAGACGTCCACCACGGCACACGGCTGCCAGACTCCAGCGAGAACTAATCGACGACCCCGCAAGAGAGAAGATGATGCTTCCGCTCGCCGACCCGTCACCGTAAGCCGTCGACCGGACCGTCATCGCCCGCTGACGCGAGCGATGCCCACAGCGGTCCCTCGACCGAGCCTTACGTCCACCGGACCCGACGAAGCAGCCATCGACGCACTACTGCGAGGGAAGAAGATAACGTCTCCGCTGGACGACGACACGCCGTGTCGCCCAGCTTCTCGTAGCAGCCACGCGCTGCCTACGCCGGTCTCCTTCCCAGGACCAATTTAATAAGGTTTTAACCGGCCCTTCTCAGGGTCATCAACCTGAGCCACGGCTCTCATCGCAGCCTACACCGGTCTCCTTCGAGACGGGCACAACGGTCCGTCTCAGGACTAATTCAATAAGGTTTACACCGGCCCTTTTCAGGGCCATCAAACACCTCTGCCCGCTGCGGCGGACACATACCTAAACGGCCCTTTTCAGGGCCACCAAAATGATAAGGTTAGCCACTTAATGTCGCCATCCGGTGACTGACCTAAAAAAGAAATAGCTTACTATTATTATTTGTACCACTCGTACAATACAATTTTTAATTTAACAACCATTGTACAGTAGATTGTCATCACGAATGTTACGCCGGTGCTTCCATTCCCAGAGAAGAAAATAAGAAGGTAAAACTTTGAAAAGAAAATTATTGCGTATGCTGAGGCACGGCGCTCCAGAACACCGCGGTGCACACTTTGAGAACCGCTTTTCTCCCACAACTTCAAACTGGTTTGCAAAATTGACAAAACGTAACATGAAAATGTTTTCTTTTGTTTAGTTTTTTTTGTAAACATGTCAGTTAATTATTGAACAAGTGACATTTTGTTATCAGAAGTAAAAACAAACGTATTTAGAATATATCGTGCGATAAAAAAAAAATAAGTTGTGTTGTAAACGGTAAATTATATTAACTTAATAGGATATACATTATTAAATCTTGACAGGAGAAATTTTTCTTTTTTTTTGTAACTGAAAATCTAATTCTAATATGATTTTCTGATTGCATTAGTAATAAGTGCATTTAATCCGTAAGCATTATGTTTTATGTAGTTATAAATAATTATGTTACAATATCAGTGTGTATTAGAACTAGTTTTTTATTTCTTTTAAGTACATTAACTTTCTCTTACATTTATTAAAAATATGTAGCCTACAACTTAAAAAGGACGACAAGATGACATTTTTCTTAAAAGGTCGTTTACTTGTATTGCAGTTAATTGTTACATAAATGGTTACTCTTGTTTTAAGTCATTAGTCTATTTAAATTACTGGTTAAATTATTAAATTTTTTGTTAGTGAGAATTGTTGAGATTTGTTTAGGTGATCAACGGGTGGTTTGAACCTGTAGAGGCTTTACTAAGTAAATCAAGAAGTGAGGTGGTTTACAATGCCTTCCTCACTAAGTGGAAAAGTATGCTTATCAGCATGCTAGGCCCTTTGAAAATCATCTACTTTCCACACTGCAAATGATACCTTCGCTTCAATAATAAAATTAAGTAACTAATTTTCATATTATTTTACTAATAGTTCTGTTTCTTATCACATAGTCAGCCACTTATATGACTGAACTATTTAAGAACAGAAGAGGTAGAGGTGTAAAAGACACTAGTCAGAGTTATCTCCTCTGAGAGTAATGAATTTCACTATGCAGCCAGACCCTGTGGTGACTGAAGTGAAGGTGTCATTTGCAGGGTGGAAAGTGTGTGCTTTTCGGAGGGCCTGGCATGCTGATAAGCATACTCTTTCAACTCAGTGAGGAAGGCAATGGTAAACCACCTTACTCTTCGTTTTTACTTAGTAAAACCTCTACAGGTTCAAACCAGCCTTTCGGCTGTTGACCTTAAACACATTATTTTACTATTTATTTTCTACACCACGGGCCGGCCCGTGGTCAGCGCAACTGGCTACTATGCCGGGGACCCGAGTTCGATTCCCGGTCAGGTCTGGCTTTTTTCATCTGTAAATCACCACATATCATTACCTACGCACAAGCCCAAGGCTTATGTAGGCATCATCACTCAATAAAAAAAAAATATAGGGTGATTCAAAAAGAGCGCCGGTTTTGATATATCAAATTAAGAGATTTATTTTATTGAAAAACTGAAAATAAATACATCAACAAGTTCATCTTACCTTCCGATTTCATGTATGAAAAATGATGTCATGCATGTGTCCTCCTCTACTGCGCTGGCACGCATCAACTCTGTCCATGAAATTGGATATTACTGCACGACACGTTTCGACTTCCATTTGCCCGATAACCCGTCGAATTTCCTCCTTCAAGTCATTGATGTTTCGGGGTTTATTGGCATACACCAATGACTTCAGATGACCCCAAAGAGGAAAGTCACAAGGCGTCAAGTCACACGACCTTGGTGGCCATTGATGGTCGGAATTACGAGAAATGATGCGATCCTGGAACCGTTCACGGAGCAACAACATTGTTTCTCGTGCAGCGTGACAGGTAGCACCATCCTGCTGAAACCACAACTCGTCAATGTTCATTCCATCCAAATGACGCCACAAAAACTCCCTAATCATCGTACGGTATCGGTTTCCATTTACTGTCACGGCTTGTCCTTCTTGATTTTCAAAAAAGTAAGGGCCGATGACACCGCCCGACCAAAAGCCGCACCAAACTGTCACTCGCTGTGCATACAAGAGAAACTACAACTGAATCGTCAATCGGAATGTTCTCCAAAATAGAAATGAGGTCAAACAATGTTGCCAACCGATAAACAAAAATTTACCAGCCGTTTAAAAACCGGCGCTCTTTTTGAATCACCCTTTATGTTAATGAAGAAATTTGTTACTCTCAGAGGAGATAACTCTGACCAGTATATTTTGCACCTTTACCTCTTCTGTTCTTAAATGCTTCATTCATATAATTAACTTATCGTGTGATAAGAAACAGAACTATTTTTTGTAGCCCTGAACTAGCAGATTGAGTGCAAATAATTTAACACTCCACCTTCATGTTATGGGCATAACTGATGTTGAGTAGTGTAAATTAGTCTATTTATTGAAATTTCAGTTAAAAATCTGGTGTGAAACACTCACACAACTTTCTCTTGCCAATGCAAATAATTAACAATAAACCTAACATTAATAATAAAATATTAGAAATAAACAAAGAAACTAACCTCAAAAACATAACCTTATTTTAATCATGAGTGAATGATGCAAAATGAAAATCAACCTCAGTTTGGCTTAGAAATACGGAAAATCACTCTTTCTCTAAACTAGGCTCTGTAGTAAAAAATGCTTTAAATAAAAGTTGTAGATCTTTTAATTTTCTATAAATTAAATTATATACACTTTTGTCGTGAAATGCATACTAAGGCCGAAATCTTAAAAAAATCAATTTTTCACACATTTTCGTGAGAAAAAAACAGAAAATCGCAAATTACCGCTAAACTAAGCGTTATACAAAAAATTGTTTGAAATAAAAGTTGTAGAATTTTCAATTCTCTACAACTTTTATTATATAAAGTTTTGCGCTAAAATGCATATTAAAACTGTAATCTTAAAAAAACAACGTTTTTACGTGAAAACAGCCTCACCCAGAATTTCAGCAAACATGACACCTACCCTATCTTGTAGAGAATAAAAAATTGAGTAAACCAGGCGATTTTTAAAAAAATCGTAGGACCAGTTTTTGAGAAATCGCAAAATAGTGAAAAATTACACGAATAAACTACCACTTCTGGTTGACCGATTTTGATGAAAATGTTCGTGTCGAGTCCGGTAGTGGTACGTAACTTAAGTTTCAAGTTCGTACGATGTTCCGTTCTTGAGATATTCTGTTCACACAGACACACACACACACACACACACACACACACACACACACACACACACACACAGACCAATCGCTAAAAACAGGTTTTTTGGATTCAGGGGGTCTGAAAACGTATAGATCCGGTGAAAACTCGATTTCGAAAAATCGACATGAAAACAATACTTTCCTTCCCATATATTCATATAGTCAAGAGAAAGTAAAAAGAATTAAGTCCATGTAGTTTCTATATTATTATTAACACGTAAACTTAGCTTTTCCGGAGCTTACCTATGAAGGTAAGTTCCATTACTATTTAAGCTGTTTTTGTAGATGTACTATGTTGGCGTAGTGGTTTGCGCTATTTGCTTCTATGCTAGGGTCCCGGGTTCGATTCCCGTTCAGGTCTGGCATTTTTTACTTTCTCTTGCCTATATGAATATATAGGAAAGAAAGTATTGTTTTCATGTCGATTTTTCGAAATCGAGTTTTCACCGGATCTACACGTTTTCAGACCTGAACCGAAAAAAATGTTTTTAGCGATTGGTCTGTGTGTGTGTGTGTGTGTGAGTGTATACAAAATATCTCAAGAACGGAACATCGTACGAACTTGAAACTTGAAACTTAAGTTACATACCACTACTGGACCCGACACGAACATTTTCATCAAAATCGGTCAATCGGAAGTAGCAGTTTATTCGTGTAATTTTTCACTATGCCATGTTTGCTGAAATTCTTGGTGTGGCTGTTTTCACGTAAAAAAATTGTTTTTTTTACGATTACGACTTTATGTCAACAACAACGCAAAAATAAAGTATTATTTAACAAAATTAATTAATTAAATTAATTATTAATTATTTATTTTTGTTTGGTTTTAAATACGTTTGTTTTGGGTAACGCAAAAATTTATATAATACAAAATGTAGAGAATTTAAAATCCTACAACTTTTATTTTAAACATTTTTGTGTATAACGCTTAGTTCGGCGGTAATTAGCGATTTTGTTTTTTTCTCGCGAAAACGTGTGGAAAAAAAATCGATTTTTTTTACGATTTCAGCCTTAGTATGCATTTTTCGACAAAAGTATATATAATTAAATTTATAGGAAATTAAAAGATCTACAACGTTTATTTACAGCATTTATCTCTACAGAGCCTAGTTTAGCGTGTAAGAGTGATTTTCCGTATTTTTAAGCCAATCTGAGGTTGATTTTCATTATGCGTTTTTCACTCATGATGAAAATAAGATTAGGTTTATTAGAGGTTAGTTTTTTTGTGTATTTCTAATGTTTTATAACTTAGGTTATATTGTTAATTATTTGCATTGGCAAGAGAAAGTTGTATGAGTGTTTCCCATCAGATTTTTCCGATAACAAACGCTAAAAAAACATATTTCGTTAAATAACTATACGATGAGTCAAGAATCGAACCCAGGATAACTTGATATGTAGTTATTTTCATGTTGTTTATACCATCGGAGCGGTCAAATAACTGTAGTATTTGAAATATAGTCATTAAAATCTGGGCAGAACACTTAAAAAAATAGGATTCTTGAGCTAAATGTGTAATGAAGTAACTATAGATTGAACGTGAACGTTCAATTGATTTTTCTTGATGTATGTTGGGTCGTAATATCGTAATAAATAGGACACTAGAATATTATTTTTCTTTTTTTTTGTAGTTCTCTTTCTTTCTGCAGTGGCCGTATCGCGTCCACTTTTTGTCGATAATTCCATGACAACGTAATTTGTGTGACCACAAACTAGTTGGGACTTGGTTTCTGACATGTGATAGTAGCTACAAGTTATACGGTCACGTTTTCATTGCGGTCCATTTATTTATTTGCCAATAAATAAATTGCAACATATTACTTAAGTTATCAACGGAAAATTGTGTTGTCGCTTATGTGGTTATGTTATTTTTGACTTGTTTTTTTATTTCTAATTTGTGTACGTTGCAATCTGTTCAATTCAGAACAATAAGCAACCCCATGACCCAATGAGGTGAGGATGATGTGTATGACGTGTAAATGAGGTGTAGACTTGTACAGACCCAGGCCGACCATTCCTGAAAGAGTATGGTTAATTAAACCCCAACCATAAAAGTACACCGGTAACCACTGTCTAGTATTCAGATCCGTATAAAAGTAACTATTTTTACAAGGATTTGAACCAGGAACCTTCGTCTCCAAAAATCAGCTGTTAAACAGCTGATTTTGGCGACGACTTTACCTCTAGACCAACCCGGTGGATTTATTTATTTGCCAGTAAATAAATTGCAACATACTATTCAAGTTATCAACGGAAAATTGTATTGTCGCTTATGTGGTTATGTTATTTTTGATATTTACTTTAAAAACATTAAAATAATCCAGAAGTTATGAGCGTCACTATCATACGTCATTATTTATCCGGCCTTCGGGCCAGCCCAGTCAGTCAGCTGGTAGAAAGTCGCTATTATTTGTTAAGTAACACCGGTTGGGCAAGCAACTTTGTGTGGTGACCAGTTGACAGCCATCCATGAAAAAACTCTACTGGGGGTCCCTGTTCAAACTCAAGTCTAATCTACTGAAAAAATACAGCAAAAAGCAGCGATCAAATTGGATAGTTGTCAACAATGTACAGTTCCCGATAAAAAAAAATTATTTATCCCACCGGGTTGGTCTAGCGGTAAAGTCGTCGCCAAAATTAGCTGTTTAACAGCTGATTTTTGGAGACGAAGGTTCCTGGTTCAAATCCTAGTAAAGGTAGTTACTTTTATACGGATTTGAATACTAAACAGTGGTTATCGGTGTACTTTGATGGTTGGGGTTCAATAAACCATACTCTCTCACTCTGTACAAGACTACACCTCATTTACACGTCATACACATCATCCTCATCTCATTGGGTCATGGGGTTGCTTATTGTTCTCAATTGAACAGATTGCAACGTACACAAATTAGGAATAAAAAAAAGTAAATAAATAAAACTATCATACGTAATTAAATCAGCGCTGGCCGCCTCCGTAGCGTAGTGGTATCGCCCTGGCCTACCACGCGGAAGTCCCGGGTTCGATTCCCGGTTAAGGTTTGGAAATTATAACAAGTCACAACCTAACGTTCCATAACTCACTGTAGTCGCTAATGACGAAGCTGTTGATGCCACTTTAAAAAAATAAAAAAGTCAGGTGTGAAATACTCTCACAACTTTCTCTTGCCAATGCAAATAATTAACAATATAACCTAATATTAGTCATAAAACATTAGATATATACAAAAAAATAACCCTAAGAAACATAACCTAATTTTAATCATGAGTGAAAGACGCAAAATGAAAATCAACCTTAGTTATGCTTTAAAATACGGAAACTCACTCTTTCTCGCTAAACTGTGAAAAATGCTCTAAATAAAAATTGTAGATCTGTTAATTTGCTATAAATTTGATTATAGACACTTTTGTCGTAAAATATATACTAAGGCTGAAATCTTTTAAAAATCGATTTTTTTACACGTTTTCGTGAGAAAAAACCCAGAAAATTAATTGCTTATTACCGCTAAACTAAGCGTTATAAAAAATCATTGTTTGAAATAAATGTTGTAAGATTTTAAAATTTTTACAACTTTTATTACATACATTTTTGCGTTAAAATGCACATTAAAGTCGCAATCTTAAAAAAACAACATTTTTACGAGAAAACAACCTCCCCAAGAATTTCAGCAGACATGGAGCACACCCTATTTTGTATCGGAGCATAAACATTTTAGTAAATGAGGCGATTTTTAAAAAAAAATCGTAGGAGCCGTTTTTGAGAAAATCGCAAAAAAGTGAAAAATTACACGAATAAACATATTACTACTTCCGGTTGACCGATTTTGATGAAAATGTTCGTGTCGGGTCCTCTAGTGGTATCTAACTTAAGTTTCAAGTTCTTACGATGTTCCGTTCTTGAAATATTCTGTTCACATATACACGCGCGCGCGCGCGCGCGCGCACACACACACACACACACACACACACACACACACACACACAGACCAATCGCTAAAAACATGTTAATTTTGGTTAAGGGGTCTGAAAGCGTGTAGTTTGTTTCTAATGTTTTATTACTAAGGTTAGATTATATTGTTCATTATTTTGCATTGGCAAGAGAAAGTTGTGTGAGTGTTTCACACCAGATTTTTTTCATTGCTATTTCCATGTTCCTAGTATTAGTATTCCTGGTTATTTTAATGTGTTAATAATATCCTATTTCTGTTTTTTTTTTCAGGTAAGTTTATGCTGTGAATTTTGTATCTACTTCTAATTTGTAAGTAAATAAAAAATATTTTGAACATTTTTGTAGCCTATAACTACTGTAGTCGTCCTGTAGTTAGTTCTAAGCAAATATAGCAACACTTAATTCAAGGTTCTTTCGGGATCTGGTTATAATAAATAATTAACAAACTTCTTTTAAGGGGAGCACTATACCTCCTATCTAACCCGTGTTAGATTGACCTCTTTTTAAGTACACGTTTCTAAGAAACCGTTAAAAGAGTTAGGGCTTTCATTGTTTTTTTTGCCTTTTCTATGACATCTTTTTAAGCTTTGGTATTAGAATTATTAATATAGAGCTAGCGATACCATTTCGAGATTTTTTTTGAAAAATTCAAAAACAATTTAATTTATTTTGTAGAATTTTTTATTTTATTTCGAACTTAGTAATATTACTGCAATGATTCTCGTACCATATGTCACAATTATACTGTGAAACATGCTCAAAAAATTTCAACCTTCAAAGTCGAATAGTTTTTGAGAAAACTGTACCTTCAAAAAAGTGAATTTGCGGGAAATGAGCTGTAAAGTTTTACTTACCCTAAAATCGGCCTGCACCATAATGTTGATCCTCACCAGACTGTTCTTTTTCCTTAAATAATTTTTTTTTCTCTTGTCTTGCTTCTTTTGACACACTTTCCATTACTTTCTCAGCTTTCTGTGTTCCTTGAATATCGCAACTCATATTGTTTCCACAGATTACCTCAAAAGAAATTCTGGACAAATTATTACTTAACAAAAATCTGCTTAGCTTCCGTAATTTCTATCGTACAGTTATAATTTTTATGTGTAATTACACTGAAAAAGGTACAGAAGGCAATGGCGCCAAAATTAGAAAATCAATTTTTTTCCGATTTTTGAGTTATAGTGCTCCCCTTAAACTTATAAAGACTATTAATTGACTATAATAAATTAAATTAATCTCTTAAACTAAATTAATTATAAAACGTTGTTGTTTAGGTCAACAGCCGAAAGGCTGGTTTGAACCTCTAGAGGTTTTACTAAGTAAAACGAGGAATTAGGTGGTTTACCATTGCCTTCCTCACTGAATGGAAAAGTATGCTTATCAGCATGCCGGGCCCTCTGAAAAGCACATATTTTCCACTCTGTAAGTGACAAGTTCACTTCATTCACCACAGGGTCTGGCTGTACAATGAAATTCATTACTTTCAGAGAAGATAACTCTGATTAGTGTCTTTTACACCTCTGCCTCTTCTGTTCTTAAATGATGCAGTCATTTAATTGACTGACCATGTGATAAGAAACAGAACTATTTATTTTAGCCCTGCAACGAACAGATTGAGTGTAAATAATTTGACACTCCACCTGTCTGTTATGGGCAGAAAACGTTATTAGTTTAAAAAAAAAAAAAAAAAAATTATAAGTAACACATTAGAATCAAAATAAATTTACAGTAAACCCTCGCCTATTCCGTGTACAAAGAACATGGAAAAAATACCACTGTGTTCCTAGCTACGAGCAAAACGTGCTTTCCACACTTAAACATATGACTCTTCTTCATTCTAAAAGAATATTAGAAAATCTGTTCTGTAATTAATTATTTAGTTGATAATAATACGTTATTATTAATATTATTATTATTATGTATTAAAGCCATAGCTCGTTTGTACTTCTAGTATTTTTACTAGTATTTTGAAGGAAAGTATTGTTTTCATGTCGAGTTTTCACCGGATCTACACTTTTTCAGACCCCCTGAACCCAAAACCCATGTTTTTAGCGATTGGTCTGTGTGTGTGTGTGAACAGAATATCTCAAGAACGAAACATCGTACGAACTTGAAACTTGTTAGATACCACTACCGGACCCGATACGAACATTTCATCAAAGTCGGTCAACCGGAAGTAGTAGTTTATTCGTGTCATTTTTCACTTTCTTGCGATTTTCTCAAAAACGGCACTTACAATTTTTTTAAAATCGCCTCATTTACTAAAATTTTTATGCTCTACATGATAAGGTAGGCGCCATCTCTGCTGAAATTCTTGATGCGGCTGTTTTTTTTCTTAAAAAATGTTTTTTTTTTAAGATTTTGGCTTTAATATGCATTTTAGCGCAAAAATGTAAAGCCAAACTGAGGTCGATTTTCATTGTGCGTCTTTCACTTATGATTTAAATAAGGTTAGGTTTTTTGTATATTTCTAATGTTTTATTACTAATGTTAGATTATATTGGTCATTATTTGCATTGGCAAGAGAAAGTTGTGTGAGTGTTTCACACCAGATTTTTAATTTTTTCTGTACAAAATATCACAGTTTCTGATTCAGCAGTATCATTAACAACAACATGTAAATTGAAATTATTTATAACCTGTTTCATATTAAGTTTGTAGATATTCGACATAAATTATGATGTAGGTAGCCTAATAAAAAAACCATAAGTAATTACGTCATTGGAATTTTTATCTAACTTTTTTTAAAAATAAGTATGAAAATAAAAATATTTATGACGATAAGTACTGGTACTTAGTAAATCAAGTACTGTATTAAGTCAGTGATTTAACATTAAGTACCGGATGTAATGAAAATGTTGTTTAGTTTTAAGGGTTTTTACTTTCTCTTGCCTATATGAATATATTGGACGGAAAGTATTGTTTTCATGTCGATTTTTCGAAATCGAGTTTTCACCGGATCTACACGTTTTCAGACCCCCTGAACCCACACAAACATGTTTTTAGCGATTGGTCTGTGTGTGTGACTAGAATATATTAAGAACGGAACATCGTACGAACTTGAAACTTAATTTACATACCACTACCGGACCCGACACGAACATTTTCATCAAAATCGGTCAACCGAAAGTAGTAGTTTATTCGTGTAATTTTTCACGTTTTTGCGATTTTCTCAAAATTTGGTCTTACGTTTTTTTTTAAAATCGCCTGGTTTACTAAATTTTTTATGTTCTTCAAGATAGGGTAGGCGCCATGTGTGCTGAAATTCTTGGTGAGGCTGTTTTCACGTAAAAAAATTGTTTTTTTAAGGTTACGGCTTTATTATGCATTTTAGCGCAAAAATTTAAATGGTAGAAAAGGTACAAAATTTAAAATCCTACAACTTTTATTTCAAACATTTTTTTGTATGACGCTTAGTTTAGCGGTAATTATTGATTTTCGGTTTTTGTCTCACGAAAACATGTAAAAAAAAATCGATTTTTTTTAAGTTTTCAGCCTTAGCATGCATGCATTTTACGACAAAAAAGTATATAAGCAAATTTATAGGAAATTAAAACATCTAAAACTTTTATTAAGAGTATTTTTCTCTACAGAGCCTAGTTTAGCGTGAAAGAGTGATTTTCCATATTTTTAAGCCAAACTTTTTGATTTTCACTTTACGTCTTTCACTCACTAAAATTAGTTTATGTTTTTTGAGAATGGCTTTTTGTTTATTTCTAATGTTAGGTTATATTGTTATTTATTTGCATTGGGAAGAGAAAGTCGTGTGTGTTCATACCAAATTGTTTTGTTTCAGTACCCCATGAAACATGAAGAATAATTTTAATCCGGGTTTTATCTTACTGTATACTGTACATTGAGCTCGTGAAAGTTCTTAAAACAGAGTGGTCTTAATTCGATTCCAGATTTATGATTATTGTTTATTATCTTTTTTCAATTTAGGGTAATTGATTCCGTGCGCCTGTTACCCTAAATGTGTAATAACATGTTTAATAAATTTAGCTAGCTGTAAATTGAAAGTTGTATTCAATTTGATAATTTTTTTTAACTAAGCATTGAATTAGTATTGCGATTGAAAACGTGATGGGAAACAGGAAACTGGTTTTAATATTTAGGTTTTGTTTTTTAAACGTGATTTATAATATTAACATTCCTCTGGTATTTACCGATTTATTTACTACGTTTGTAATACTTCGTTTATAGGTTACCCTAATCAACTAAATGTTTTTAGTTTTCTACCCAAACCTTAAATGAATATTACTTGGTAAAGTTTAGGAAATCAAATTCGTCTTCTTTTTTACTTTCTCTTGCCTATGTGAATATATAGTAACGAAGTACTGTTTTCATGTAGATTTTTCGAAATCGAATTTTCACCAGATCTACACGTTTTCTTCAGACCCCCTGAACCCAAAAAACATGTTTTTAGCGATTGGTCTGTGTGTGTGTGAACAGAATATCTCAAGAACGGAACGTCGTACGAACTTGAAACTTGAAATTTAAATTAGATACCACTACCGGACCCGACACGAACATTTTCATCAAAATCGGTCAACCGGAAGTACTAGTAGTTTATTCGTGTAATTTTTTACTTTTTTTGCAATTTTCTCAAAAACTGGCCCTACGATTTTTTTAAGATTTCGGCCTTACTATGCATTTTATGACAAAAGTGTAGATAATCGAATTTATAGAAAATTAAAAAATCTACAACTTTTATTTGGAGCATTTTTATTTACAGGGCCTAGTTTAGCGTGAAAGAGTGTTTTTCCGTATTTTAAGCCAAACTGAGGTCGATTTTCATTTTGCGTCTTTCACTCATGATTAAAAAAAGGTTATGGTTTTTAGGTTAGTTTTTTGTTTATTTCTAATGTTTTATTTGACTATTGTTAGGTTATATTGGTCATTATTTTCATTGGTAAGAGAAAGTTGTGTGAGTGTGTCACACCAGATTTTTATTTTTTTATTTTATTTTTTTTATTTTACGGCCACAAAGGACCACTTAAGTTCAATCTTTCAACGCCTAGCTCTTTCAGATGTTCCACCAAAACGCCCCCGCAGTTGTCGCTCTCGTACTTCTCCTCTTCTTCGCCAATAATTCTTCAATGTTTCGGATCTTCTCAGTCTCTCAGCGTCCGAAATCACCATGGCTTTCCTGACCCTCATTTGTTCCCTAAATTTAACCGATCGCTGTTTGTATGTCCTGTAGCTCCCTGACTTAGTTTTGAGGTCAGCTATTGTGATGTTTAGTTCCTCCATATCCTTTTTGACTTCCTTTATCCAGTTTGGTGTCATCTTCTTTTGCCAGAAAAACTCAGTCATCTTTCTTAGTAATCTTGTATCCTCCATTCTCAATATATGTCCCAGGAAGGATATCCTTTTTTTCCTGATGATACTGGTTAAAGGCTCAATTGTTTCATATACTTCCTTGTTTGGTACAATATAGAAACAACCATCTTGAAGGGACCATTTTCCAATACACCTTCTTGCTATTTGCCTCTCCACTTTCTCGATTTTGTCCTTTTCGCCTATTCTTGTTGGACCAAACAGGGTTTCACTCGCATACAGGACTTTATTAATATTTTATAGAGATTTTTATTAATATTATAATTTCTGATAAAATAAATAATTATATTTTTATTTTCAAGTGTTTTATTTGGTTCAAGTAATTTCACATGTGTTTTTAAAGTGGTAGAACTTTCATTTGGTTCGTACCGTATGCTGTAGTAATTTACGATATTAGCGAATTTAATAATCTACTACATGTACAGAGTAAAGAGAGCATGTAAATAAAAATTTTACTTTTTATGTAGCTAACTTACTGTTTAAAGGTACATGGTCATGCAATTTTGTGTGATTATATGAAATAGTTGTAAATTTCACTGAAATTTTTATTTTCTCTTGCCTATATGAATATAGGCCTATAGGAAGGAAAGTATTGTTTTCATGTCGATTTTAAGAAATCCACTCTTCACCGGATCTACACGTTTTCAGACCCCCTGAACCCAAAAAACATGTTTTTAGCGATTGGCCTGCCTGTGTGTGTGTGTGTGTGTGTGTGTGTGTGTGTGTGTGTGTCTGTGTGTGAACAAAATATCTCAAGAACGAAACATCGTACAAACTTGAAACTCAGAACTTAAGCTACATACCACTACCGGACCCGACACGAACATTTTCATCAAAATCGGTCAACCAGAAGTAGTAGTTTATTCGTGTAATTTTTCACTTTTTTTGCAATTTTCTCAAAAACTGGTCCTACGATTTTTTTTTAAAATCGCGTGGTTTATTCAATTTTTTATTCTCTACAAGATAGGGTAGGCGCCATGTTTGCTGAAATTCTTGGTGAGGCTGTTTTAACGTAAAGAAATTGTTTTTTTTAAGAGTACGGCTTTAATATAAATTTTAGCGCAAAAAATTATATAATAAAAGTTGTAGATAATTTGAAAAACTACAACTTTTATTTAAAATATTTTTTTGTATAATGCTTAGTTTAGAGGAAATTAGCGATTTTCTGTTTTTTTCCCACGAAAATGTGTGAAAAATTTATTTTTTAAAGATTTCGGCCTTAGTATGCATTTTACGACAAAAGTGTATATAATCAAATTTATAGAAAATTAAAAGATCTACAACTTTTATTTAGAGCATTTTTCTCTACAGAGAATAGTTTAGTGTGAAAGAAAGATTTTCCGTATTTTAAAGCCAAACTGAGGTTGATTTTCATTTTGCATCTCACTCATGATTAAAATTAGGTTATGTTTATTGAGGTTAGTTTTTTGTTTATTTCTAATGTTTTATTACTAATATTAGGTTTATTGTTAATTATTTGCATTGGCAAGAGAAAGTTGTGTGAGTGTTTCACACCAGATTTTTAATTAGAAACTTCACTGGATAACATGTTTATTATTTTCTGTATAATAGGCTATAAAGGTTCTCGCTCACTCACTCAATATTAATTCTTTAATTTCTTAATTACGGTGATGAAAATCCAACATATCTGTTCCTTAGATTTTTTTTAAAATTCCTAATGTGTGTACGTTGCAATCTGTTCAATTGAGAACAATAAGCAACCCCATGACCCAATCAGATGAGGATGATATGTATGATGTGTATATGAGGTGTAATCTTGTACAGACCCAGGCCGACCATTCCTGAGAGAGTATGGTTAATTGAACCCCAACCATTAAAGTACACCGGTAACCACTGTCTAGTATTCAAATCCGTATAAAAGTAACTACCTTTACTAGGACTTGAACCAGGAACCTTCGTCTTCGAAAATCAGCTGTTAAACAGCTGCCTTAGAGTTTAAACAGATTATTTTAAGCAAGACATTATTCTCTTTGTATTTCTTTATTTTCTTTCTGAAGCGTAAGGGATTTGAAAATTTTTATTCTTATTTTGTAAGTGATGTTGTTATAGTTGCTTGCCCTTGTATCAACGAAAGGTAAAGGGGGAAAGTATCAGTGCGCATGCGCGACTGCTCCAATTTCAGTGCAACAACACAACTTAGCCTATACCCAGAGCATATGCAGTAGTACATCGCGGAACCTTTTGTAGGTTTACTGGTTCAAATATAACTGTTTGTTACCGTAAACACAAATGTTAGTTTCTGAAAAGCGTGGATAAACTATTCACAGTGCTAAACAAAATCTAATATGCAGTGTAATGAAATGCTGTGAAGCTCAAGATAAACAAAATGCTTTTCCCTCTTTCTTAACAAAAGCCATGAGCGAGTGGCTAACTGCTGTGATGTTTCTCTTTCTACAATTCGAAAAAAATCTGGTGTGAAACACTCACAAAACTTTCTCTTGCCAATGCAAATAATTAACAATAAACCTAACATTAGAAATAAACAAAAAACTAACCTCAAAAACATAACCTAATTATAATCATGAGTGAAAGACGCAAAATGAAAATCGTACGAACTTGAAACTTGAAACCTAAGTAACATACCACTACCGGACCCGACACGAATATTTTAATCAAAATCGGTCAACCGGAAGTAGTAGTTTATTCGTGTAATTTTTCACTTTTTTGCGATTTTCTCAAAAACTGGTCCTACGATTTTTTTTAAAAATCGCCTGGTTTACTAAATTTTTTATGCTCTACAAGATGTCATGTTTGCTGAAATAATTGGTGAGGGTGTTTTCACGTTAAAACGTTGCTTTTTAAGATTACAGCTTTAATATGCAATTTAGAGCAAAAATTTATATAATTAAAGTTGTAGAGAACTTAAAATCCTACAACTTTTATTTCAAACATTTTTTTGGTATAACGATTAGTTTAGCAGTAATTAGCGATTTTCTGTTTTTTTCTCACGAAAACATTGTGAAAAATCAATTTTATTAAGATTTCGGCCTTAGTGTGCATTTCACGATAAAAATGTATATAATCAAATTTATAGAAAATTAAAAAATCTACAACTTTTATTGTGAGAATTTTTCTCTACAGAACCTAGTTTAGCGCGAAAGAGTTATTTTCCGAATTTTTAAGCTAAACTGAGGTTAGTTTGTTGTTTATTTTTAATATTTTATTACCAATGTTAAGTTATACCAATGTTAAACCCACCGGGTTGGTCTAGAGGTAAAGTCGTCGCCAAAATCAGCTGTTTAACAGTTGATTTTCGGAGACGAAGGTTCCTGGTTCAAATCCTAGTAAAGGTAGTTACTTTTATACGGATTTGAATGCCAGACAGTGGTTACCGGTGTACTTTGATGGTTGGGGTTCAATTAACCTTACTCTATCAGGAATGGTCGGCCTGAGTCTGTACAAGACTACACCTCATTTACACGTCATCCTCATCTCATTGGGTCATGGGGTTGCTTATTGTTCTAAATTGAACAGATTGCAACGTACATTATTAGGGATTAAAAAAATATATATTGGTAATTATTTGGATTGGCAAGGGAAAGTTGTGTGAGTGTTTTACACCAGAATTTTTTAAATTTTACGGCTGAGAGACAGTTGGTCTTACCTTTTTTCTGAGATCCATATATTTACGTAATAATTAGATTCCGGTATTAATTTATAAAAAGCGGTATCACCGGCCTCCAACCGCAGATGTTAGAAGTCAGAATTCTTGAATGCCAATCCGTATTTGTGGATTTGGTGTTACCAGACCATGTTTCCTGTATTTTTTTAATTTTTATTAGTCTATTATTTAATCAGTTGGGTTCTCACTGACTTATTCCTTTAGTATTTCATTATTAGAGCAAGAAAATCTGTTTTGTTTTTTATTAATTAAAAATAAATTTATTTTGTTGTGTAATCTTATTTCTGTTAGCTTTTATCATAAAACTTTTAAAATGTACCAATTTAAATAGTTTTCAGGTTTCGATTTTAAGTTATTTCACGTAACCGTTCGTGGACAGAATTATTTCCATGTCACAGACTTATTTAATAATCATTGCCTTGGGGGTAAAAAATATTTTTTTTTTTAGAAAAATTTGTTTTATTTGGATAGAAAATTGTTTTTAAAGGCTCTGAATCAACTTAAATTTCATCACATATTTTCTCTTTATATATTTTTTTTTACTTTCTCTTGCCTATATGAATATATATATATAGGAAGGAAAGTATTGTTTTCATGTCGATTTTTCGCAATCGATATTTCACTGGATGTACGCTTTTCAGACCCCCTGAATCCAAAAAACATTTTTTTAGCGATTGGTCTGTGAGTGTGTATGTATGTGAACAAAAATATCTTAAGAACGGAACATCGTATAAACTTAAAACTTAAGTTAGGTACCACTAGAGGACCCGACACAAACATTTTTATCAAAATTGGTCATCTGGAGGTAGTAGTTTATTCTTGTCATTTTTCTCTTTTTTGCGATTTTCTCAAAAACGGCTCCTACGATTTTTTTAAAATCGCCTCGTTTACTAATTTTTTATGCTCTACAAGATAGGGTAGGCGCCGTGTCTGCTGAAATTCGTGGAAAGGTTGTTTTGTCGTAAAAAAATGTTTTTTTTAAATTGTGACTTTCATATGCATTTCAGCACAAAAATTTACTTAATAAAAGTTCCCGAGAATTTAAAATCCTAGAACTTTTATTTCAAGCATTTTTTGTATAAAGCTTAGTTAAGCCGTAATTAGCGATTTTCTGTTTTTGTTTCTCACGAAAACGTGTGAAAAATCGATATTTTAAGATTTTAGCCTTTGTATGCATTTTACGACAAAAGTGTATAATCAAATTTTATAGGAAATTTAACGATCTACAACTTTTGTTTAAGCATTTACCTCTACATAGCCTAGTTTAGCGTGAAAGAGTGATTTTCCGTATTTTAAAGCCAAACTAAGGTTGATTTTCATTTTGCGTCTTTCACTGATGATTATAATAAGGTTAGGTTTTTGGGGTTACTGTAGGTTTTTGTTTATTTCTAATGTTTTATTACTAATGTTAGGTTATATTGTTTAATATTTCCAGTGGTAAAAGAAAGTTGTGTGAGTGGTTTACGCCAGATTTTTTTGTTTTATTTCGCTACACAAGGGACGTTTGTCTTCGAAAATCAACTGTTAAAACAGCTGACGACTCGTGGCGACTTGGTTACCACTAGTAGACAAACCCGGTGGCTTACCGCATGAATAAAAGAAAACTATAACGGAGAATCATTTTCTGAAACCCATAAATCGACTACTGTAACAATTTAAAATAAAATTTATGTTAAATAGTTCAAAGTTATTTGCGAGAAGTATGGCCTGGACATCAACATCGTGAAAACCAAATTAATGGTAATTAGCAGGGGACCGATAACTGGTGTAGACCTATATATAAAACATGCAAGAATTGAGCGTGTAGCATGGTATCCGTATTTGGGCACTATTATCAATGAAGCCTGGGAAAACTCACAAGAGATCAAGTGCCGTATTGGTAAGGGAAGGAGTGTTTTCAACGCAATGAGTTCGGCGTTTAAGAGTCATGATCTCACTATGGGCACTAAGTTGCGACTCTTGCGGTGTTACGTGTTTTCCGTTCTTCTGTACGGAGTAGAGTCTTGGACGTTGACGAGGGCGACCACTACTAAACTTGAAGCCTTCGAACTTTGGGTGTACAGAAGAATGCTGAGGATACCATGGACAGACAGGGTGACCAACATTGAGGTACTGCGTCGGATGAACAAGGAACCAGAGGTAATAAACACCATTAAGTGTCGCAAGTTGCAATACCTCGGTCATATTATGAGGAACCACGGTAGATACGAACTGTTGCAGCGCATCCTGCAGGGAAGATTGGATGGTGGAAGACAGCCAGGCCGAAGAAGAATATCCTGGCTTGCTAACCTGAGAGACTGGTATGGGAAAAGCTCGGCCCAACTGTTCCGCATTGCAGATGACAAGACCAAGATAGCCATGATGACAGCCAGCGTTCGAACCGGACAGGCACGCTAAGAAGAAGAAGTTCAAAGTATTTCACATAAATTGTGTGATTACGATAGTGATTATGTAATGGAAAATTTTTTTTTAAAAGTTGAACAGCCACAAACCATTACTCACGGATGGAATAAGGTGAACTCCAACGAACCGTGTTTTAAACACATTGTACCAGACTATACATAGTGTATCATCATTCTACCATTAGTCTAAATATTTTAATGTATTTTACCTTATTTTATAATACAGTTATAAATATAATTGTGTATCAATGTTGCTAACCGTAATTATTATTAAAGGTTAAATAAATGCACTGTATCATCTAACGGTATAGTTCAAAAGGTGGATAGATTTTATTTTAGTGTATTTCTTTTCATCGAAATGTTACTGCACATTTTGTTGTATATTAATCTTTGTAATTTTGTCCTACATTATCTTTTGTTAAATTTAATATATTTTAAATCGAGTTTACGCGTCGGTTTTGTTCGGTCTAATAGGTTTTTACTTTGATATTTTCTGTGGGAATGTTTTTCGAATTATATGGTTTTGTGTGCCGTGAAACCCTACTTTCGTATTCTGTTCGGTTGTACGAGACGTTTCTTGTAGTTTATTAAAAATATGGTGTGAAACACACGCATAGTGTGTTGGAACAACTTTTATTTAAAGCATTTTTCTCTACAGTCTAGTTTAGCGTGAAAGAGTGATTTTCCGTATTTTTAAGTCAAACTGAGGTTGATTTTCACTTAGCGTCTTTCACTCATGATTTAAATTAGGTTATGTTTATTGAGGTTAGTTTTTTGTTTATTTCTAATATTTTATTACTAATGTTAGGTTTATTGTTAATTTTTTTTTTTTTGTTTTACTTGCATCCAGGAGACTCCAAAGGGAGTATAGGACATGTAAAATAAAACTGATAAACTGAAAGTTTATCACCATTGATAAATTCATCACTTACCACCAGAAAATTGTTTTTGCTACTGCTTACATCAGTAGGCTTGTCATGAACCTCATTGAATCAAATATCACACAAAATAAAAAATAAAAAAAATCAAACACAATGATAAATTCATCACTTACCAATCATTTTTTCCTGCTACTGCTTAACTCAGTAGGCTTGTCATGAACCCCTTTGTATCAAATAGTACACAATATTTGTTTAATTACAAGTTAAATACTTTTCAACCAATAACTATTTAGTAAGGAATTCGTGCACACTAAAATGTTTCATCAATCAAATACTGTTTTAGCTTTTTTTTAAAATGACTTAAATTGTCACAACTTTTTAAACCTTGTGGCAATTTATTGATGTATTTTCTACCTGCATAAGTTGGTTTTTGTTCAAACAATTAAGTGTTGTGATTTTGTTGTTTAGGTCATCAGCCAAAAGGCTGGTTCGAACCTCTAGAGGTTTTACTAAGTAAAACGAGGAGTGAGGTGGTTTACCATTGCCTTCTTCACTGAGTGGAAAAGTACGCTTATCAGCATGCCGAGCCCTCTGAAAAGCACATATTTTCCACTCTGCAAATGACACCTTCACTTCATTCACCACAGGGTCTGGCTGTATATTGAAATTCATTACTTTCAGAGGAGATAACTCTGATTAGTGTCTTTTACACCTCTACCTCTTCTGTTCTTAAATGATTCAGTCATTTAATTGGCTGACCATGTGATAAGAAACAGAACTATTTATTTTAGCCCCGCAATGAAAAGATCGAGTGTAAATAATTTGACACTCCACCTGTCTGTTATGGGCAGCATAATAGGCAGTGTTGTGATTAGCAACATAATAATCGATTCTGTTTCTTGTGTAGTGGTTGTGAACATCTAAATTCTGTAAAAAGGTATTTTTCTTTACGTACATTATCAGTTCAAAAATGTACAAAGAAGGAACTGTGAGCAATTGCAGCTCTTTAAATAGTGATCTGCATGAGGTAAGGTGGTTGACTCCCATCATACTCCCATCGTAATTGTTTGCATTGGCAAGAGAAAATTGTGTGAGTGATTCACACAAGATTTTTTTTACTGTTTGTATTTTCTTTAAAGACATATAATTAGTGCAGTTTGATTATATAATATTTAAAAATCTGGTGTGAAACATTCACACAACTTTCTCTTGCCAATGCAAATAATTAACAATAAACCCAACATTAGTAATAAAACATAAGAAATAAACAAAAAACTAACCTTAATAAACATAACCTAATTTAATCATGAGTGAAAGACGCCAAATGAAAATCAACCTCAGTTTGGCTTAGAAATACGGAAAATCACTCTTTCTCTCTAAACTAGGCTCTGTGTTGAAAATGCTATAAATAAAAGTTTTAGATCTTTTAATTTTCTATAAATTTAATTATATACACTTTTGTCGTAAAATGCATAATAAGGCCGAAATCTTAGAAAAATCAATTTTTCACACATTTTCGTGAGAAAAAAACAGAAAATCGTAAATTACCGCTAAACTAAGCGTTATACAAAAAATTGTTTGAAATAAAAGTTGTAGGACTTTAAATTCTCTACAATTTTTATTATATAAAGTTTTGCGCTAAAATGCATATTAAAGCCGTAATCTTTAAAAAAACAACGTTTTTACGAGAAAACACCCTCACCAAGAATTTCAGCACACATGACGCCTATCCTATCTTGTAGAGAATAAAAATTTAAGTAAACCAGGCGATTTAAAAAAAATCGTAGGACCAGTTTTTGAGAAAATCGCAAAAAAGTGAAAAATTATACGAATAAACTACTACTTCCGGTTGACCGATTTTGATGAAAATGTTCGTGTCAGGTTCGGTTGTGGTATGTAACTTAAGTATCAAGTTTCAAGTTCGTACGATGTTCCGTTCTTGAGATATTCTGTTCACACACACACACACAGACCAATCGCTAAAAACATGTTTTTTGGGTTCAGGGGGTCTGAAAACGTATAGATCCGGTGAAAACTCGATTTCGAAAAATTGACATGAAAACAATACTTTCCTTCCTATATATACATATAGGCAAGAGAAAGTAAAAAAGTATGTCACATTTATAAGTTAGTCAAAATGCAGTTACTAATAGAGAGGCTTACTATTTTATTATCCCGGAGTGGGGGGAGTTCTTAAAATATTAATTACTTTCTCTTGCCTATATGAATATACAGGGTGATTCATGAAGTTCTCCCCCCACTTCTACAGCACATTGTACTAGTAAAAATAATGAAAAAATGTTATATAAACATAGGTCCGAAAACGCTTCGTTAGCGAGTTACAGCTAGCGAAAGTTTCGCCTGGATTTCAGTTCACCAGGTGAAATGAGGTCTTCCTGGAATTGTGGTAAGGTAGATTAAGGGGCAAATTCAATCATTTCTTATGGTTTTTGATCTGATAAATTGAATAAAACAGGTCCCAGATCTGTAAGTTAAATAGTTTTTAAGAAAACCAGTGTCAAATGCAAAAAATGGAGTGAAAAACTTATTTTTTCATCTTTGGGCAAGGATAACTGTGTTATTTCACCAAGAAACAGTTAAAATTTTTCAATAAAACATGTAGAAAATTTTATTCTGAACAAACCGGTGTAAATTAAGCACACAGAAAGCGAATAGATGTTTGATTAAATGAGTTTTTATTCATAAGAGTACAAAGTAAAATTAACCGGAAAAACTAAAATGAAAAAATGTGTTTTTTTCACTCCTTTTTTTTGCATTTGACACTGGTTTTCTCAAAAACTATTCGCTTTCTGTGTACTTTATTTACACCGGTTTGTTCAGAATAAAATTTTCTACATTTTTTATTGAAAATTTTTAACTGTTTCTTGGTGAAATAACAAAGTTATTCTTGCCCAAAGATGAAAAAATGTGATTTTCACTCCATTTTTTGCATTTGACACTGGTTTTCTCAAAAACTATTTAACTTACAGTTCTGGGACCTGTTTTATTCAATTTATCAGATCAAAAACCATAAGAAATGATTGAATTCGCCCCTTAAGCTACCTTACCACAATTCCAGGAAGACCTCATTTCACCTGGTGAACTGAAATCCAGGCGAAACTTTCGCTAGCTGTAACTCGCTAACGCAGCGTTTTCGGACCTATGTTTATATAACATTTTTTCATTATTTTTACTAGTACAATGTGCTGTAGAAGTGGGGGGAGAACTTCATGAATCACCCTGTATAGGAAGGAAAGTATTGTTTTCATGTCAATTTTAAGAAATCGAGTTTTCTCCGGATCTATACGTTTTCAGACCCTCTGAACCCAAAAAACATTTTTTTAGCGATTGGTCTGTGTGTGTGTACAAAATATCTCAAGAACGGAACATTGTACGAACTTGAAACTTGCAACTTACGTTACATACCACTACCGGACCCGACACGAACATTTTCATCAAAATCGGTCAACCGGAAGTAGTAGTTTATTCGTATAATTTTTCACTTTTGCGATTTTCTCAAAAACTGGTCCTACGATTTTTTTTTAAAATCGCCTGGTTTACTCAAATTTTTATTCTCTACAAGATAGGGTAGGCGCCATGTTTGCTGAAATTCTGGGTGAGGCTATTTTTACGTAAAAACATTTTCTTTTTAAGATTGCGGCTTTAATATGCATTTTAGCGGAAAACGTCATATAATAAAAATTGTAGAGAATGTAAAATTCTACAACTTTTATTTCAAACATTTTTTTGTATAACGCTTAGTTTAGCGGTAATTAGCAATTTTCTGTTTTTTTCTCACGAAAACGTGTGAAAAATCAATTTTTTTAAGATTTCGGCCTTAGAATGCATTTTACGACAAAAGTGTATAAAATAAAATTTATAGGAAATTAAGAGATCTAAAACTTTTATTTAAGCATTTTTTTGTACAGTGCCTAGTTTAGCGTGAATGAGCGATTTTCCGTATTTTTAAGCTGAACTGAGGTCGATTTTAATTTTGCGTATTTCACTAATGTTTTTTGAGGTTAGTTTTTTTTCATTTCTAATGTTTTAATACTAATGTTAGGTTTATTGTTAATTATTTGCATTGGCAAGAGAAAGTTATGTGAGTGTTTTCCACTAGATTTTTGTTACTATTTGGGGGTCGCGGAACAAAAAAGGTTGAGAATTACTGGTCTAGATGTTCAAACCAACCTTTCTGTTTTTGACCTAAAGAACATACTACAGATATATGGTGCAAAAACTTAATAAGAGGAAGTTATGTACAGTGGTGAAATTACTTCAATGCTCGATTTAACGGATTTTTTGTACCGATATCCGTTAAATTGAAAGTGATTAATTTAAAACACAATCGGTCACGTGTGTTTCTTTTTTTTTGTCATCAGTCTCTCGACTGGTTTGATGCAGTTCTCCAACATTTTTATCTTGTGCTAGTCGTTTCATATCTACATACCTTTAACACCCTACATCTTTTGTAATTTGCTTTATATATTCTAATCTTTGCCCCCTTTTACAATTTTCTCCCTCAATGTTACCCTCCATTATTAATAGCCCAATACCTGGATGTCTTAAGATATGCCCCACTAGCCTATCCCTTCTTCTGGTAAGATGCTTCCATATACTTCTTTTTTCATCCACTCGCCTAAGAACCGCTAAATTACTTATTTTGTCCACCCACCTAATCTTTAACATTTTCCTATAACACCACATTTCGAAAGCTTCTATCCTCTTCTTTTCTACAACCCCTATCACCCACGTTTCACTTCCGTATACTGCTACACTCCAAACATAATGTTTTGTGTGTTTCTATAATGTGTAAATAAATATTGGATTTGCTTATATTGTTATTCTTATGGTAACTTTTAAAAAACTACATTTCAGGAAGAAAAGTACAGGTTTTTTCACAAAAATTAATATTTATCAGTTCTTAGTAATTTTCAAACCGTTTTTTGTATTTAGAAAGCTAGTCCGTTAAAGTGAATATCCGTTAAATCGATCATTGACGCAATTAAAAATCAAAAGTTGATTAGCATCATGTTAAGTATATTCAACCTTTTTTTCTTCAATGAGGAAGTACTCGAGTATTCTTTTCCATAATGTACATCTAAGTCTTGTAATTATTATTATTATTTTTTACTTTCTCTTGCCTATATGAATATAAAGGAAGGAAAGTATTGTTTTCATGTCGATTTTTCAAAATCGAGTTTTCAACGGATGTACTCGTTTTCAGACCCCCTGAACCCAAAAAACATGTTTTTAGCGATTGGTCTGTGCGTGCGCGCGCGCGTGTGTGTGTGTGTGTGTGTTTGTGCGCGCGCGCGTGTGTGTCAACAGAATATCTCAAGAACGAAATATCGTACGAACTTGAAACTTGAAACTTAAGTTACACACCACTATCGGACCCGACACGAACATTTTCATCAAAATCGGTCAACCGGAAGTAGTAGTTTATTCGTGTAATTTTTCACTTTTTTGCGTTTTTCTCAAAAACTGGTTTATACGATTTTTTAAAAATCGCCTGGTTTACTAAATTTTTTATGCTCTACAAGATAGGGTAGGCGCCATGTTTCCTAAAATTCTTGGTGAGCTTGTTTTTACGTAAAAAAAATTGTTTTTTTTAAGATTGCGGCTTTAATATGCATTTTAGCGCAAAAAATTATATTGTAAAAGAGTAGAGAATTTAAAATCCTATAACTTTTATTTCATACTTTTTTTGTGTAACGCTTAGTTTAGCGGAGTTTTTGTGTATTTAGGAGGCTAGTCCGTTAAAGTGAATGTCCGTTAAATCGAGCATTGACGCAATTAAAAATCAAAAGTTGATTAGCATCATGTTAAGTATATTCAACCTTTTTTTCTTCAGTGAGGAAGCACTCGAGTATTTTTTTCCATAATGTACATCTAAGTCTTGTAATTATTATTATTTTTTATTATTATCTTAGCTTAGCTCAACTAATTGTAGTTCACGTTTTACTCACAATCAACTTCTCCATAATTATAAATCATTAAAAAGAAAATACGTAATTTTCTTCTCCATTTTCTGTTCTTTGTTTCTGTTGTTTTCTCACTTGTCATTACGAAACAGTTATCTCATTTTTTTGTTTGTGCATATTTTTACTTTCTCTTGCCTATATGAATATATAGGAAGGTAAGTATTGTTTTCATGTCGATTTTTCGAAATCGAGTTTTCACCGGATCTATACGTTTTCAGACCCCCTGAAACCAAAAAACATGTTTTTAGCGATTGGTCTGTGTGTGTGTGTGTGAACAGAATATCTCAAGAACGGAACATCGTACGAACTTGAAACTTGAAACTTAAGTTACATACCACTACCGGACGCGACACGAACATTTTCATCAAAATCGGTCAACCGGAAGTAGTAGTTTATTCGGATAATTTTTCAGTTTTTTGCGATTTTCTCAAAAACTGGTCCTACGATTTTTTTTAAAATCGCCTATTTTACTCAATTTTTTATTCTCTACAAGATAGGGTAGGCGCCATGTCTGCTGAAATTCTGCTTGAGGCTGTTTTTACGTAAAAACATTTTCTTTTTAAGATTCCGGCTTTAATATGCATTTTAGCGCAAAACGTTATATAATAAAAGTTGTAGAGAATGTAAAATTCTACAACTTTTATTTCAAACATTTTTTTGTATAACGCTTAGTTTAGCGGTAATTAGCGATTTTCTGTTTTTTTTCTCACGAAAACGTGAGAAAAATCGATTTTTTTAACATTTCGGTCTTAGTATGCATTTTACGACAAAAGTGTATATAATTAAATTTATAGAAAATTAAAAGATCTACAACTTTTGTTTAGAGCATTTTTCTCTACAGAGCCTAGTTTAGCGTGAAAGCGTGATTTTCCGTATTTTTAAGCCAAACTGAGTTCGATTGTCATTTTGCGTCATTCACTCATGATTAAAATAAGGTTATGTTTTTGAGGTTAGTTTTTGTTTATTTCTAATATTTTATTGATAATGTTAGGTTTATTATTAATTATTTTCATTGGCAAGAGAAAGTTGTGTGAGTGTTTCACACCAGATTTTTTATTATTATCTTAGCTTAGCTCAACTAATTGTAGTTCACGTTTTACTCACAATCAACTTCTCCATAATTATAAATCATTAAAAAGAAAATACGTAATTTTCTTCTCCATTTTCTGTTCTTTGTTTCTGTTGTTTTCTCACTTGTCATTACGAAACAGTTATCTCATTTTTTTGTTTGTGCATATTTTTTCGTTATCGGTTTACTTCTAATTTATCATTTGTTTTTCTTCAAACTGAAATTTAAGTAACGTTTTTCTGTGTCTTTGTTCTGAATTGTTTTGTATCTACACATTACTGTGAATTTTTCTGTTGAATCATTTTGTTAAGGTTATATATAATATATTTTTTTAATCACTAATGTGTGTACGTAGTAATCTGTTCAATTCAGAACAATAAACAAACCCTTGACCCAATGAGATGAAGATGATAATATAACTTGTAGTCTTGTCAGGCCGACCATTCCTGATAGAGTATGGTTAATTGAACCCCAACCATCAAAGTACACCGGTAACCACTTTCTAGTATTCAAGTCCGTATAAAAGTAACTATAGTATAATATTCCGTTCTTCAGATATTTTGTTTCTCATACAGACCAATCGTTAAAATTATTGTTCTTTGTTGAGGAGTCCTAATAGGAGAGGAGAAAGTAAAAATACAATTGATAATATAACGGAAAATCTTATTATTTTCTTCAGTTAATAATTGTTTTCCATTGATCCACCGTTATTTATAAATGATGAATTCTTGTTTAACCAATTTAAATATAAAATGCATCAGTAATAATTACCATCTTTTGTACTTTTTGAAAAAGTAATTAGTTTTAGTAGATTTTTGCAATCTAGTTTTATGAATCATCGTGATTCGTAATGCATATTGAATGCATTGTAATAGAGCATGACTTATAAATTGCATAAATACGTTATGTCGGCGTATCTTGAAGGAAATCTTTATTACGTACATGTTTAAAGTGATTCCGTCGTTTTCTTTTTATGGTCACT
The DNA here is from genome assembly GCA_035578175.1 of Catonia carolina. Taxonomy (NCBI): domain Eukaryota; kingdom Metazoa; phylum Arthropoda; class Insecta; order Hemiptera; family Achilidae; genus Catonia; species Catonia carolina. The sequence continues at coordinate 10,837,822 of JAQMRL010000010.1, forward strand.
CATAAATGATCGAATAGATAATTATAGCAGTGACATTGTCTTTGAAACTTGAAAAAAAAAATTTACATTTTAACACTTTCCTTCCCTATGCATATATATATCCATATGAGGCAAAAGAAATAACAAATTTTCATAATTGAACTTCATTTAATAATTTCAGTCTTAAATAAATATTATTTATTAATAAAAACTACACACAGCAAACGAAATTGTCAAAGAATTTTTTTCACACGATAATTCAAGTTCATGTAAAAAGTTATTCAGTTTATTTTTACCGGGTTGGTCTAGAGGTAAAGCCGTCGCCAAAATCAAACAGCTGATTTTCAGAGTCGAAGGTTCCTGGTTCAAATCCTAGTAAACGCAGTTACTTTTATAAGGATTTGAATGCTTGACAGTGGTTACCGGTGTACTTTGATGGTTGGGGTTTAATTAACCATACTCTCTCAAGAATGGTCGGCCTGAGTCTGTACAAGACTACATCTCATTAAAAAAAAAAAAAAAAAAATCATTCGGTCATGGGGTTGCTTATTGTTCTGAATTGAACAGATTGCAACGTACACAAAATCAGGAATTAAAAAAAAAAGTTTATTTTTTTCAAATAAGTTAACATCAAAACAAATATAATATTTAAAGTGCCTAAAATTTTCAACAACACCAACAACAACAAAAGGACATCATCATTACCACAAAGTAGGCTACTGGATAAAATTTTAATATTTTTCGAAAGATTAAAAAAGTAAATTAATGGACACATCGAACGAATAACATAAAATTCAGCTAAACTTTACTATTCTTGTGTAAAACAAATCAAACAAATACAAGAAACGTGTACAACAACAGTGATTCACCAAGTCGTGTATCTTTAAAACCAACAAATAATAGTTTTGTTATTTAAGAAAATCGTACACGCTGTCTTTCAGTTAAAGATAAGTGACACGTTATGTAGGAGCAGCGAGCGGTGTGATGTATACTTTATGCAGACAAGGCACAATTCCCACGGTGCCTCCTACACAATCGGTTGTTTTAAAATGTTTTTAAAAAAAATACCATTGTATAACAAATTTACTACATTATGAGAAATATTAAAATTAAAAACAATGTGAAATTATAACAGTACTCTTATTACTAAATTTTGGATCTGTTTTGTTTATTATTATTAAAAAATAACTGCGTACGGTAATCAACGGCTGAACGAAGGTGCTGACGATTGTGTATCTAAAAATCTGGTGTGAAACATACACGACTTTCTCTTGCCAATGAAAATAATGAACGTTATAATCAAACAGTAGTAATAAAACATTAGAAATAAACAAAAAAAAACTAACCTCAATAAACATAACCTAATTCTAATCATCAGTGAACAACGCAATAAAATTACGGAAAATCACTTTCACAATAAACTAGGCTCTGTAAAGAAAAATGCTTTAAATAAAAGTTGTTGGTATTTTAATTTCCTATAAATTAGATTATATACACTTTTGTCGTAATATGCTAAGGCTAAATTTAAAAAAAATCAAATTTTTACACTTTTTCGTGAGAAAAAATAGAATATCGCTAATTACCGCTAAACTAAGCGTTATACACCAAAAATGTTTGAAATAAAAGTTGTAAGATTAAAATTCTCTACAATTTTATTTTATAAATTTTTGCGCTAAAATGTATATTGAAGTCGTAATATGAAAAAACCATTTTTTTACGAGAAAATAGCTTCACCAAGAGTTTCAGCAGACATGGCGCCTACCCTATCTTGTAGAGCAAAAAACATTTAGTAAATGAGAAGTTTTTTAAAAAAAATTGTAGAAGCCGTTTTTGAGAAAATCGCAAAAAAGTGAAAATTGACACGAATAAACTACTACTTCCGGTTGACCGGTTTTGATTAAAATGTTTGTGTCGGGTCCTTTAGTGGTATATAACTTAAGTTTCAAGTTTCAAGTTTGTACGATGTTCCGTTCTTGAGATATTCTGAGGGCCTTGAAAACGTGTATTCCGGTGGAAATTTTATTTTGAAAAATGAACATGTAATCAATAATTTCCTTTCCTGTAGGCCTATATTGATGTAGGACAAGAGAAAGTAAAGAATAAGTGTTGATCAGAGTAAAAATGGTAAGTCATTTTCCACGGACAGGATTTGAGTATCCGAGGTAAATGACTTCAGCAGATGTACTATATACATATGCCCATAACAAGCAGGTGGTGTGTTAAATTTATTTGCCCTCGATCCGCTAGATCATCCCGGGCTACAAAATATAGTTTTGTTTCTTATCACATATTCAGCCAATTAAATGACTGAAGCATTTAACAACAGAAAAGGTAAAGGTGTAAAAGACACTAGTCACAGTTATCTCCACTAAGAGTAATGAATTTCATCACTATACAACCAGAAACTGTGGTGAAGGAAGTGAAGGTGACATCTGCAGATGCTTTTCAGAGGGCCTGGCATGCTGATAAGCATACTTTTCCACTCAGTGAAGAAGACAATGGTAAACCACCTCACTCCTCGTTTTACTAATAAAGCCTCTAGAGCAGTGTTCTTCAACCTTATCTTAATTAAGGGCCAAATTTTTATTATGGGTGAGCTTGAAGGCCGCATTGATCTACGTATAGTTCAGCCGCTCTAAGTTTGCTCCTAATGTCAACAAACCAAAACCAGCTACTACAGGGTGTACGCAAGAGTCCGTGACTTTATGGATGTCGTATTCCTATTAAGTCTACTATTTTTTAAAATTATAAGTACTTAAAGTACTAAAAACATCAGTCGTGATATGATGTAGGCCTAACAATTTAATTTATAAAAATACTTTTAGAAGTATTTTTTATTTAAATACTTTTGAAAGTATTTAATTGTTACTTTTTAATCAGCGTGTACACATTTAGATAATAATGTGCATGTTAAGTGACGTCATTATTTGTTTACATTATGAGCAAACTAAGAGAGGCTGAACTGTATGCATGTGTATTTGTGTATGAATATATATAGTATAAACATATATGAACATTTTGTGTCAGGTTAAAAGAAATAACATAATTTTTTTAAAAGCTTATATTGGTTGAAAATGACAGTAAATATCAATATTGAAACATATACTTAAACATGTTATAAAACTCAAAACCAAACTAAAAACATCAAAATGGTGATTTTTTCAGTTAAATGGGAAACTTGACATTCTTTCTCTTTCACTAGTTTAAAAATCAACAAAATGATGTAATGTTCTGAGCTCTTTGTTCAAAAACTGAAATCGTTCTGCGGGCCGCAAGCGGCAGGCGGGTTGAAAATTACTGCTCTAGAGGTTCAACCCACCGGGTTGGTCTAGAGGTAAAGTCGTCGCCAAAATCAGCTGTTTAACAGCTGATTTTCGGAGACGAAGGTTCCTGGTTGAAATCCTAGTAAAGGTAGTTACTTTTATACGGATTTGAATGCTAGATAGTGGTTACCGGTGTACTTTGATGGTTGGGGTTCAATTAACCATACTCCCTCAGGAATTGTCGGCCTGAGTCTGTACAAGACTACACCTCATTTTCATGTCATACACATCATCCTCATCTCATTGAGTCATGGGATTGCTTATTGTTCTCAATTGAACAGATTGCAACGTACACATACAGGAATTAAAAAAAAGAGGTTCAAACCAGCCTTTTGGCTGATGACCTAAACAGCAACAAACACCAGATCTACTATTGATCTACACCGGATATCAAAATATTTTTATTATATCCTGTAAGCGGTTAAGTTACATCAGAAAATTCAACTAATATTTTAACACATTTCTCATATACAATTTTATTATGTTATTAAATAACTATTTTTTTTTTAAGAAAGTTGTATTACATTATAGAGCCGCACTAATTTCATTTCGCATAATTTCTGTTATGTTTTATCATCGGGTTAAATTTTATGTAATTTATTCTCATACGTAATGAGATTACTGTGTTAGGCCTGTATAATTATTTCTCTTGTTTCTTTTTTAATTTTATTATAATGTGTGTATTATTTCTATGTTTTCCACATGTCAGTCGTTGACCTGTAGTTTGTATTACTTTTTCTAATGAAACTTTAATCTTTTTTGTTGTAGTTTTGTTTAGGTCATCAGCCGAAAGGTTGATTTGTATCGAGGCTTTACTAAGTAAAGAAGGAGAGAGGTGGTTTACAATAGCCCCTTAGTCTTTTTTTTTAATTCCTAATATGTGTACGTTGCTGTCCATAACAGACAGGTGGAGTGTCAAATTTTTTACACTCAATCTGTTCGTTGCAGGGCTAAAATAAATAGTTCTGTTTCTTAACACATGGTCAGCCAATTAAATGACTGAATCATTTAAGAACAGAAGAGATGTAAAAGACTCTAATCAGAGTTATCTGCTCTGAAAGTAATGAATTTTATTATACAGCCAGACCCTGTGGTGAATGAAGTGAAGGTGTCATTTGCAGAGTGGAAAATATGTGCTTTTCAGAGGGCCCGGCATGCTGTTAAGCGTACTTTTCCACTCAGTGAGGAAGGCAATGGTAAACCACCTCACTCCTCGTTTTACTTAGTAAAACCTCTACAGGTTCAAACCAGCCTTTCGGCTGTTGACCTAAACAACAACACACTAAAATTTAGCTGATTTCAATCTGCGTTTGTACATGTCAGTTTCATATTTTTAGCGTCTATTAATATTCCATTATTGGTATGAGAAGAAAAAAGAGCCTGTTTTTTTGTTGCTGCAACACATTGGATGCTTTTAGAAGTTTATAATCCAAACACCGCTCGACCGATTTATTTCAGATTTCCCTGGAACGTAAACTAATATGTTGTTATTGTATGTAATTTCAAATTTGTAGCATATTGGAATTTTGAGTTATTAGTAAAATTCTGAACCCCTGTTAACTCCTATTCAGTAGGCTATAAAAAAATTAATACAAATTCATTAATATTATGGAACAGCGATTGACCAGTTATTCGGTAGAATTTTTTAAATATTTAAATAATGGTAGATGCTGCGAGGGGTGGAAGAAGCTTAACCGTGTTATCGCGTTGTAACTTGGTAGGAAGGAACTGTAAGGAATTGTGTATTTTATGAGGTAGAGTGTGTTGAGTTCGGATATGAATAAGGTGTTTTGAATAGGATTTCTAGGAATTCGAAATTAGTACAAACGTTTGTATTTATTTTGATGCGTTCTAGTATGTTCTAGAATAGCGGTGAATTTTGTTGAAAGATCGTATTTGTTTGGAAAACTATTAGATCGCAGGGAGAAAATAGTTAGCGCCTTTGTGATTCGTTAGTTGTAATGTGAATCTTGAATGGAAAGTGTGTTGGGCCGTTCGAAATAATGTCGTTAGGGACCGATTCTGAGATACGTTAATAATGCTTGGCTTACGGGTGATAGCCAAGTGGTTGTGGACAGGTAAACCATTGTTTTTGTCTGTTAAAAGACATTATTTTACGTATAATTATGTTTAGTCTAAGCGTAAGTTTTGTAATTAATTGGGGGCAAGCTTCAAAATTATCTTTTATAATTTGCCTCATGTCCGTTCGCCACGTACAGATATTAGAAACTACAAGATATAGCTATAAATGGTTTTCAGATTCGTAATCTACACAAAAAGTCATAGGGCCTGGATTGGGTTTGAACTTCCGGTATCGACCAGAAGTGTCCCGAAACCGGAAGTCAGAAATTGAATTCGGAATTTGGAAACAAAAATAGTGTCATTCGATTCGTTTTGAAGATTAGATTCAGAAATCATTGGGTTTAAACTTCCGGGTTTGACCGGAAGTTTCGCAGAAACGGAAGTCAGAAATTAAAGTCGTAATTAGGAAACAAAATTAGTGTCATTCGATTCCTCTTAAAGAGTAGACACAGAAATCACTAATGTTTTTCCCGGTTTCTACCGGAAGTCAAGAAATCAAAATCGGAATGTGAAAATTAAAATAGTGTTTTCGATTTCTTTTAAAGATTAGATTCAGAAATCATTGGGTTTCAACTTCTGGGTTTGACCGGAAGTGTCCCAAAAACCGAAGTCAGAAATCAAAGTCGGAATTAGGAAACAAAAATAGTGGTATTCGATTTCTCTTAAAGAATAGACAGAAATCACTAATGTTTTTTGCCGGTTTCTACCGGAACTGTCCCAAAACCGGAAGTTAAGAAATCATAATCGGAATTTGGAAATTAAAATAGTGTCATTCTATTTCTCTTAAAGTTTAGATTCAGAAATCATTGAGTTTCAACTTCCTGGTTTGACCGAAAGTGTCTCCAAAACGGAAGTCAGAAATCAATGTCGTGATTAGAAAACAAAAATAATGTCATTCGACTTCTCTTAAAGAGTAGACACAGAAATAACTAATGTTTTTGCTGGTTTCTACCGGAACTGTCCCAAAACCGGAAGTTAAGAAATCAAAATCGGAATTTGGAAACTTAAATAGTGTCATTCGATATCTCTTAACGAGTAAATTCAGAAATCATTGGGTTTGAACTTCCGGATTTGACCGGAAGTATCCCAAGGTCGGAATTAGGAAACAAAAATAGTGTCATTCGATTCCTCTTAAAGAGTAGACACAGAAATCACTAATGGTTTTCGCCATAGATCAGAAAAGGGAAGCCTCTTGTTTCTTAAGAGACCTAAGTGGACTTGATCTCTTACAATTTGTTTTGAAAAAATTGCTACTACCCCATGAGACGCGACGTCTCATGAAGGAATTTTTTAATTAAAAAAAAAAATCTAATAATTTTTAGTTGGCTAAGAGTAATCAGTAATTGTACTAATTATTAATTAACTTAATTGTGTTATAAATTTAAAGAATGTTTGTTTATTATTTGTCAGAATAATATATCACGAATTAGTTAATGCCTATAATAATTTCTACTAAACATCTTTTCTACAATAGTATGTCTTAACCTTGCATTTTTTTACGCATTGATGAACAATGAAGACTTTATCTGGTAAATGAAATAAACTAAACAATTTTTTTCATTAACTTTATTACAATTTTGCCTTAAATAAATAACATGATAACAACAAACGAATATGTAATTATGAATTTTTCTTATTATTGTTCAGTGTTATTCCTTACCAAATTACATGGTTTGTTTCTACAATATTTTTATTGTTATTAAACTTAAGTAGTGATGAGCAATTTAGCGTAAGAAAGGAAGTTAAGTTGACTTGTTCAAAAGCGGAACAAACAAAAGATAGAAGAAAAAACCAAAAAAATAAAAAATAATTGTCGTACATCAACCTAATAGTTTATTTTAACATTTCGCATGAGCGTGCGCCCGTGTGATTATAATTTAGAATAGTACATGATGGCACGAGTTTAACTCACGTGTTTTTTTTGCAGTTGACTTGAAAATACGTCATTTTTCCTTGGATACTTTATATCTAATTTCATTAGTAACTTATTTTTTAATGTTTTGTAAGCTATTTATTTCGAAAAAACTTATTTTTCAACTTTCTCTTCCCTCGTATGAATATATTCGGGAAGGAAAGTACTCTTTTATATTCGATATCGAGTTTTTACCGAATGTACACGTTTTCGGGTCTTCTGAACCCATAAAACATGTTTTTAGCGGTTTTGGTTATATGTGTGAACAAAATATCTCAAAAATGAAATAGCGTACGAAGTTGAAACTAGTGATGAGCTTTTTTTTGTCATCAGTCTCTCGACTGGTTTGATGCAGTTCTCCAACCTGTTCTATCTTGCGCAAGTCATTTCATATCTACATACCTGTAACACCCTTCATCTTTTGTAATTTGCTTTAAATATTCTAATCTTTGCCTCCCTCTACAATTCACTCCCTCAATATTACCCTCCATTATTGATAGCCCAATACCTGGATGTCTTAGGATATGCCCCACTAGCCTATCCCTTCTTTTGGTAAGATGCTTCCATATACTTCTTTTTTCATCCATTCGCCTAAGAACCTCTAAATTACTTATTTTGTCCACCCACCTAATCTTTAACATTTTCCTATAACACCACATTTCAAAAGCTTCTATCCTCTTCCTTTCTACAGCCCCTATCACCCATGTTTCACTCCCGTATAATGCTACACTCCAAACATAATGTTTTAAGAAATTTTTTCTAATCTGTAAATCAATGTTTGTAGTCAGTAAGCTGTTTTTCCTTTCAAAAGCTTTTCTAGCTTGAGCAATTCTACTTTTGATATCACTTGTGCTTCTACCAGCCTTTGTTATTTTACTCCCTAGATAGCAGAATTCCCTAACTTCCTGTATGTTTTCGTTGCCTACTTTTAAATTTCCCATTTCTTCTAAACCACTCTTGCTGCTGCACAACACTTTTGTTTTGTTCTTATTAATTTTCATGAAGTAATCCTTTCTCAAGATCTCATCCATTCCATTTAAGGCATCCTCTAGTTCATTCTTTGCCTCGGCTAATACTACTATATCATCGGCGAATCTCAGCATTTTTATTGTTTCTCCTTGAATTTTTATTCCTGCGTCAAATTTCTCCTTCACTTCATTTATAGCCTCTTCTATATACAAGTTAAAAAGTAGTGGTGACAAAGAACAACCTTGTCGTACACCTTTTCTTACAGCAGCCTCTTTTTCGTACCCCTCGATTCTGAAAACTGCCGTTTGATTCTTATACAAACAGTAGATAACTTTCCTTTCTTTGTATTTAATTCCTAGCCTTTTCAAAGTTTTAAACATTTTACTCTAGTCCAAATTGTCAAATGCTTTCTCTAAATCTACAAATGCCATAAAAGTAGTTTTATTTTTTTTATCCTTTTCTCAATAATCAGTCTCAGAGCCAATATTGCATCTCGAGTTCCCATTCTCCTTCTAAATCCAAATTGGTCATCGCCAATACTTCTTCTACTCGGTGTTCTATTCTCCTGTATATAATTCTTGTCAGTATCTTAGATGCATGGCATGTAGGCTGATGGTTTTTTAGTGATGAGCATCGAAAGGAAAACATCGATGTTTTCTGGTGAAAAACATCGATGTTATGATCTACAACGTTTGAAACTTATGATATTAATGAAATTAACAAATTATTTAAACATATTTTTTTAAATAATTTTTTTTTAGAAAAGTTAATGCTCTATGAGTGAATAGGCTTATAAATAGATCATGATATTCTAATTTCAAACGTTTTAAGTAGGTTGGGTCTTAAAACAAAACATTAGGGCTGGATGTCGGGTAATTCCCCCAAAGCCCAAACGCTCTAATCAGGATAGCCAACATGTTCTGAGCAACAAGTAAAATTCCCTACATCAATACATTAAAACATCGATGCCCAATAAACATCGACCTATTACCATCGATGGTAAAAACATCGGCTATCGATGCTCATCACTAGTTGAAACTTTAAACTTAAGTAAGGTGTCACTGCGTAACCCGACACGAACTTTGTTCAGGTTAGCACCTTGTAAAAATGCCTGAATGGTTTTGTAAAGTAAGAAAAGGAATTTGGCTCGAAATTATGTTTATAGGAGGACCAGTACGCATTTACAGGTGTCCGCGTACAAGACCGTGATAGTAAAACATAAGAAAACAAACAACACAGGAGAATGACCACTTGAGCAACTAAATTAAGTATCACAAACATAAAACGTCCACTTACTTGTTATCGAACACAGTAGCCTGAAGTCCAGCAGCAGGAACATGTGCGTGAGCCCAAGATGGCGACCGACGCAGAATTACTATTAATACGTTAGCAGACAGTTAAGCAAATACACAAACACAATGATAAATAATTATATTAACCGACATAAGCACAGTTTAAAGCCTCGTTTCGAAATACATAAGACGTTGCCAGCATCACGCTAGTTGCTAGGCCGAAATATTAAGCTTCAAACGAAGGACGCGTCTGTCCGTGATGAATTTAGTTGCATAAGTGGTCGAGGGAGAAAACGGATGCAGGTTAGCAGTAGGTCAACAAAAAGAAGAAGGAAGAGGAAGAAAAAACACAGAGGATTACAAAATAGTGCAAACCCGGTACAGAATGCCTTAACAAACTTAGTCATTCAAATTGGTCAACCAGAAGGTGTTTCCTTATAGGAAATTTAAAAAATTTACTACTCTTATTGTATGCATGTTTTTTCTACTGAGCGAAGTTTAGGGTCTTATCCGTTTTCTGTATGCCACTATCAAATCCGAATTCCGTGAAGGGTTACACAATTCTCGCACTCCTGCGTCTAGCGCGCCAATCTGACTAGCAATATTCCTGCGTAATGACAACTCCTGCGATTGGTCTGTGTGTGTGTGTGTGTGTGTGTACAGAATATGTCAAGAACAGAACATTGTACGAACTTGAAACTTATGTTACATACCTCTACCGGACCCGACACGAACATTTCCATCAAAATCGGTCATCCGGAAGTAATAGTTTGTTCGTGTAATTTTTAACTTGTTGGCGATTTTGTCAAAAACTGGTCCTACGATTTTTTTTAAAAACGCGTCAGTTACTTAATTTTCTATGCTTTACAAGATAGGGTAGGCGCCATGTTTACTGAAATTCTTGGTGAGGCTGTTTTGACGTTAAAAAATTGCTTTTTTTAAGATTGCGGCTTTAATATGCATTTTAGTGGAAAAATTTGTATAATAAAAGTTGTAGAGATATTTAAATCCTACAACTTTTATTTAAACATTTTTTTGTATAACGCGTAGTTTAGCGGTAATTATCAATTTTCTGTTTTTTCTCACGAAAACGTGTGAAAAATCGACTTTTTTAAAGATTTCAGCCTCAGTATGCATTTTACGACAAAAGTGTATAACTAAAATTTATAGGAAATTAAAAGATATACAACTTTTATTTAAAGCATTTTTTTGTACAGTGCCTAGTTTAGCGTGAAAGAGTGATTTTTCGTATTTTTAAGCCAAACTGAGGTTGATTTTCATTTTGCCTCTTTCACTCATGATTAAAATAATAATATTATATTTATTGAGGTTAGTTTTTTGTTTATTTCTAATGTTTTATTACTAATGTTAGGTTTATCGTTAATTATTTGAAATGGCAAGAGAAAGTCGTGTGAGTGTTTCACACAACAGATTTTTGAATTTGAATGGAGACGTTACCCATTTTTGTTCCGGTATACAATGGTGATAGTTGACAGCTATTTATGGTGATCTATTGTGTGTGGTAGCTGTACCTATAGCACCTTTCTATTAACCAGCCTGTGAGACTACGTATATCTTTTAGTACGTGCCTTACTCTTCTTCCTTGAGTTCACTAACCTCTAATAATATTGTACTGGGTTTGTTTATTGTTCGTCGAGCAGTCCAGTCATTATTATTATTATTATTATTATTATTTTGCCCATAACAGACAGGTGGAGAGTCAAATTATTTACTCTCAATCTGTTCGTTGCAGGGCTAAAATAAATAGTTCTGTTTCTTATCACATGGTCAGCTAATTATATGACTGAATCATTTAAGAACAGAAGAGGTAGAGGTGTAAAAGACTCTAATCAGAGTTATCTCCTCTTGAAGTAATGGATTTCATTATACAGCCAGACTCTGTGGTGAATGAAGTGAAGGTGTCATTGCAGAGTGGAAAATTCATGCTTTTCTGAGGGCCCGGCATGCTGATAAGCGTTATTTTTCTTTTCAGTGAGGAAGGCTAGGTAAACCACCTCACTCCTCAATTTAACTTAGTAAAACCTCTGCAGGTTCAAACCAGCCTTTCGGCTGTTGACCTAAACAACAACAATTACTATATAGGGTTGTCAACCCTCTTCTTTCATTCTTGTTAACTTTTTTAATTATTAATTATTGGTTTTAACAAAAATTTTTATCCCGTTTTTTACTCAGGAGGTTTGTGTAGTGAAAAATCTGGTGTGAAATACTCACACAACTTTCTCTTGCCAATGAAAATAATTAACAATAAACCTAACATTAGTAATAAAACATTAGAAAAAAAACAAAAAACTAACCTCTAAAAATATAACCTTATTTTAATCGTGAGTGAAAGGCGCAAAATGAAAATCAACCTCAGTTTGCCTTAAAAACACGGAAAATCACTTTTTCACGCTAAAATAGGCTCTGCAGAGAAAAATGCTTAAAATAAAAGTTGTAGATCTTTTAATTTTCTATAAATTTAATTATATACACTTTTGTCGTAAAATGCATTCTAAGGTCGAAATCTTAAAAAAATCGATTTTCACACGTTTTCGTGAGAAAAAAATCAGAAAATCTCTAAAAACTGCTAAACTAAGCGTTATACAAAAAAATGTTTGAAATAAAAGTTGTAGAATTTTACATTCTCTACAACTTTTTATATAACGTTTTGCGCTAAAATGCATATTAAAGCCGCAATCTTAAAAAGAAAATGTTTTTACGTGAAAACAGCCTCATCCAGAATTTCAGCTAACATAAAGCCTACACTATCTTGTAGAGAATAAAAAGTTTAGTAAATAAGGCGATTTTAAAAAAAATCGTAGGACCACTTTTTGAGAAAATCGCAAAAAAGTGAAAAATTACACGAATAAACTACTACTTCCGGTTGACCGATTTTGATGAAATCGTTCGTGTCGGGTCCGGTAGTGATATGTAACTTAAGTTTCAAGTTCGTACGATGTTACGTTCTTGAGATATTCTGTTCACACACACACACACACACACACACACACACACACACACACACACACACGCACACACACACGCACGCACACACACACACGCGCGCACACACACGCACGCACACACACACACACACACACACACACACACACACACACACACACACAGACCAATCGCTAAAAGCAAGTTTTGTTGGGTTCAGGGAGCCTGAAAACGTTTAGATCCGGTGAAAACTCGATTTCTTAAAATCGGCATGAAAACAATACTTTCATTCCTATATATTCATATAGGCAAGAGAAAGTAAAATCTGCCGAATTTCTCTCTGTGACTCATTGTTTACACGAAAGGTTAGGGATGAGTGTTGCGAGCGAACTATTTCACATTTAGGTATACAGAAGAAATTATGAAAGCTTTGGATAAGCTTTGATGAACAAGACAATAAATTGTCAAATGAATTGACTACTGTTGTTCTTTTGTTTGCGTATTTAATTAGAGGTGACATTTATGACAATTTTTCCTTGAGTGTTAATTTTATGTTTGACGTCCCATATGCTGTAACGGAAGCAGACTTATAATAAAATCTTCCAGGGGAGACTCACCAGTAATGAGTATCGGTGAGTTTGCGTACGTGAGATTTTTACTTAAAAAATTAAGTAAAATGCATACTAAGGCCGAAATCTTAGAAACATCGATTTTTCACACGTTTTCGTGAGAAAAAAAAGAGAAAATCGCTAATTACCGCTAAACTAAAGCGTTATACAAAAAAATGTTTCAACTAAAAGTTGTAGGAATTTAAATTCTCTACATTTTTTATTAAATAATTTTTTGAGCTAAAATGCATATTAAGCCGCAATTATAAACAAACATTTTTTTTTTACGTGAAAACAGCCTCACCAAGAATTTCAGCAAACATGACATCTTGTAGAGCATAAAAAATTTAGTAAACGAGGCGATTTTTAAAAAAAATCGTAAGACCAGTTTTTGAGAAAATCGCAAAAAAGTAGAAAATTACACGAATATACTACTTCCGGTTGGTTGGCACCCCTGGCGGGTTTTGAGAAAAGTGGAGACGGTATTGCTCCTCAGTTTTTGTTTAATTGTGAGTTTTTTTTAGTTGTTGTGTTAAAAGTATGTGCTATAGGGGTGGTAAGTAACTCTATTTTGAGTTTTGTACTAAGAATTTAGCAAGTCAATGGAAATGAAAGTAGAAATTATAGTTTTTAATTGTGGCGTACGGAAATGGCTGACATTATAATCCTCGCTTTAGTTTAGTTATTATTGCCCGTGTTACCAACGTAAAATTCAGAGACTTTTGTTTAAATTTATCTACGACAAAGTTTTGTACGGCAGGGAGATTCCATAGTACTTTATTATTACTACTTCCGGTTGACCGATTTCGATGAAAATGTTCGTGTCGGGTCCGGTAGTGGTATGTAGGCCTAACTTAAGTTTTAAGTTTCAAAAAAGTGCGATTTTCCGTTCTTAAGCTATTCTGTTCGCACACACGCACGTGCGCGCGCGTGCACACACACACAGACCAATCGCTGAAAACATGTTTTTTGGGTTTACGGGGTCTGAAAACGTGTAGATCCGGTGAAAACTCCGGTGAAAAAGCGAGTGAACTATTTCGTATTTAGGTATACAGAAGAAATTATGAAACCTTTGGATAAGCTTTGATGATCAAAGCAATAAATTGTCAAATGAATTGACTTCTGTTGTCCTTATGTTTGCGTGTTTAATTAGAGGAGACATTTATGATCTTTTTTCCTTGAGTATTAATTTTGAATATGACGTCCCATATTCTGTAACGGAAGCAGACTTATAATAAAATCTTCAGGGGAGACTCACCGGTAATGAGTATAGGTGAGTTTGCGTACGTGAGTCCATTTAATTTATGTATTCGTTGTCGGTGTGCGTGTATGATTCTCTCGAGGGTCATCCAAACCACGCACCGTGATTCCTTTTCTGTCGTTTTGTTTTATTTTTTATTTCTCTGCGTTACGTCGACCGTCTTAATAGTAAAAGTATTTTCAAACCCATTTATTTCTGAAGAAGCTACTGCTTACTAAATTATATTTTTTTTAGATTGGGTTGCTTCTTGTATTTTTTGAATAATAATTATAGGTTAACATTATTCTTCTTCTATATTTTAAACTCGGATGGTAGCTTATTTTTGTTAGTGCCTGAGGCTGGTCATTATCTTCTTGTTATGATTGAGATTCAAGTTGAGTTGTTTAAAAGTGAATTTTCGTCTTTCCTATAAAATTATTAAAATATGGCTGCTCAGATGCGTTCACTTTTATTCGTTACTTCCAATTGCATCTAACAAAGGTGTATATAATAAAAAACTCGTTTTATGTTTCTCGTGTTTTGTTCTTCACAATTTTCGTTTTGTTTATATAATATTGTGAAACTAAAATCAGAAATGGGACCTCTTGTCTAAATTTTTAAATTTTAAGTTATTAAAATTTTCAAATTCGTTACTTCCAATTGCATCTAACAAAGGTGTATTATAATAAAAACTCGTTTTATGTTTCTCGTGTTTTGTTCTTCACAATTTTTGTTTCCTTTACATAATATTGTGAACCGAAATCCGAAATGGAACTTCTTGTCTAAATTTTTAAATTTTAAGTTATTAAAATTTTCAAATTCGTTACTTCCAATTGCATCTAACAAAGGTGTATTATAATAAAAACTTGTTTTATGTTTCTCGTGTTTTGTTCTAAACAATTTTTATTTCTTTTACATAATATTGTGAACCGAAATGGAACCTCTTGTCTAAACTTTTAAATTTTAAGTTATTAAAATTTTCAAATTCGTTACTTCCAATTTGCATCTAACAAAGGTGTATTAAAATAAAAACTCGTTTTATGTTTCTCGTTTTGTGTTCTTCACAATTTTTGTTTCTTTTACATAATATTGTGAATCGAAATCCGAAATGGAACCTCTTGTCTAAATTTTTAAATTTTAAGTTATTAAAATTTTCAAATTCGTTACTTCCAATTGCATCTAACAAAGGTGTATTAGAATAAAAATTCGTTTTATGTTTCTCGTGTTTTGTTCTTCACAATTTTTGTTTCCTTTACATAATATTGTGAACAGAAATCCGAAATGGGACCTCTTGTTTAAATTTTTAAGGTATTAAAATTTTCAAATTCACTACTAAATTCTGAAAATTTTAAAAAGT
This sequence comes from Catonia carolina, assembly GCA_035578175.1. Lineage (NCBI taxonomy): Eukaryota > Metazoa > Arthropoda > Insecta > Hemiptera > Achilidae > Catonia > Catonia carolina. Next base: position 10,853,527 of record JAQMRL010000010.1, read on the forward strand.
TATAATTTTTATTTTGAGAATTATTTTATTTATTTTATTAAGTAAAATATAGCTACATTAAAATTACATTCATTACTATACTATAAGTTATGTACAATATTTTAAACTAAATAGACTTTTACAGAACACGGTTTTATAAAAGTTACTTCAGTTATTTCTTCTGTTCTTAAATAGTTGAATCATATAATTGGGTGACCATGTGATAAGAAACAGAACTATTTTTTGTAGCCCTGGAACCAACAGATGAAGTGCAAATTATTTAACACTCCTTCTGCCTGTTAAGGGCAATTCGAGTTTTATATTTTTTTATTGGTTGAATTTTTTTTCGGTTTTGTATATTAACATCAACCTTTATAAAAAAATACAAATAAAATGCAGAACACACACGTTCACAAAATGCAGTATTTATTTATTAATATAACATTATCATGGAGCAAGACTAAAGCAATTTTTCCTCTATTAATATGCAAATTGTACTCGAGTCTTTGTAATGAACCAAAACACCGGGTGTTCGAAAAGTGTTGAAGTAATAAATATTAGACCATGTAACCGTTTAAGAAACTTACTACGCAAGATAGTACAGGTGATCGTAAATTTGGGCTCCGTACATTTACTAGTTAAATTTAAACAGTCTGGTATGAAACACTCACAAAACTTTCTCTTACCAATGCAAATAATGACCAATATAACCTAACATTAGTAATAAAACATTGGAAAAAAAACAAAAAACTAACCTCAAGAAATATAACCTTATTTTAATCATGAGTAAAAGACGCAAAATGAAAATCGACCTCAGTTTGGCTTAAAAATACGGAAAATCACTCTTTCACGCAAAGAAAAATGTTTTAAATTGTAGATCTTTTAATTTCCTATAAATTTGATTATATATACTTATGTCGTAAAATGCATACTAAGGCCGAAATCTTTAAAAAAATTAATTTTTCACACGTTTTCGTGAGAAAAACAGAAAATCGCTAACTACTGCTAAACTTAGCGTTATACAAAAAATGTTTGAAATATAGGTTGTAGGATTTTAAATTTTCTACATTTTTTATTATATAAATTTTTGCGCTAAATGCATATTAAAGCCGTAATCTTAAGAAACCATTTTTTACGTGAAAACAGCCTCACCAAGAATTTCAGCAAACATGGCGCCAACCCTATCTTGTTGAGCATCAAAAATTTAGTAAATGAGGCGATTTAAAAAAAATTCGTAGGATCCGTTTTTGAGAAAATTGAAAAAAAGTGAAAAATTACACGAATAAACTACTACTTTCGGTTGACCGATTTTTATGAAAAATGTTCGTGTTGGGTCCGGTAGTGGTATGTAACTTATATTTCAAGTTCGTACGATGTTCCGTTCTTGAGATATTCTGTTCACACACACACACGCACACACACGCACGCGCGCACGCGCACACACACACACACACGCGCGCGCGCGCGCACACACACACACACACACACACACACACACAGACCAATCTTACTTACGTCCCCTCGGACGACCAATCCCTTCGGCCATACGGATAACTTTGTTTTATTATTTTTTGTAATCCGTAATGTATGTACATTGCAATCTGTAGAAATAAGTAACCCCATCACCAAATGGGATGAGGATGATGTGAATGACGTGTAAATGAGTTGTAGTCTTGTACAGACTCAGAGAGTATGGTTAATTGAACCCCAACCATCAAAGTACACTAGTATCCTAATCCATATAAAAGTAACTACCTTTACTTGGATATGAACAAATAACTTTATACACTTATTCTTTGCCCATAACAGACAGGTGGAGTGTCAAATTATTTACACTCAATCTGTTCGTTGCAGGGCTAAAATAAATAGTTCTGTTTCTCATCACATGGTCAGCCAATAAAATGACTGAATCATTTAAGAACAGAAGAGGTAGAGGTGTTAAAGACACTAATCAGAGTTTTATCCTCTTAAGTAATGAATTTCACTATACAGCCAGACCCTGTGGTGAATGAAGCGAAGGTGTCATTTACAGAGTGGAAAATATGTGCTTTTCAGAGGGCCCGGCATGCTGATAAGCGTTACTTTTCTATTAAGTGAGGAAGGCAATGGTAAACCACCTTACTCCTCGTTTTACTTAGTAAAACCTCTAGAGGTTCAAACCAGCCTTTTGGCTGACCTAAACAACAGCACACTTATTTTTAATCTTTGGTGCAACGGAATGAAACTAAATCTGTCCAGGAAGAGTTAAGCGCGCGCGCGCGTGTGTGTGTGTGTAAAAGTTGCATAGATGTTCTCCACTTTTTTGAACGCCCTGTGAAATCGTTATAATTTGTTTAATAATTATGATTTTTTTCTACGGTTAAACCTTTTGCTAAGTATAAAATTGTTTATCGTATTATGATAATTACTTGTAGTTACGAATAACCAATTAAACCGGGCATTGTTGTACGTTGGTTTTTTTATATTTTTAATTGCATTGACGTTGTTTTGGAAAAAGTTTTATCTATTTAATTAATGTCAATGTTATGGCCATTTTTTTGTTTTTGTTTGTGTCTTTCGTTTTTTTCTAGTTATTGTCATGTTCCGTGTCGTGATGGTTCCGTCATGGTTAGCTGTTATGTTCATCTACGTTATTCTAATTGTGAGTTATTAAAAACGTCAACCTGTATTAAGAAAAATAATAATGAAGTATGCATTACTAGGAATTTCATGCAAACGAGTAATTGAAAATTTAAATAAAAGGAAGGTGTAATGTATCGGAAAAGTCATGAGATGCAATGATTTATTGTTAGTTATTTCTGTATGTAGTAAGTAAAGAAAATGGAAATAGTTTATTTTAGATTCAGGGTCCTGAAAACGTGTGTTTCCGGTGAAAATTTGATTTTGAAATATCAACCTGAAAACAATACTTTCCTTCCCTATATGTGCATATCAGTTTCTGTATTTAGGTCATCAGTCGAAAGGCTGGTTTGAACATGTAGAGGTTTTACTAAGTAAAATGAGGAGTGAGGTGGTTTACCATTGCCAAAACTCACTGAGTGGAGAAGTACGCTTATCAGCATGCCAGGCCCTCTGAAAAGCACATATTATTTTCCACTGTGCAAATGACACCTTCACTTCATTCACCACAGGGTCTGGGTGTATAAGGAAATTCATTACTTTCAGAGGAGATAACTCGGATTAGTTTCTTTTACACCTCTATCTCTTCTCTGTTCTTAAATGATTCAGTCATTTACTTGGCTGACCATGTGATAAGAAACAGAACTATTTATTTTAGCCCTGCAACTAACAGATTGAGTGTAAACAATTTGACGCTCCACCTGTCTGTTTTGGGCAGATGTCAGGTTCATAAAATTCAGCATTTTCATTACGTATTTTTAGTATTTTATATTGATTTTTATTGGTTTATTGATTTTTGGGTCGCGTTGTTGTTAAAGTCCATCAGCCGAGAGGCTGGTTTGAACATCTACAGGTTTTACTAAATGAAACGAGGAGTCAGGTGGATTTTACCACTACCTCACTGACTGAGTGGTAAAGTATGCTTATCAGCATGCCAAACCCTCTAAAAAGCATCTACTTTCCATCTTGCAAATGACACCTTCACTTTATTCACAATAGGGTCTGGCTGTATAATGACGTTCAACACTTTCAGAAGAGATAACTCTGACTAGTGTCTTTTACACCTCTACCTCTTTTATTCTTAAATGCTTCAGTCATATAATTGGCTGACCTTGTGATAAGAAACAGAACTATTTTTTGTTGCCCTGGAACTAGTAGGTCGAGTACAAATAATTTAACACTCCACCTACCTGTTATAGGCATATGTTTAATAAATTTCATCAAAATTGGTCAACCAGAAGTAATAGTTCATAAGCCCAAATTTTCTTCCTTTGCAATTTTCTCAAAAAATTTTTTATTATAGGTTTTTATTCAGAGTGTTTCACAAGGTGCCACTGGGGCCTTCCGAGCTCATTACACTTGCAAAAGCGATGAAAAAAGTCCACATTAAAATAGGTCCGGAAATGCCCCGACAACAAGCCACAGCCAGCGAAAGATCTCGCCCAAAATGTGGCACCCTGGGCGAAATAAAGACCTGATGGTACTGTGGAAAGCAAATCAAGGGGCGAATTCAGTTGCTGCTCAAGGTCCCTGATGTGACAAATTTAACAAAGTTGGTCCCACAACTGTATGTCTCTTAGTTATCAAGATAAACCATGTGAAAGGTCGACAAACAACTTCTTTCACGTTTTACGTACAATGAATTTGTTAAATAGGTAATAGACAAACACACAACCTTACACCAAAACTTGTAGAAAATTTATTCTTAAAAACTAATTGGTTATGTAATTTATTTTTTTTGTTTATAACATTACTAGGTTTGAACTGGATATAGTGTTATTCGTAGAAAAGATATTGAAGTTTGCCGTACCATTTAAACTTAATTTAAAAACAAAAAGACATCTGTCCTCACTTCCTTTCATGCATTCCCTCCATTTTGTTCACCTTCTGGTCGAAACATCTGCAAAATATTGTTCTTGAAGTGTTTGTTTTTTTACATCTGCTGCTAGTCGGGTTCTTTTGTTGTCCATTTCCCCTTCTTAGGAAACGTTAATTTTTACTGTGACCTATTTTTCTTAAAAACTTTTAAAGATTAAGACCGTCATATGCAATGAGTATATCGTGTTTCTTTGTCTTGATGTTATATATTTTTTAGCTTCCTTGAATTGTAGTTTAATTTTTTTTCTTATTGTTAGGATTGTATCCCGGAACCTTTCACTTTATAGTTCGGCGTGCTGACCACTACAACACTCTGGCGTTTTAGTATTTTTTTTACTTTCTCTTGCCTATATGAATGTATAGGAAGGGAAGTATTGTTTTCATGTCGATTTTAAGAAATCGAGTTTTCGCCGGATCTATACGTTTTCAGACCCCCTGAACCCAAAAAACATGTTTTTAGCAATTGGTCTGTGTGTGTGTGTGTGTGTGTGTGTGTGTGTGTGTGTGTGTGTGTGTGTGTGTGTGTGTGTGTGTGTGTACAAAATATCTCAAGAACGGAACATCGTACGAACTTGAAACTTAAGTTTAATTACATACCACTACCGGACCCGACACGAACATTTTCATCAAAATCGGTCAACCGGAAGTAGTAGTTTATTCGTATAATTTTTCACTTTTTTTACGATTTTCTCAAAAACTGGTCCTACGATTTTTTTTTTAAATCGCCTGGTTTACTCAATTTTTTATTCTCTACAAGATAGGGTAGGCGCCATGTTTGCTGAAATTCTTGGTGAGGCTGTTTTCGCGTAAAATAATTGTTTTTTTAAGATTGCGGCTTTAATATGCATTTCAGCGCAAAAATGTATATAATAAAATTTGTAGAGAATTTAAAGTCCTACAACTTTTATTTCAAACATTTTTTTGTATAACTCTTAGTTCAGCGGTAATTAGCGATTTTCTGTTTTTTTGTCACGAAAACGTGTGAAAAATCAATTTTTTTTAAAGATTTCGGCCTTAGAATGGATTTTACGACTAAAGTGTATATAATAAATTTTATAGGAAATAAAAAGATCTACAACTTTTATTTAAAGCATTTTTCACTACAGAGCCTAGTTGAGCGTGAAAGATTGATTTTCCGTATTTTTAGGCCAAACTGAGGTTGATTTTCATTTTGCGTGTTTTTCTCATGATTGAAATAAGGTTATGTTTATTGAGGTTAGTATTTTGTTTATTTCTAATGTTTTATTACTAATATTAGGTTTATTTGTTAATTATTTGCACTGGCAAGAGAAAGTTGTGTTAGTGTTTCACACCAGATTTTTTATCCTTAAAGTGCGTGCGTTACAATCTGTTCAATTCAGAACAATAAGCAACCCCATGACCCAATGAGATGAGGATGATGTGTATGACGTGTAAATGAGGTGTAGTCTTGTACAGGCCCAGGCCGACCATTCCTGAGAGAGTATGGTTAATGGAACCTGAACCATCAAAGTACACCTCTAACCACTGCCTAGTATTCAAATTAGTATAAAAGTAACTACCTTTAATAGGAATTAACCTACGGAACCTTTGTCTCCGAAAATCAGCTGTTGAACAGCTGACTCGCGGCGACGACTTTCCCTCTACATGTAATTAATTTTAGGAAGCGAAGGTTCCTGGTTCGAATCCTAGTAAAGGTAGTTACTTTTATACTAATTTGAATACTAGGCATTGGTTAGAGGTGTACTTGTATGGTTGGGGTTCAATGAACTATATTTTCTCAGGAATGGTCGGCCTAGGTCTATAGACGACTACACTTCATACATGTCATTCTCATCTCAATTGGTCATGGACTTGTTATTATTAGTGCTCGGATTTTGCATATCTTAAGTTCTAAAATAAGTTTATAATCCGTTTTGAGTGTTTTTGAATAATTTGCGACCAAAAAACCCCAATTTTATTTTGAATATTATTGTGCATATTTCGGACCCTTTTGCAAATTTTTGGTGTGTTTGCATATTTTAAGCATATTTTAGACAAATTTTCAGAAAACTTGTAAAAAAAAAACAAAAGTATTTGTGAAGCAGAATAAGGGCATTCAAGAATGCTCATCCTAACGTTCCTCCTCCACCTCGACCTATAATCACAAGATGGGGTACTTGGATATCTGCAGCCAATTATTTTGCTGAAGACCATGAAAAAGTGAAGGAAATAATTGGAAGTTTTGGTGAATCAGAGAACCAAGCAATAGCTCAAGCTAATGCTGCACTAAACAGGTCTTCATTGGTTCAACAACTTGCTTATGTTCATTCCAATTTTGGATTCATTCCCGATTTAATTACAGCATTAGAATGAAAAGGAATGAACCTATGTGATTCAATTGGCCTCATTAATAGGTTAAAAGAAAAAGTAAAGAATGGAGAGGACCCGTCGGCGAAAAGTTGAGGAACAAATTGGACGCTGTGTTGAAGAGAAACCCAGGATGGAAGGCAGCTCAGGATGTTTCAAGAATTTTGAAGGGAGAGCTTGCGGATGAAATGGAAATGGAAATGAAAATGAGTGCCCCCTAGAAATTTCAGCTCTGAAATTCCTACCAATTTGTTTCATGTGATGTTGAACGCTCCTTTTCAGCAATGAACAACGTCCTGTCTGACAAAAGACGGAGCTACGAAGTGGAAAATTTGGAAAAAACTGATTATTTTATGCAATTAACATAATTTATTTATTTAAAAGTTCAATTTTTTAAAATGTGATGATTACGGTTAAAGTGGTTAAATTATGATTAGATTAGCGTATTCATTATTTAAAACATTTTATAAATATAATGTAACTTATTTCAAAGTTAAATTAATTTTAAAAAAATTATTAAAAATAACTTATTTTTGCATATTTCAACTTTTTTGGTGCATTTATTTTCTCTTTTTTTTGCATATTTTGCGTCAGAAAAGTGCATGTCGATCCGAGGACTAGTTATTATTCTTAAATTGAACAGATTACAACGTACACACATTACTGATAAAAATCTGGTGTGAAACACTCTTACAACTTTCTCTGGCCAATGCAAATAATAAACAATATAACCTAGTATTAGTTGTAAAACATTAGAAGTAAACAAAAACTAACCTAAAAAACATAACCTTATTTGATTTATGAGTGAATGATGCAAAATTAATCAACCTGAGTTTGCCTTTAAAAATACGGAAAATCAATCCACGCTAAACTAAGCTGTATAGAGAAATTATCTAAACAAAAGTTGTAGATGTTTCAATTTCCTATAAATTTGATCACACTCATTTTTCGTTAAGTCCATACTAAGGCTGAAATCTTGAAAAATCGATTTTTTTAATACATTTTCGTAAAAACAGAAAATCGCTGATTACCGCTAAACTAACATAAAACATGTTTGAAATAAAAGTTGTAAGATTTTAAATTTTTTACAACTTTTATTATTAATTTTTGCGCTAAAATGTACATTAAAGCCGTTATCTTAAAAAAAACAAATTTTCTACGAGAAAACAACTTTCCAAAGAATTTCAGCAGACGTGGCGCCTACCCTATGTTGTAGAGCAAAAAAAAAAATGTAGTAAATGAGGCGTTTTTTTTTAAAATCGTAGGAGCCGTTTGTGAGAAAATCACAAAAAAGTGAGAAATGACGCGAATAAACTATTAGTGTAGTTGTTTTAAACTTAAAAAAAGATACAGGTTTATAAAAAGTGATTTGATATATGTTTCTAGGTGATACATTTTGAATAAATTTTTAAAATTTCGTGTTTGTGAGTAGTAAGTAAGTAAAAATATTTCTGGTACCGCCCCCTTCGTTGCACCCGCGTATCGGTTGGGCATGACAATAAAATGGACTCAGGGTCGCCAAGATAACTATTGCTGGTTATTTTAATCTTATAAAAAAGACAGTTCTATAAAAATTGATTTCTTATATGTTTCTAGGTGATAAATTTTTAAAATTTCGTATTTGGGAATAGATAGTGAGTAAAAATATGCCTGGTGCACTGGTACCCGCCCCTTCGGTGCATTCGTATTTGGGAATAGTTATTAATAGTTTATTTCGTATTTGGGAATAGTTATTAATAGTTTATTTCGTATTTGGGAATAGTTATTAATATAGGGTGATTTAAAAAGAGTGCCGGTTTTGATATATCAAATTAAGAGATTTATTTTATTGAAAAACTGAAAATAAATACATCAACAAGTTCATCTTACCTTCCGATTTCATGTATGAAAAATGATGTCATGCATGTGTCTTCCTCTACTGCGCTGGCACGCATCAACTCTGTCCATGAAATTGGATATTATTGCACGACAAGTTTCGACTTCCATTTGCCCGATAACCCGTCAAATTTCCTCCTTCAAGTCATTGATGTTTCGGGGTTTATTGGCATACACCAATTACTTCAGATGACCCCAAAGATGAAAGTCACAAGGCGTCAAGTCACACGACCTTGGTGGCCATTGATGGTCGGAATTACGAGAAATGATGCGATCCTGGAACCGTTCACGGAGCAACAACATTGTTTCTCGTGCAGCATGACAGGTGGCACCATCCTGCTGAAACCACAACTCGTCAATGTCCATTCCATCCAAATGACGCCACAAAAACTCCCTAATCATCGTACGGTATCGGTCTCCATTTACTGTCACGGCTTGTCCTTCTTGATTTTCAAAAAAGTAAGGGCCGATGACACCGCCCGACCAAAAGCCGCACCAAACTGTCACTCGCTGTGCATACATTTCCCTTTCATTAACCACGCGAGGGTTTTCTAAACCCCACATACGGCAGTTCTGTTTATTAACAAAACCGTTTAAGTGGAAGTGCGCCTCATTACTGAAAATGATTTTGTTTGCGAAGGTGTCATCATCCTGCCGTTTTCTCAATACCCAGTCAACAAACTTCGTCTCTTTTGGTGGTCTGCCACTTTCAAATGTTGCGTCAACTGAATTTTATACGGGTGATATTGGAGATCGTACCGAAGAATTCTCCGTACAGAAGACATCGTAAACCCAATTGTTGAGAACGGCGACGTATTGATTTTGCTGGGCTAACAGCCACACTGTCACGAACCAACGCAACGTTCTGCTCAGTTCGGCCAGAACGACGACGTCCAGAACTTTTAAGGTCGACTGTTGAACCCGTCTCAAAAAACTTTTTCATGAGCCTGTGAACTGTTGATTCATTCGGTGCTTCATTACGTCCTAGAGTACCGCGAAGTCGCCTGACAGTAGCCGCATTACTCTCTCCACTCTGGTAAAATGTTTTGACGATTAACACTCGTTGTGCAATAGTAAACTTCTCCATGGTTAGACACAGACTGCGAGAGTACTACGCTGCGAACAAGAGAAACTACAACTGAATCGTCAATCGGAATGTTCTCCGAAATAGAAATGAGGTCTAACAATGTTGCCAACCGATAAACAAAAATTTACCAGCCGTTTAAAAACCGGCGCTCTTTTTGAATCACCCGTTAGTTTATTTCGTATTTGGGAATAGTTAGTAAGGAAAAACATGTCTGGTAAGCTGGTACCGCCCCTTCGGTGCTCTCGCGTATCGGTTGGGCATGACAACAAGATGGACTCCCGTTCGCCAAGATAAATCCCGCTGGAATGAGCAGATCGAGTGCAAATTATTTAACACTTCACTTATCTGTTATGGACAGAGATGCTATTATTAAGTGTAAACTAATATTTTTTAATTTATTAATTTAACGTCGCATCAACTGCTGTGGTCATTAGCGACGACGTTGGGGTGTAACTATTGTACAATGGAGGATGAAATGATTTTTTGTAACGTATGAAAATATGCCATGTCTGAGTGGGATTCGAACCCAGGACCGCATGATGAGAGGTGAGCACGTTACCAACTGCGCCAATGTGGCCGGCTGTAAACTAATATTGTTGTTGTTGATTAAGTTAGTTTAAGATTTAAGTTTTGTAATTAGTTTAACTGATTCAACTGTAATTTGTTAGTTAGTCTAAGCTAATAATTGATTGTTATTATTTTCGTGTAAATAAATAATTATTATAACTTAAAAGGAAGTATGTACATAATTTATTATAACCAGATCCGAAAGTACCTATGTTTGGTGTTAAAATATGATAAACATGTAAATAGCCTTTATTATAATGATTTCATTTCTTAAAAATAAATTGTTTAATTTTTTTTCTAGGACAAAGAAATAAAATTTATAACTGCTTTTATTATTTATATAAATAAAATAAAGAACGGAATTCATCACAATATTAATTCCGTTATAAATTTAATTTAATTAATTAACGGAATGTTACGTAAATGTTTTAATAAAATTCTATTTTGGAAAATTCTCACTTGTATTTTACTGTTTTAATATTTTATAACAATTTTAATTTTATAACGCAAATATGGAATGTTGTCCCAGTGTCTCTTTTTAGATATAACATAGTAACACTATAACGAAGTAGGCTATATACCACTATGTGTAACCAACCTTAAATTAAGTTGACTGAATTACTTTAGGAAGGAAGTCAAATAAAATATTACGTACTGTACATTTAATATAGGGTGTTACTGAAATTTTTCGATTTATAATATGTCCACCTTCCCATAACAGACAGGCGGAGTGTCAAATTATTTACACTCAGTCTGTTCGTTGCAGGGCTAAAATAAATACTTCTGTTTTTTTATCGCATGGTCAGCCAATTAAATGACTGAATCATTTAAGAACAGAAGAGGTAGAGGTGTAAAAAACACTATACAGAGTTATATATATTTTAAAAGTAATGACATTCATTATACAGCCAGACTCTGTAATGAATGAAGTGAAGGTGTCATTTGCAGAGTGAAAAATATGTGCTTTTCAGAGGGCCCGGCATGCTGATAAGCGTACTTTTCCACTCAGTGAGGAAGGCTTAGTAAACCACCTCACTTCTCCATTTACTTAGTAAAACCTCTAGAGGTTCAAACCAGCCTTTCGGCTGATGACCTGAACAACAAATATATCCACAGTTCCGTGGAATTTAGATTATAAACCTATCCTTACACACACAAATACACACGCGTAGCAACCCGTTACCTGCCTCAGTCTGCCTTACATGCGTTCTACAATCTTCAGTAGTGAGTCACCTACTAGGCGCTTTACTGTACTATAGTACCATTTCAGTTGTAATTATCTTCATCAAAATTTTATCTGCCCATAACAGACAGGTAGAGTGTCAAATTATTTACACTCAGTCTGTTCGTTGCAGGGCTAAAATAAATAGTTCTGTTTCTTATCACATGGTCAGCCAATTAAATAACTGAATCATTTAACAACAGAAGAGGTAGAGGTGTACTGTGACACTAATCAGAGTTATCTCCTCTGAAAGTAATGAATAATTTTATTATACACTTAGACCCTGTGGTGAATGAAGTGAAGGTGTCATTTGCAGAGTGGAAAATATGTGCTTTTCAGAGGGCCCGGCATGCTGATAAGCGTACTATTCCACTCAGTGAGGAAGGCTTTTGTAAACCACCTAACTCCCCCATTTACTTAGTAAAACCTCTAGAGGTTTAAAGTAGCCTTTCGGCTGATGACCTGAACAACAAATATGTCCACAGTTCTGTGGAATTTAGATTATAAACCTACCCTTACACACACAAACACACACGCGTAGCAACCCGTTACCTGCCTCAGTCTGCCTTACATGCGTTCTACAATCTTCAGTAGTGAGTCACCTACTAGGCGCTTGACTGCGCTATAGTACCATTTCAGTTCTAATTATCTTTTTCAAAATTTTATTGTAATTTAAAAAATCTACGTAATAATTTTTGAAAAATTATTATTATTATTATTATTATTATTATTATTTGTTATTAAACAACGGCAGTCATAATGAAATCCGACATCGAAAATGCTTAGGATTATTACAATGACACCATGTTTGGATTTATTACTTTTTCTTGCCTAAATGAATATATAGGAAGGAAAGTATCGTTTTCATGTTGATTTTTCGAAATCGAGTTTTCACCGGATCTACGCGTTTTCAGACCCCCTGAACCCCAAAAAACATGTTTTTAGCGATTGCTCTGGGTGTCTATGTGTGCGTGTGTGTGTGTGTGTGTGTGTGAACAGAATATCTCAAGAACGCCACATCGTACGAACTTTAAACTTAAAACTTAAGTTAGATAATAGTATGGACCCGACACGAACATTTTCATCAAAATCGGTCAACTGGAAGTAGTAGTTTATTCGTGTTATGTTTCACTTTTTTGCGATTTTCTCAAAAACTGGTCCTACGATTTTTTTAAAAATCGCCTGGCTTACAAAATTTTTTATGCTTTACAAGATACGGTAGGCGCCATGTTTGCTGAAATTCTTCGTGAGGCTGTTTTCACGTAAAAAAAATTGCTTTTTTAAGATTACTGCTTTAATATGTTTTTTAGCGCAAACATTATGTTTGTTTAAAATCCTACAACTTGTATTCAAACATTTTTTGTATAACGTTTAATTTAGCGGTAATTAGCGATTTTCTGTTTTTTTCTCACGATAACGTGTAAAAATCGATTTTTTAAAGAATTCAGCCTTTATATGAATTATACGACAAAAGTGTATGTAATAAAATTTATAGGAAATTGAAAGATCTACAACTTTTATTTAAAACATTTTTCTCTACAGAGCCTAATTTAGCGTGAAAGAGTGATTTTCTGTATTTTAAAGCCAAACTGAGGTTGTCTTTCACTTATGATTAAAGTAAGGTTATGTTTTTTGAGTTATGTTTTTTTGTGTATTACTAATGTTAGGTTATATTGTTAATTATTTGCATTGGCAAGAGAAAGTTGCGTGAGTGTTTCACACCAGATTTTTTTTTTTTTTTTAACGTCCGACTGTTCTGCAATTACTGCTAATGCAGACGGTGAAGAAAGGATGAAATGATTTTTGTAACGTATAAAAATATGCCGTGCCTGAATGGGATCCGAACCCAAGACTGCATGATGAGAGGCGAGCATGTTACTAACTACGCCAATGCGGCCGGCGGAACAGTCACTGATCCTTTACAGATGATGAAATCTAATTGTTTTTTGATTGCTATATATTTTCATCCGATTTTATTGTTAATAACGCAGAAAAAGTAAAAAGTAATAAAAAAAATCTGTAAATTGTGTGTGTATCTGTGAAACATTGTGTATCAATTTATAATTCAATTTATAATCAATTTATACTTTTGTTACACCCTGTATACAGCGTACTCCATTTTTAATAAAACAAGATCGTGGTAATTTACGATGTACATGAACTGGTAATGCGATTTTATGGAAAAAAATATGTGGGATTAATTTTATTTTTATGTAGCTACGCTATATATGTGCAATAGCAATGTGGATGTAAAACATTAAAAACTAGTTTCTGTAAATGAAAATAAATGTACTGCAGTATTATATTATTAAAATAAAAACGAATAGTACAAAATATGGAATATTGTGTCAGTATATTACACGCATTAGAATTTCAAATGAGATTTTCTTACTGCACTGAGTTTGATAAATACTTTGATGTAAATTTCGTAATTAACTTTTTATTTAGTAGTAGTATTTTACCATCGTCACGAGAATGTTGAATTTTAAATAAATTACACTGTCTTACTAGTTCTCTCTCTCTCTCTCTCTCTCTCTCTCTATCTATCTATCTATCTATCTATCTATCTATCTATCTATCTATCTATCTCTCTATCTATCTATCTTTGGTAATATCTCCTCTAAGAAGTTTGTTCTCTCTCTCTCTCTCTCTCTCTCTCTCTCTCTCTCTCTCTCTCTCTCTCTCTCTCTCTCTCTCTGGTATTATCTCCTCTTAGAAAGTTTGATAACCAAAAGTTTCGATAATGTAACTTCGAAAACATTCAAAAGAGCTGATTGTACCACGTTTTTAAGTTTTTCTGTCAGGATATGTTTATTTTAATCCGAATTTTTGTTACTCGTAATTATTTACGGGAATTTATTTACATGGAGTAAGCTGTAATTCTCCTCTCTTTATCACGTGACCCAAGTATAGCAATTTGAGATTTTTTTAACTTTCTTAAACCCTTTGTAATTCCACTTGCAAAAATCTGCTGTATTGTATTTTTTATTTTGTTGTTTTAAAGCTTTCAGTGTAGTCGTTATTTTCTTTAACAGATTGTTGTGGTTTGTATTATTGGACTTTATCGCCTCTCCACGAATTTCTACTTAAATTCAACAGCTGAAGGCCTATTTACACGACGCTAGTTTACTAGCAGCTAGTACTGTCGTGGGAACGAACAATTAACAACTGGTTTAGTTAAAGCGCTAGTGGCTTTGAACATGTTTGATTTTACTAGCGCTAGTAGGGGATAAACGATCACGTGATTGATTAGCGCTAGTAAACTAGCTCGGTGTGAATGTTTGGAAACGTTGCTAGTTCGTAGTGAGCAGCTAGTAAACTTGCTCCGTGTGAATAGGCCGTAAGTGTATGTAATTTTGAGGATGCTTTGACGAAGTTTAAAAATATTTTTATTTTTCAGACCGGTGAAGAAACCAATCGTAAACAACTTAAATTTGATCTATAATACAATTTTCAAGCCTGTTTGGAAGTATTGCGCTCAGCTTTAGAGTACATCCAGCAGATCCAATTTAGAAATAATACAACGCTTCCCAAATAAAAGTATTAAGATCGACAAACCCACCGGGTTGGTCTAGAGGTAAAGTCGTCGCCAAAATCAGCTGTTTAACAGCTGATTTTCGGAGACGAAGGTTCCGGGTTCAAATCCTAGTAAAGTTAGTTACTTTTATACGGATTTGAATACTAGACAGTGGTTGCCGGTGTACTTTGATGGTTGGGGTTTAATTAACCATACCTCTCAGGAATGGTCGACCTGAGTCTGTAAGACTACACCTCATTTACACGTCATACACATCATCCTCATCTCATTGGGTCATGGGGTTGCTTATTGTTCTCAATTGAACAGATTGCAACGTACACTCGTTAGGTTATAAAAAAAAATTATTTTACTTTTCTATTGGTAACTTCTTTTACATTGTTTATTTCATTTTTTGTTTACTTCTTTTACATTGTTCTTGTTAATTTTGTAACTTTGCAGCTTTTCTTGGTTTGTTTTTAACTCTATTTTCTAATTTTATTTAGTTGAAGTGAGAGCAAAGGCTGTCTACTTCACTCACGTCAGTTTAGTTCTTTTATTATGATTTGCTTAAAACCACATTGTAAAGGCTGATTGTAAATAAATAAGTTAAATTTAAAAAAATTTACTTTGTTAAAAGGGCTGAAAAATGGTTTTCAGTATTTAGTCCGTGAATTTGTTTACCATTTAGCGTATTCTTGTAAATGTTTAAAATGAACCTATTATAAAAACTTATCGACCGATCATTGATTGTTATTTTAAATAACAACGACGCATTGTGGTTACTTTTTGTTTTCTTTAATAATAGGGACCGTTTTGTGCGATTCAACAGCAACAAAAGTATTTAGTAAATAAGAAAAAGAGAACGCTCACTTGACGAATTGATGTATTATTATCCGTTGTTCTGGAGAATGAATCGGCCGCCTCTGACGCCAAATAACGGGTCCACATTCAACAACGTTCGAGTTCGATTCACTGTACAACCAACCTTTACTTTATTACTCATACTAAATTAAAATTTACTTCTCTCTTAAATTTAACGAAAAAATAAATTTAAAAATCGACTGTGGAATTTTAAATAATATAAATCACAGAAATAAATTCTAAATTACTTCTAACCCACCGGGTTGGTCTAGAGGTAAAGTCGTCGCCAAAATCAGCTGTTTAACAGCTGATTTTCGGAGACAAAGGTTCCTGGTTCAAATCCTACTAAAGGAAGTTACTTTTATACGGATTTGAATGCTAGACAGTGGTTACCGGTGTACTTTGATGGTTGGGGTTCAATTAACCATACTCTCCCAGGAATGGTCGGCCTGAGTCTGTACAAGACTACACCTCATTTACACGTCATACATATCATCCTCATCTCATTGGGTTATGGGGTTGCTTATTGTTCTGAATTGAACAGATTGCAACGTACACAAATTAGGAATAAAAAAAAAATTATTCTTCCAAATGTACCTGTTGTTTAGGTCAACAGCCGGAAGGCTGGTTTGAACTTCTAGGGCAGTGGATTCTCAACCTATGAGGCATATCCAGATAGTAAGTGTACTGAGGCTCTCACGGCCGGAGGGATTTTATTTTTGACATGCTGGCTACACTAACGTGTAGCTTAACTTCAGCTCTTCGCAACGAGACCGGTTCGAGGTACGCACGTTGAGAACTGTCGATGTGACAATACGTTTCATGAAAAATGTCAATCCAATCTCCCCCTAGTGCGTTATTTTTTTTTTTTTTAATTGCGTGATGATGCCTACATAAGCCTAGGGCTTGTGCGTAGGTATGGGTCATTTTCAATCGCGTACAAAGTGTCAGTACAAACATTTTTGCGAGCTTCATTTCTAACATTTTTGAGCGGCCCGTGTCCGGAAAGAGCTGACAGAAGATGACTTCCAACACTGTTTCCAATGATGGATAATTCGCATGGAGCGTTGTAGGGATAGAGATGGCGTGTATATTGAAGGTGACAATAAGTGACTATGTATAAAATAAGAATAAATTTTTTTTACGTTAGTCTCGTTATTTAATAGCCACACCTCGTACATATGAAATACTATGTTGTTGTTGTTGTTTAGGTCAACAGCCGAAAGGGGCTGGTTTGAACCTGTAGAGGTTTTACAAAGTAAAAACGAGGAGTGAGGTGGTTTACAATTGCCTTCCTCACTGAGTTGAATAAGTATGCTTATCAGTATGCCAGGCCCTCCGAAAAGCACTCACTTTCCACCCTGCAAATGACACCTTCACTTCATTGGTTTGAACCTCTAGAGGTTTTACTAAGTAGAAAAGAGGAGTAAGGTGGTTTACCAATACCTTCCTCACTGAGTTGAAAGAGTATGCTTATCAGCATGCCAGGCCCTCCGAAAAGCACTCACTTTCCACCCTGCAAATGACACCTTCACTTCATTCACCACAGGGTCTGGCTACATAGTGAAATTCATTACTCTCAGAGGAGATAACACTGACTAGTGTCTTTTACACCTCTACCTCTTCTGTTCTTAAATAGTTCAGTCATATAAGAAACAGATATCTATGTGATAAGAAACAGAACTATTTTTTTAGCCCTAGACCAAACAGATAGAGTGCAATTAAAATAACACTCCAACTGCCCTTTTTGGGCATAGAAATACTATAATAACGAATAATCCATTCAAAAAACTTTAACGTTACAATCTGTTCACGACTGTACCTCATTTACTGGTCTTATCATCCTCATCTGATTGGGCCATGGTGTTGCTTATTGTTCTTAAATTTGAACAGATTGCAACGTATATAAATTTAGTGTAAAAAAGTACTTCTATGTTTTATGCAGATTGGACCTTATCATTTCTTTTTGTCTTTAACTAGAGCATAAAAATTCAACTATTGGTATAATTATTATAAAAGAAAAACAAATAGTCAAGTGTTGCAAAATTGGTAGAGCCATGTTTTTGTTGTCATATTGTAATGCATATTTTGTATATGTACGTTTACGTATGTTAAATAAAATGCTAATAAATATTTCACACCTCAATACACACTTTTTACGTAATATCGTCGTATAGAATAACAACAATTTAGCACTTTTCGTTGAGTAGTGTGCTAATGTCATGTAGCGTTTAACTTTCTTCTGATTGTGTAGTTTTTGTTATGAAGGTCATTAGCCAAAAGATTGGTTTGAACCTCTACAGGTTTTACTGAGTAAAAAAATGAGGAGTTAGGTGTTTTACAATTGCCTTCCTCACTTAATGGAAAAGTATGCTTAAAAGCATGTCAGGCCATCTGAAAAGTATCTACTTTCCACCTTGAAAATGACACCTTCGCTACATTCACCACAGAGTCTGGCTGTATAATAAAATTCATTATTTTCAGAGGAGTTAACTGTGGCTAGTGTCTTTTACACCTGTACCTCTTCTATTCTTAAATAGTTCAGTTATATAATTGGCTGACTATGTGATAAGAAACAGAACTATTTTTACTTTCTCTTGCCTATATGAATATATAGGAAGGAAAGTATTGTTTTCATGTCGATTTTTCGAAATCGAGTTTTCACCGGATCTATACGTTTTCAGACCCCCTGAACCCAAAAAACATGTTTTTAGCGATTGGTCTGTGTGTGTGTGTGTGTGTGTGTGTGTGTGTGTCTGTGTGTGTGTGTGTGTGTCTGTGTGTGAACAGAATATCTCAAGAACGGAACATCGTACGAACTTGAAACTTGAAACTTAAGTTACATACCACTACCGGACGCGACACGAACATTTTCATCAAAATCGGTCAACCGGAAGTAGTAGTTTATTCGTATAATTTTTCAGTTTTTTGCAATTTTCTCAAAAACTGGTCCTACGATTTTTTTTAAAATCGCCTATTTTACTCAATTTTTTATTCTCTACAAGATAGGGTAGGCGCCATGTTTGCTGAAATTCTCGGTGAGGCTGTTTTCACGTAAAAACAAAGTTTTTTTAAGATTACGGCTTTAATATAAATTTTAGCGCAAAAACTTATATAATAAAAGTTGTAGAGAATTTAAAAACCTACAACTTTTGTTTTAAACATTTTTTTTGTATAACGCTTAGTTTAGCGGTAATTTGCGATTTTCTGTTTTTTTTCTCACGAAAACGTGAGAAAAATCGATTTTTTTAAGATTTCGGTCTTAGTATGCATTTTACGACAAAAGTGTATATAATTAAATTTATAGAAAATTAAAAGATCTACAACTTTTGTTTAGAGCATTTTTCTCTACAGAGCCTAGTTTAGCGTGAAAGCGTGATTTTCCGTATTTTTAAGCCAAACTGAGTTCGATTGTCATTTTGCGTCATTCACTCATGATTAAAATAAGGTTATGTTTTTGAGGTTAGTTTTTGTTCATTTCTAATGTTTTAATACTAATGTTAGGTTTATTATTAATTATTTTCATTGGCAAGAGAAAGTTGTGTGAGTGTTTCACACCAGATTTTTTGTAGTCCTGGAACCAACAGATCGAGTGCAATTAATTTAACACTCCACCTACCTGTTATGGGCTAACAAAAAACCTTTAAAATTGTATTGGCCCTTTAGGTTTAACCTTTTCAGTGCCGAAACAATATTTAAAAGTTTGATCTAAAGTGCCATTTAATTTTAATAAGGGTGTACCAAAATTCCCAGCCCTTATTTCGAAAACTTGCAGGAGTAATCCTGCCATTGCCGACCAAAATTTCAAAGTTACAGAAAAATAAAATTTCCTGTTAAAAATTTATTTTTATTGTGTTGTTAAAAAAATAAATCATTCTAGAACTAAAAATATTCAAAATATATTTTTGAAAATTTATACAAAGTCGTATCGACAGCTGTTGGTCATTAGCAATTACTGTGGGTTTTGGTACTTTAACGGTGGTTTTAACGTGTTGAAATTTCCAGAACCTAGCCGGGAATCGAATTCGGGACCTTTCGCTTTGTAGGATAGCGCGCTAGTCACTACGCCACGGAGGCGGTTTCAAAATACGTAATTCCATTAATTTTTGTAAAGTTTTTTTTGGAAATGTTCGGTTATCCGGGCATTGGCACTTTATGCATAACTTACGGACGTCCGGTAAACCGGATGTTATCACTACGTAAAAAATATTGACGTCCTGTTTTCCAGACGTTGGTACTGAAAGGGTAAATATAAGTAGTAATATTTTGATCCAAGCGTCGTCACGTTGGGAGTGACAACTATTCTATTCTGTTTCTTTGCGTGATCTTTCCCTGTCACGACGACGCGTGGATGAAAATTTTATATCAATTATATTAAATCTAAGGGCCAATATACGAGGGTGACCCAAAAGTAACCGGAATAGCACTGCCATGGGCGGTGCTTGTGTAGTACGCAGTTCTGCCGCACAGATGTGTATAGCGCAACTCATTGCGAGTTCAGTGGAGTGATTGCAACTCATTGCGATTCCAATATTCATCTGCAGTGATAGTTTTTGCTAGCGATGTTTTGTTCTTGTTTCGTTTTTTATGATGCAAAGTTTAAGTGAACAACGTATAGCTGTAAAATTTTGTTTCCTACTCGGTAAAAGTGCTGCTGAAACTGTTTTAATGTTGGAAACAGCTTACAAAGATGATGCTATGGGAAAATCTCAAGTATACGAGTGGTTTTCTGGTTTAAACAGGCCGACATGTTGATTGATGACAAACCTCGTTCTGGACGTTCATCAACTACCCGAATTGACGAAAATGTTTAAAAAATTCGAGAGCGTTTGCTCTCAGACTGTCGACTGACAATTTGGAAATTTTAAGAAGATTGTGCAACAGTGTTCGTCAAAAAAGATCCGATTTGTGGTAGATAGGAGACTGGTTTTTCCACCACGACAATGCGCTTGCACACATAGCTATCTCGGTGTAAAAATGTTTGACTAAAAATGGCATAGTTCCGCTGGCCCATGCACCTTACTCGCCTGACCTGGCTCTGTGCGACTTTTTCTTATTTCCACGCATGAAAAGGGATTAAAAGACACCAATTTGACAATATTGAAGCGGTCAAGAAAAAAACGAAGGAGGAGCTGTGAGCCATTTCTAAAGATGGCTACAAAAAATGTTTCGAACAGTGGAAGCACCGGCGTGATAAATGTATTAATTGTAATGAAGAATATTTTGAAGAGGATAAGATTGTTTTGTAAAAAAATTGAAAATAAATAGCTTTTGAAAAATAATTCCGGTTTCTTTTGGGTACCCCCTCGTATATTAATTTTTCATACGTTTTTTGTGTCACGGGTTTTTAAAATTTAATTTTTACTCGGATTAACATTCCTATGTATAGTAAACACATTAAGAAATAAATAAATTTGAATTTATTTTTTCTTCGTTTGTTTTTACTCCATCTTTACAACTTATGGTAATTTTCATTATCACTTTTGTGATGGTAATAACTAAAAAGTTGGCGATAAATTGCAAACAGATGACATTTACTGAATACTAATTTGCAATTTTATTTGTGTACGTATTTCCTTATAACAAGGTCGTTTGTGTAGTTCTAAGTAGTCAATGGGTATTTCTACCAAGTAACATTATTTATTTATTACTATACTCTTGGTTTCTGCTGCATTTGTCGGGTAAACATTTATTTAGTTGATTCAATTGGGCGTTTACCTGTTTTATCTTACTCGCTTATTTTCTGGATTATTTTTATAATTGTCCAATATTATAATTATTATTATAATTGTATTTTTTTTAAAATTCCTAATGTGTGTACGTTACAATCTGTTCAATTCAGAACAATAAGCAACCCCATGACCCAATGAGAAGAGAATGATGTGTATGACGTGTAAATGAGGTGTAGTCTTGTACAGACCCAGGTCGACCACTCCTGAGAGAGTATGGTTAATTGAACCCCAACCATCAAAGTACAGCGGCAACCACTGTCTAGTATTCAAATCCGTATAAAAGTAAATGCCTTTACTAGGATTTGAACCAGGAACCCTCGTCTCCGAAGATCAGCTGTTAAACAGCTGATTTTGGCGACGACTTTACCCCTAGACCAACCAGGTGGGTTAATTGTATTATTAAATAATAAATTTTTGGCTTTAATCTATGGATTAGATCAACCCACCGGGTTGGTCTAGAGGTAAAGTCGTCGCCAAAATCAGCTGTTTAACAGCTGTTTTTCGGAGACGAAGGTTCCTGGTTCAAATCGTAGTAAAGATAGTTACTTTTATTCAGATTTGAATACTAGACTGTGGTTACCGATGTACTTTGATGATTGGAGTTCAATTAACCATACTCTCTCAGGAATGGTCGGCCTAGGTCTGTACAAGACTACACCTCATTTTACGTCATACATATCATCCTCATCTCATTGGGTCATAGGGTTGCTTATTGTTCTGAATTGAACAGATTGCAACGTACACAAATTAGGAATAAAAAAATCGATGGATATTATAGCTTATTCTTCTTCTGCCATTCAAGGATTAGGAATCTCTGCTTGTTCCGAACCTCGCAAATCTGTCCATCTCTTTCTCGGGCGTCCTCGTTCTCTCCTGCTCTCCGGCTTATAGCCCAGTGTCTGCTTAGGTATCCTATCCTCCCGCATTTTATTTATATGCTCTAACCACTACTGCATTCTGTTCAGAGATACCTTGTCGGTGATAGAGAAGATGTTGAGTTCTTTCCTTATCTCGGTAATCTTGTAATGATCTTCTCTATTACACCCATATGTATATTGAAGAAATTTTTTTTTCAGATGCTTGCAATCTACTCTCCTCTCGCTTTGATAGCATCTAAGTTTCACTGCCATAGAATAGGGTCGGCACTGCTAATGTTTTATAAAATCTCAGCCTTGTGTTTTTGCTGGTGCTATTTTTTAAAGTGCGGTGGATAATTCCGCATAATTGCTGGAATCGGTGCATCTTAACTTACTCGCATTGTAAAGATTGTAAAGATGCTTACAATAAGATGCATATTATAGCTGTGTGTATTAATTAAATACGAGGTGTGGCTATTAAATAACGAGGCTGACGTTGTAAAAAATTTTATTTAAATTTAATACTTAATCACTTATTGTCACCTTCAATATGTACTCCTTCTCTATCCCAACAACGCTCCATGCGAATTTTCCATTGTTGGAAACAGTGCTGGATGTCATCTTCTGTCAGCTCCGTGAGGACACGTGCCGCTTTCTCTTTTACAGCTTCCACAGACTCAACTCTTGTCCCGTTTAATGCAGATTTTACCTTAGGAAACAGGTAGAAGTCTTATGGTGCAAGATCTTGTGAATAAGGTGGATGTTCTAGCACTGAGATGCTGTACTTGGCTAGGAACCTCTTGACAGATAATGCGGAATGAGCTGGCGCATTGTCTTGGTGGAGAACCCATGATTTGTCCTCCCACATTTCTGGGCGTTTTTTCCTTACTCTTTGACGTAGTTAAGAAAGTACCTGAAGGTAGTAATATTGATTAATTATTTGACCTTCAGGAACCCAGTGAAGGTACACAATCCCATGGATATCATAAAAAAAAATCATTGCTTTAAATTTTGACTTGCTCATTCGAGCTTTTTTTTTGGCTCTCGGAGAAGTTCGGCTCTTCCAGTGGCGCTTCATTTCCGGATCATAAGTAAAAAAATCACGTTTCATCAGATGTAATTAACGTTTCCAAAACATTTGAGTCATTTTCAATCGCGTACAAAGTCAGTACAGACATTTTTGCGAGCTTCATTTCAGACATTTTGAGCAGCATGTGTCCTGAAGGAGCTGACAGAAGATAACTTCCAGCGCTGTTTCCAAAAATGGAAAATTCGCATGGAGCGTAGTAGGGATAGAGAAGGAGTGTATATTGAAGGTGGCATTAAGTGATTATGTAAAAAATAAAAATAAAATTTTTTACAATGTCAGTCTCGTTATTTAATAGCCACACCACGTATATGATATTTTTTTTGTTACTCCTAATTTGTGTACGTTGCAATCTGTTCAATTTAGAATAATAAGCAACCCCATGACGGAATGAGATGAGGATGTTGTGTATGACGTGTTAATGAGGTATATTCTTGTACAGACCCAGGCCGACCATTCCTGAGAGAAATTGGTTAATTGAACCCCAACCATCAAAGTACACCGGTAACCACTGTCTAGTATTCAAATCCATATGAAAGTAACTACCTTTACTAGGATTTGAACCAGGAACCTTCGTCTCCGAAAATCAGCTGTTAAACAGCCCAACCATCAAAGTACTCCGGTAACCACTGTCTAGCATTCAAATCCGTATAAAATTAACTACCTTTACTAGGATTTGAACCAAGAACCTTCGTCTCTGAAAATCAGCTGTTAAACAGCCCAACCATCAAAGTACACCGGTAACCACTCAACCGGTCTAGTATTTAAATCCGTATAGAAGTAACTACCTTTACTGGGAATTAAACTACGGAACCTTCGTCTCGGAAAATCAGCTGTTGAACAGCTGACTCGCGGCGACGATTTTACCTCTAGACCAACCCGGTCAGGGGCGGTTCCAGGGCTGATTTTCGGGGGGGGCTATCTTGTTTTTATGTAGCTCTTACTGTTTGTAATTGAGTCATTGAAAAGTCCTCTCTTATGCTGTATTGCTGTAACCACAATTTTAATTCATTGAGAAATTTTCGCTACGTCAAAGTCCTTGTAAATCAAGAAAATCTTAAAAAATGAAGGCGCTGACTGGATGCGAGTAGCTTTTGACTACTGACACTGATTGTTATCTTAATACTATTTAAAAATAGATAATTTCTGTTTGACTCATTTTTATACTAAAATAATTATTGTTAATTGATAGATACGAGTATTGGGATTCAGTTTTGTTAGAAATAATAGCTTTTAGAAAATATTAAACTAAGTTTTCCTAGTACTTCTGGGGGGGGGGCATGGCCCCTTCCCTGAAACCGCCCCTAAACCCGGTGGGTTATGATATTTGTATATTAAAAATTATTTTACTCTTATACTAATGGTATTTGTTTTTTCTTGTTTGTTTCAGCAATATCGTGCCTTGTAACATTAGTGATATTTTCAACAATTTCAACGACGACGTCGTCGTCGTCGTCTACGACAACGTCCCTTCAACAGCCGCATCAACGCGAAGGATTTTTCAATAAGACGTCACATTTAAGACTGTTCACGCCTTTATCATTGTACAAACATATCGGACTTAGTTTTAAGACTTGTGTCGGCGGTCAATTATTTTTACAGCGTAGTTCTAATTGTACTATCTCTTTAGAAGTGTACCCGGAAGGTTTAGTGTTTTCCGTCACCTTTTATCATCCGACTACAAGACATTACGATTCTCGAATCAATTCGAATTTCCTCAATAATGTTTGGCATACTGTTAATATATTATACAGACTTGGCAATCTAACGATTTCGGCTGGCGGTCATCAACAGGTATGTTTTTTTTATTATTTATTTTTAAACAAATTATTTACTGAAAATGCCCATAACAGGCTGGTGGAGTGTTAAATTATTTACACTCGATCTGCTAGTTCTATGGGTACAAAAAATAGTTTTGTTTCTTATCACGTCAGCCACTTATATGACTGAACTATTTAAGAACAAAAGAGGTAGAGGTGTAAAAGACAATAGTCACCTCT
The DNA here is from genome assembly GCA_035578175.1 of Catonia carolina. Lineage (NCBI taxonomy): Eukaryota > Metazoa > Arthropoda > Insecta > Hemiptera > Achilidae > Catonia > Catonia carolina. The sequence continues at coordinate 10,879,136 of JAQMRL010000010.1, forward strand.
GAAAGTAATGATTTTCATTATACAAGTAGACCCTTGCCCATAACAGACCGGTGGAGTGTCAAATTATTTACACTCAATCTGTTCGTTGCAGGGCTAAAATAAATAGTTCTGTTTCTTATCACATGGTCAGCCAATTAAACGACTGAATCATTTAAGAACAGAAGAGGTAGAGATGTAAAAGACACTAATCAGAGTTTTATCCTCTGGAAGTAATGAATTTCATTATACAGTCAGACCCTGTGGTGAATGAAGTGAAGGTGTCATTTACAGAGTGGAAAATATGTGCTTTTCAGAGGGCTCGGCATGCTGATAAGCGTACTTTTCCACTCAGTGAGTGTTGGCAATATTAAACCACCTCACTCCTCGTTTTACTTAGTAAAACCTCTACAGGTTCAAACCAGCCTACTACAGGGTGATCACCTAAACACAACAACAGGTAGACCCTGTGGTGAATGAAGTGAAGGTGTTATTTGCAGAGTGGGCCTGGCATGCTGATAAGCATAGGCTCCTTTTGTACTCAGTAAGGAAGGCAAGTGTAAATCACATTATTCCTCGTTTTTTTTAGTTAAACCTCTAGAGGTTCAAACCAGCCTTTCGGCTGTTCACCTAACAATACATTTATTTAAAATTGATTATATAGTACCCTAGTCATCGACTAAATTTGATCAAGGTCCTTTTTAAATATTGTTGAGACTGCCAAGGTCAAAGTCCGGCCAATTTTTTACTTAGACCTACCTTGGCGACTGTAAAAATTTAGATATGGCAACCATGAAGTCATGGTTAATACCAATTGTTGATTTCAAAAAGGTTTGAGCAATAAAAGGTAGCAACAGTTTGAAACTACTGTGCAGTCCTGAGTACAAAAGTTGTAGGTTATGTTTGTATTTTGTAGCGCGTCGCTAAAAAAATATGCGAGTATTATACCCTATAGAATAATTTAGGGATGTAAAGTATTGTTTTGTATGTCGATTTTTCGAAATCGAGTTTTTAACCGAAATACGCTACACGTTTGCAGGGTCCCTGAACCCTCAAAAAGCGGCATAGCTGCTGAAATTCTTCGAGGGGGGCTGTGCCTTCGTAAAAAATGTTTATTTTTACGATTCTGCGTTCATATGGATTTTAGGGCAAAATGTAATTAAAGTTGTAGGAAATTAAAAAACCTACAACTTAGCCTATATTTCAAGAGGTTTTTTCTCTCTAAAATACGTCTTAGTTGTTTCGCGTCAATTTCTGATTTTCTGTATTTTGATCATCAAAATCGGTAAAAAATTGGATTTTTTTAAGATTGCGGTCTGAGGATGCATTTTACGACAAAATTGTTGGATTTTCAATATGTTCCGTATTTTTAAATTCTACAGAGGTTGATTTTCATTTACCACCGTCCAATCATGATTAAAATTAGTTTGTTTTACATTTTGTATTATGTATATACTCATGATTAAACTTAGGTTGCAAAGGCCAAGCCAATTGCTGTGAGCGCTGGACTACGCATGCGCATGCGTGACTTCGACCCCGCGTACCCTCCGACCAACAGTTAGATGTACAGTCAATGTTGTTGAAAATTGATAACACCCATTGTATTTTGTAGGCATGCTGTTCCATTGTTGATTTCATACCCTGCCAAATTGCAGTACATACAAGACTATACTGATGCAGACGCACGTTTTGCCCAGCGCTCTCCTTTCGAAAATCAGGGTATATTTGTCATTATTTACATTGGTTAGAAAAAGTCGTGTGAGTGTTTTACAACAGATCTTTAAGAAATCAGTTGTACCTACTTTATTCATAAAATAAATTTTTAATTAAATCTTAATTTAGTTAATTTCATTTGAAGCCGTAATTCATTTGGAGCTAGCGGTGGGGGGGATAATAAGTAATAATACTAATAATAATAATAATAATAATAATAATAATAATAATAATAATAATAATAATGTGCAACATTCAAATATTGTAACAGACATGAGAAGAAGACGTCTTAAATTTTTTGGTCATATCATGAGGCTTCCTGATCATAGAGTTACAAAAAAGATGGTAAAATATGTAGCTTCGCTTGTCAATGGAGGGGAATGGATTCGACACGTTAAGAAAGATCTAGTTCTGGCAAACATTACTGATAATGAAGTTACCAATCGAAATAGTTTTAGAACAAAAATTAATGAATGGGAGATAATTCCAGAGGTTAAAATTCTAAGAGTTGAAACAAGATGGAGTGAGGAAAGAAAAGCTGATTTTTCTCAGAAAATGAAAGGCTGGTGGGCGAACAAGAAAAACACCAAGTCCAATAAATAATCAATGATCGTGAATAATGCTCAGCGTCTTCCACTTCGGGAGCTCTACGGCTAATAATAATAATAATAATGTTTAGGTGATCAGTCGAAAGGCTGGTTTGAACCTCTAGAGGCTTTTCTAAGTAAATCGACGAGTTGGGTGGTTTACCTTGCCTTCCTCACTGAGTGGAAAAGTATGCTTATCAGCATGCCGGGCCCTCTGAAAAGCACATATTTTCCACAAATGACACCTGCACTTTATTTACCACGGGTCTGGCTGTATAGTGAAATTTATGACTCTCAGTGTAGATAACTCTGATTAGTGTCTTTTACACCTCTACCTCGTCTGTTCTTAAATGATTCAGTCATTTAATTGGCTGATCACGTGACAAGAAACAGAACACAACCGTGTTGTTGTCGCCCTGAAATTAGCAGATTGAGTGCAAATAAATTTAACACTCCACCTTCCTGTTACGGACAAAAAACATACAATCCAGCCTTTCTTAGTTTGCTCCTACTATCAACAAATAACGACGTCACTGAGCATGCGCATTATAAAAAAATGTGTACACGCTGATTAAAAAGAAACAACAAAATACTTTCAAAAGTATTTAAATGCAAAATACTTTTAAAAGTACTTTTATAAATGAAATTGTTAGGCCTACATCATATCATGACTGATGCTTTAAGCACTTATAATTTAAAACATAGTTAACTTAATAGGAATACATCCTTAAAGTCGCGGACTTTAGCGTACACTCTGTAGTAGCTGGCTTTGGTTTGTTTACAGTAGGAGGGTCTGGCATGCCGATAAGCATGCCAAACCCTCTTAAAAGCATCTATTTTCCACCCTGCAAATGATATCTGGACTTAATTCACCAAGGGTCTGTCTGTACAGTGAAATTCATGACTCTCAGAGGAGATAACTCTGACTAGTGTCTTTTACCACTCTACCTTTTCTGTCCTTAAATAGTTAAATCATATAATTCGTTGTCTAACCATTTAATAAGAAACAGAACACAACCGTGTTGTTATCGCCTTGGAACTAGCAGATCAAGTGCAAATAAATTTAACACTCCACCTTCCTGTTACGGACAAAAAACATAGGATACATTTTTCTTTATTTACATTGGCTATATAAAGTCGTGTCAGTATTTTACACCATATTTTTAATAAAAAATATATTTTACCTCGTTGTGTATAATATTAATTTTTAATTAAATTGTTATTTAATTAATTTTATTATAAGCCATCATCTGCCCATAACAGACAGGTAGAGTGTCAAATTATTTACACTCAATCTGTTCGTTGCGGGGCTAAAATAAATAGTTCTGTTTGTTATCACATGGTCAGCCAATTAAATGACTGAATCATTTAAGAACAGAAGAGGTAGAGGTGTAAAAGACACTAATCAGAGTTATCTCCTCTGAAAGTAATGAATTTCACTATACAGCCAGACCCTGTGGTGAATGAAGTGTCATTTGCAGAGTGGAAAATAGGTGCTTTTCAGAGGGCCCGATATGCTGATAAGCGTACTTTTCCACTTAGTGAGGAAGGCATGGTAAACCACTCACTCCTCGTTTTACTTAGTAAAACCTCTACAGTTCAAACCAGCCTTTTGGCTGATGACCTAAACAACAGAAGCCATCAAGCTAAGCTGATATGAATAATTATTTAACTACAAATAATCGTAATTCAGGCGATAAACTATTTGAAACAGTGTTCATTGTGCGAACGGCAGTTTGTTGACGGAAGTATTATGCATGTAATTGCATACAGTTAAGAAATAGTAATTGATCACGAACGTTATTAATAAAAAATGCAATTTGTCATCTGATTGTTAGATTCTATTATTGTTCCCCATTGTTATTGATGGCAGTTTGTACCATAAAAATCATTCATAAGTTATAGTTATATACCGATAGTAGTTCAATCGGTGTTCTGTTAATTTATTTAAATATGGTTTACCACAAAGTGAAAGCCATTTTCTCAGCTCATTAATATCAGTATTTTTTATATCTGCTCGTTCATTACATTTGTAACTAAGTTGATTATAATAAAAGCTTTTGTTAAGTATAACGTAGCCTGTATGATTTTTTTTTATTCCTAATTTGTGTACGTTGCAATCTGTTCAATTCAGAACAATAAGCAACCCCATGACCCAATGAGATGAGGATGATGTGTATGACGTGTAAATGCGGCGTAGTCTTGTACAGACCCAGGTCCACCATTCCTGAGAGAGTATGGTTAATTAAACCCTAACCATCAAAGTACACCGGTAACCACTGTCTAGTATTCAAATCCGAATAAAAGTAACTGCCTTTTCTAGGATTTTAACCAGGAATCTTCGTCTTCGAAAATCAGCTGTTTAACAGCTGATTTTGGCGACGACTTTACCTCTAGACCAACCCGGTGGGTTTGTATGATTTTTAGATTAGATTGTGTGAATAATCAAAATTTATAGTTTCGGCAAACTGCGTTACGTTGATTCATTATTTTTAATACAGATACTTAATTATAAAAACTCTGGTGTGAAACAATCACATGACTTTATTTTGCCAATGTAAATAACAAACATATATATCGTCTATCCAATGGTAAACTCGAGAATGTGCAAATTCTCAGTTTTATAGGAGAGCAAAAACAAATTCACTGCTTCCTTCATTAACACACTTTGTGTATTTTCGTATCTTTACAAAGGATGTATCTCCCTAACCGAACAAGATACATATTCGCGAGTTTACTACTCGTACAACATGCGTTGGGTTGTATACATCAGCATGCACTGATAAACTCATAATCGCAAAATTTGTACATTCGCGAGTTTACCATTGGAGAGACGATAACAAGATACCAAGGGATTGGAAGTTAACGATGGGCATAAAATATGCAGTTATGTAAATAATTTAAAAGTTTTAAAATACGTTCCGATAAAAATAAATTGAGTCATAGGACCAGTTTTTGAGAAAATTGCAAAAAACTGAAAAATTATACGAATAAACTACTACTTCCGGTTGACCGATTTTGAGGAAAATGTTCGTGTCGGGTCCGGTAGTGGTATGTAGGCTAACTTAAATTTCAAGTTTCAAGTTCGTACGATGTTCCGTTCTTGAGATATTCTGTTCACACACACACACACACACACACAGACCAATCGCTGAAAACATGTTTTTTGGGTTCAGGGGGTCTGAAAACGTGTAGATCCGGTAAAAGCTCGATTTCGAAAAATCGACTAAAAAACTGAATGAACCAAATCAAATTCAGACTAATAATTACAGACTTTAAGGGCTTCCACGAAAAGCAAAAACATAATACCAATTGGACAGAAGAAAGGAGAAAATGTTACAGTGCGCGAATGTTGAGAATATAGGGCTGCAAAAAGAGCTTCCAGAAACTTCGAACTCTTGTGGTCTAAAATTGGCCCTATACGAGTGAAAAAATATTCTATCTGTGGTGAGATAATACCCATGCGTGTGTATGTTCATTGACTTAACGTTCATTATTACCCCGTTTAATTGAATCACGTTTTCAATTTTCCTGCTACCATAGGTTACTACATTGTTTACTTCTTTTATTGAATTAGCAACAGTTTGCAAGAATGACTCGCTGTAATCTTGTTTAGGCTATTACATCTGATCGATACTGAAATATAAACTGAGTATGTTGTTTTTAAGTAGATATAATCTCTGGAATAAAACGCTTACTCATTTCTCTTGTTAACTGTAACGTATTTTTGATTGAAAAATCTGGTGTGAAATACCACATTTATTACATTACAATAATACAGATTTATTTACATTGGCAAAAGTAATTTGGTTTGGTTATATTGTTATTTATTTGCAATGGCAAGAGAACGTTTGTGAGTGTTTTACACCAAATTATTTCAACCGTGCGCTCTTATGATACGTTTCTATCAGTTTAAAAACTTCCAAATTGTCAGTCGACGGTCTGAGAACATGCGTATTGACTTATCCGTTTCCGGACTACCCTCGGCCAGCCACGCCAATTCCGAAGGAATTTAAGCACCCTAGTGGCTCCGAAGCGCTACCTAGGAACCCATAACCCAAATGAGTGGGTGCGGTCACGTCCGCAGGGCGCCCCACTCCCCTCAGTACTCGTGTAAACGTTGGACGAGTCACCGTCGAGCTCGTTACGCAGCTAATGCTTTGCACGTGGCTCTACCACACATGGATGTTCTGCGCACAACCGTGTACTACGAATAGCACACGGAAGTGCTACAGCCAGCGCCCGTTACCTCAAAGCGGTTGAGGATTGGGTAGCTAAACTGCAGTTCTATGGGCACGCTCTGTGTGGTCTGGGGCTTACCCCCGCCCCCAGAGAACACACGCTCTCGAAGTTTTTAAACATTTTCGTCGATTCGGGCGGTTGATGGACGTCCAGAACGAGATTTGTCATCAACCGACATGTCGCCATCTTTAAACCGAGAAAACCACTCGTATACTTGAGATTTTCCCATAGCGTCATCTTTGTAAGCTGTTTTTAACATTAAAACAGTTTCAGCAGCACTTTTACCGAGTAGAAAACAAAATTTCACAGCTACACGTTGTTTACCCTATTTGCCATCATAAAAAACGAAAGAAGATCAAAACAGCGCTAGCAAAAACTATCACTGGAGATGAATATTGGAATCGCAATGAGTTGCAATCACTGCACTGAACTCGCAATGAGTTGCGCTATACACGTCTGTGCTCTAGAAATGCGTACTACACAAACACCGCCCATGGCAGTGCTATTCCGGTTACTTTTGGATACCCCCTCGTACAATATTCAGATGAACTAATGTCTCCTAGCCGTGGGAGTGAGACAATGCATAACGCTCTCACTCGCACTAGCCATACGCGCCGTTCCAATAACATTGTCATATAATTTTACTCATTGTTGTAAGCAAGCGTTTATGCATGCAGTAAACTAACAAGCAAGATAACGACTGTAGTATGTTTTCAGATTTGGATTACAACGGTAAAGACCTTTGAGCGCATGCGTAGTTATGCTACATATCTCCCTCTCACTCGCTCGGCTATGGGACATTAGTTCGTCTGAGACTTATACTTGCAAATGCATAAAAATTAAAACTTTTCATTTGGTTTTGTCGTAGTCGGGTGGTAATTACATCTGCGATATTTTTACATAAATTTATGTAAGACAGATTGGTAGTAAAAGTAATAATTTATATGGATACGAATCTCACAACCTACTTTTCAGAGACCCAGTTAAAACAATCGTAACTCACTAGAAAGGAAATTTTCTACATTATATTTTATGTTTAACTATATACAAGCAGACTTATTCAACAATTCAACGTTAAACGTTAATTATTATTAAAACAATACATCTTTAGTTTTGATTGTTACAATTTTTGCTGTGAAATTACTTTCTTAAATATTACTATAAATTACATGACAAGTATACACACCCGCGCACACGCGTGTTTGTAATAAGAGAAAGGAATTTATTACTAATTGCTTTCATTTATTTGCTTGAAAACATTAGGATACGTTTGGAAATTCTATTTTTCTTCTCACGACCGATTTTAGTTCACACCAAAAAGTGTTTTCAAAAAATTGGTTTTAATAACAAATTTTTTATTTTGTTCTGATTATTTTTTGGGTGTACTTTGACGAATTCGTGTTTCTTTTTAATTTCTTTTGCCCTGTATGAATAGTTATATAGGGAAGGAAAGTATTGGTTTCATGTTGATTTTTTTTAAATCAAGTTTTCACCGGATACACGTTTTCAGATCTCTGACACCCCAAAAAACGTGTTATTAGTTATTGGTCTGTCTGTGAACAAAATATCTCAAGAAAGGTGTAGCTTAAGAAACTGAAACTTGGAACTTCTGTTAGATATCACTACCGAAACCGAAAGATACATTTTTATCAAAATCGGTCGAACGGAAGTAGTTTATTCATGTGATTTTCTCAAAAATGCCTCATACGATTTTTACTTTCTCTTGCCTATATGAATATCTAGAAAGGAAAGTATTGTTTTTGTGTCGATTTTTCGAAATCGAGTTTTCACTGGATCTACACGTTTTCAGACCCCCTGAACCCAACAAAAACATGTTTTTAGCGATTGGTGTGTGTGTGTGTGTGTGCGTGTGTGTGTGCAGAATATCTCAAGAACGGAACACCGTACGAACTTGAAACTTAAGTTACATACCACTACCGGACCCGACACGAACATTTTCATTAAAATCGGTCAACCGGAAATAATAGTTTATTCGTGTAATTTTTCACTTTTTTGCAATTTTCTCAAAAACTGTCCTATGATTTTTTTTAAAAATCGCCTGGTTTACTAAATTTTGTATGCTCTAGAAGTTAGGGTAGGCGTCATTTTGCTGAAATTCTTGGTAAGGCTGTTTTTACGTAAAAAAGTTGTTTTTTTAAGATTACGGCTTTAATATGCATTTTAGCGCAAAAATTTATATATTAAAAAATGTAGAGAATTTAAAATCCTACAAATTTTATTTCAAACATTTTTTTTTAAACGTTTAGTTTAGCGATTTTCTGTTTTTTTTCTCACGAAAACGAGTGAAAAAGCAATTTTTTTTAAGATTGCAGCCTCAGTATGCATTTTACGACAAAAGTGTATAAAATCAAATTTATAGGAAATTGAAAGATCTGCAACTTTTTTTAAAGCATTTTTCTCTACAGAGCTGAGTTTAGCGTTAAAGAGGGATTTTCCGTATTTTTAAGCCAAACTGTATTTTTAAGCCGTATTTTTAAGCCACTACCGGACCCGACACGAACATTTTCATTAAAATCGGTCAACCGGAAATAATAGTTTATTCGTGTAATTTTTCACTTTTTTGCAATTTTCTCAAAAACTGTCCTATGATTTTTTTAAAAATCGCCTGGTTTACTAAATTTTGTATGCTCTAGAAGTTAGGGTAGGCGTCATTTTGCTGAAATTCTTGGTGAGGCTGTTTTTACGTAAAAAAGTTGTTTTTTTAAGATTACGGCTTTAATATGCATTTTAGCGCAAAAATTTATATATTAAAAAATGTAGAGAATTTAAAATCCTACAAATTTTATTTCAAACATTTTTTTTTAAACGTTTAGTTTAGCGATTTTCTGTTTTTTTTCTCACGAAAACGAGTGAAAAAGCAATTTTTTTTAAGATTGCAGCCTCAGTATGCATTTTACGACAAAAGTGTATAAAATCAAATTTATAGGAAATTGAAAGATCTGCAACTTTTTTTAAAGCATTTTTCTCTACAGAGCTGAGTTTAGCGTTAAAGAGGGATTTTCCGTATTTTTAAGCCAAACTGAGGTCGATTTTCATTTGCGTCCTTCACTCATGATTAAAATTAGGTTAAATATTTATTGAGGTTAGTTTTTTGTTTATTTCTAATGTGTTTTATTACCAATGTTAGGTTTATTGTTCATTATTTGCATTGGCTAGAGAAAGTTGTTTGAGTGTTTCACACCAAATGTTTTATTAATCGTTATCTATGTTTGTTTTACAGATCGTAGCTAATTCAACTTATAATTTAGAAGTATTAGAGGAAACTGAGAGGTTACTAAAAGCAACTCAAAATTCAATTGAACTCAATGTGGGGCAAGGCTTCATTGGATGTATTTTGGAAGGTCCTAGTTTAGTCTTCAATTCTACGAGAGTTCAGTCAACTAACGTCGAATGGGGCCCATGTCCCCTTACATCTGCCAGTTGTAAGATTATCCTTTCTTTTTTATATACATTTTTTTAAATTTTTATTTAAGGAAGTAGTTAGTTCATAGAAAATATTATTCAAATAAATTTAAAAACTTTTAACTCACCAATTTGTTCCGTTGATTGTCGTATCGTAGAATTTCAATAGTTCGACACTTTTTGGATTTAGAGGTTGTCGAAGTATCGAAATGTCAAACTATCCAGAGCATAATTGCATATAACATTTAGGGAGCATTAAAAACACAATTTTAGTATGAAAATTGCACGATTTTAATGAATACAAACAAACTGACATGCCCCTCTGCAGGGGCGGTTACAGGGCTGATTTTCGTGGGGGGGGGGGCTATCTTGTTTTTATGTAGCTCTTACTGTTTGTAATTGAGTCATTGAAAAGTCCTCTTTTATGCTGTATTGCTGTAACCACAATTTTAATTCATTGAGAAATTTTTGCTACGTCAAAGTCCTTGTAAATCAAGAAAATCTTGAAAAATGAAGGCGCTAAATGGATGCGAGTGGCTTTTGACTACTGACACTGATTGTTATCTTAATACTATTTAAAAATAGATACTTTCTGTTTGACTCATTTTTATACTAAAATAATTATTGTTAATTGATAGGTACGAGTATTGGGATTCAGTTTTGTTAGAAATAATAGCTTAATAGCTTATAGAAAATATTAAACTAAGTTTTCCTAGTATTTCGGGGGGGGGGGGGTTGCCATGGCCCCCATGGCCCCTTCCCTGAAACCGCCCCTTCCCCTCTGTACAATACTGTACTCAATGTAATGGAAGGGTAGAGGGATGAGGAGAAAGTAAAGGGGCTTACCTGCCTGCTGGATTGCTACTTACACCATTTCATGTAACTTCGCCATGATTTGTGTCGAAGTACAGTAATCCCTCGTTATCCGCGGGGGTTACGTTCCGGAGGGTTACCGCGGTTAGTAAAACCGCGGATAATGATACCTTATATACATTTTAAAAAAAAATTTTTTTTTTATTAAATTACATTATTTGCAATCAGTTTTTTAAAAAATAAACTATAAACAAATCTTTTGAATTTACAAATGACAAGTTGATGCCTCATTACCCTGAGTACCTCTCATTATATCAATTATTCATATGTTAAAAGAGAAAATGACTATGTTCAAAGATGTTTACATTTTACAATATGGAATACTTTTCAATATAATTTTTGTACATTTAAACTCTTTCAGACAAGTCCAAAACATGGTAACGTTTCAGGCGCCTAACTTCTTCTGCATTATTTAGAAGATTTATGGCTGATTCGTTTTCGTGGCTTTCAAGTTTTGCCTGATATTTTCTATTAAAACGCCTGACCTCATACATTACATCAGGAAGGTTGCAATAATCTTGTATTTCTGCATTCCTTGCAAACCATGGTGCCCTTGTTATAGCCCGAAGAACCTTATTTTGGTACCTTTGAATTATCTGTATGTTACTTCTGCTGGTAGTTCCCAAAAGTTGAACGCCGTACAACCAAACTGGTTTTAGTAACATTTTGTAAAGCAGCAATTTATTCTCAAGAGAGAGTGAAGAGTTCCCACCAATCAGCCAGTACATCCTTTTGTATTTTAGATTTAATTCGTTCCTATTCATTCTCACATGGATTTTCCAAGTTAACCGCATGTCAAGATGCATACCCAGGTACTTTACAACTTCACTTTGTGGTAAATCAACACCTTCAAGTTTTACTGATATCTTATATGAACGGAAAGATGGGGGTTAGGTTCTGAAGAAAAAGTTCTGCAGTCGTTTTAAGTGTTTCATAATTTTAGGAACATTTTTCCATTATTATAACCTATGAATATTTAATAAATACAGTAATGTACGCATAAAAAATTTAAGTTGCTTTAAAATAGTTAGTTATGGCTTTTTGCATCTTCTTCTTCTTTTCAAACTCCTTGTGGACTTCTTCGTATGGTATCATCAGCTCCTAAGTCCTCTTTTGAATTGAAGGGCCCTTTCCATGACGGGATCCGTCTCCAACACGTGGTTGTCATCCAATGCGTTGCCATGCTGAGGATCTCGTTGATGGTTTATGAAGCAATGCTTGGCCATTGCTATGGTTGTACACCTAATAGCTTTCTTTTGAATTTTAAAAACCCTATTCATATTACCCATGCCAATACTAAGATACCATAACGGATATGATATGGTGTAGTGGTCAGCACAACTGGCTTCTATGTTAGATGTCCTCGGTTAATTAGAAACTGGTGAGTTAAAGTTTTTATAAATATTTAATTTATTTTGGACGTTTAACAGTAGAAGGTACAGTAATTGATTTGAGCGTTCTTCATGTTAGATTTATTTTAAATCAAGTTCATTTTTTATTAAGTAAAAAAGATTTTAAATTTTATTCATTTTCCGTTACAGAAATTCTAAAATATTTTGTAAGTTCATTTAATGTTGCTTTATTTGAATGTAGTTTTATACGCATATATAATTGACGAGATGAAGTTTTGTCAACAAATCAGTGTATCGCATGGCAATTACAGTCAACTCCCGATTGTCCGCGGAATTGGGTGGCACGAGTGCCGCGGATAATCCGATTCCACGAATAATCCGCAAAATGACGAAAAAAAGCGTAGGCATATACAGTAGTTAGTAGTATACGTATAAAATCTTTATTAATGTTTTGTTATTTAAAAGTACATAAATATGTGCAATAATGAAAACACTAACTTAAATTACAAAATATAACATAAAAATTTTAAATGTTAATTACTTTTTGTCCCTAAAAATGTTTGTTTACTGTAATTTTTTTTAAATTAGTACATACATTGTATTTAGGGAAAAAAACATAAAAATATTGTTTACTTACAAATGATGTGCAGAAGTTATATTGTAATAGAAGTCGCAACGTTTTAAAAAAAATCAGTCATCTGCTTTTTGTTTTTTGAGTTAAAACAATTTTTCTTGATTTGGGACAGAAGTTTTCTCAATATAAGTTTGTCACAAAGCAAAGCGTGTGCTTTACAAATTTAAGCATGTGCTTTACTTTACAAAGCGTACAAATTTAAGCGTGTGCTTTACTTTACAAAGCGTGTACTTCCTGTGCTGTACAAATTTAATCTCTAATGTTATCACATTACAAGAAATTTAGTTAACGTTAAGAAAAAAGAATGAAAAATAAATTCATCCGACGTGCGCAGATAATCGGGAGTTGACTTTATTATGATTGCTAATAAGTATTAACTAAAAATTAAACAGTTTAATTGCTACAATTTATTTTACTTGATCTTTATTTATTTTGCACTAAAACCTTTAAAAAAAAATCTTCATTACTTGTCAATCACTGATCTTTATCTTATTACGTATTGTTTTTTTTAAAGCATGCTGTTAGTTTTTGAGTAATTTAAAAAGTAAATTTTATTATTAAAAATTATTTTAACTTCTAGTTTCTTTCATCGTAAACTTAGTGACTTTTAAAAATGAAGTTGGTACACCTGATTTTTTTTTTAATAAATAATATTTAATATGTAATTTTTAGTCAAGGATTATTTGAAGATTAATTTTTTTTTAAATTAAATATTTTACGAACGAATAAATTTTCTACGTGAATATGTAATGTAAATTTTTGTACTTATTTTTTATCGTTTTTATTTGTAAGCAACTTTTTTCTTCGGATAATTAAATCACTTAATTGTTTACGGTTAATCATCTGTTAAGTGAATCTTTTCACAGAACTTTTTTTTGTTTTCAGAGTCAAAAACCTTGTTTATAGAAACTTTATTCATTATAATATCTGTACCTAAGAGTTAAAGGAAGTTAACTCCATTTTTGTAATTTTTCAGAAGAACCAAAAACATGAAGTTTTTTATTTTGTAAAAAAATTCTGAAGGTGGGAGAATTTTTAAAAATTTGTACCAAATAAAATGGCTTCTGACACAGAGACTTAAATGACTGAACAACTTTCTTAACTTCTACTACCCCCCTGACCACCCACAGGACTTCATACTCTTTACGTCTTTCTGCGTTTCAATTAAATTAGTGTTAACATGTAACTTGAGTTAATCAAACGAAAACAAAACTTAGACAAAATATATTGTGCTAACTCTATTCTAATTATTTTATACGGATTTGAATGCTGGACAGTGGTTACCGGTGTACTTTGATGGTTGGGGTTCAATTAACCATACTCTCTCAGGAATGGTCGGCCTGAGTCTGTACAAGACTACACCTCATTTACACGTCATACACATCATCCTCATCTCATTGGGTCATGGGGTTGCTTATTGTTCTCAATTGAACAGATTGCAACGTACACACATTAGGGATTAAAAAAAAAACTATTCTGATAAAGGAACAACATTTTATTCACAACAATGTTTGAAAAAATGACAGAATTCAAGCAAAATTAGTAAGACAATAAAATAACTTATTGTCAAGAACGAGTAGTATACATTCAATTAGAGTTAAAAATAGTAGTCATTTTAAAAATTTTATGCATCATTGTACAAAAGTAGAGTTAATGTGGTTACTGCAACTTTTATAGACTTTTTTGCTGATTTTCAAACTTAATTTTGCCAAAAGTGGAGTTAACACCCGTTACCTTTAGGGCACAGATATGTTTATATGAACTTTGGACTTCGACCAGCCTAATCATTCAGCTGGTTGAAAGTAGCTATTATTTGTTAAGTAACACCGGTTGGGTAAGCAACTTTGTATGGTGACCAGCTGACACCCATCCATGAACAAACTCTTCTGGGGGGGTCCCTGTTAAAAAAGCACTATACCTCGTATCTAACCCATGTTAAATTGACCTCTTATTAGGTACATGTTTTCTAAGAAACCGTTAAAATTTTTTTTTTATTCCTAATTTGTGTACGTTGCAATCTGTTCAATTCAGAATAATAAACAATCCCATGACCCAATGAGATTAGGATGATGTGTATGACGTGTAAATGAGATGTAGTCTTGTACAGACCCAGGCCGACAATTCCTGAGAGAGTATTGCTAATTGAACCCCAACCATCAAAGTACACCGGTAACCACTTTCTAGTATTCAAATCCGTATAAAAGTAACAACTACCTTTACTAGGATTTGAACCAGGAACCTTCGTCTCCGAAAATCAGCTGTTAAACAGCTGATTTTGGCGACGAATTTACCTCTAGACGTATTAATCAACCCGGTGGGTAACCTTGTTTATAGAAACTTTTTTCATTATACCGGGTGAGCATAAAGTCTTGCCCTGATTATAAAAATTTATTGCAGAATAACTGTTTGACATAATAATTTAAATTTGATGCTGTTACATAGGTTAGTGTTAATAGTTTTTTTTAAGATTACTTACATTAGTAAACTTCAACGTGTGCCCCCTTGGTAGCTCGGAGAATGTTGAAGCGGTATTCCAGTTCCCGCCAGGTGTTTTGTAACATGTGTTCTGTCACAGTACCCACAGCAGCTTGTATCCTAGCCTTCAGTTCGTCAACGTCAGCAACTGGTGTGGCGAAGACTCTATCCTTGATATAGCCCCAGAAAAATAATTCAAGGGGAGTAATGTCTGGAGAGCGGGGTGGCCAGGGTGTTGGACCATCCCTTCCAATCCACCGATTTGGAAATGTTTTATCCAGGAAATTACGCACTATCAAAGCCCAGTGGGGCGGTGCCCCATCTTGCTGGAAAATTATCCATGGTTGATATTCTTCTAACTGTGGTGCAATGAACTGTTGCAAAACATCTAAGTAAATGTTAGCGTTAATGGTGTTTTCCGTGATGAAACATTTCCGGATCGGTGGATTGGAAGGGATGGTCCAACACCCTGGCCACCCCGCTCTCCAGACATTACTCCCCTTGACTTTTTTTTCTGGGGCTATATCAACGATAGAGTCTTCGCCACACCAGTTGCTGACGTTGACGAACTGAAGGCTAGGATACAAGCTGCTGTGGGTACTGTGACAGAACACACGTTACAAAACACCTGGCCGGAACTGGAATACCGCTTCAACATTCTCCGAGCTACCAAGGGGGCACACGTTGAAGTTTACTAATGTAAGTAATCTTAAAAAAAACTATTAACACTAACCTATGTAACAGCATCAAATTTAAATTACGTATTATGTCAAACAGTTATTTTGCAATAAATTTTTATAATCAGGGCAAGACTTTATGCTCACCCGGTATTTTTATATGAACTTTGGACTTCGACCAGCCTAATCAGTCAGCTGGTTGAAAGTAACTATTATTTGTTAAGTAACTCCGGTTGGGTAAGCGACTTTGTATGGTGACCAGCTGACACCCATCCATGAACAAACTCTTCTGGGGGGGTCCCTGTGAAGAGGAGCGCTATACCACCTATCTAACCCATGTTAAATTGATCTAATATTAGGTACACGTTTCTAAGAAACCGTTAAGAGTTCGGGCTTTAATTTGTTTGTGCCTTTTCTATGACATCTTTTTAAGCTCTGGTACTAGAATGATTAATATAGAACTAGCGATACCATTTCGAGAATTTTTTTTGAAAATGCAAAAACAATAATTTAATTTTTTTGTAGAATTTTTTATTTTATTTCAAACTTAGTAATAATACTGCAATGATACTAGTACCATATGTCACAATTAAATTGGGAAACATGCTCCAAAAATTTCAACCTTTAAAGTCAAATAGTTTTTGAAAAAACTGTACCTTTATGGAAAAACTGTACCTTTAAGTGAATTTACGGGAAATGAGCTGTACAGTTTTACTTACCCTAAAAAATCGGCCTGCACCATAATATTGATCCTCACCAGACTGTTCTTTTTCCTCAAATAATTTCCTTTTTTTTCGCTTGTCTTCTTTCTTTTGACACACCTTCCATTGCCTTGTCAGCTTTCTGTGTTCTTAGAATATCGCAACTCTTAACTGTTTCCACAGATTAACTCAATTAAAAGAAATTCTGGTCAAATTATTACTTAACAAAAATTTGCATAACTTCCGTGATTTCTATCGTACAGTTATAATTTTTATATGTAATTACACAGAAAAAGATACAGAAGGCAATGGCGCCAAAATTAGAAATAATTCCCAATAATTATGTGTACGTTGCAATCTGTTCAATTTAGAACAATAAGCAACCCCATGACCCAATGAGATGAGGATGATGTGTATGACGTGTAAATGAGGTGTAGTCTTGTACAGACCCAGGCCGACCATTCCTGAGAGAGTATGGTTAATTGAACCCCATTCATCAAAGTACACCGGTAACCTCTGTCTAACATTCAAATCTGTATAAAAGTAACTACCTTTACTAGGATTTGAACCAGGAACTTTCATCTCCGAAAATCAGCTGTTAAACAACTGGTTTTGGCGACGACTTTACCTCTAGACCAACTCGGTGGGTTTAACCAAAATTAGAAAAATTGATTGTTTTTCAATTTTCGAGGTATAGTGCTCCCCTTAAGCAACAAAAATTTTCAAATTACAAGCAGCAATCAAATTCAGGGGTTTTCAATAATCTACTGTTCCTGATGACGAAACCAAAAAAAAAAAAAAATGGAAAATTTTTTTATGTAAGAGCTCACTGTACTGAAATTTTACATGTATTATCCCTGTTGTTGTTTAGATCATCAGCCGAAAAGCTGGTTTGAACCTGTAGAGGTTTTGCTAAGTAAAACGACGAGTAAGGTGGTTTACTTTGCCTTCCTCACTGAGTGGAAAAGTACGCTTATCAGCATGCCAGGCCCTCTGAAAAGCACATATTTTCCACTCTGCAAATGACACCTTCATTTTATTCACCACAGGGTCTGGCTGTATAATGAAATTCATTACTTTCAGAGGAGATAACTATGATTAGTGTCTTTTTACACCTCTACCTCTTCTGTTCTTAAATGATTCAGTCATTTAATTTAATTAACTTCACCTGTCTGTTATGGGCAGATATAATCCCTATCCGATGCAAAGTTTACAGAATCTTGTTCATTTTTAATTAAATGTTAAATTACTCTTTATAATTTTAATTTGCGATAATTTTATGGTTGTTAAATAGAAAACAACTTAAACGTTATATTTTGTTAATAACATCTTCAATAACCTTGACTTCCAGTTCAATTAAAAACTAGTACCTTATGACCTTCCGTATAATTGAAATAAAAAATAATTTAGTTAAAAAATAAAAATAAAATAGATTTTTTATACTTTTTCCTAGTTTTTTTTTGGAAGATATAAATAAAAAAATAATTAAATTTTTATTTAGACATTTATATGGTACAGTTGTTAGCATGCTAAATTAAAAAGGTCCTTGGTTCGTTCTTGATTATGAACTTGGATATTTTTAAATCATATTTTTTCTGTACCATAAATGGCGGCAGTCATTGAACAAGAGGTTGGTTTGAATAAAATTTTGAACACTTTGAATAAATTAAAAAAAGTGTAGTTTTAATCGCAGCTTCTGTAATACTGAGTAGGATGTTGATTTATTTTTTATATGAATGGAGATTTTACTTAGTGCCATTAATTTTTGAGTAGAGTATTCATAAGTTTTTGTAGATGTCTTGAATTTTTTTTTGATGTGTGTTTTGTAGTTTTTATTTTAATTTATGGTTAATTAAATTTCACTAATTTTGAATTCATCTAGGATAATCCAGTTGTTGAGCGTTTGACTTTAAATCAGTGGTTCTGGAGTCAAGCTTCTAAGTTCAAAAATTAAAGAAGTTTGTGAAATTAATGTTAAAGTTTTACAATTTTTACTTTCTCTTGCCTGTATGAATATATAGGAAGGAAAGTATTGTTTTCATGTCGATTTTTCGAAATCGAGTTTTCACCGGATCTATACGTTTTCAGACCTCCTGAACCCAAAAAACATGTTTTTAGCGATTGGTCTGTATGTGTGTGTGTGTGTGTGTGTGCGCGCGCGCGTGCGCGTGGGTGCGTGCGCGGGTGCGTGCGTGCGTGCGTGTGTGTGTGTGTGTGTGTGTGTGTGTGTGTGTGTGTGTGTGTGTGTGTGTGTGTGTGTGTGTGTGAACAGAATATCTCAAGAACGGAACATCGTACGAACTTGAAACTTAAGTTACATACCACTACCGGACGCGACACGAACATTTTCATCAAAATCGGTCAACCGGAAGTAGTAGTTTATTCGTATAATTTTTCAGTTTTTTGCGATTTTCTCAAAAACTGGTCCTACGATTTTTTTTAAAATCGCCTATTTTACTCAATTTTTTATTCTCTACAAGATAGGGTAGGCGCCATGTTTGCTGAAATTCTCGGTGAGGCTGTTTTCACGTAAAAACGTTGTTTTTTTAAGATTACGGCTTTAATATAAATTTTAGCGCAAAAACTTATATAATAAAAGTTGTAGAGAATTTAAAAACCTACAACTTTTATTTCAAACATTTTTTTGTATAACGCTTAGTTTAGCGGTAATTTGCGATTTTCTGTTTTTTTCTCACGAAAACGTGTGAAAAATTGATTTTTTAAAGATTTCGGCCTTAGAATGCATTTTACGACAAAAGTGTATATAATTAATTTTATAGGAAATTAAAAGATGTACAACTTTTATTTAAAGCATTTTTCTCTACAGAGCCTAGTTTAGAGAGAAAGAGTGATTTTCCGTATTTCTAAGCCAAACTGAGGTTGATTTTCATTTTGCGTCTTTCACTCATGATTAAAATTAGGTTATGTTTATTGAGGTTAGTTTTTTGTTTATTTCTAATGTTTTATTACTAATATTAGGTTTATTCTTAATTATTTCTATTGGCAAGAGAAAGTTGTGTGAGTGTTTCACACCAGATTTTTTATTGTTGAGTGTTGTTTAGGCCATCAGCTGAAAGGCTGGTTTGAACCTCTAGAGCGGCCCGCCGCGTAAATTTTAGCGTCCCGCAGAACGATTTCAGTTTTTGAACAAAGAGCTTAGAACATTGCATCATTTTGTTGATTTTTAAACTAGTGAAAGAGAAAGAATGTCAAGTTTCCCATTGAACTGAAAAATCACCATTTTAATGTTCTTAGTTTGGTTTTGAGTTTTGTAACATGTTTAAGTATAAGTATATGTTGCAATATTGATATTTACTGTCATTTTCAACCAATATAAGCTTTAAAAAAAATCATGTTATTTCTTTTAACCTGACACAAAATGTTCATATATGTTTATACTATATATATTCATATACAAATATACATACATAAGTAGATCAATGCGGTCCTCTAGCCCACCCATAATAAAAATTTGGCCCTTTAATAAGATAAGATTGAAGAACACTGCTCTAGAGGCTTTACTAGGTAAAATGAGGAGTTAAACAGTTTACGAATGCCTTCCTCATTGAGTGGAAAAGTATGCATATCGTAATAATGCCAGGCCCTTGAAAAGTATCTACTTTCCACTGTGCAAATGACACCTTCACTTCATTCACCATAGGATCTGGCTGTATAATGATGAAATTCATTTCCTTCAGAGGAGATAACTCTGAGTAGTGTCTTTTACACCTCTACCTCTTCTGTCGCACAAAGGCCTCTGTCGGTGCGGAGCCGAAAGGTTTGTCGGTGCGCCGACAAAGGCCAGGAGAACTATTGAAGGGCGGCAACACAATAAATGATTAATGAGAAGGGGTGGTGGTGACACTAAATTAAATTTGTTGGTGTTCCTCCACCAGAAAAATATCAATTTCTAGGCTAACAAACCGATTTTGAGAGAAATCACAGAAAATTACAGAAAACTTAGCGGTCGACCAACTCTCTTGACAGATGACGTTTTAGAGAATGTGAAAACAAGATTGCTCAATTTCCCAAAGTTTATGACAACTTTTCTCACAAGTTGGTTTGTTATATTCAAGTGTTCAGAAAGCTGCTAAAAAATTAGAATTGTATCCATATCGCGTATGATTAGTCCAAGAGCTTTAGACCTTTAGAGAGTATGGTTAATTGAACCCCAACCATCAAAGTTCACCGGTAACCTTTGTCTAGCATTCAAATCCGTATAAAAGTAACTACTTTTACTAGGATTTGAACCAGGAACTTTCGTCTTTGAAAATCAGCTGTTAAACAGCTGATTTTGGCGATGAATTTACCTCTAGACCAACCCAATGGTGGGTCAACTGAATTTAAATTTAACTTCAAGAATTAGTGAAATTTGATTGCCCTATTATTATTATTATTATTTTATTGCATTTAAGTTTAGTTTTAAAGATATTTTTTTGTAGCTGTAGTTGATTTTTATGATATTGCATAATTTTATTATATTTAGTATAGAATTTATTATAATTCGTATTATCAGTTCTAGGATTTAAGTACGTATATTATTATTTGCACATGGAATAATTATTTTAATTTATCGCAACATTTCTACCTCATGTTTACGTTTTACTTATATTATCTTCAATAATTGTTTAATTGGGGTTTTTTATTATTATTGTTTAAACATTTTAATTGGTTGAAACTGTGTGGAATAATTTAAAGATTTTTTGGTTTATGGTTTTTTTTTACCCTAATGTGTGTACTTTGCAATCTGTTGAACTTATGAACAATAAGCAACCCCATGACCCAGTGAAATGAGGATGATATGTATGACCTGTAAATGAATTGTAGTGTTCAGACTCAGGCCGACCATTCCTGAGAAAGTATGGTTAATTGAACCGCAACCATCAAAGTACACTGTTAACCATTGTAAGTAGTATTCAACTCCATATAAAAGTAACTACCTTTACTAGGATTTGAACCAGGAATCTTAGTCTCTGAAATTTTGTTACTTACGGTACTCAATTTTTTTTACTTTTGTGTACAAATTTCTATCAATTTTTTTTGAGAGTGGTCTCTTCTGTCTGGAGAGCTATACATAGTTCAAATTTGGAATACATAGCCTTCAAATAAGGCTATACATCTTCTTCAGGTGCCTTCTCTATTACGAAGGTTGGCTATCATCATGGTCAGTCGTACTTGTCCACTACTGCTCTGAAAAGGTCATGCGACGAGCAGTTAAATGCTTCTCTCAGGTTTCTTAACCAGGATATTCGTCTGCGTCCCACCGAGCGTTTACCAACGAGTTTCCCTTGAATTATGAAATATAGAATCTCATATTTAGGCCCCCTCATGATGTGTCCAAGGTATGTCAGTTTTCTTATCTTTATGCTCTGCAGGATTTCCAGCTCTTTCCCCATTCTTCTGAGGACCTCCATATTTGTGACCCTGTCCGTCCACGGTATTCGAAGCATCCTCCGATAGGTCCACATTGGCCAGTTGGCTACAAGACTATACATAGCCTTCCAATAAGGTTATAGCCTTCAAATTTATTCCTAAATTCTCTTTTTCTTTTATTATTTTTGAATATTCTTAGTTAGTGTGTTTAATTCAGAATGTGCAGTCTAGTGGAAGGATAGACGACATTTAAATTTATGTAGGAGTTTAAGAACTATTATTGTCATCTTTCTGAAAATATGTTTGGATTTGAAAATAATATGAGTAACGTGTCGTATTCATGAGGATTTGATGTTGTTGGTAAATTATGGAAATGTGGTCTTGGTATGGTAGCACGTAGTTGCATGTGACATGTGCAGGCACAACGATCAACTACTGTTCAAATCATCCATGCATGATGCACGGAACCTGCATCTCGAGGGCTGACAGATATCAATGCATCTGCCCTCCACGCTACAAGGGAAACAACTGCGAGATTGACATGGGTATGTTTATTTATATGGCTTTATGGCCTTCTTCAGCATGTACTTATTAATTATTCGTTGTGTTTATTTATGTTGTCTTTAATTGCCAATTCTTTATTTTTTTTTATTTTATGAATTTTTGAGGAACATTTTAAAAACGGTTGTTCTTGCAATCAAAATTACAATCGTGCTTGAAATCTCTGTGAAAATTTATGTTACAAATTGTTTTTGGGTTCTTCAAAATAACATTCTGCTTTTTGATTGGTCATTTGGTAGCACAACAATCAAGAGGATTTGATTTTGATGTATGACTATTGTTGCGTGTGCTAAATTTATTGAAAATTTCTCTCTCTCTCTCTATAATATCTCTTGACCAATAAAGGATTAGGTCCCAGGACCTGTTCCAGAATCTTCTAGCCACCGGTCACCCCGGATTGCGTCGTCCAATCGGCCTGTAACTTCTGACCAGTCTAGGAATCCTGTTTGGTGACATTCTTTCAAGAAAATCAATCTATTTCTGGCAGTACTCATAATTGTCTCCTTAAGAGAACACATATTTACAGTTCAGCCGTTCTTAGTTTGCTCCTACTGTCAACCAACAAAAGCCACCTACTACAGGGTGCACGCTAGAGTCTGCGACCTTACGGATGTCGTATTCTTATTAAGTTAACTATTTTTTAAATTATAAGTACTTAAAGTACTAAAACCATCAGTCATGATATGATGTAGGCCTAACAATTTCATTTAGAAAAATATTTTTAAAAGTATTTTGTATTTAAATAATTTTGAAAGTATTTTGTTGTTACTTTTTAATCAGCGTGTACACATTTTAATATAATGCGCATGCTCAGTGACGTCATTATTTGTTTACATTAGGAGCAAACTAAGAGAGGTTGGACTGTAACTTTCACCATATGTCCCATTTCTGAACCGATTCAGTCGACTACAGTCCATTAAAATAGCAAAATAGCAACCTCTTCGTGGGACAACCGGTACTTAAAACTAATTTTTACAAACATTCACAATTTATTAACAGAAAAACAAACCTTAAAACGCATTTCTATGTACTTTACCACAAATCCTATTAAATCTTTAAACTTTTTGTAGTACGTCATTGTGCTTCTTCTTCACATCCCAAATAGGCAAAGTGGCTGACATGTCCCAGAAACACTCCATCCACTATTACATTTATCCTGACTAGAAATTTTCCTCTAAAGCTTTTGCCCTTAATATTTTATACCATTAACTTTTTGTAATTGTTGTTGTTTAGGTCATCAGCCAAAAAGCTGTTTTGAACCTGTAGAGGTTTTACTAAGTAAAACGAGGAGTGAGGTGGTTTACAATTGCCTTCCTCACTGAGTGGAAAAGTATGCTTATCAGCATGCCAGGCCCTCTGAAAAGCACATATTTTCCACTCTGTGAAAGACACCTTCACGTCATTCACCACAGGGTCTGGGTGTATAATTAAATTCATTACTTTCAGAGGAGATAACTCTGATTAGTGTCTTTTACACCTCTACCTCTTCTGTTCTTAAATGATTCAGTCATGTAATTGGCTGACCATGTGATAAGAAACAGAACTATTTATTTTAGCCCTGCCACGAACAGATTGAGTGTAAATAATTTGACACTCCACCTGTCTGTTATGGGCAGTTGCAATTGTTGTTAAGTAATATTACAGTACTGATTTACTTTTGTACAGCTTTTTCCTTTTGAATGGCTAGTGGATGAAGAAATCTATTATTGGCCATCTCGGAGCCTTTACTGATGGTATATTGACTATAAAGTTCATATTCCCAGGTTTAATTCTCAGCTAATATCTGCAGAATGTTCAAAACCCACCTTAAATGTTTGTTTGTAAC
Organism: Catonia carolina; assembly: GCA_035578175.1. NCBI lineage: Eukaryota > Metazoa > Arthropoda > Insecta > Hemiptera > Achilidae > Catonia > Catonia carolina. The sequence goes on from JAQMRL010000010.1 coordinate 10,903,548, forward strand.
CTTAAATGTTCTTGTGACAAAAAATAACAAAAAAAATAAAACAATAACTTATAATTTGAGAATTGGTATTGCATATTTTTATAAAAATTTTGATTAGCATGTTTTATATGTGCACAATTTTGTGTTTTTCTAATATATGTTGATAAAACATTTGATTTAGTCTTTTGTGTTTGAGTATTTTTATTATTAAAAATGAAAAAAAAACGGGAAAATTTTAGTAGCTTTTTTTTGTGATATTTTTTGAACTTTATTCAATCTAATCTGTTTCATGATATGAATGTAATGAATCTTCCGTATAAATGTTTTTACTTGAATAAGGATTATATGTATGGTTTTTGTGATGTATCATCTTCAGAAACCAACGTTTTATTACTTTGTTATTATATCATTGTATTGTGTTATTTGTTTTGGGTGTTCTAATAATTGTTATGAAGCATGTGACCAAAAGATAAGATCGATTTTTTCAAGTTCCTTATGAATTTCATTATTATTTTCCCCAAGCGTAATTTTTATAAAGTTTTAAGAAAAGTTTTAAGAGATTTGTCAATTTTTACTATAATATTTTTTTTTTAAATTCCTAATATTTGTACGTTGCAATCTGTTCAATTCAGAACAATAAGCAACCCCATGACCCAATGAGATGAAGATGATGTGTATGACGTGTAAATGAGGTGTAGTCTTGTACAGACCCAGGTTGACCATTCCTGAGAGAGTATGGTTAATTGAACCCCAACCATCAAAGTACACCGGCAACCATTATCTAGTATTCAAATCTGTATAAAAGTAACTACCTTAACTAAGATTTGAACCAGGAACCTTCGTCTCCGAAAATCAGCTGTTAGACAGCTGATTTTGGCGACGACTTTACCTCTAGACCAACCCAGTAGGTGTTTACTATAATTGAGAGCAGACATGTTGTCATATGGGAGGGACAGTAGGTATGTCCTTACTCTATTGCGCGGCATTCCTCTCCTATCAACAAATGGAAAGTAAATTGTTCATAAATTAATGTTATATTATGAAATGGCGATTCAATGGTGCCAATTTTTAAAATTGACATCTGTCATTTTTAAATCGTCATCTGTCAATTGGACGATTTGAATTGGCACAAGAAGCTTCGGTGTTTATCTACCCCACTCTTCGCCCCTCGCCATGCAACGACGGTATAGTCTCAATAGTATACAATTGCTACTGTAATGGTTTTTTTTTGCGCCCTGAAACTGGAAGTAAAGAGATCAAAGTCAGAATTTGGTAAAATAGTCTCATTCGATTCTTCTTAACCCTTTCAGTGCCGAAACAATATTTATAAGTTTGATCTTCAGTCCCGTTTATTTTGAATAAGGGTGTACAAAATGTGCCAGCTCTTATTTCGAAAACTTGCAGGCATAAGCATGCCATTCATCATCATCTGGGTATCCTTCCAGCAGGCCGGGTAGGATTTGAGTGGACGATATGCCTCCATCTATCTCTATCCTGATATACCTTTTGTATTCTGATATCCTGTAGTGTCATTCCTTTTGCCATTACCGACCAAAATTTCAATGTTACAGAAAAATAAAATGTCCTGTTAAAAATTAATTTTTATTGTGTTTATATAAAAAAGAAATCGTTTTAACACTAAAAATATTAAAAATAGTTTTTTTTAGTTTATTTAAAGTTGCATTGACAGCTTGGTCATTAGCAACTATTGTGGGTTTTGGTACCTTAATGGTGATTTTAACGTGTTAAAATTTCCAGACCCTAGCCGGGAATCGAACGTGTGACCTTTCGCTTTGTAGGCTAGCGGACTAGTCACTACGCCACGGAGGCAGTTTCAAAATACATTATTCCATTAATTTTTGTTTTAAATTTTCTTTGGAAATGTTCAGTTATCCGGATGTTGGGACATTATGCATAACTTACGGACGTCCGGTAAACCAGATTTATAACTACATAAAATATTTCAACGTCCTGTTTTCCGGACGTTGGTACTGAAAGGGTTAAAGAGTAGATACAAAAATCATTAATGGTTTTTGCCATTAGTCAAAGGTTTGTTGTTGTTTAGGTCATCAGCCAAAAGGCTGGTTTGAACCTGTAGAGGTTTTACTAAGTAAAACGAGGAGTGAGGTGGTTTAACATTGCCAACACTCACTGAGTGGAAAAGTACGCTTATCAGCATGCCAGGCCCTCTGAAAGGCACATATTTTCCACTCTGTAAATGACACCTTCACTTCATTCACCACAGGGTCTGGCTGTACAATGAAATTCATTACTTTCAGAGGAGATAACTCTGATTAGTGTCTTTTACACCTCTACCTCTTCTGTTCTTTAATGATTCAGTCATTTAATTGGCTGACCACGTGATAAGAAACAGAACTATTTATTTTAGCCCTGCAACGAACAAATTGAGTGTAAATAATTTGACACTCCACCTATCTGTTATGGGCAGTAGTCAAAGGTAAGCCTTCTTTATTACGAAAAAGTGGGCTTTGATCTCTTAAAATTTCTTTAAAAAAAATTACTACCAGTCATGAGACTTGTCGTCTCGTGAAAGGGATTTTTTATTTATCCATTATATGACGAATCTCTTAGATACACTATGTTTGACCATCTTCATTGTGTTAAATAAAAAAATATAATTTTTATCATTAGTTTAATTGTTTTTGTTGTAGTTTTGTGTTAACACAACAACTGTTGTTTCTTTACAAAACTTTTAACTCTTGATTCTTCTTTTGTGTTTTAACTTATTAATATAATTTTATTGCAATTTCTATTCTAATTTTTCTTGAATTTAACAAACATTAAATTCTAATGCATCCAAAACTAAGTTAAATATATTATTTGAATAATCAATGTTTTAATTAACAATCGTTTTTAACTTTTCACGATATTTAACAATTTAAAATAGATTTTTAAAAATGTATGATTTAATTCCAGGTTAATCATCTTCATACGGTAAGCTACTTGTTAAATGATAAACACATTTATAAGCTAATTTTTTATTACCTGTTAAGTAGTAGACATCCGATCATTTTTTGTTTGATTCCTCGTCAGCCGTTGTGTTTTTCGTCTAGCATTTTTATGTGTAATCTTTTACCATTTGTATTGAACATTAATGTGCTAAATGTTCAGATCTAAAAAAACACCAAAAGAGTTTTTTATAATTATTTTTAATGCCACTCACTAAAATTATTGAAATTAAAACTAATTCAATTAAAACTAATTGTGGTATGGCAGTAGTTTAATGAACTGCTAATCATAAGATTCTTCTTTCAATTCCCAGCAATTGTCTGGAAAATTATACTAGCATTGTTCAAGAGTAACATTCTCTCTTATTTAAATATTTATTTGATTTTTTTTAACCCTAATTTATTTAACCGAATGAGATGAGGATGATATGTACGACGTGTAAATGTGGTGTAGTCTTGTGCAGACTTAGTCCAACCATTCCTGATAGAGTATGGTTAATTAAACCCCAACTATCAAAGTACACCAGTAACCACTGTCTAGTATTCAAATCCGTTTTAAAGTAACTTTTACTAGGATCTTAGCCATGGAACCTCTGTCTCTATACATCAGCTATTTGATAAGAAACGTAAAAATGAATACAATAATGAAATTTATGTACCTTTCTTTTACTTTCTTTCGTAATTACTAGAATGTTATAAAAGCATTTTTCCCAACAGTATACAAGTTTGTCAAATACTCCTATGTCAAATTTTTTGTCTAAATTGCATAAAATTGTTGTGATATTTCTTCATCGTTGATAAAACTCATTCCTCCAAGGAGTTTCTTCAATTTTCCAAAAAGTGAAAATCAGGTTGAGCAAGGTTAGTACTGTATGGCGGATTGATCATAATCTCCTAATGTTAAAATTTCAAAAACACGATTGTTGCTTTTGCAATATACAGGCATTCATTGTCATGTTGGAAAATTATATCTTTTGAAAGTTTTCAAGGACCTTTGAAAGGTCCAAACAAAACGAATAAATGAACGAACTTCTTCTTGGACATAATTTGATAGAGGAGTAGTCATTTTGATGTAATGTCTCTCTGGACTGAATACATCTACTGAGGCCTGAAATGACTCTTTTGATACAGAACAAAGCAAAACAAGACTAAGGGTAATCGCATGGTGAAGAGGGAGAGGTCGAGGTAGAGATAGAGGTGGAGGTGGAGGTAGAGGTATAGGCAGAGGGAGTGCCGCATAGTGAAGAGGGTTACCGCGCTGCTTTCTCACACGATTTGAGGGCAGTCTTTCTCCGTTTAGCGTAACCTCCCATTACGACCTGCATACATTCTAGCCACACTTCACTCACTGTGTTGCAAGGAGAGAGGTTGTTAGGATAGTTTATCTTTTTACAATGTTAAGCGACAGTAGTGAAGATAGTGATGACATGTCAACAGCGTGTAAATGGTGGCTGATTGACACTTTAAGTAATCGTGAGTTTAGTGTTCATCCCATAAATCAAGTGCGACAAGATCTGGGAGAATATCACCACCTTTTTTTGCAACTTAAGGAATACCCAGACAAATTCTAAGAATACTTGAGGATGACTCCTGAAAAATTTTCATACATTTCCGACAACATATCACCAAAGTTGGAAAACTGTACAAAATACTGCAACCTTCATGTCACCTATGGCCTTGAACGGACCAATCACAGAGAAGCCGCTTGATACACCGCTCCAAAAGACAAACTATTTTGTCTTCAAAAGCGGGCGGGCAAGACCTCCTGGAAGGCCACGAGCTACACCTCTATTTCGACCTCTTCACTATGCGCGCGCTCATAACACAATGTATTTATGTTACCTAGAGGTACCGTGACATCCACCTCTATCTCTACCTCGACCTCTCCCTCTTCACCATGTGATTACCCTAAGTGTTATAAAACTAGTGTTATTTTGTGAGCTACCCTTAGAACATATTGAAACACAGCGTTAAAAAAAATCACTGATGTTTCGTATTATGTTATTCAATAGAAGTTTGTAAATGAGAACGTGTTGTGGCACGGAGTCGATATTTTTAGTTAGTGTAGTAGCGCTCCAACTCCCATATGAAATGCATTGCTTATGGACTTCCCGTACTGTATTCTGAATGTGAAATCAACTGTAGTTGCAGACATTAATTTTAATTATACAGAGTGATTTTTTAGTCCTGTTACCCAATTGTTAATGTCTGGTAATATTTTTCTAAAAAAAATAAATTTTGTTTTGTGACACTAAGTTGGTAGCCCTACTCAACCAGTATGGATATGGCAGTGTGAGTTGATTCTCCTTGAGCTGTGTAAAATTTTGTGCCATTTCCGGTCGTGCTACGAACAGAATGTCTTTTATCCTAAAACAATCTCTTGTTTAAAGCTGGAGGCTGAAGCTCTAGAACTAATCGTATGTGATACGGATACAATTTCAATTTTTTAGCAGCTTTCTGAGCACTCGAACATGACAAATCAACATGCGAGGAAAGTTTTTGTAAACTTTTCCATGGAGAATTGAGCAATCTTGTTTTCACATTCTCTTAACGTCATCTGTCAAGAGAGTTGGTCGACCACTACGTTTTCTGCTGCAAACAATACCTGCCTCTAAAAATCAGTTAGTTAGCCTAGAAATTGACTAGAATAGAGTGGAGGAACACCAAAAAATTTAATTTGAAATGATTCTTTTACACTCGCATACGATTTTGTAGCAAAATATTGTTCAAGAATGAAAACCTGTTGTTCTAGGGTAAAAGACATTCTGTTCGTAACACAACTGGAAACAGCACAAAATTTTACGCAACTCAAGGAGAATCAACTCAAACTGTCGTATCTATACCGGTTGAGTAGGGCTACCAACTTTGTGTCACAAAACAAAATATCCCTTTCTTAGAAAAAAATTACCAGACATTAACAATTGGGTAACAGGACTAAAACATCACCCGGTATAATAAACAATCTGAAATGATAAAACAAGTAATCACTGGAATTGTTTACTTTCCTGTTATAATTCAACTGCATTAGTCTGTTATATTACTTGTGACCAAAAATAAAACTGAGTCTATAATAAAAACATAGTACTCGTAAATAATTACGTAATAATAGTAAATAATGTCACGAAAAATAACATTAGTAAAAGTTTGTAATTAATAATAAACTAATATTCAATTTGTGAAATATTTTCTAATAAATGAATTGAATGTGTTTATTATATTAAACGTATAACGAATTAGTCATGCTGTATGGAATTTTGTTTTTGATCGTACTGTGCGTATTTTAAATTAATACGCATGCTCACTTGTATTGCTGGTTGCCTATTGTCGGAGTATTCTTTTTTTTCTTTTTTTTTTTTAAATTCCTAATGTGTGTACGTTGCAATCTGTTCAATTGAGAACAATAAGCAACCCCATGGACCCAATGAGATGAGGATGATGTGTATGACGTGTAAATGAGACTGTGTAGTCTTGTACAGACTCAGGTTGATCATTCCTGAGAGAGTATGGTTAATTGAACCCCACCATCAAAGTACACCGGTAACCACTGTCTAGTATTCAAATCCGAATAAAAGTAACTACCTTTACTAGGATTTGAACCAGGAACCTTCATCTCCAAAAATCAGTTGTTAAACAGCTGATTTTGGCGACGACTTTACCTCTAGACCAACCCGGTGGGTTAGAGTACTCTTAGCGTAGACCGATTTTATCGTGATTGTCCTCATGAAGAGCATGGTGTTAAAGATAATTTTCATGGTGGTTCTGTTACATGGTAAAATTATATCGTTGTTTGATCATGATATGTATAATTTTGAATTTGTCTACCATGTAATTGTTAATATATTTATTAATATGCTTTTTTGACAGGTCCATTGTGTGAAATATCGAATCCTTGTCAAAATGGAGGGACATGTCATGATACAGCAAGCGATTTCATTTGCCATTGTGATCCCATGTATACAGGTATGTTTCATTCTAAAATGTTTATTCTAACTTGTTTTAATTTTAAATTTAATACAAATTAATTATTAACTTGGCATATGATAATTCGGACCTTGATAGTTTATGTGTAGTGTCCCAGCATCTGATTGATTTGAGTTCAAAGACCACATATCATTACCTACGCACAAGCCCAAGGCTTATGTAGGCATCATCACTCCATAAAAAAAAGTAATAATAATTTTATTAAATAAAACTCACTTTTATAAAATAAAATAAAATCATTTTATAAAATAAAATTAATTTCAAACTACAGGATGCATTATAAAGTTTTATTTTATTTGAGTTATACTGTATATGTTTAATATTAATTTATCTGTTTCCAGGCCAGAGATGTGAGATTAAAATGAGTTCTAGTTTGTGCGACAATAATCCGTGTAAAAATAACGGCACGTGTCATCCAGTTGCTGGTGAAAGTCGATATGAATGTGCTTGTCCACCAGGTAATACATTTTTTTATTTTTCCATTCTTTGAAAAATTTTTAGTTTTTGGTTTTGTATTTATTTTGCTTTGTACAAACTGACTGATCGGATCCCTACAAACAAAGGATTAAGGCTGGAATGGACATTACCCACACTTTTTACTTTCTCTTGCCTATATGAATATATAGGAAGGAAAGTATTGTTTTCATGTCGATTTTAAGAAATCGAGTTTTCACCGGATCTACACGTTTCAGACCCCATGAACCCAAAAAACATATTTTTAGTGATTGGTCTGTGTGTGTGTGTGAACAGAATATCTCAAGAACGAAACATCGTATGAACTTGAAACTTAAGTTAGATACTACTACTGGACCCGACACAAACATTTTCATCAAAATCAGTCAACCGGAAGTAGTAGTTTATTTATGTAATTTTTCACTTTTTTGCGTTTTTCTCAAAAACAGCTCTTACAATTTTTTTTGAAATCGCCTCATTTACTACATATTTTATGCTGTACAAGATAGGGTAGGCGCTATGTCTGCTGAAATTCTTGGGAAGGCTATTTTTATGTAAAAAAATTGTTTTTTTTTAAGATTCTAGCTTTAATATGCATTTTAGCACAAAAATGTATACTAAAAGTTGTAGACGATTTGAAATTCTACAACTTTCATTTCAAACAATGTTTTTGTATAACGCTTAGATTAACGGTTTTTAGCGATTTTCTGTTTTTTTTTTCTCACGAAAACGTGTAAAAAATTGATTTTTTAAATATTTTAGTTTAAGCATGTGTATTACGACAAAAGTGTATATAATAAAATTAATAGGAAATTAAACGATCTACAACTTTTATTTAAAGCTTTTACAAGCTTTATTTAAACTTGTAGATAGTGTAACTTTAGTAATATTTCATCTGTAGGGTTGGTAAAACTGTAGGTCTATTTTAGTGGATGTATGTTATTGTCGGAAGAGAGATTGAAAGTTTATACCATCGCTGAGCTAAGTTATGTGAATGTTTATGAGAAGTTAAATTTGTTGTTTCATTTTTTTCTGTGACACATGAACCCCATCTTTTCTCCCTCTTTCCTCGCTACTTACGAGGGTCGTTTGAAAAGTTTGTGCAAAGTCAGATACATGGCACTACTGGGGCATATCGAGCATATGTTTAGTTAGTAGCATCTGTTGGAAAAACACATGTGTAGTTTCAGCCAGATCGGTCTATTTCTTTGTGTTTGACATTCGTTTTAATCGAGGAAGTCGAGTGATTTTCAAAAAAATGGATGGAAAAGAATTTCGTGTGAAGTGTTGCAAGGACGGTTTGCAGCTGTTCCAAAAGAATTCGCAGGACTTTAAGCGTGGTTTCGTCACTGTGGATGAAACATGGATACATCACTACACTCCTGAGACCAAAGAACAATCTAAACAATGGGTTATGAATGGGGAATCTGCGCCAAAATAGGCGAAGACAGTTCCTTCGGCCGGAAAGATTATGGTGACTGTCTTTTGGGATTCACATGGAATAATCTTCATCGATTATCTGGAAAAGGGTAAAACTATTACAGGTGCATATTATTCATCGTTATTGGACCGTTGAAAACCGAGCTGCAAAAAAAATGCCCACGATTGCCCCACAAAAAAGTCCTTTTCCATCACGACAGCACCAGCTCACGCCTCAGCAGTTGTGGTCGCAAAATTAATGGAAATAGGGTTCCAACTCGTTTCACATCCCCCCTATTCTCCAAACTTGGCTCCCTCGGACTACTATTTGTTTCCCAATTTGAAGAAATGGCTAGCGGGAATAAGATTTTATTCGAACGAGGAGGTGATTGTAGGAACGAATGGCTATTTTTCAGACTTGGACAAATCCTATTATTCGGAAGGGATCAACAAACTAGAGCAGCGTTGGACGAAGTGTATAAGCCTAAAAAGAGACTATATGTCGAAAAATAAAAAAGGTTTACCCCAAACAATTAAGTAGTTTTTATTTTTGCACGGACTTTTCAAATGACCCTCGTACTTATACTGGTGTAATTTTTTTACTTGTATAGTAATTTATTCATTGAAGCAAGTTCATGCTTTTATTTAATAACAGTTAGGCAGCCTAACTGATTCCTTCATTACCCTTTACCAATTTTTCAGATAATGTAACTTTTGAAAAATTTCATAGCGACCAAAATTCGTAACTGATTTTCATGTTTTTATATTCACAAAAACTGTACATATTATAAGAAGCAGCTGTAATTTTTTGATAATTTTTAGTAATGAATATAGCTAAATGGATTTATTCGGGAGCGTGTTTTGACATTTACAGTTTATCATTAGCACAAAATGCGGTGAGGTGCTAGAGGGTTAATACATGGGAATTGATGTCTTTGATGAAGATGACTATGACTTGAAAATTAAATAAAATAAATTCAATCAAATATATTGGACGATTTATAGGACATTGAGGCAAAAGATGAGACCCAAAACAAGGTTAAAGTTTTATGAGACAGTGGCAGTTCCAGCGTTGACATACAGCAGTGAAGCATGGGTGATGAGAAGGGAGAAAAGAAATATCAAAACGGCGGAAATGAAATTCTTTACATCTGTCAAGGGTTGTACAAGATTGGACAGGATCAGAAATGAAGATGTAAGGCAAGAATTGGGAATTTTTAATGAACAATTATTATTGTTTAATTGTATTTATAATTTTAATTTTGTTTTAGGTTATACAGGCACTGACTGTGAGACAGATATTGATGACTGTGCATCAGGTCCGTGCCTTAATGGTGGATCGTGTGTTGACGGTGTAAATACCTACATGTGTAACTGCGGTCGAACTGGGTAATTCTTTTTATATTATTACTGCCCTATATGAATATATAGGAAAAGAATGTACAGTAGCGTGCAAATTAATCCAAACACAGATGTTATGTAATGAAAAGTTACTTTATTTTTGAAAAAATATACATACATTCTATTTGTTAATGTTTAATAACTAATATGGCCACCTTTATTGTTTATCAGTTCACGTATGCGATTTGGCATAGATTCAATTAGTGTACTGCACATTTTTGTAATTTCTTCGTCATGAAACCATACCGATATTATTGTTGCAATGAGGTTATTTTTGTAGTACAACCCATTTTTGAGAGTCATTTTTCCACTATTGCCCAAAGATTTTCAATTGGGCTTATATCTGGGAAATTACCTGCCCATGTCAACACTCTAATGTTTTCTTGTTCGTAAAATGCTTTCATTTTTTTGGTAATATGGCATGGCGGTAAATCTTATTGAAACACTTCATTGCCATGTGGAAATTTTGTTTGCAGTTGTGGCACAACCTTTGACTTAAGAATTTGGATATATTCATCGCTTTTTAACATACCATTTACTGGGACTAACGAACAAGGACCTTCAAATGTGAAACAACCCCAAAACATTTTTTACTGCGGATGTTTAACTAATTGCTGAATATGAGCCGGTGATGTTCTTTCATCTGCTAATTTCTGAACGTAAGGAACCTTTTGCCCCTGAACGTAAAAATGGGATTCATCAGAGAACATTACATTTTTCCAGTCTGCAACAGTCCATTTAGCATGTGCTTTGGCCCACAATAACCGTTTTTTACACATTGCTTGGGTCAAAAATTGTTTTTTAGCTGTTCGACGAGCTTTCTGTCCAGCATCAAGAAGTCGGTGTCTAACAGTTGTCACATGCAAATTCGTTCCACTGGCTGCAAGCTGTCGATTTAAGTCCACAGCACTTAGTTTTGAATTCACTTTACTTGTTCTCACTAATAACCGATCCTGAGTCGCAGTGGTTTTTCTTTTACGGCCACATTTTCCTTTCCTTCGAGGTGAAAAGGAACGAGTTTCTCAAAATTGTTTTAATATAGCATTCACTGTCCTTAGTCCAACGCCACACTCTGAAGCTACTTGTCATTGTGTCATACCGGTATACTCAGAGAGAGAAACAATTTTTGAACGTTTTCTTGGAGTTACATCCATTGTTACAATATATTACATAAACAGGCACAAAAGCAATATATGAATTTGTCATAAAATAATGAAATATACTTGTGTAAACCACTACTTTGTCACGAAATTGCTATAGAGACAAAGAATAACAACTTCACACTGCACAGACAGCTTACAAAATGTGGGTGGTTAGCAGTGTAGCCACAACATTGAAAAAAAAAACAAAAATTCCCTGTGTTCGGATTAATTTGCACGCTACTGTATTGTTTTCATGTGGAATTTTTTGTAATCAATTTTCAATGGATATACATGTTTTCAGGCCCCCTGAACCGAAAAAACATGTTTTTAGCGATTGTTCTGTGTGTGGTTGTTTATCTGTTGTGAACAAAATATATCAAGAGACAGAATAGCATATAAAGTTGAAACTTGAAACTTAAGTTGGGTACCATTAGGGTACCCAACATGTAACATTTTTAAAATTGGTCTACCAGTAGTAGTAATTTATTCAATTTTTAATTTTTTTCATAAATGGCTTATACAATTTTTTCTAAAATTACCTCAAATAGTATATTTTTAATGCTCTTTAACACGTTCACTGCGGCCCGGGTGAAGCGATGTTATTCACTGTGGCTGAACCGTCGCCTGCCACATTTATATGTTCCTGCACAAGTCCGCGGCGCTTCATATCCTCATATTCTCTCTACAATTACAATTTCTCGTGTGTATTTTCATTCAATACTTTTATTTTATATATATATACGTGTATGTTTATGTAGTTTACTATAGATAAATTTATTTGTTTTTCGTTTTAAAAATACACACATAATAGTATAAATACAAAACAAATGTAAAAGTCTGAATGTACTTTGCTTTTATCACATAAACCTATGAGAAAAAATTTAAAACTTAAAGGAATAAAAGGATAATAATAGTTCATTATGGAACTCTTAGCTGAATAACTGTGGTGTGGCCAAAGGTTTTTGAAAAGTTGAAAGTAAGTAATATTACGGTACAGATGGCAGACAGATATCGGTACCTGTGACGGCTTTACGATTTTTTCTTGTTTCCAACAATATTTTATTACCCTTTCTGTTCCCACGGCAGTAAGTCTTTCCGTGGACAGGTAAAAATGCAATTCCAAAAATGGGGTCACCTAAGAAAAGAATTGAATAAGCCTACTAATATAGCTACTATTATAAATAAATGAACCTGCCGCTTTTGTGACTGTGCACGCCTCGTAGGCTCCTAAAATTATAAATACTAATAAAGTATTTCTATAACCAATTTTTAAATGAGGCAAAAATTTAAAAAAAAAATGAATACCTACTAGTTTCTTTAAAAAAAGTTAACGTTAGGTCTGTATGTACGAAAAAATAGGCCTACTTAAATTTAAAGCATTTAGGTATTACATTCGTATATACATATTTATTTATTTAGTTGCATTTTTGCCACACTTAATATTTTCTAAGTATAGTAAATGTTGCTCAATTGTAAGAAAAGTAAAAAATAAAATAACATTTTATTAATAACAAAGAAAACAGCCCGTAAAACTTGAAACAGAAGAAAATATATCCGTTTTTAAAACTTCGCCAAAAAAAAAACCGATGACGTTTCTTCAAAAGCTGAAGGTATACTGGCATAGAATGAACCTTTTTCTACGGCTGAACAATAAAAGAAATACAATTTACCCTAGCTGAAGACAGAAAGAAGAGATCATAAAACTGTATAAACGAACCACATTTTTGTGGCGGCCCGCACCCTGGGACTGTTCAATACGCCACATAAATGTGGTGGCCGCACTGAACGTGTTAAGATAGGGTAAGTGCCTCATCTGCTTAAGTTCTTGGGGAGGCTGTACTATTGTGGAATTTTCTTTAAGATTGTGTTGTTAATATGCATTTTATGGCAAACAAATTTTGTAAAACAAATGACCTATAGTAATGTTATGTTATGTGTGATATTTGCTCTATATTTATATTATCCCATCTAATCCTTTTATAGCCTGATATGGAGGAATAGGCGATAGTAAATGCAACAGTTTTTAATCTATTAAAAAAGTATCATAATTGGTATCAGTACTATTCAGTTCTCGTACCCAGTTCCAAAAAAAAATTGATTTTCAAATTTCAGCTCATTTTATGCCCACAAAGTGTTTTTCAAAAGCAGTAAAGTCGTTTCTAAAATTGTCGGATGTTTTTGTTGTTTCAGATATTACGGGCCGAATTGTGAATTTAATATAAATGAATGTGAAACTAATCCATGTTATAATTCGGGTACATGTTTTGATAATTATGGAGGATATACATGCCAGTGTGCTCCTGGATTTGGAGGTCAAAATTGTGAAATGGTTTGTAGTTTCTTTTAAATAACATTAAAATTTTTATTATCTTCAATGCTAAATACGAGGTGTAGCTATTAAATGACGAGACTGACGCTGCTGCGGATCAAGGAGGCATGCGTCAACCGCCATTAATCAACAGCTGTTAAGTGTGAACCTTTCTCTTTAGTATGCAGCTAGTCTCGCTTCTGTAAATAACACCGTTTAGTCAGAGCCTACATTCGCGTTATTGTTGTTTTTTTGTTTTGCTGGATAAAATGGTTAGTGTAATAGTAGAGCAACGAATTATTGTGAAATTTCACTTTAAACTTGGAAAAACTGCTACTGAAACTTATAATTTACTGAAAGAAGTGTATGGCAGTGAATGTTTATTGGAGCACATGTTTTTGAATGGTTTAAGTATTTAAAAGATGGCAGAGAAGACGTTGAAGATGATTCGCGACCAGGTCGCCCTTCAACGTCAAAAATGGATGAAAAAGTCGGTAATTTGATTCAGTCTGACCGTCAATTAAGTATTTGCGCAATTGGTGAAACTTAAGGTGTTAATAAATAATGTGTTCTTTTACATAACAATTTTAACATGCGAAAAGTGTGTGCTAAAATGGTGCCTAAAATTCTAACGTTTGAAAAACAAGAAGCTTGCAAAAAAAAAATGTTTGTACGTGATTGAAAATGACCCAAATTTTTTGAAAACTATAATAACATGTGATGAAACATAGTTTTTTACTTATGATCTGGAAACAAAGCGCCAATCCATGCACTGGAAGAGCCTCATTAAGTTTTTTTGGTTTATTTTGGTGTTCTCAATATCCTGTCTGACTTCTTTAAACCATTTATCAGACACCTTAGGTTTATTGTTAAAGTGTCTTAAAAATGTGTTTTGTCAACCGGTCGTCATTCGATACAGGTGTCTGTAGAATTTTAATTTTTCGTAATCGTTTATTTTCCTTGTACAGTTCTTCTCGACCTTGTAATCTATATTGTCCATCTATTATCTTGCGGAGGATCTTTCTTTCAAATTTGTCTGCTTTTTTTAGACCATGGATTTCTACGGAGTCATTCTAAGGCACCCACTTGAGTACAGACACATAGGTTTTGTCGCAGTATTATTATGTCTAATCTTGGCTTGTCTTTAGAGTACTTTTTTCTTATACAAGTGGTGATTCCCTTGAAGTGCACCGATTTTCTTTCCATCTTGTATGGAAAGGAAAACTTTAAAGTTAACATAGTATTAGTGAGTGACAAATTTCCTGGTTGATGAACATATAGGATTGAATTAAATTCCAGAGTTGAGGAGTTTTTCTACTAGGAATATGTTAAATTTTGTCAATGTTAGATGGACCTGCCATGGCACATAAAGAAATAAGAAGCGATTATCAAGTGTATTGTCAAGTCGCATGCTTACCTACAATGCAGAGATCTCGCTTTTGATTCCCGAACAGGTCTAGTATTTTTTCGAATCTGTATGTCACCTCATATCATTACCTATCCACAAGCCAAGGCTTATGCAACCGGCTTCTGCGCCTGGGTTCCGGGTTTGATTCCCGGACGGGTCTGACATTCTTTCATCATCACTCATCTGCTTCTATCATCCTTTACGCCATCTGCATTAGCAGTAATTGCAAAACAGTCGGATGTAAAAAAAATGGCTTATGAGGCATAATCACATTTTTTTTTTTTTTGTAATCCCTAATGTATGTACGTTGCAATCTGTTCAATTCAGAACAATAAGCAACCCCATCACCCAATGAGATGAGGATGATGTGTATGACGTGTAAATGAGATGTAGTCTTATACAGACTCAGGCTGACCATTCCTGAGAGAGTATGGTTAATTGAACCCCAACCATCTAAGTACACCGATAACCACTGTCTAGCATTCAAATCCGTATAAAAGTAACTACCTTTACTAGGATTTGAAGCAGGAACCTTCGTCTCTGAAAATCAGCTGCTAAACAGCTGATTTTGGTGACAACTTTACCTCTAGACCAACCCGGTGGGTGCCAAAAAAAAAAAATTAAAAATTATTGACCAAGGTTTTAGAAAAGTACTTAAAAGTGTTTATTAAATTATTATTTATTAATTTCTCTTTACTTGTTATTCATTTTGTTTTTAGAATTTGAATGAGTGTAATTCGTCTCCATGCCGTAACAAAGGAGTTTGTGAAGATATAGTTGGAAGTTATAAATGTCATTGCCAACCTCAGTTCACTGGTCGTAATTGTGAAGTCAGTCTAAACGATTGTAGACCACCTTGTCTTGCTAATGCATTTTGTCTTAATAATAACGGAAATCCTCAGTGCATCTGCAAACCCGGTTTTACTGGTAAATATATCTTTTCATTTTTTTATTTAAGTTACATTAAGGTCTTTGGGCCATTCAAGTCAGTCAGCTGGTAGAAAGTCGCTATTCATTGTTAAGCAACACTGGTTGGGCAAGCGACTTTGTATGGTGACCAGCTGACAGCCATTCCTGAACAAACTCCTCTGGGGGTCCTTGTTCAAAATTTCATGCCACTCTTAATATTTATTACAATTAATTTTGCGGAATTGAGTAATTGTATCGCAAGTAAGGTCATGAAATAATTTTTTTTATTATTTATTACTATGACTAGAAAACATTGAAAAATCATGTAATTGCATAACTTTTCTTCGTGGTTAATAATCAATAATATTATTAAATATTTTATTTAAAACTAATTTATTTTTTTCATTTTTTCAGAATTTAGTAACCAGTTAGACCAAAGAATTACTTTTATTGTCTTTGAAATAATTTTATTTTCTACAAATTTTTAAAC
Source organism: Catonia carolina (assembly GCA_035578175.1). Taxonomy (NCBI): domain Eukaryota; kingdom Metazoa; phylum Arthropoda; class Insecta; order Hemiptera; family Achilidae; genus Catonia; species Catonia carolina. Next base: position 10,920,007 of record JAQMRL010000010.1, read on the forward strand.
AATTTTTTTCTTGTAAATGAAAATTTTTTTAGTTTTTTTATTGTAACTTAGAAATTTATAATTTTCTATATAAAAATTTATTAGGGCTATATAGAGAATTCTTTTTTCTACAAAACTAATTCAAATTTTTTAAAATTGGTTAATATAAAAAAAAGTTATGCCCTAATTTCTAATCACCAGTCATTGCCGTTTTCACTTATTTACAAATCAATACCCAGTCGGTAATGAAATTAATACGTTAGCATGCAGAGAATTTATTTAATAGTTTATAATTATTGAATTTATGATATTGAATGTTATTACTTGATATAAAACACCAAAAAATACAATAAATAACAAAAAAAACTCTTAACAAACACGCACTTACAGAACATAAACAAACGCCATTTTTCAACACATGGTATAGGTTATTTTGATCACGAAATTATAACTGAACGCTTACACGCACTCTATTGGTAGATATATGTAAATAAAGCAAAAATTATGTAGTTTTCGTTAATGCTGCTACATCAAGAAGTTTTTAAAAACTACATACATGGGACTAAATAAAGTACGAGGACGCTGAATCGCCGTCATTGTACACAACGGCACAAATATGCTGGACGGCGTTTCGGCGGCATTGTACACAACTACACAAATATGCTGGACGGCGTTTCGCCGTCATTATATGCCAATGGGTTAATAAATTTTGTTCGGTAGTTTGTGTATCCATTTTTTACCACATTAACAAATATGTATTCAATTTTTTGCAGGTCCACCCAATAGATGTGTTGAGATCGGAAGCCATGGAAGTTTTTGTTCGAGTTCTCCATGCATGAATGGTGGAACATGTAATAATCTTGCTGATGGTTTCAATTGTACTTGTCCACCGGGATTTACAGGTAACAGAAATTGAAAAAAAAAGTTGTAGTTTAATTTTTATATATATTTTTTAATACTTTCAACAGTCATTGTGTTTTAATTGTTTGATTAGTATTTTCAAATGTTAATCGAAATTGTATTTTAACACGTAAGCCTAGGTTTTCTCAAGATCTGGGTGTCATAAATAATAAACAGACTTCGTTAAACTTATAATAAATATTTATTGATACAATTAATTATTAAACTTACAATTACTAACAAATTATAATCAAGTTACTTAAATTAAATTAATTACAGTAAAGTAAAGTTTAAACTAAACTTGACTATAATAAAGATATCTGTCAAAATTAGATATCAGATATCAAAACAATTATTGATTTACCTGCCCACAACCAATTGCGACTACCCTTACACCACGCACTATTAACATAATTCAGAACCGGTCCTTTACCGTCACTATTTTAAACGCCCCGACAAAATTATCTACTCTTATTTTACCTATATGGTTTCTTTTTTTTATGCTTTTATTTGTTATCGGGAACTGTACATTGATGACAACTACCCAATTTGATCACTGCTTTTTGCTGTACTTTTTTTTTGACATAGATGAGACATAAGTTTGAACAGGGACCCCCAGTAGAGTTTATTCATGGATGGCTGTCAACTGGTCGCCATACAAAGTCGCTTGTCCAACCGGTGTTACTTAACAAATAATAGCGACTTTTTACCAGCTGACTGACTGGGCTGGCTCGAAGGCCTATATGCTTATTTAGCTGACAAAATTGCACTGTGGTTGGCAAAAAGTAAGACACATTGCAACCTATATATGTCAATCGAATCAAAACGGTATATTTTCTAAAGTCGTTTCGCTAGACCTTCTTGTAAGTGGCAAACTACACCTCTATCGCTAGCTGCTCACTATACTTGCATCCATAACACACAATGACATTGATTCACCTTGCCAACACGGTGACCTATACAAGGGCTGTTCAAAAAGTATCGGACTATTGTTAATGAAAAGTGCATTTATTGAACTAGAGCTATAAACTTCTAATCCCCTTCAAAGTAGTCTCCTTGGTGATGCACACACTTCTCCCAGCGCTTCTGCCACTGTTCAAAACATTTCTGGAAGGCATCTTTTGGAATACTGTTAAGCTCGGCCGTTGTATTCTGTTTAATGTCTTCTCTGTCTTGAAATCGAGTTCCTTTCAGGGGCATTTTCAGCTTGGGTAATAGCCAGAAGTCACAGGGAGCCATGTCGGCGGAGTACAGAGCTTAGCGAACCAGAGGAGTGTTGTTTTTAGCGAGAAAACTCTGAATTAGATGTGCATAGTGGACAGGTGCATTGTCGTGATGGAGCTGCCAAGTTTTTGTTACTGACAGATTCGGTCGTTTGCGCTGCACAGCATCACGTAGGCGACGAAAAACCTCAAGATAGTATTCTTTTGGTTCTCGGTGACTAAAGTTCGCCCTTGTTTAATGACATTCTCATTCCGGCTTGTCAATGGCCTCCCTGAACACGATTCACTTTCCACTGACGTTTGACCATTTTTGAATCGATTGTACCACTCTTTTATTCGAGTACAGCTCATGGCAGACTCCACAAAAGCCTGTTGAATCTTGCGAATTGTTTCCACTTGCGAATCGCCAAGCTTTTGGCAAAATTTAATTCAGTAACGCTGCTCAAGTTTTTCTGTCATTTTATAACTTGATAAAAATCGCGGAGCACAACAGAGAGGTCTACACTACTTGGCTGACTCCTGGCGATGGAAACTTTGTCATGACATGAAACAGTGCATGCGTGCGCATGACAGTCCCCTCCACATCCTCACTAAGCTTGGCCACCAGCACTTCATTCGTTTCAGCGGGAGGACAGAATGTTAGATACTTTTTGAACAGCCCTCGTATCTCCATCTTTACCTGTTCACTTTACGCGGATTTTTATATAGGTAACTGTTTTTTTTCATCCTGGAGACTCCAAAGGGAGTATAGGACATGTCAAGATAAAACTGATAAACTGAAAGTTTATCACCAATAATAAATTTATCACTTACCACCAAAAATTGTTTTTGCTACTGCTTACTTCAGTAGGCTTGTCATGAACCCTATTGAATTGAATATCACCCACAATAAATAATAAAAAAATCAAACACAATGATAAATTCATCATTTACCAATAATTTCCTCCTACCACTGCTTAACTCAGCAGGCTTGTCATGAACCCCTTTGTATCAAATTGTACACAATACGAGGGGGTACCCAAAAGAAACCGGAATTATTTTTTAAAACTATTTATTTTTAATTTTTTTACAAAAGAACCTTATCCCCTTCAAAATACTCTCCATTACAACTAATACATTTGTCCCACCGGTGCTTCCACTGTTCAAAACATTTTTTGTACTTCTCTTCAGTGATGGCTGCCAGCTCATCCGTTGTTTTTTTCTTGACATCATCAACGTTGTTAAATCGGAGACCTTTCATGCCCCTTTTCATGCGTGGGAACAAGAAAAAATCACACGGAGCCAGATCGGGTGAGTACGGTGCGTGTGGTAGCAAAACCATGCCGTTTTTCGCCAAAAACTGGGTAACCGAGATTGCCGTGTGTGCAGGCGCGTTGTCGTGGTGGAAAAACCAGTCCCCTGTCTGCCACAAATTAGGTCTTTTACGACGAATGCTGTTTCGTAGTCTTCTTAACACTTCAAGATAAAAAGCTTGATTTACCGTCTGGCCTGGTGGAACGAACTCTGAATGGACAATTCCCCTCACATCAAAAAAACAAATCAGCATTGTTTTGATGTTCGATCTGACTTGACGACTTTTTTTTGGTCGGGGTGATAATGAAGTCTTCCATTGACTGGATTGTTGTTTGGTTTCTGGGTTGTACCCATAGCACCAAGACTCGTCACCCGTAATGATCTTTGACATGAAATCTGGATCAGTTTCAAGCTGTTGTTTCAAATCACTACACGTTTCAATTCGACGTTCCTTTTGAGTGTCTGTCAGAACCCGAGGCACAAACTTGGCAGCGACTCTTTTCATTGTCAAGTCTTCTGTTAAAATGCGTTGGACTGAGCTCCAAGATAACCCACTAACCTGTGATATTTGGTCAATGGTCTGTCGTCGGTCTGTTCGTACAATTTCTTTCACTTTCACAACATTTTTGTCTGTTCGGGAAGTCGACGGTCGTCCAGAACGAGGTTTGTTCTCAATCGACATGTCGCCATTTTTAAAGCGCAAAAACCACTCGTACACTTGGGTTTTTCCAATAGCGTCGTCTTTGTAAGCTGTGTTCAACATTACAACTGTTTCCGCGGCGTTTTTACTGAGCAAGAAGCAAATTTTCACAGCCGCACGTTGTTCATTAAAACTTGCCATCATGAAAAACGACACGAGCACAAAACAGCACTAGCGAGAACAATCACTGCACGAGAACAGAACAAGCTAGATCAACGAACAAAATGGCATTGAACTGGCAATGAGTAGCGCTACAAGCAGCCTAGGGGCGGGAATTTGTACTGCACAAGCTCCGCCCACAGCAGAGCTATTCCGGATACTTTTGGGTACCCCCTCGTATTTGTTTAAATAAAGTTAAATACCAAAACTATTTAGAAAGGAATTCGTGCACACTGTAAAATTTTTCATCAATCAAATATTGTTTTAGCTTTTTTTTTTAAATAACTTAAATTGTTACAACTTTTTAAACCTTGAGGCAATTTATTGATGTATTTTCTACCTGCATAAGTTGGTTTTTTGTCTATGACAACATTGCTACAATAACTGATCTGTAAAATCATGAAGGTGACCATCAACTGTTACATTATATTTAGATGTAACATGAGAATTAATTTTTAATTCACACATTTAAGTTCATAATTGTTACTGAACATTATTGTTATATAATTAAATATTTTTATTAAGTTTTTTTTGCATGATACGATAGATTTTTTTGCATGATTTTTTAAAAATTATTTTTACTGTTTAGTTATCATTGTAGTTTATGTGTTTAACTATTTTTTTTAACGTTTGTAGTTAAAATTATTTTATCTACTCTTTAATTTTATATATAATAGTCTGGGGTATAAATTGTTAATGAATGGAAATTAATGAAAACACTCTAAAAGATCTGTGATAATGAACCTCCGATCTATCCTGACTTTTTCATTGATTTTTTTGAACAAGATCATCAGTAATCACAGACGGTCAGCCACTTTGCTGTTCATTGTGAACGTTAGTGCACCCTTCACGAAACAATTGGCACAAATTTTTCACTGATGTATTACTAATAATGTTTTCACCATATTCAGAACACAATTCGCAAATTGAATCTTTTTCACCGAAAGAATTCAGATAACTGGACGGACTTCACAGTCGGCAGGGTAGTTAATTGCTTTTGCCATTTCGATCACTAATTTGGAGCATACGGAATAGAGGAATGACTTTCACGGCATAAATGCCAGGTGTATACAGAGGGTGACATAGGTATACAGAGGGTATACAGAGGGTATACAGAGGGTATACAGAGGGGAGGTGTATACAGAGCACACAGAGCGTGCCTATAGAACTGCAGTTCAGCTACCCAATCCTCACCGCAGCAAGGTAATGGGCTTTGGCTGTAGCACCTCCGGGTGCTATTCGTAGTAGATCCATGTGTGGTAGAGCCACGTGCAAACCATTATCTGCGTAACGACCTCAATGGTGACTCGTCCAACGTTTACACGAGTACTGAGGGGAGTGGGGCGCCCTGCGGACGTGACCGCACCCACTCATTTGGGTTGGCCTCTCAAGGGCTGGGGTTTCCTGGGTAGCTCTCCGGAGCCACTTTGCTGCTTAAATTCCTTCGGAATGGGTGTGGCTGGCCGAGGGGATGTCTGGAAACGGATAGGTAAATATGCATGTATACAGAGGGTAGCAATACAGCGCCATCTAGATCGCGTCTCTACCCCTAACCATTTTACAACAAGACAGCAAAGCACTTATTTTCTGAATGACCCTCATAAATATATTAGTTATGATTTTAAATTTTATTTAAGAGTAGATGAAATTTTTTGAAACTTGTTTTTAGTTTAATAAGTTATTAATTTTAATGTGAATAACAAATTTGACGATAGATGTTCATACAGGATAAGTATAATAAATGTAAGTATACGATGCATGCATACACATTGGTGAAGATTTTTGTTTATTTCTTTTATTTTGACACGTTTTTCTTTTGTTTTTAATAGTTTTTGCATGTGTGTGCTATATATGTGTATTAGGTTTAATTTGTGAAGCACTGGTCGGTATGGCTCCTGATTGGTGCCGTTCTTCACCGTGTACCAATGGCGGTACATGTATCAATGATCTAATGTCATACAAGTGTCTCTGCCCAGTTCCTTTCACTGGCTCTCACTGTGAATCACTTATGAAATGCTCTTCTAAACCGTGCGTTCATGCCATCAGTTGTGTTGATTATGTAAGTGTTTCACCTTTATTGCACTATTTATAGGTTTTACAGAAATAACTGATTGTTAAACATTTTTTTTTATCGTGTTTAATATCTATTTCATATAATGAATTAATATAATAATTTCACTAACTTTCTTTTAAACTGCATCACCTTTATTTTAATTCTTACTTACACGTGTTTCAGTGGATCCACCATCATCAGAGTAAATGAAAATTGAAACTAAAAAGTTTTATACAAGGGACTGAAGATGTATCATCTTCTGTAAATTTTAAATAAGTGAGATAATAAAAAAAATTTTTAGTTTCAATTTTCGTATTTGTATTTGTATTCATTGTATGAGGCAGACTTGCCAACAACTGAAGGGGTAGTTCAAGCTACATTTGCTGACGATAAGGCCTTGCCTGCTAAAAGTGGAGATCCTATAGTTGCTTCAAACAAACTTCAGGAATGTTTAGACCAAATCCAACCATGGCTTCAAAAATGGAGAGTAAAGATCAATACTGCAAAATCGCAGCATGTTACATTTACAATGCGGAGGAATACTTGTCCACCAGTAAAACTTGGAGGTGTTGATTTACCACAAAGTGAAGTTGTAAAGTACCTGGGTATGCATCTTGACAGGCGGTTAACTTGGAAAACCCATGTGAGAATGAAGAGGAATGAATTAAATCTGAAATACAAAAGGATGTACTGGCTGATTGGTGGGAACTCTTCACTCTCTCTTGAGAATAAGTTGCTGCTTTACAAAATGTTACTAAAACCAGTCTGGTTGTACGGCGTTCAACTTTGGGGAACTACCAGCAGAAGTAACATAGAGATAATTCAAAGGTTCCAAAATAAGGTTCTTCGGGCTATAACAAGGGCACCATGGTTTGCAAGGAGTGCAGAAATACAACATTATTGCAACCTTCCTGATGTAATGGACGAGGTCAGGCGTTTTAATAGAAAATATCAGGCAAGACTTGAAAGCCACGAAAATGAATTAGCCATAAATCTTCTAAATAATGCAGAAGAAGTTAGGCGCCTGAAACGTTACCATGTTTTGGACTTGTCTGAAAGAGTTTAAATGTATATAAAATTTTAGTGAAAAGTATTCTATATTGTAAAATGTAAATATCTTTGTACATAGTAATTTTCTCTTTGAACACATGAATAATTGATGTAATGAGAGGTACTCAGGGTAATGAGGCCTCAACTTGTGATTTGTACATTCAAAAGATTTGCTTATAGTTTATGTTTAAAAAACTGATTGCAAATAATGTTATTTTGAAAAAAAAAAAGTTTCAATTTTCATGTACTCTGATGTTCGTGGATCCACTGAAACACGTGTAAGTAAGAATTTAAATAAAGGTGACACAGTTTAAAAGAAGGTTAGTGAAATTATTATATTAATTCATTATATGAAATAGAAACAATTTCAAACTGCAGGATGCATTATAAAGATTTATTTTTGAATGAAGTGTTTAATATCTACTCGTTGGGCTTTAAATTTTACCGCAAATCAGCTGTTTAACACTTGATTATCAGAAATGAAAGTGCTGTGGTTTAAATTCTAGTAAAGATAGTTACTTTTACATGGATTTTAGTACTTGGTGGTTGTTGGTGTATTACAAAATAATTTATGAAATTTTTTTACTGATTTTTAAAATTCCTAATATAATACTGCACAAACCCACCGGGTTGGTCTATAGGTAAAGTCGTCGCCAAAATCAGCTGTTTAACAGCTGATTTTCGGAGACAAAGGTTCCTGGTTCGAATCCTAGTAAAGATAGTTACTTTTATACGGATTTCAATGCTAGACAGTTGTTACCGGTGTACTTTGATGGTTGGGGTTCACTTAACCATACTCTCTCAGGAATGGTCGACCTGAGTCTGTACAAGACTACACCTCATTTACACATCATACACATCATCCTCATCTCATTGGGTCATGGGGTTGCTTATTGTTCTGAATTGAACAGATTGCAACGTACACATATTAGGAATTTAAAAAAAAAAATACTCCACAAAAACTGCTTTTAAGATGTTTTAAATCAAAAACTATTTGAGATAATACAATAATTCTCTGACAGATTACAGATATTGGTATTAGAGATATACCTTACAAAATTTAAAAGTTATGTCTGTAACCTGAGAAAAAGATACTTAACCCTTAAAAAATATATTTACGGAAAAAAATGCATCCCTTATCATATAGGAAAGATTATCTGGATCCTCCTCATCTTTGTACTAGTTCTTTTAACTTCTTTTACCAAATTGTATTTCTTTTTCTAATTGTTTATAGCATAAATCTTTCAAATGTTTTCCACTTTTTGAAATGCGCTGTAAGTCTAACTTTAGCATCACTTTACAAAAATATTTGCCTGGATCTAGTCCTGATTGCTTCAACACTAAGCACTTCCCAATGCAGTAAAGTTTTTACCACCATTTTTAAGCAGAGATTTCAAACTAAAATGTATCAATGATCTAATGTCATACAAGTGTCTCTGCCCAGTTCCTTTCACTGGCTCTCATTGTGAATCACTTATGAAATGCTCTTCTAAACCGTGCGTTCATGCCATCAGTTGTGTTGATTATGGAAGTTTTTCACCTTTATTGCACTATTTATAGGTTTTACAGAAATAACTGATTGTTAAACATTTTTTTTTTACCATGTTTAATATCTACTCGTTGGGTTTTAAATTTTACCGCAAATCAGCTGTTTAACCCTTTAACTGCTATTGACGTATATATACGTTCGGAGCTCGCGGCACTTACTGTGCTACTAACGTACTTTTACGTTATTGAAAATCAAACGCACGTGCTACTTCCGCATTTGTACGTTCTAATGTTAAATTATTGGGAAATCATAACACTACATAATGGACATGTTACACCATCTACTGGTTATTACGTGAAACTTTTTGATAGTGTCCTGTATTTATTAGCTACATCGCATATTGTCAGATGTGTTGCCGTGGTATTTTGGTGTCTTAATTTATTCGATTATTTTCAAGTTATATTTCGGTTATATCATTTTCTTCATTTTTTTATTATAAAAATTTTTAAGAAAGTTTTATTATAATTTCAAATTTTTACACAAATTTTAATTTAAGTTTAAATTTAAATTTTTTTTTTGTAAGAATTTTGATTTTATTTTAAACTTAAAAGAAATAAGTAATGATTTAAGATGACACCAAAAAAGTCATTCCTAATTCAGCACAGGAGGTTACACATGACCATTCCTAAAGTAGCAGTTAAAGGGTTAACACTTGATTATCAGAAAGAAAGTGCTGTGGTTTAAATTCTAGTAAAGATAGTTACTTTTACATGGATGTTGGTGTATTACTAAATAACATATGAAATTTTTTTTACTGATTTTTAAAATTCCTAATATAATACTGCACAAAAAATTGCTTTTAAGATGTTTTTAATCAAAAACTATTTGAAATAATACAATAATTCTCTGACAGATTACAGATATTGGTATTAGAGATATACCTTACACAATTTCAATGTTGTGTCTGTAACCTGAGAAAAAGATACTTGTATTACTAAATAACATATGAAATTTTTTTTACTGATTTTTAAAATTCCTAATATAATACTGCACAAAAAATTGCTTTTAAGATGTTTTTAATCAAAAACTATTTGAAATAATACAATAATTCTCTGACAGATTACAGATATTGGTATTAGAGATATACCTTACACAATTTCAATGTTGTGTCTGTAACCTGACAAAAAGGTATTTAACCCTTAAAAAATATATTTACGGAAAAAATGCATCCCTTATCGAATAGGAAAGATTATCTGGATCCTCCTCATCTTTGTACTAGTTCTTTTAACTTCCTTTACCAAATTCTATTTCTTTTTCTAATTGTTTGTAGTATAAATCTTCCAAATATTTTTCACTTTTTGATGTGCGCTGTAAATTTAACTTCAGCGTCACTTTACAGAAATTTTTGCTTGGATCTAGTCCTGATTGCTTCAACGCTAAGCACTTCCCAATGCAGCCATCAGTAGGATGTTTCCCACAAAAAAATAAATAAAAATACTTCTACTTACCCGATTTTTAAGTTTTTACCACTATTTTTAAGCAGAGATTTCAAACAAGTGAAATATTTAATTTACTGTTATTAACAGCTACCTTGTCCCATTGGAACAAAATGTTCTACGAATGAATCGCCTCCTTTACTATCGCTGTCACCGGTGTCTTCACTATCAGTCTCACTAGTTACACCAATCTACCGAACCGTTTTCTTTTTTTACCAGGTGTCGGCAAAACTGTTGATGAAGAATTATCTTCTTCACTGTCTTTAACTTCCTTCTTTATATTTTGAATAGTGGAAAGAGAAACATCACAGTAATTAGCCGCTCGCTTACAGCTTTTGTTAAGAGGCACGGATTGGCATTTTTGTTAAGCTTCAAAAAAACTGACATTTCTGTTTACGGTAACAAACAGTTATATTCGTACAGTTCAAAAATAAATCTTTATCGAATGCATCCTGCAGTTTGAAATTATTTCTATTTCATATAATGAATTAATATAATAATTTCACTAACCTTCTTTTTAAACTGCGTCACCTTTATTTTAATTTCTACTTACACGTGTTTCGGTGGATCCACCATCATCAGAGTAAATGAAAAATTGAAACTAAAAATTTTTTTTTCTCATTTATTTAAAATTTACAGAAGATGGTACATCTTCAGTCACTTGTATAAAACTGATTTAAAATTAGTTTATTTTAATTTATCCCTTCTCATATTTACTGTAGATAGCAGCAGCAGTCAATATCACTTCATCATTCCTAAATTTTATTTGTTCATTCAAAATGTCCTGCTTTTGCTCTTTTAAATATTTATAAATAAGGAACATCTCATATTTTTCACTTTTATTTTTATTCTCTATATTACATTGTTCTATTATATTGAAATGTTTTTCTATTTTACCAAATTTATGTCTTTCTTCTTTTATATGATTGGTATAGTTAGATATAGTAATGTAGTCACATTTCAGTGCTTTTTTATGTTCATTATACCTCACTTGAAAATTACGACTAGTCAATGAAATGTTAGAAATGTGACTACATTATATATGACTACATATATAACATTATATATGACTACATACATTATATATGACTACATATATAATGTGACTACATTACTATATCTAACTATACCAATCATATAAAAGAAGAAAGACATAAATTTGGTAAAATAGACGAACATTTCAATATAATAGAACAATGTAATATAGAGAATAAAAATAAAATTGAAAAATATGAGATGTTCCATATTTATAAATATTTAAAAGAGCAAAAGCAGGACATTTTGAATGAACAAATAAAATTTAGGAATGATGAAGTGATATTGACTGCTGCTGTTATCTACAGTAAATATGAGAAGGGATAAATTAAAATAAACTAATTTTAAATCAGTTTTATACAAGTGACTGAAGATGTATCATCTTCTGTAAATTTTAAATAAATGAAAAAAATTTTTAGTTTCAATTTTTCATTTACTCTGATGATGGTGGATCCACCGAAACACGTGTAAGTAAAAATTGAAATAAAGGTGACGCAGTTTAAAAAGAAGGTTAGTGAAATTATTGTTGTTGTTTAGGTCATCAGCCAAAAAGCTGGTTTGAACCTGTAGAGGTTTTACTAAGTAAAACGAGGAGTGAGGTGGTTTACCATTGCCTTCCTCACTGAGTGGAAAAGTATGCTTATCAGCATGCCGGGCCCTCTGAAAAGCACATATCTTCCACTCTGCAAATAACACCTTCACTTCATTCACCACAGGGTCTGGCTGTATAATGAAATTCATTACTTTCAGAGGAAATAACTCTGATTAGTGTCTTTTACACCTCTACCTCTTCTGTTCTTAAATGATTCAGTCATTTAATTGGCTGACCATGTGACAAGAAACAGAACTATTTATTTTAGCTTTGCAACTAACAGATTGAGTGTAAAAAATTTGACACTCCACCTGTCTGTTATGGGCAGAGTGAAATTATTTTATTAATTCATTATATGAAATAGAAATTCGTACAGTTAACCTACAAAAGGTTCCACGATATACTGTATATGCTCTTGGTACAGTATAATTTGTTATGTTTGTCGTACTGAAATTAAAGCAGTCGTGCAAGCGCACTGATGCTTTTCCCCCTTTCCCCCTTTACCCCTCGTTGCAAACAAGGGCAAACTCGTGACTCAAGTGACTATATTTGTTATAAACTTCTTTTATATTGCTATTTTTTTAACCATCAGATATTTCTGTAAACCTGATCTTATCTTTATAAACTTAAAACTAGTACTTAAGTAAAATTTATACAACAATTTTTTTGGGGTTAACACTTTGGAAATTGAAACTTCAAATTACCAATAATAAATTTATGGCACATTGTGAATTTATGTTAATTATTTACTTTGTGGGTATCACGTACTAACTAATGAAAATGTTTCTGGTTTGTAACCTGTGCATAAATTTATTCAGCTGAAAACTACACCTAAAATTTGTGTAACAGTACAAAAAATAATTTGTTTGATTTTTATCAGATTAAAAAATTGATTATATTCACACTTTACGATACATGTGCACACATGCATATGTTTCGTCTACTTTATCAACAGTAGAACCTTGTTAATATGATTCCATGTAACTCAGATATCTAAATTATCTGGACTGGTATTTTTCAGTCCTCTACAGAGGTTGATCTTAATTTTGTCTTTCACTCATGATTAAACATGGGTTATATGTTTCATTATTTACATTGGCAAGAGAAAGTAGTGTGTGTGTGTGTGTGTTTTGCAACATATTTTCTTTTTATTAAAATGAATTTTCATTACCTCAGATCAACTCTGCTACTTTTTGAACATATTTAACAAGGTTCAATTATTGTATTTTCATCCTGGCGTAACAATTTTTTTTTAAATTTCAGCACTTTTGTTACTTTTGATACACCATCATAAAAATTTTCTTTGCTTTTTCTTATTTGTATTGATTATCAGCTGCACACTTAAATTACACTGCTGAGTATTTTATAAAGGGAATTTGTGTTCTCTCTTGTTTTTTTATTTTTTTGTGTAATAGATTAAATATTGTATTTTTAATGGTGGCATAAATTAACATACTATAGTTTTCAAAGTACAAGAGAGCATTAGATGCGTTTATAATCTCTAGCAGACACAGTAAAGGAAAATCATGTACAACTATTATTGAACAGGCATGTCAGTAATTGGGAATTTTTCTCGGCAAGTTTAGCAAAGAACCGTATTTGAACTTAAGGACACGATATTATAACATAGCAACAATTCAATGTTCATTAAACATTACAATATGTTTGTAAATGTAAAATTATGTGTTATTTCAACCAGTGTCTCAATCTCAAAGTTTTGTCGAACCATAGTTTTGACTTAGAATAATTTTTCACCCACCAAATTTACTTTGAACGTTGACATATCTTGTTATTTAAGTCATCAGTGGAAAGGCTGGTTTGAACCTCTAGAGGCTTTACTAACTAAAAAAAGGAGTGAATTGGTTTACCATTGCCTTCCGTACAGAGTATGCTTATCGGCGTGCCAGGCTTTCCAGAAAATACCTACTTCCCACTCTTAAAATGTCATCTTCACTTCATTCACCTCAAGGTTCAAGCTGTATAATGATGAAATTCATTATTCTTAGAGGAGATAACTCTGACTAGTGTCTTTTACACCTCTACTTGTTCTGTTCTTAAATTTTTTAGTCATATTATTGGCTTACCATGTGATAGGAAACAGAATTATTTTTGTAGCCCTGGAATTAGCAGATTGAGTGCAAATAATTTAACATTCCATCTGTCTGTTACGGATAACATATACACGTATATACAATAATTTTATAGAATGTCTTTCAGTGCTTTATTTCAATGTGAAATACTTCACCACTTTTTCATGAACACTTCACCAGTGTTTTTATTTCAAAAAATATTGGTATGCTTTTTAATAGGTTTTTTGCAACAGTAATTAAAAAAGCTGCCCATAACGGACAGGTGGAGTGTCAAATTACACTCAGTCTGTTCGTTGCAGGCCTAAAATAAATAATTCTGTTTCTTATCACATGGTCAGCCAATTAAATAAATGAATCATTTAAGAACAGATGAGGTAGAGGTGTAAAAGCCACTAATCAGAGTTATCTCCTCTGAAAGTAATGAATTTCATTATACAGCCGGACCCTGTGGTGAATGAAGTGAAGGTGTCGTTTGCAGAGTGGAAAATATGTGCTTTTCAGAGGGCCCGGCATACTGATAAGCGTACTTTTCCACTCAGTGAGGAAGGCAATGGTAAACCATCTCATCCTCGTTTTACTTAGTAAAACCTCTACAGGTTCAAACCAACTTTTTGGCTGATGACCAAAACAAAAAATTAAAAAAAATGGTTTGTAAATTGTTTGTAAAAATATGCATAGTAAAATGCTGAACTCTGGGCTGGAAAGCAATCTTTAGTTGCGAGAGGGAAATATGTAGTTTTAATTGTATCGCTGGCTGGATACTTTCTCTAAAAAATTGTTGATGTGGATCCTCCTATACCATGTGACCGCTCTCAAGTATGTACTTTGAAAACTACAGTAAGTAGTTTGTGATATTCGTTGGGTATCTAGGTTTTTATATGGTACCAAACATTTATTGAAATTATATTCAAAATTTAATTATTGTATTAGGTTGTATCAAATGAAAACCTTGAAAGTTCCATTAGGTTTCTATTGTAACAATCAAGGAAAAATAATATATACTATTTTTCAGCATAGTCTTCATGTCATTCAATGCAAATATTACAGCTCTTCAGAGAAGCTTGGATACAATATTTTAAGAATTCTTTTAGTTGTGTGTAATAACATGTGCACCACAGATTTCACCTCTTTATCCCTTGTGATATGTTGTCTCCCATTGATTCTTTTCATTGCTCCAAACACATGAAAGTCATTGAATGCAAGGTCTAGTGAATAAGGTTGGTATACAAGGTCCATTATGAATGTAACGTGCATTCTCTATGAAAAATAGATTTATTGATCGTATTGGTACAAACACTTAAAATTCTTCAAAATACTCTCCCTTTGCATCTGTACACTTGTGGAGACCTGAAACTCTTGATAGGAATCTCTGTTAGGAACCTGTAACATGCTTTTGGATGTTTTTCACGGACTCCCAATTCTTTCCTTTCGGCTCTCTTTTCAGTCAGGGGAAACATAAAAAGTCGCACGGAGCCAAGTCGGGACTGTAAGGGGGCTTGGGGGCCACCGAGGTGTTGCTTCGGGCCAGGAAGTTGGTTTTTCGTCGACACTTTAGGAACAAGCTTCTCACAGACCTTGCGCATTTGCAGATCCTCGATCACTATTCAATGTACTGCAAATGTGGACATGTTTAAGGTGTCAGTGATGTGCTGAATGCTCTATTGACGGTCGGAATGCAAGACTTTGTGCACATGATTCACGTTGTCGTCGATTCTGGCCATTGTTGGGCATCCAGAACGGGGTTCATCGGCGATCTTCTCTTGGCTCTCCATGAATGCCTTTTGCCAACTCCCAGACTGTGATCTTGAAATACAGTCATCGTTGAAGCATCTAAAATGTTTTGGTTGCATTCTTTTCAAGCCGCAAGCAAAACTTGATGGCATATCGCTGTTCAAGCAAATGCTCCAACGCGCCATGTTACAAAGTTGAAAAACACACTTCATGTGGAGACATGTCTTTCCGCTCAGACAATTCTGAGCAAATTGGCAACCGGCTGCGTTGGAAGGGCAGCTCCCACCACCACATTTCCAGACCGGTTTTACAGGAGTGGGATGGATAGTTGCATCACAATAAATTCATACGCATCACTTTCATAATGGACCCTGAATGAGACAATCAAATTCAATATTGTGAATAGTCTTGAGCTGTCAAATGGGTTGTATTCAAGCGGCTATTGTCATGTAACAGTACACCTGAAATCAAAAATTCTTGTTTACACCTGATTACAGCGTGAAGTTGATTTTAAAAAATCTCTCATGAAACAACGCATCTCATGGCTGGTGGCAATTTTTAAAAAGCCTTCCTTTTGACCTATGGCAAAAATCGTTAAGTGATATCTGTACTCTTTAAGAGAAATCGAATGACACTAATTTGGTTTCCAAATGTCGACTTTGATTTCTGGACTTCTTATTTTGGTCCACTTCTGGTAGAAACCAGAACTTCAAACCCAATCCAGGCCCAATAACTTTGTGCATTGATTACGAATCCAAAAACCGTTTGTTGCTATCTTTTGTAGTTTTTGACATGTGGGTGTGACAGACAGACAGACAGATAGACGGATACAAACAAGTGATAGATGACAATTTTAAAAATTGCTACCAACCAGATCTGAATAACAAGTACTGATTACTCTTACTCACCTTTCCATGTTATGTTCCAAAATTACGCCCTTTGCATTCCAGAATAGAGCGACTATGAGTTTACCCGCTGATGGTTGAGTACGGAATTTTTATGGTTCGGCCAATGAGCTATACGAGTGTGATAGTGAATCGCCACACTGTATTGTTATCTTTTGATGAATTGGATATTTTTACTAATCAAAAATCGAATCACTGATCATTACGCTAATGTGGTACACGTTGATAGTGGGGTAGCCATCTTGGTAATGATTTCCAATCCAGCACATCACTGACACCTTAAACATGTCCACATTTTCGGTACATTGGATAGTGATCGAGGATCTTGAAATGCGCAAGGTCTGCTTGAAGCTTGCTCCTAAAGTGTTGACGGAAGACCAACTTCCTGGCCCGAAGCAACACCTTGGTGGCCTCCCAGCCTCCTTACAGTCCCGACTTGGCTCCGTGTGACTTTTTTTATTTCCCCGACTGAAAAAAGAGCTGAAAGGAAAGAATTGGGAGTCCGTGGAAATCATCGTCTTCATTTTAGGATCACTCTGCCATCTATCAGTAAAATTTTGCAGCTCAATAAATACTGCTACATAATAAATCAATCATATAACTGTTGGGAATTTTATTGTATTTTAAGGTTTTCATTTGATACACCCTGATATGTTGAATCCAGTATGTGTATCAAAAAAATAATAATTCTATATATTGTTGTATGCCCAAAACGGGCAGGTGGAGTGTTATTTTAATTGCACTCTATCTGTTTGGTCCAGGGCTAAAAAAAAATAGTTCTGTTTCTTATCACATAGTCAGCCACTTATATGACTGAACTATTTAAGAACAGAAGAGGTAGAGGTGTAAAAGACACTAGTCAGAGTTATTTCCTCTGAGAGTAATGAATTTCACTATGCAGCCAGACCCTGTGGTGAATGAAGTTGAGTTGTCATTTGCAGGGTGGAAAGTGAGTGCTTTTCGGAGGGCCTGGCATGCTGATAAGCATACTCTTTCAACTCGGTGAGTTGTGGCAATGGTAAACCACCTTACTCCTCGTTTTTATTTGGTAAAACCTCCAGAGGTTCAAACCAGCCTTTCGGCTGTTGACCTAAACAACACATATTGTTGTGTGAATGAAGTCATAATTTCTGTACTTTCTTTGTTTCTCTCACTGGATAAATCCAACTTGTTTCATTGTAAAATTGTTTGCGTCTTTTAATTCTCATTATTCTTTAGTGGAAACATTAAGTATTTATTAACACCATATCTTGTATATGTAATGTATTGTGTAGGATATAATAACTTTGATTGTTGTAATGATAGAAACAAGTTTTACATTAAATAATAATGTTTTTGCCGGCCGCATTGGCGCAGTTGGTAATGTGCTCGCCTCCCATCATGCGGTCCTGGGTTCGAATCCCACTCAGGCGCGGCATATTTTCATACGTTACAAAAAAATCATTTCGTCCTACATTGCATAAAGTTCCACCCCAGCGTCGTCGCTAATGACCGTTGCAGTTGATGCGACGTTAAATAAATGAATTTAAAAAAAAAATTTTGTTTTTATTGCATTTTTGAAATATACATACTGCCTGAATTAGTTTCGGAAAATAATGTCATTGAGATATAATCCGTGAGTTGGAAAATAATGTCCTTCTTGTAGGACGTAAATCCAGAGCCTCTCCTGAAAGTTCTGCATAGCTTTCTCTAATAATTCATTCGACACAGTTCCAATTTTATCGACTTCCTGTGACCAGATGGTGCCAAGTCCGGGCTGTAGGGCGGGTGATTGAACTGCTCCCAATGAAATTGTCGAACCAATGTTTGAGTGTCACCAGCGGTATGGGGCCGAGCATTGTCATGGAGCAACACAATTCCGTTACTGAGCATTCCTCTCCGTTTGTTTTGAACTGGTAAGGCATCAGGTGAGCATTAGAGAAATGTGGTTCCAACAAGAAGGTGTCAAAGTTCACATGGTGAGACCATCGATGGCATTGGTTTAACAAATGTTTCCTGGACATATCATTTTACGATTTGGTGATGTTTCATAGGCCATTCGCTCTCTGAATCTGATTGTGGTTTCTTTTTGTGGGGCTACGTGAAATCAAGAGTGTATTGTAAACAAGCCATGCACAATCTAAGACCTAAAAATTATCATATGTCAATAAATTAAAGCTGTGTTGAATGAAATATTGGAGAAAGCCATGCAGAGGTTTCGGGAGAGATTAGGATGTCATCTTAAGGCCAATCTCGGGATAGTAGTTTACTAGCTGCTAGTACTAGCAGGACCTACTAGCGCACTGATGATGGTTCCCACAACGCTAGTTTACTAGCAACTAGAGATGTAGGCAACCAGCAACACAAGTGAGCATGCGCATTAATTAAAACTAAACACAGCATGATCAAAAACAAAATTCCATACAACACTAATTCGCTCTAAGCTTAATACCGTGCGTTCGGAAAGTCGCTGTGCACTGGAATTGTGACTATGGATTTATGAAAATATGTATAAAGAAATGACTAAGCATTTTGGAAAAAAATTTATTCAATACCTTAATTACATTGTTAAACCGTGATTACATTGTTTATAGAAGGTGTTCGAAATGACCTCCATTGGCATCAATACAGCATTGCACTCGTTTCATTTTGTTTGCAAACACCTTTCGCAACTGAAGAACAGTGATTCCTTGAATGTATGCCGTTATTGCGGCTTTAAGTTCGTCAATCGTGTGTGGTCTGTTCCGATACACAGTTTGTTTCGCCGCACCCCATAAAAAGAAATCGGGGGGAGTCAGATCAGGAGATCTTGCAGGCCACAAATTCTTTGAAATTATTCGTTCACCAAACACGTTGCATAACGTTTTATACAGTTGCGAAAGGTGTTTGCAAACAAAATGAAACGAGTGTAATGCTGTATTGATGCCAATGGAGGTCATTTCGAACACCTTCTATAAACAATGTAATCACGGTTTAACAATGTAATTAAGGTATTGAATAAATTTTTTTCCAAAATGCTTAGTCATTTCTTTATACATATTTTCATAAATCCATAGTCACAATTCCAGTGCACAGCGACTTTCCGAACGCACGGTATTATAATGAAAACACTTTAAATTCTCTTTATGAAACGTAATCTGAACGGTATAAATGAAAACGCTTATAGGATTTTTTATTTTAGCTGGATGTAGATTGTAGATTTTTATGGTTATGATGGAATGTAGTGCAAGATTATTGTCAGGCGGAGAGGTAGACGCGCCAAATAGAGTAAAACTTTCGTTTACAACGTATAGGAGGCGCTTGCCTCACACGGAGTACTCTTACAGTAGATAGACTATAGCATCGTTTCCAAACGTTCACACCGAGCTATTTTACTGTCGCTAGTCAATCACGTGACCTTTTCTTCGCTATTAGCACTAGTAAAATCAACCATGTTCAAAGTCACTTGCGCGCTAGTGAATACTAGTGCCTTAACTTTATTAGCTGCTAGTTGTTTGTTTTCATGATGCTTGTACTAGCTGCTAGTGTACTAGGCGTTAGTTAAATGTTTTTATTATTTTTGATATACATACCTCAATTAGGTTTGGAAAGTAATGTCAGTAAGATGACGTCCTTCTTGTGGGATTCAAATCCAGAGCTTCTCCTGATTAGTATTATATTACTATAATACCCACTCTAGAATAATTTTTTTTTTAACCCGTAATGTGTGTACGTTGCAATCTGTTCAATACAGAACAATAAGCAACCCCATGACCCAATGAGATGAGGATGATGTGTATGACGTTTAAATGAGGTGTAGTCTTGTACAGACTCAAGTCGACCATTCCTGAAAGAGTATGGTTAATTGAACCCCAACCATCAAAGTACACCGGTAATAACTGTGTAGCATTCAACCGGTAACAACTGTCTAGCATTCAAATCCGTATAAAAGTAACTACCCTTACTAGGACTTGAACCAGGAACCTTCGTCTCCGTCTAGAATAATACTCTAGTATAGAGTAATATACCCACTCTCATGCATCATGAAAATTTTTTCATACGTTACAAAAAATCATTTCATCATTCACCGTCTGCATTAGCAGTAATTGCAGAACAGTCGGATGTTTAGAAGAAAAAAAAAAAAAGGAAAATTGGGTCTTCACTGTCATTTTTTTCTGACTGTAATTAAGGTAATAAGGTATGTATATTTTAAAAAATATAATAAAAATATTATTGTTTAATTGATCGGCTCGTTGGCGTAGTAGTTAGCGCAACTGGCTTCTATGCCGAAGTCCTGGGTTCAATTCCCGGTCAGGTCTGGCATGTTTTTATCACTCATTTTCATACATCATCATTCTCCACCGTCTGCATTAAATGAAAATTGCAAAACAGTCAGATGTGAAAAAAAATTGTTTTATGTAAAACTACTTTTTCTATCAATAAAACAACTGAAGTTATTCAGTAGTGACAAAAATGTGTTTCCTCTGCTCTACCCTTTATATTTATATAAATTTATAGAGTCAAACATCCTATGTAGGATTTTAAACAGCCGTATTATTTAAAATTGAAGTAAATTTCTAACCACCAGAATACTGTAACATAAAACACTTACCAATGTTTATACTGCCCATAACAGACAGGTGGAGAGTCAAATTATTTACTCTCAATCTGTCGTTACAGGGCTAAAATAAATAGTTCTGTTTCTTATCACATGGTCAGCCAATTAAATGACTGAATCATTTAAGAACAGAAGAGATAGAGGTGTAAAAGACACTAATCAGAGTTATCTCCTCTGAAAGTAATGAATTTCATTATACAGCCAGACCCTGTGGTGAATGAAGTGAAGGTGTCATTTGCAGAGTGGAAAATATGTGCTTTTCAGAGGGCCCGGCATGCTGATAAGCGTACTTTTCCATTCAGTGTGGAAGGCAATTGTAAACCACCTCACTCCTCGTTTTACTTAGTAAAATCTCTACAGGTTCAAACCAGCTTTTTGGCTGATGACCTAAACAACAATGTTTATAGTGCTTTCGTGTATCTTGTAAACATCTTCAGTAAATTAAAATTCATTAAAATTTTTCTACGTCAAAATTTAAAACTTCCTACTCCTACCATGGTAAATAAGGAATTCCTTATCTACCTATCTTTTAAATTTTAATGTATAAAAATTTATTTAATGTATTTAAATTTTAAAAATAATGAATTTTAATTTACTGAAGATTTGTACAAGATACATGAAAGCACTATAAACATTGGTAAGTGTTTTATGTTACTGTATTCTGGTGGTTAGAAATATATTTCAATTTCTACTTTATAGAGATATGATTTTAAAGACCAGATTGTTTTGTTGTGAAAACTAAAGAAACACAGTGTTTTAGTATGTTATTAATTTTTTGATACACTATGAAAATCACGTTAATTTATCTGTTCTTATATATTGCACATAATATGGTTTTTGGTTGCACACTCGCACATGTTTTGTATTGTGAATTGCACACACAGATGACTTCATCTGGGGGCTATTACTGCACTTGTGAACCAGGTTGGACTGGGACAAATTGTGATATTGAAATAAATGAGTGCTTATCTAATCCTTGTCTTAACGGAGGAACGTGTGTTGATGATGTCAATGGATTTTACTGCACTTGTCCTCCTGGATTTTTTGGTACGTACATCTTTTGAAATTAAGTTTAAGTTACGTTAAATGTAGATTGTCATCATCATAAGAGTATCTATCTATAGTCTATTTCATGTTCAGAATGCAGTACAGCTGTTTTGAGAACACGTTGTGTTATCAGATGTATGAAAAACTTCAGCCCTCCTCTGCCGACACAATCTGAAAGTCACAAACAAAAATATTTAGATTTTCAAGTACCACGCACTAACAAGCTCAATTTTAATCAAAAAATTCTGAAAAAAATACTTTCGCTTCCTAATGAATTTTATTTTATTACGCTGTAAATATTACTAGTGGACCCGTGCGAATAAATTCGCACAATAAGATGCAGATAAGGGAGACGGCAATAGTAAACCACCTCACTCCTCGTTTTTACTTAGTTAAACCTACCTCTATAGGTTCCAACCAGCCTTTCGACTGTTGACCTAAACAACAACACAAATTTTCATAAATATTTTATTATCAAAGGCCTTATATGAAACACTTACCATTGAATTTCAATGAAATTAACCATGACTTTCTTTATGATATTGTATTGTATTCATTAGTGTTCATTACGTGGGAGACCCGCTGTACGGTATTACAGAGCTATACGTTGTAAACAATATATTTTGTTCTTTTTCATTTCGTAAAATGAAGCTCGAATTTAGCATGAATTTCAAGTTTAGAACTTTTTACCGAATCAGGAAAGAATACTCTTTAAAACCATGTAAAAATTATAAAAATCCGTTCGGTAGAACTCTGTATTTAAGAGTTTAAAGAATTCCCATTTAAAATACATTGGAAGTGATTTTGCGTTTTAAATATATAGATTATTATACTCTGATATTCATATAAGAGACTTTAGGTACATAATAAGGGAAAGGGGTATAACGTCTCTCTCTTCATCACCCTCACTGTTGGACCAGTGGAGTTTTATTACCATTTTTAGACCTTTTCAAGATTCATTTTCTAACGACTGTTATTCAAACAAGATTTAAACAATAACTATTCTTTACTTTAAAATAATTAAAAAAAGACAATAAAATTGATAAACAACTCCATTACGATAATAAAATAGTTGGTACTTGATCTTTAAAACTATACAAATATTAAGTATGTTTTCATATTTTGTTATTCAATAGGAGTTTGTAAATGAGAACGTGTTGTGGTGCGGAGTTGATATTTTTACTTATTGTAGTAGCACAAACACTCCCATCTGAAATACATTGCTTATGGACTTTCCATACTGCATTCTGAACATGAAATCAACTATAGGCAGGTCCTTTACACCTTTAGTGCAAAGGACCTGCTGCTGGATACAGGATTGTTTTTTCTGAACTTATTTTGTTTTTCACCATTGTCTTAATTTCTGGGTACCTCAACCTCCTTTTAAATCATTCCATTCCCATCATTTTTAAAAATAGACAGCTTTTTTTTTATCTTGGTGTCATACATCAATTTAAAGCTTAAAACTTATGTTATTTTTCTACATAATCGCTGTTTCTGTCCAAACACTTTTGCAGACGATGCTCCATTTTTTGTATCCCCATGTTGTAGAATTCTGCCGCCAATCCTTTGAGGAATCGAGTAACCTCTTCCTTGACTTCATTATCAGTACTGAAGCATGGGCGTGAAGGGCGAGGCCACCCAAGTGTTCCTTTAATTTTGGGAATAAGTGATAATCACTTGAGGCTAGGTCCGGGCTGTAGGGGGGGGGGAAACAGTCCAGCCAAAATCTGTCAGCAGTTCTTGAGTTTGATGTGAGACATGAGGTCGAGCGTTGTCATGGAGAAGCCTCACACCACTGGACAATCTTCCTCTCCGTCGGTTCTGGATCATCCGTCTCAGTTTTCTAAATGTGTCGCAATATCTGTCAGAGTTTACTGTTGTTCCATGAGGCAAAGAGTCGATCAAAAGCAGGCCCTTCCTGTCCCAAAAGACGGTTGCCATGACACCGCGCACACACTTTGTGATAGCCTAATTTTTCTGTTAAAATCTTATGGATTGTGGTGTTGGAAGTCTCAGGAATACGCGAAGCAAGTTCGTTAATGGTGATTCTTTGATCTTCAAGCAATATTGTCTCAACTTTTTTGACAATTCCATCTGAAACTGAAGGCCGTCCGCTTCGGTTTTCATTGTGAATTTCCATGCGGCCTTCACTGAATTCTCTACACCATTTCCGAGCATGTTGAACAGATATGCAGTTTTCGCCATAAACTTCGATTAAGTGACGATGAATTTCAATAGGTGAAATCCGTTTTGCATTTAAAAAACGTATCACAGCGCGAATTTCGCATCTGGTGGTAACAGCGATAGGGAGCTCCATCTTTGAAGGCTGCTAGGCCGGCACTGATCGACGGAGTGGTGCGGAAAAAGAGAGGGAGAGCTGATGAGTAAGACAGTGTTGCCGATTTCTCCCAGCACATCGCATTCTGTCTCGGCAGCTTAGGGAACCTTATTTTACAAATGACCCTCGTATATGTATAATACCATACTGTATTTACCTGATGAATAGATGGACAAATAAGTAAGATCGTTTGCGTGGCCAACTGACGCCTTGATGAGACACCATGGCATTTTCTCACTGCAATGGTGTGTCGGCATAGCGGCACATTTGTGATTCCAGCCTCCGGGCTTAACGTGTTAAGTAACCTGTTTATCTAAGAGAGTTTAATGTAATTGAATTTTAAGGTGTAATAAAATGATAAATGTTTTTTAACTTAAAATTTTTCAGTTATCATCAAGGTGCCAAGATTAAGGTATTTATTTTTAAAGCAATCTTTCTCATATTAATTATGTGTATTTAATATTAAGGTATATCTTTAAAATATAATATTACCAAATGAAAACGTAAAGTGAGAGAACTGTAAGCTGTTTAAATGCCCTTAATATTGATCTGTGTAGTGGTTTAGCTTCCACTATACATGTAAGTTTTTTTTTTTATTTTTAAGAGCAATTTTCCATACTGGTTAGAGGAAAATTACCGAACATTAAATTAGTATAACAGGTTTGTGACTGAATCAGACCATGATAAGCTGTAAATTAATAAGTATTTATCATTTAATCAGGTAATTTGTCTTTTTCCTCCTTTATGGATTAGTCACATTGCGTATACCAATAACCGATCTATTCATTTTCTTCATGGTCTACCCAACAACCGTACTCCTTATGGATGGTATCTTAAGCCTAGTTTACACGGGTCGAGTATTTTAGTCGAGTAGCAACGGTCGAGTGATTTAGTAATTTAGTAACTGTCTGCACATGTAACGTAGACAGCGAATTTAGTGCATTGTTATGGCTCCACGGAGGCGGGATCTCGCTCGTAAAGTATGTTTGCGAAGTGGTGGGGATAGCTACTAAACTGCGCATTCGACCGTACATACTCGACTGCAACTAAACTACTCGACTAAAACGACGTGTCTAAACAAGTTGAGTATTAAATTATTAATTTACTCGACCCCTGTAAACTAGGCTTTAAGGCCAGTAACAGATATCGATCCTCTTGTATGTGTTTTACATGTTGTAACCACCTCTCCCTATATCGTTCAATCCTCTGCCTCACAGATTCTGTTCTACCCAAATCATGCTGTATTGTCTCACTCTTGATGCGATCCCTAAGTGTTGCTCCTCTCACCGAATCTTAAAAAATGCATCTCAGCTGCTTCCAACTTTCTACCTTCAGATTTCCTTAGAAACCAGGTTTCACTATCATACAACAAAAGAGGTAGTGCCATAATATCATATAGCCTCAACTGCAATTCTTTCCGAGCCCTTGCTTAAATGTTCTATTTATTTACCGAGCTAATTTACTAGTGCTAGTCAATCACATGACCTTTTCTCCTCTACTAGCACCAGTAAGGAACATTCACTCGAAGCTAGTTTACTAGCCCTAGTAAGGAACATTCACACGGAGCTAGTTTACTAGCCCTAGTAAGGAACATTCACACGGAGCTAGTTTACTAGCCCTAGTAAGGAACATTCACACCAAGCTAGTTTACTAGCCCTAGTCAATCACGTGACCTTTTCTCCCCTATTAGCACTAGTAAGGAACATTCACACGGAGCTAGTTTGCTAGCCCTAGTAAGGAACATTCATACCAAGCTAGTTTACTAGCGCTAGTCAATCACGTGACCTTTTCTCCCCTATTAGCCCTAGTAAGGAACATTCATACCAAGCTAGTGTACTAGTGCTAGTCAATCACATTACCTTTTCTCCCCTACTAGCATTAGTAAGGAACATTTACGCCAAGCTAGTTTATTAGCTCTCAATCACGTGACCTTTTCTCCCTTACTAGCGGTAGTAAAATTAAACATGTTCAAAGCCACTAGCACTTTAACTAAACCAGTTGTTAATTGTTTGTTCCCACAACAGTACTAGCTGCTAGCCTACTGTACTTGTAACCATGAAATTGCGAGCGTGGATCTAGTTAGACAGTAATGCAGCGTTGCCCGTATTTGGCAGAGTGCGAACAAACTTTATTTTTTTATTATTGTCTTATCATAAAAATTAGAAATTTAATTTTGTTCTTGCTTTTCAGGATTGTTAGCTAATTTTTGAAAAAAAACTGATTATTTTATTTAGCCTACTTTGTTTTCTAAGTTCTTTTGTTTGATAACGACGGTCGCTGTTCAGAGTCGATTTACTGTCAAAATCATTGAATTCATTCATATTTACAACTAAAAATACATTTAATACACTGAAAAATAACAAATAAAATTTTTAAATTCGTTAACAAAAAACTGTATTAAACAATTGAATGGCAGGGCTATAAAATAAACAAATTTTTAAAACGAAAATGACTTAAAAAACAGCCCAAAACGTAACAAAGCGTTTTGTATGTCACGGTTGCATTGAACTGATTGAGTGATGCAATTCCAATGCCATGGGCAGGGCGGGTGGAGTGGCAACACTGTAAGGCAGGAAAGGTGGAGGTACACGACTGCTTGGTTTACCAAGGAAGCTCGCAATTTCGTGGTTAATTGTATAGCAGCTAGTAAACTAGTGTCGTGGGAATAGGCGTAAAGAGCTTTATTTTGTTAAGATTCAGTTTAAACTGATTGATTGTATGCCATTGAGTACATAAGTGCAATGTACTTTTTTGGTGTATTTTTATGGTTTGTAAATTTCTCCTGTGTAAAAATAAAATTCAATAAAAATTTATTAATTTTTGTTTGTACAGGAGTGACATGTCAGAAGAATATGGACGAGTGTCATTCAATGCCTTGTCTAAATGGAGGGTCGTGTACCGACAAAATTAATGGTTATTCATGTAATTGTACCGAAGATTATGTCGGCGTTAATTGTGAATTGCCGTTTGATTCTTGTTACAATAATCCATGTCTTAACAACGGTACATGTGTCCATTCGAAAAAATCAAGGAGGGATTTCTACTGCCAGTGTATACCAGGTAAAATGAAATTAATTCTATCGTAAATTATAAGTCTAGTTTTGTATTGATGTTTGATGTTGTTTTGTTGTTTTGTTGTTTAGGTCAACAGCCGAAAGGCTGGTTTGAACCTGTAGAGGTTTTACTAAGTAAAACGAGGAGTGAGGTGGTTTAACATTGCCAACACTCACTGAGTGGAAAAGTACGCTTATCAGCATGCCGGGCCCTCTGAAAAGCACATATTTTCCACTCTGTAAATGACACCTTTACTTCATTCACCACAGGGTCTGGCTGTACAATGAAATTTATTACTTTCACAGAAGATAACTCTGATTAGTGTCTTTTACACCTCTACCTCTTCTGTTCTTAAATGATTCAGTCATTTAATTGACTGACCGTGTGATAAGAAACAGAACTATTTATTTTAGCCCTGCAACGAACAGATTGAGTGTAAATAATTTGACACTCCACTTGTCTGTTATGGGCAGGTGTATTGATGTAAAAATATTTTTAATTGGTTACAGGTTTTGAGGTTTATGGTTGTCAGATGTTTTAAATGATAGAGATCTTACATCTGACATCCATGTTGTTGACACCTTTTTTTTATTGAGTGATGATGCCTACATAAGCCTTGGGCTTGTGCGTAGGTAATGATATGTGGTGATTTACAGTACAACCTATCTATAGTTAAATATACAAAATACGAGGGGGTACCCAAAAGTATCCGGAATAGCTCTGCTGTGGGCGGAGCTTGTGCAGTACAAATTCCCGCCACTAGGCTGCTTGTAGCGCTACTCATTGCCAGTTCAATGCCATTTTGTTCGTTGATCTAGCTTGTTCTGTTCTCGTGCAGTGATTGTTCTCGCTAGTGCTGTTTTGTGCTCGTGTCGTTTTTCATGATGGCAAGTTTTAATGAACAACGTGCGGCTGTGAAATTTTGCTTCTTGCTCGGTAAAAACGCCGCGGAAACAGTTGTAATGTTGAACACAGCTTACAAAGACGACGCTATTGGAAAAACCCAAGTGTACGAGTGGTTTTTGCGCTTTAAAAATGGCGACATGTCGATTGAGAACAAACCTCGTTCTGGACGACCGTCGACTTCCCGAACAGACGAAAATGTTGTGAAAGTGAAAGAAATTGTATGAACAGACCGACGACAGACCATTGACCAAATATCACAGGTTAGTGGGTTATCTTGGAGCTCAGTCCAACGCATTTTAACAGAAGACTTGACAATGAAAAGAGTCGCTGCCAAGTTTGTGCCTCGGGTTCTGACAGACACTCAAAAGGAACGTCGAATTGAAACGTGTAGTGATTTGAAACAACAGCTTGAAACTGATCCAGATTTCATGTCAAAGATCATTACGGGTGACGAGTCTTGGTGCTATGGGTACGACCCAGAAACCAAACAACAATCCAGTCAATGGAAGACTTCATTATCACCCCGACCAAAAAAAAGTCGTCAAGTCAGATCGAACATCAAAACAATGCTGATTTGTTTTTTGATGTGAGGGGAATTGTCCATTCAGAGTTCGTTCCACCAGGCCAGACGGTAAATCAAGCTTTTTATCTTGAAGTGTTAAGAAGACTACGAAACAGCATTTG
Source organism: Catonia carolina (assembly GCA_035578175.1). Classification (NCBI taxonomy): domain Eukaryota; kingdom Metazoa; phylum Arthropoda; class Insecta; order Hemiptera; family Achilidae; genus Catonia; species Catonia carolina. The sequence continues at coordinate 10,949,310 of JAQMRL010000010.1, forward strand.
TCGTAAAAGACCTAATTTGTGGCAGACAGGGGACTGGTTTTTCCACCACGACAACGCGCCTGCACACACGGCAATCTCGGTTACCCAGTTTTTGGCGAAAAACGGCATGGTTTTGCTACCACACGCACCGTACTCACCCGATCTGGCTCCGTGTGATTTTTTCTTGTTCCTACGCATGAAAAGGGGCATGAAAGGTCTCCGATTTAACAACGTTGATGATGTCAAGAAAAAAACGACGGATGAGCTGGCAGCCATCACTGAAGAGGAGTACAAAAAATGTTTTGAACAGTGAAAGCACCGGTGGGACAAATGTATTAGTTGTAATGGAGAGTATTTTGAAGGGGATAAGGTTCTTTTGTAAAAAAATTAAAAATAAATAGTTTTAAAAAATAATTCCGGTTTCTTTTGGGTACCCCCTCGTATACTACTAATATACTAAATTGTTCTACCTATCTATAGTTTATCTTAGCTTGTAAGTTTGTTCAGACGTATACTGATCATAAACCTACATTGGATTTTATTAGAGTGTTTGATGTTTTGGTTTTCAGGTTTTGAAGGTCAAACATGTGAGAAAAATATTGACGATTGCGTCGATGTATCATGTCCCGATAATAAAATATGTGTCGATGGAATTAACGGTCATGAATGTAAATGTCCAGTCGGGTTGACCGGTGAAAACTGTTCGATCGAACTACCTACTGAATTATGCCAGTCTCAACCGTGCCAAAATAATGGCACTTGTTTAGATGTGCCTGGAAATTATACGTGTTCCTGTACTCCAGGATATACCGGCAAGTATACATTCACTCATAATTTTTAGAGCATTTAGCCTACTCTTGTACTGATTAATTTTGGGTACTTATAAGCTAACTTGTAAAAGCGTTGAAGGTACCGTGTGGATTTGCCAAATTGTTGGCGCAGTTGTAAGTTCCAAATGGAGGATCAACATTTAATTGGAAGGTAGAGTCCGAAATTTTTTTTTACAGCACGCTGCAATTGTAAAATATTTCAAATTCACTACTACAGTGAGTGACTCACCTACTGTCGATTTCTTTATTATATAGGGTGATTCAAAAAGAGCGCCGGTTTTGATATATCAAATTAAGAGATTTATTTTATTGAAAAACTGAAAATAAATACATCAACAAGTTCATCTTACCTTCCAATTTCATGTATGAAAAATGATGTCATGCATGTGTCCTCCTCTACTGCGCTGGCACGCATCAACTCTGTCCATGAAATTGGATATCACTGCACGACAAGTTTCGACTTCCATTTGCCCGATAACCCGTCGAATTAAACCCCACATACGGCAGTTCTGTTTATTAACAAAACCGTTTAAGTGGAAGTGCGCCTCATCACTGAAAATGATTTTGTTTGCGAAGGTGTCATCATCCTGCCGTTTTCTCAATACCCAGTCAACAAACTGTCGTCTCTTCTGGTGGTCTGCCACTTTCAAATGTTGCGTCAACTGAATTTTATACGGGTGATATTGGAGATCGTACCGAAGAATTCTCCGTACAGAAGAACATCGTAAACCCAATTGTTGAGAACGGCAACGTATTGATTTTGCTGGGCTAACAGCCACACTGGCATGAACCAACGCAACGTTCTGCTCAGTTTGGCCAGAACGACGACGTCCAGAACTTTTAAGGTCGACTGTTGAACCCGTCTTAAAAAACTTTTTCATGAGCCTGCAAACTGTTGATTCATTTGGTGCGTCATTACGTCCTAGAGTACCACGAAGTCGCCTGACAGTAGCCGCATAACTCTCTCCACTCGGGTAAAATGTTTTGACGATTAACACTCGTTGCGCAATAGTAAACTTCTCCATGGTTAGACACAGACTGCGAGAGTACTACACTGCGAACAAGAGAAACTACAACTGAATCGTCAATCGGAATGTTCTCCAAAATAGAAATGAGGTCAAACAATGTTGCCAACCGATCAACAAAAATTTACCAGCCGTTTAAAAACCGGCGCTCTTTTTGAATCACCCTATAGATATTAGAGTTTGGAGCCTTGGTTCTTCAAAACCGCTTGTTCAATTTTAATGTACTACACTCCAATAAGGTGATTTCAATCTGTGTTGTTACAGCCATAAGATTTTCATAAAGAGAGCGCTGGGCAAAACGTGCGTCTGCATTAGTATAGTCTTGTATGTAGTGCAATAGTGCAGCGTATGTAATCAACAATGGAACAGCATGCCTACAAAGTGCAATGGGTGTTGTCAATTTTCAACGACACTCTGACTGTACATCTAACTGTGGGTCGGAGGGGTATGCGGTGTCGAAGTCAAGTATGCGCATGTGCAGTCCAGTGCTCAAAGCAATTGGCCTTTTTTGGCCTTTACCATCTCTGTTTCATATTTTTAGTGTTTTTTTATTATTGCGATAGCAGGATGAGAAGAAAAAAAAAGAGTTCGTTTTTTTGTTGCAGCAACAGATCGGATGCATTTAGAGGCTTATAACTCAAACACCGCTCGACTGATTTATTTCAGAGTTTTCCAGAATATAAACTTATATGTTGTTATTGTATGTACAAAATTTCAGACTTGTAGCCTGCTTAAATTTTCAGTTATTAGTAAAATTCTGATTCCCTGTTGACTCCTTAACTGCTTATAAATTTGGCAATTTCAAAAATTCATTGTATTCAGTAAAAAAAATGAATACAAATTTATTAATATTATGGAACAGCGATATTGAACAGTTATTTGGCAGAATTTTTTAAATATATAAATAATAGGTTGATGATGTGGGGGCTGAAAGAAGCTTACCCATGTTGCCACCTTTGTCATAATAGAAAAGGTCTCCTGTTCATTATCTATTATTTCTATATCATTCTATATCTATATTATTTCAAAGGTGTCTGTTAATTATCAAAAAGTAGTTGAATGTTACTTTGGAAGGCAACTTAAGCATCTAGGGAAAATTATCGAACCGATGAAAAAAATTAATGGTTAAGCTGCTTCGAGCCCTCACATCATCTATCCATTATTTAAATATTTAAAAAATTCTGCCGAATAACTTGGTCAATTACTGTTCCATAATATTATTAAATTTGTATTCATTTTTTGATAGTGAATACAATGAATTTTTGAAATTGGCAAATTTATGAGCGGTTATGGAGTCAACAGGGGTTCAGAATTTTACTGATAATTGAAAATTTAAGTATGTTACAAGTCTGAAATTTCATACAATAACAGCAAATAAGTTTATATTCCAGTGAAATCTCTTAAATCAATTACATGTTGCAGTTAAAAGATTTATTTGTAAATAAATATATATATAATTTATTAATTAATTGATTTTTTTTTATAATCTAGGTCGGAATTGCGAATCGGACATAGATGAATGCAAAATTAAGAAGGAGTTATGTAATCATGGAATCTGTGTTAATAATCATGGTATGTCTGTTCAAATTATTCATTTATTTTTTGTTATTTTGAATATTAATTTTTATTTAATTATGATAAAAAATTGTTGTTTATTATAACTTTTTGTGGATCTTGTTTGTTACTCAGTTTGAATCAGTAAACAAAGGAAAAAACAGCAAAATGTTACATTTTATTTGAAATCCACGGAACAAATCAATCAGTTATGAATCCTTTGGAAGATTGGAAGATATTTGGACCAATCAACAGACAGAATATTTATGGATTATTCAATGTTTGTCTGAAATGTTTTCGACCTTATCATGAAGATGGCAGCACTCATCAATTACAGTTGGGGAATGTGTTTGCTCATGTGTTGAAATATAGTACTCTAAAAAATTTCAGTCATTTTGGACGCTCAGTTGTCTCAAAATCGTTTTTATGAGTAGATGTAAGTGTTGCTATAAAAATAGATGAAATCAAGTATTGAGCTGTCATTAGATATTTGTTTTTGTGAGGCAATATGCATACAATTAAAGAAAAAAGAAATAAAGAAGTTAAAGAAGATACAACTTCTTGACAAAGTTCTATGGTACAGAAGCTTGGACGCTGAATAAAATGAATATCAGGAGAATAGTTGCGTTTGAGCTTTGGCATGCTAAAAATACTCTGGGCGGATAAAGTACCCTACGAGACAGTCTTGCGGAGAATGGGAACAGAAAAGAAGCTTGTTTACACCATCCAAAAAAGGAAAATGCAATATCTGGATCATATTAAGCGCAAACCAAGATATAAAATGCTTCTCTTGATGATACAAGGCACGATTCAGAGGAAGAGAGATGTGAGAAGAAGAAGAAGAATTTCTTGGTTGAAGAATCTTCGTGACTGGTTTCATTGTACCACAGTGGAGCTGTTCGGAGTTGAGGTGTCCGAAGTCCGAATAGCCTGCATGATTGCCAACTCCGTTTTGAGAGAGCACGTTAAGAAGAAGAATAATATGGCTATGCAAATTAAGGCTAGTTGGACGTTGTGTACAAGGAATCTGCACCATCATTTACCATCGTGAAATTTTGGGTAGCTGAATTTAAATATCCGCGTTCCAGGTTGAGGGACCATGAATGTTCGGGACAGCCAAAAACTGCAACCACTGACATCATCGCTCAAGTTCGCCAAATGGTGCTAGATAACTAACAAATTAAGGTTAACCCTTTATAGGGCAGTACTACGGGGAAAAATATGCAAATTGTAAAATGTTAAATTTTGTTTTATAGGGACTTGAATAATGTATTTCTAGTGCCAGAACAGTAAGGTATTTCTTTGTTTTGATTTTAAGCCCTGGTAAGAATACTTACCAAGAAAAGTTTATTGAAATGGGAATCACATAATAGTTAGTCGTAAGAATGCTTATTAAAACAAATTGTAGTTCTATATAACAGAAAAATGTGTCGAATAACTTATCTTAACTTTATATTAGCATGTTGTTGTTTAGGTCAACAGCCGAAAGGCTGGTTTGAACCTGTAGAGTTTTTACTAAGTAAAGCGAGGAGTGAGGTGGTTTACCATTGCCTTCCTCACTGAGTGGAAAAGTACGCTTATCAGCATGCCGGGCCCTCTGAAAAGCACATATTTTCCACTCTGCAAATGACACCTTCACTTCATTCACCACAGGGTCTGGCTGTACAATGAAATTCATAACTTTCAGAGAAGATAACTCTGATTAGTGTCTTTTACACCTCTACCTCTTCTGTTCTTAAATGATTCAGTCATTTATTTGACTGACCATGTGATAAGAAACAGAACTATTTATTTTAGCCCTGCAACGAACAGATCGAGTGTAAATAATTTGACACTCCACCTGTCTGTTATTGGCAGAATGTATGGGACAAATGGGCAGAAATATTAGCATGAATGCTTGCTTTCCCATAAAAAACTTGAATTTTCTAAGCACTGTACAAAAGTAACAACAAAACAACACGGTAGCGTACGCTGGGTATGAATCCTTACCACATTCGTGTAATTTACAAAGCAAATGGTCACTCTGCGCTAATTTCAATATGTGGATAGCCTACTTACCAGAGAACATTTATAAAACCTTAAAATGCCAATAGGGTTCATCAACTGCATAGCTTATTCTTAAAAAAATCGACCTTATTGCCAGTGGTAAGTATACCTACCACAGACCTATAAAGGGTTAAAGAGTTTTATTTGGTTTAGCGGACAATTGTTTCATATTGTAATTTTCATTTTCCAGGGAGTTACCAATGTTTCTGTCAACCAGGATATGCAGGAGATCATTGTAATGTTGATTTTGATGAATGCTTGTCACAGCCATGCCAAAATAATGCGACTTGTAAAAACAAAGTGAATGATTTTGAATGTGAATGTACTAAAGGATTTACAGGTCAGTATTTTATATTTTTATGTGTATATTGTGCAAGTATTGCTTGATGTTCAAATTATTTATGGTACTGAGTTTAAATTTCATTGGTATTGGTTTGAGTTCTTTTAGAACTTCTTTCTTCTACATTTTTTGTTGTTTTCCTTGAACTGATCCTTCTAGCATAATTTTTCAATTAAATATTCTCTCATTATATTTCCTGGCCAGGTAGCTTTCCTTAACCCCTTAAAGGAAATATTATTAGGATGAACTATTATGCCAGAGGCATTGTAACAAATAATTCAAAGTAACGGGAAATTTTTAAATTTGTGTTGGTAGCCGTGGACGATTGTTAGCAACTGAATAACTTACGCCAGCCTGTCCACGACACTTTGCCATTTAGTTATCATGGTAACTTGGAGTGATACGCAACGAGTTTTATGCGATTAAAGCTCTTTACAAGAACAATGACATTGTGGAGGCGGCATTTAACAATTCCACCGTCATTTTAATTTAGGACACCGCGATCGTGTTCCATTAGCATATGCTTGACATCTTTGTTGTGTAAAACCTACAGACATTTCAAAAAATTAATGAGACTGTCTGGTTTCAACAAGATGGATCAACATCTCACACGAGTATCGATGGCGGTTGTATGCCAATTGTTTGGCGATCGTGTAATTTCGAGAAATTGTGACATTTCATGGCCTCCCAGATCCTGTGATCTGTCAGCTTGTGATTTCTTTTTGTGGGATCACCTTAAAAAAAAGTGTATCTTAGTTGACCTGCTCCAACAGAAGAATTGAAAGCCAAGATCCGAAAAGCAATTGCCAAAATCCCTGTTGAGATGTTACGTTGAACCATCCACAATTTAATGAAGAGACTGCAGGAATGTTTGCCTAACTATGGAGCTCACCTGCAAGATGTCATCTTAAAGAAATAAATTATACTGTATGTATTCATAAATGGCATTATTTTTACAATTTGATGACAAAGATAAATTTATGAAAAAAAAATTTTTTCATAAAATTATTTAATTTTCAAAATTTCCCGTTTCTTTGAATCGCCCGGTATAAGAAAAGGGCCAGTAACGGAATATTATGTTTGTCAACAACATGGGCTAGACAGTTGTTACCGGTGTACTTTGATGGTTGGGGTTCAATTAACTATACTCTCTCAGGAATGGTTGGCCTGAGTCTGTACAAGACTACACCTCATTTAGTTATCATCTGCTCGTTTAGTTGCATTTGCGGCGTCATACATATCATCCTCATCTCATTGGGCCGTGGGGTTGCTTATTGTTCTGAATTGAACAGATTACAATGTACACACATTAGGGGATTAAAAAAAACCATGAACTTATTTTTGCTTCAGAATCTAATATTTCATCACCTACAACCGGCAATGCGTACCATTCTTTTGTATTTCTGTTTTCATCTGTTGGACTCCAGTAGGACTTTTGTTTATTGTCACTCTTTTAATATTCAGTGACAGTTCCAAGGCAACTAGTTGTTGTTATTGCAGTGGTAAAACCTAACTGATGGTGTTTGTTGTGTGTCGTGTGCTTGTATTAGTTTTTTTTTATATCTTGTTTCAACAAATACTCCAGGGTAAGGTCACAGGACAGAGAGCACCAGAACAAAGAAGAATATCCTACCTGGCAAACCTCAGGACCTGGTTTGACAAGAGTTCAGCAGAACTGTTCAAAATTGCTTTGAATAAGGTACAGATACCGATAATGATCACTAACATTCAAAGTCAGATTGGCACTTAAAGAAGGAGATGATTCCTGAAGTTTTAAACAATAACAACTATTGTTTAACCCATATTGTATTGTTTAACCCATTCAATTTTAAGTATAACCCATATTGTATTGTTTAACCCATTCAATTTTTATAACCCATATTGTATTGTTTAACCCATTCAATTTTAAGTATAACCCATATTGTATTGTTTAACCCATTCAATTTTTATAACCCATTTTGTATTGTTTAACCCATTCAATTTTAAGTATAACCCATATTGTATTGTTTAACCCATTCAATTTTAAGTATAACCCATATTGTATTGTTTAACCCATTCAATTTTAAGTATAACCCATATTGTATTGTTTAACCCATTCAATTTTAAGTATAACCCATATTGTATTGTTTAACCCATTCAATTTTAAGTATAACCCATATTGTATTGTTTAACCCATTCAATTTTAAGTATAACCCATATTGTATTGTTTAACCCATTCAATTTTTATAACCCATATTGTATTGTTTAACCCATTCAATTTTAAGTATAACCCATATTGTATTGTTTAACCCATTCAATTTTAAGTATAACCCATATTGTATTGTTTAACCCATTCAATTTTAAGTATAACCCATATTGTATTGTTTAACCCATTCAATTTTAAGTATAACCCATATTGTATTGTTTAACCCATTCAATTTTAAGTATAACCCATATTGTATTGTTTAACCCATTCAATTTTTATAACCCATTTTGTATTGTTTAACCCATTCAATTTTAAGTATAACCCATATTGTATTGTTTAACCCATTCAATTTTAAGTATTTCGTGTAATTGTCCATTAGTCTACTATTGGTTCCTGCTCGTGGTTTTTTTAACATTCATTTTCATGATATATTTTGTGAAAAATATATATTTATATCTATTTTTTTTTAATCCCTAATTTGTGTATGTTGCAATCTGTTAAATTCAGAACATAAGCAACCCCATGACCCAATGAGATGAAAATGATGTGTATGACGTGTAAATGAGGTGTGGTCTTGTACAGACCCAGGCCGACCATTTCTGAGAAAGTATGGGTTATTGAACCCCAACCATCAAAGTACACCGGTAACCGCTGTCTAGTATTCAACTCTGTATAAAAGACGATTAAATCAAGACATAATATTTTATAATCGTTTTGAATGGTGTAAACTGAAATATTTTCGCCGTCTCTTCTTTACTTCAGACTGATTCTTTAATATTTTAGTGATGTAACATTTACTATTGTCGCCTCTTAAAGGGTGTTTACTGGGAACCGCATGGTTTTAAAAAAGCCACAAATTTTTAAATGTTGAACAAAAGCTTTATTTATTTTATACAATGTGTTCTACAAACTCGGAATTTTAAGAAAATTACAAAAATTAAGTAGCAAAAATAACATCGCGTAGGTGGCGTCCTTCCGATTGAACACATGTTTCCAGACGTTCCCTGAAGTTACGCATTGCATCTCTTAACATTGCTTGTGGAATGGCTTGGATTTCTCTTCGGATGGCTTCCTTCAACTCTTGTAATGTGCGTGGTTTTTCAGCGTAAACACGCGATTTCAAGAAACCCCAAAGAAAGAAGTCCGGGATCGTCAAATCAGGAGACCGTGGGGGCCAAGGAACATCTCCAAAACGAGAGATAACTTTTCCAGGGAAAGCTTGTCGGACATGTTCCATCGAAATTCGAGCAGTGTGGGCCGTAGCCCCATCTTGCTGGAACCATATGTTTTGCATTGCTATGCGACGACGGCGAAGTGCAGGCAAGAAAAAGTTATTAAACATTTCCAAGTAGCGGTCTGCGTTAACAGTAACTGCCTCGCCGTTATCATTCACAAAAAAATACGGCCCAATGACCCCCACTTCACCTACCGCACACCACACTGTCACTCGAGCACTGTGTAACAGTTTCTCTTGCAATATTTGCGGATTTTCTGGACACCAAAATCGACAGTTCTGCTGATTTACAAAACCGTCCAAATGAAAATGAGCCTCGTCGCTCATGAGTAAAACTGCATTTTCGTTTTCGTCCAAGATTGCCAACATTCGCTGACAAAATTGTAAACGCTGTCTGTAATCACCAGGGTTCAGTTGTTGACATATCGCAAGCTTATACGGATGGAAATTGAGGTCTTTAATCAAAATGTTTCTTACCGTAGAGACAGAAATGCCGAGGTTTGAGGCCCGCTTCCTTAGCGAACGTTTGGGGCTCTCCAACGTAGCGACGCGCACACGATCAACATTTTCAGGCGTACGAACGGTTTTTGCTGGTCCTGGAGGTTTCTTTTTCATTAATGATCCCGTTGTGTTCACATTATGCATCCACCTCAAAATTGTGTTACGATCCGGAATCGGCCCACGCGGCGGAACATTGAAGTGCCGGCGAAAGTCTCGCTGGGTCTGTGTCACGGACTCATTGTTAGCGTAAAACCGTCTCATAACAAACGCACGGTGTTCAAGGTCCCACATCTTGAGTGTAACTGAAACTTCCAACTAGCCTCCACACTGTATGACCTTCCCAACTGCCATCCCCCACTACTTGCCGTGTACTACCCAATACAAAAACATGCGTTTCCCGGTAATCACCCTGTATAAATTGGTATAGTTAGTAATCTTACTGATTATGTTTGTAATCTGTTAATATTTCTTAAATTAAAATGAAAGTATACAAAATGAGGTATGTTCAAATTTATAGAGCGAATTTTGATATTTTTTTTATTTGGGATTGTCGACAATCAACCTATTTAACCTTTTGAGGACTATACACGTATGTTTCGTGGTTTTGGTTAAAAAAAACTACAAACGTACATTTGCTCCATTTTTTATACTAATACATATAAATACAAGTTCTATGTATTATTATTATTATAATATAGGCTTTGTTTTACTCGATGGAAAAAGTATGTGCATTAACGTTGCTAATGTGTTCAGAAAATTAGTATTATTGTGTTAGATTCTTGCCACCATTTGTTTACTAATATAGAATATTTATTTCCCTGAGAAAATAAATGTTTTACAAAAATATAAATCTTGTATTATGTATATATTTATTTTATTTTAAACGTTTCGTTTAATTGTTTATTTTTTGAAAATACGAGTGGAATTAGTTGGCTTCAGTGGTAAATGTCTCTGGGATGAAGAAATATTTCAGTAGCTGTACGAAACATATTTAGTTCCAGGGATAGATAGTAGAGAAAAAAAGAGGTGAATAATAAATACGGGAAGAAGAAATTAATGAAAAATCTAAAAAGAACTCAAACTGTGGGCTAAGTTCTAGGTTGAAAAATATAGTCCTCAAAAGGTTAAATATGCCAATTATTTAATTTGTATTCAATCTAATTGATAATGCTTGTTGTTAACCTTGAAAAATATTTAATATTCATTGTTTTGTCTATGCAGGTCGTGATTGTGGCATAAATATAAATGAATGCGATCCTAATCCTTGCCAAAATGGAGCGACTTGTGAAGATGGAATCGCAACATTTACATGTTATTGCCCTACTGGATTCACTGGATCTTCTTGCGAAACTAACATTGATGACTGCGAGGTAATTACTTTTACTAATACGCATTACAAATTAGTGATGGGAAATAAAGCTATTTTTTGATAAAATGTGTTACTGAAAACAGTAGCCTGCTTGATAACGGGATTTAGAAATTATAAAGAGGCGATGCTTTATTAAATAAGGTGAATGAATTTTCTTTTGTTTCAGTCAAATCCATGTCAGAATGATGGAACTTGTATTGATGGTACAAATAGTTATACGTGTGACTGCTCAAAAACTGGATTTACAGGTATTTTTTTTTTGTAAATTTAAGGTTAAGGTGATTGTAATAAATTTATGTGTTTAGCCAGTTAGGATTTATACAGTTTTTTAGGTTTTTTGAGCTCCAGGAGGGATCATACCTTGGATTTTGGATTTTTTCTAAGAGTTCCAGAGAGCGAGGAAAAAAGATTCTTATCATTTTTTTGCTCCAAGGCCTCCTTATAAGTTGGAATTTCCGAACAAAACTACAAATATTCACGCTGACTTCAAACATTCATATACAGAAAACATTTACCAATTATATCACTTTCATGAATAAAATGCACATCTTCATTATCCTTATATACCATGGTGGAAGTAGGATGTTTTAAATTTTAAATAACATGAAAAATTACTGAATGGCCTCATTAAATTATTTTAAAACCTCTCCATATACAATATTTGTGGTTTTGTTGCCCTGTGGCAGCAAAATAAATTGTTTTTCTGCACTTCCAGCTCTAGAAAGTCCGACATAAAGTTGTCCATGAGTGAAAGAAGCACTCTTGTCTCAAATCGATGCCCACCGTTTTAAATGTTTGTCCCTGCGATTTAACAGAATTGAATAGAATGCATCGAAGAATACCAATAGAAAAGAAAGAGACAGTTGATATATGGCTGAGATAAGAGACATTAATATGTAGGTGCGGTACGCAGAGTAATTGGAAATATATGACTCATTCGCTACCTGTCGAATGAAAACAAACTTATGAAATACAGTACAAAAATAAAAATTTTGAATATTTCCGAATTTTTAATGTTTTTGGAATCGAACGTTATTCTTCACGTTTTTCTATGAAATATAAAAGTTGAATCGTGCTTCTAGCCCAAAAAATACACCATACAAAGGACTTAGAAAAAATAAAAGTGCTGTGCTCCCGATAAACTAAAACATGCGACATTGTCACAGTTTAAGTTGCTTAACTCACTTAGTTAAAGTTACTTAAAGTTGCAAAATAGCCTATATTTATCAGGAAGCTTTAAGCTATGCAACAATGAAAGATTTTTTAAATTCAGTTCAGTAGTTTCTGAGATTACCTTATACAAACAAACAAACAGACGTTTCTTCTTTATTATATTAGTATAGATTTTGAAAAATCAACGTGAAAAAAATACTTTCCTTCCGTAGAAATGTTCATTTAGGGCAACAGAAAGTAAAAAAAATTTTAGTGGTAACATGGATTGACTGTATAAGAGTGGGTAAGTTAATCTTGATTGTCTCTTTACACGACATCTGTAGAGAGCCTGTTGTATTACGTTGTCTTTGCTTATTGTCTTGACAAGTAAATTTGGCTATTTTTTTAATGCTTGTTTAGCCACAATGGACCACTTTAGTCAATTTGGAAATTCTCAGTCTCTTTTTTTTATTTATTTTTTAATCCCTAATGTGTGTACGTTGCAATCTGTTCAATTGAGAACAATAAGCAACCCCATGACCCAATGAGATGAGGATGATATGTATGACGTGTAAATGAGGTGTAGTCTTGTACAGACCCAGGCCGACTATTCCTGAGAGATAATGGTTAATTAAACCCCAACCATCAAAGTACACCGGTAACCACTGTCTAGTATTCAAATCCGTATAAAAGTAACTACCTTTACTAGGATTTGAACCAGGAACCTTCGTCTCCGAAAATCAGCTGTTAAATAGCTGATTTTGGCGACGACTTTACCTCTAGACCATCTTTTTGGCGTGATATTCTCTCATGTTCTGAGCACGTTTCTGTTTGGCTGCTTCTGAAAATTCTCTCTTATACTTTTTTTTCTGTGTCGTAAGCCGATGGTTGTGGTCCTTGATGATCTGTTTGTACTTCGGTAATTTTTCCGTTAGATCTTCGTAAGTTAGTCAAAGTTTTTGTAAATCCCTTTTGATTTCCTTGTGCCCCACCTGTGTGTTACCAGCATCCGTTTTTTGTCTCATTGCATGGTCAATTATTCTGCGTAAAAGTTTAGTGTTTGGTGTTCTTAGTATATGTCCAAAGTACGACAACCGTTTCTTGCGTATGGCCACTGTTATTGGTTCTATATCTCTGTAGACTTGATCGTTAGGCAAAAGTCTGTAGTGATTGTCTACCTTGTACTTCTTGTTTATGCAAGTTCTGAGTATCCTACGTTAATTTGGCTATTATAATAAGTTTGAACTAATTAATTTGTTTTGTTTAATTGTTCAGGAGTTCATTGTGAGATCAATATAGATGACTGTGAAAGTAATCCTTGCTTGAATGGTGCTCAGTGCGAAGATGGTATTAAAGGTTATTTCTGCAGATGTTTCCCAGGATATGACGGTAAATATACTTTCAATGTTTTTCAATTGTATATTTCATGCTCGTGTTTTTTTGTTATACCTATGTGTTTTCAAAAACAAGATTGTTGTTTTGCTACGTGCGGACGTGCATTGTCATGTTAAAAAAAAAAATCTGGTGTGAAACAATCACATGACTTTCTCTTGCCAATGTAAATAATACAAAATCATAAGCAAAGTTTAGATCAATGAGTGAGACTAACACTAATTGATCTAAACTTCGCTTTGTAGAAAAAAATTGCGTGAAATAAAAGTGTAGGTTTTTAATTTTCTATAACCTTGATTTTAATAATGCATACTATACCCCAGTGAACTAAAGACTGCAGATGAGATCTAGCCAATCACAGCCAAGGTTGGGTGTGAGGTTGCCCCTTCGCTAAGTCACATTCTGTTCCACCCAACTCCAGCTGACTTTTTGTTGGGCTGTCATCCACAGCAGGACCACAACGTGACAACGCAGGATATGATTAACAAAAGTCAATTGGCTCTGTGCTTGGACGTGATCTAGGTCACTACGCTCTGCCTTCATCTCCAGTCTAGTTCGTTAAGCTATAAGGTTGTAATCTTATAGAAAACCCATTTTTTTACTAATTTTAATGAGAAAAATACAGTAAATCACTGATTGACATTAAAGTAAATGTGGAAAACAAATGTTCCAAATGAAATTTGTAGTCAAATTTTAATAAAATCATCAAACAAAAGGAGATATATTTTTAAATTATTTTTCTGTAATTTCTATTTTATATAATGAATTTATATAATAATTTTACTAACCTTCTTTTTAAACTGCGTCACCTTTATTTTTATTCTTACTTACACGTGTTTCGGTGGATCCACCATCATCAGAGTAAATAAAATAATTGAAACTAAAAACTTTTTATCTCACTTATTTAAAATTTATAGATGATACATCTTCAGTCATTTGTAAAAATGAGTTTTATACAAATGACTGAAGATGTATAATCTTCTATAAATTTTCAATAAGTGAGATAAAAAATTTTTTAGTTTCAATTATTTTATTTACTCTGATGATGGTGGATCCACTGAAACACGTGTAAGTAAGAATAAAAATAAAGGTGACGCAGTTTAAAAAGAAGGTTAGTGAAATTATTATATAAATTCATTATATAAAATAGAAATAATTTCAAACTGCAGGATGCATTACAAAGATTTATTTTTCTGTAATTGTGGGTATGTTTTTTTACATAGAAATATAAAATTTAAAAAAATCATTTAGAACAAAATAAATCTTAAAGAAATTGCTCAGTCAATGGGTTAACACCTGTTAAGAAATTAATATATTGATAAACGTTGAATAAACTAACTTTCTTATCTATTAACCCCTTAACGGTTCATGACGAGATATCTCGCAACGTAAATGTTGTAGAAAAGTGCCCCTGACGAGATAACTCGCAACTGAATTTGTCTCGATTTATTCTGTTTTCTGTCGAAATATCTCGCCGTAACATTAAAAGTAGTTTATCTTATATCCGTAACTTTAATATTAGCGCTAGTAAAGGTTCCTTTCTATAGGTTAGATACTATGTTATTTGTTTACGTCGTACTCTCCAATGTTGTGTAAAAGGTTATGTTTTGGTTAATTCGGTGCGTTTCGTTGTAAAGTTATAAGTTCGTTATAAGTGTTTACGAAAAGAAATTGTAAGCTATTCGATATTGTTTATAGTTTTTTAGTAGTAGGTTTCATTTCATACATAGTATTTAGTCCGGTATTTCAGTTCCGTTTATTCTAGTAGGATTGTTTATTATTTAATTTTAATTTTTTTTTTAAATTATGTTTTGTGCGTGGAAATTGATCTATATGTCTTTATTCAGTCATATTATACAAAATTATGAAAAAAAAAATTGAGCAGGATATGAACATTTTTGGCTAAAAAAGGAACCGTTAAGGGGTTAACCAGTTTTTTTGTATTGTAATTTGAGTTTTTTTTCTTATTTACATTTCAAGCACATTTTGATATGTTCTAATCAACAGTTTTTTTTGTTTACAACTATTTTTCAGGCAAAAACTGTCAAAATGATATAAATGAGTGTGAATCAAATCCTTGTTTAAATAACGGTACTTGTCTACAACTCTCTGATCAATCTCTGTATGAAGAAGCAAAAAATGGAAATACATCATTACCACCTGTTTTTAATCAGGAATTTAATTACAGTATTGCTAAAGGGTACGTTTATTTATTAGTTTTTAAAATTTTATATTAATGAATATTTTGATTTGTTAAATTGTAATTTTGAATCGATGTAAAAACTTGTTTATTTTAATCCTTTAAGTGGCAACACCTGGAAAACCGGATGTATGTAAGTTACTGTATATTTAAAGTGCTAATGTCCGGATAACTGGTTGTTTACAATAATTATTTCTTAGGATGAAAATCTATTGAATTTATGTATTTTGAAAATTATTTTTTATGTGTATATATATATTTTTTTCTAACCACCAGAATACAAAAATAAATCTTTATAATGCATCCTGCAGTTTGAAATATTTCTATTTCATATAATGAATTAATATAATACTAAACTATAATAATAAACTAAAAATTTTTTTAGTTTCAATTTTTCATTTACTCTGATGATGGTGGATCCACCGAAACACGTGTAAGTAGGAATAAAATAAAGGTGACGCAGTTTAAAAAGAAGGTTAGTGAAATTATTATATTAATTCATTATATGAAATAGAAACACCAGAATACAGTAACATAAAACACTTACCAATGTTTATAGCACTTTCGTGTATCTTGTACACATCTTCAGTAAATTAAAATTTATTTTACGTCAAAATTTAAAACTTCCTGCTCCTACCATGGTAGATAAGGAATAGTCGATTCTTAAATTTAAACAGTCTTGCCAACTTAATCAGTTGATTGTCATATTCAATCTGTGTGTTCATTAATTTTTCCCTGTTATTGTATTTATAAATATAATATTTTTCCAAAATTTTAATTTCATTTTGTCTGTTATTTATTTCTAATATTTCTAGATTATTTTTGATCATGTGTTCAGTTACATTGGAGAATTTTCGATTTCCTTTTTTATAGTTTGAATAGTGTTCTGTAAACCGTGTAAATGAGTCCTTCACTTCATTCCCTACAGGGTCTGGGTGTATAATGATGAAATTCATCACTCTCAGAGGAGATAACTGTGACTAGTATCTTTTACACTTTTACTTGTGTCTTTTAATGCCTCAGTCATAAATTGGCTGATCATTTGATAAGAAACTGGACTACTTTTTATGTTGTTGTTTAGGTCATCAGCCAAAAGGCTGGTTTGAACCTGTAGAGGTTTTACTAAGTAAAACGAGGAGTGAGGTGGTTTACCATTGCCACAACTCACTGAGTGGAAAAGTACGCTTATCAGCATGCCGGGCCCTCTGAAAAACACATATTTTCCACTCTGCAAACGACACCTTCACTTCATTCACCACAGGGTCTGGCTGTATAATGAAATTCATTACTTTCAGAGGAGATAACTCTGATTAGTGTCTTTTGCACCTCTACCTCTTCTGTTCTTAAATGATTCAGTCATTTAATTGGCTGACCATGTGAAAAGAAACAGAACTATTTATTTTAGCCCTGCAACGAACAGATTGAGTGTAAATAATTTGACACTCCACCTGTCCGTCATGGGCAGTACTTTTTATAGCCCTGGAATTAGCTGATGGAGAACAAATAATTTATTTGTATTTCAGTGCTGAAATAGCACTGATAAAATATGTTTTTTTCTTGGGAAATTATTTCAATGCTTAATTAAGGATAGATAATTTTTGTATATATATATTTTTTTTTGTCATCAGTCTCTTGACTGGTTTGATGCAGTTCTCCAACCTGTTCTATCTTGCGCAAGTCATTTCATATCTACATACCTGTAACACCCTACATCTTTTGTAATTTGCTTTATATATTCTAATCTTTGCCTCCCTCTACAATTTACTCCCTCAATATTAATCCCTCCATTATTAATAGCCCAATACCTGGATGTCCCTGGATGTACCTGTGATTATTATTTACTCCCTCCATTATTAATAGCCCAATACCTGGATGTCTTAGGATATGCCCCACTAGCCTATTCCTTCTTTTGGTAAGATGCTTCCATATACTTCTTTTTTCATCCACTCGCCTAAGAACCTCTAAATTACTTATTTTGTCCACCCACCTAATCTTTAACATTTTCCTATAACACCACATTAAATTGAAGTGTTTATTTATATATTTTACAGTTACGCATGTGTTTGTGTACCTGGTATTACCGGCGATAAATGTCAAGTAAACATTAACGAGTGCGAAAGCAATCCTTGTCGTTACGGAACTTGTATTGATGACGTTAATAAATACACTTGTGAATGTGAAGACGGTTACGAGGGCGTTCATTGTGATGTTGAAGTTGACGAATGTGATCGATACAAGTAAGTTGTCATTCTTTTTTTTTTGTGTTACTTGTTGTTGTTTAGGTCAACAGCCAAAAAACTGGTTTGAACCTCTAGAGGTTTTACTAAGTAAAAACGAGGAGTAAGGTGGTTTACCATTGCCTTCCTCACTGAGTTGAAAGAGTATGCTTATCAGCATGCCAGGCCCTCCGAAAAGCACTCACTTTCCACCCTGCAAATGACACCTTCACTTCATTCACCACAGGGTCTGGCTGCATAGTGAAATTCATTACTCTCAGAGGATATAACTCTGACTAGTGTATTTTGCACCTCTACCTCTTCTGTTCTTTAATAGTTCAGTCATATAAGTGGCTGACTATGTGATAAGAAACAGAACTATTTTTTTTAGCCCTGGACCAAACAGATAGAGTGCAATTAAAATAACACTCTACCTGCCCGTTTTGGGCATTTGTGTTACTTATTTACACCAAAACAAATGGTAGTAAATTAAATAATAAATAAATAAATAAATAAAAGGAGAATAGAAAAAATTTTGAATTATCCAAAATTTAAAAAAACTAACATCATATAGAACGGTATTGTAAAGTTAAAAAATCTGGTGTGAAACACTCGCACAACTTTCTCTTGCCAATGCAAATAATTAACAATATAACCTAACACTAGTAATAAAACATTAATAAAATGAAAATCAACCTCAGTTTGGCTTAAAAATACGGAAAATCACTCTTTCAGGCTAAACTAAACTCTGTAGAGAAAAATGCGTTAAATAAAAGTTGTAGATCTTTTAATTTCCTATAAATTTGATTATATACACTTTTGTCGTAAAATGCATACTAAGGACGAAAATCTTAAAAAAATCTATTTTTCACACGTTTTTGTGAGAAAAAACAGAAAATCGCTAGTTACCGCTAAACTAAGCATTATACTAAAAAATTTTTTGAAATAAAAGTTGTAGGATTTTAAATTCTCTACAACTTTTGTTATATACATTTTTGCGATAAAATGCATAACAAAGCCGTAATCTTATAAAAACAGCCTCACCAAGAATTTCAGCTAACATGGCGCCTACCCTATCTTGTACAGAAAAAAAAAATTGAGTAAACCAGGTGATTTTTAAAAAAATCGTCAGTTTTTGAGAAAATCGCAAAAAAGTGAAAAATTATACGAATAAACTACTACTTCCGGTTGACCAATTTTGATGAAAATGTTCGTGTCAGGTCCGGTAGTGGTATGTAACTTAAGTTTCAAGTTTCAACCTATACAGGGTGATTCATGAAGTTCTCCCCCCACTTCTACAGCACATTGTACTAGTAAAAATAATGAAAAAATGTTATATAAACATAGGTCCGAAAACGCTTCGTTAGCGAGTTACAGCTAGCGAAAGTTTCGCCTGGATTTCAGTTCACCAGGTGAAATGAGGTCTTCCTGGAATTGTGGTAAGGTAGATTAAGGGGCAAATTCAATCATTTCTTATGGTTTTTGATCTGATAAATTGAATAAAACAGGTCCCAGATCTGTAAGTTAAATAGTTTTTAAGAAAACCAGTGTCAAATGCAAAAAATGGAGTGAAAAACTTATTTTTTCATCTTTGGGCAAGGATAACTGTGTTATTTCACCAAGAAACAGTTAAAATTTTTCAATAAAACATGTAGAAAATTTTATTCTGAACAAACCGGTGTAAATTAAGTACACAGAAAGCGAATAGATGTTTGATTAAATGAGTTTTTATTCATAAGAGTACAAAGTAAAATTAACCGGAAAAACTAAAATGAAAAAATGTGTTTTTTTCACTCCATTTTTTTGCATTTGACACTGGTTTTCTCAAAAACTATTCGCTTTCTGTGTACTTTATTTACACCGGTTTGTTCAGAATAAAATTTTCTACATTTTTTATTGAAAATTTTTAACTGTTTCTTGGTGAAATAACAAAGTTATTCTTGCCCAAAGATGATAAAATGTGATTTTCACTCCATTTTTTGCATTTGACACTGGTTTTCTCAAAAACTATTTAACTTACAGTTCTGGGACCTGTTTTATTCAATTTATCAGATCAAAAACCATAAGAAATGATTGAATTCGCCCCTTAATCTACCTTACCACAATTCCAGGAAGACCTCATTTCACCTGGTGAACTGAAATCCAGGCGAAACTTTCGCTAGCTGTAACTCGCTAACGAAGCGTTTTCGGACCTATGTTTATATAACATTTTTTCATTATTTTTACTAGTACAATGTGCTGTAGAAGTGGGGGGAGAACTTCATGAATCACCCTGTATATTCATATAGACAAAAGAAAGTAAAAAATGTACGTACGTAAATTGTACAACACAAATTCTACACATCGTATGCACTTGTGGACTCTACAGTAGGTCTGCTATACTGTGACTGAAAACGGTTTTAAGAATGAGGGTGTAAATTTAACTGGGAAAATCCCAAACCAATCAGACAGTACAAGTCTCTATGAAAGTGAAATTCACTTTACATTGTTCAAAGCCTATACGATGTACAGGCTGGAATTCCGTAGATTAGGCTACTCATGTGTTAATAACTGACTCGATTCTGTCTATTTTCAACCCAAAACGCAGCAGCAGGTAAAAATTTTATTACCTGTCTACAGAAACCGTAGGTAAAGAAATATTTATTTCCTTTCTTTTAAAAACTTTGAATTAACCAAATAACATATTTTTACTTTCTCTTGCCTATACGAATATATAGGAAGGAAAGTATTGTTTTTATGTCGATTTTAACAAATCGAGTTTTCACCGGATCTATACATTTTCAGACCTCCTGAACCAAAAAAAAACATGTTTTTAGCGATTGGTCTGTTAACAGAGTATCTCAAGAACGGAACATCGTACGAACTTGAAACTTAAGTTACATACCGCCACCGGACGCAACACGAACATTTTCACCAAAATCAGTCAACCGGAAGTAGTAGTTTATTCGTGTGATTTTTCACTTTTTTGTAATTTTCTCAAAAACTGGTCCTACGATCTTTTTTAAAATCGCCACGATTACTAAATTTTTTATACTCTACAAGATAGGGTAGGCGCCATGTTTGCTGAAATTCTTGGTGAGGCTGTTTTCACGTAAAAAAATTGTTTTTTTAAGATTACGGCCTTAATATGCATTTTAGTGCAAGAATTTATATAATAGAAATGTAGAGAATTTAAAACTCTACAACTAGTAATTTTAACATTTTTTTAAATAACACTTAGTTTAGCGGTAATTAGCGATTTTCCGTTTTTTCTCATGAAAATGTGTGAAAAATCGATTTTTTTAAAAATTTCGGTGTTATGCATTTTACGGCAAAAGTGTATATTCAAATTTATAGGAAATAAAAAGATCTACTAATTTTATTTAGAGCATTTTTCTCTACAGAGCCTAGTTTAGTGTAAAAGGGTGATTTTCCGTATTTTTTAAGCCAAACTGAGGTCGATTTTCATTTTGCGTCTTTCACTCATGAATAAAATTAAGTTATGTTTATTGAGGATAGTTTGTTTGTTTATTTCTAATGTTTT
Source organism: Catonia carolina (assembly GCA_035578175.1). Classification (NCBI taxonomy): domain Eukaryota; kingdom Metazoa; phylum Arthropoda; class Insecta; order Hemiptera; family Achilidae; genus Catonia; species Catonia carolina. The sequence goes on from JAQMRL010000010.1 coordinate 10,970,856, forward strand.
ATTATCAATATTAGGTTAATTGTTAATTATTTGCATTGGCAATAGAAAGTTGTGTGAGTGTTTCGCACCAGATTTTTAATAAGAATTTAATATGCTTTTCAAGGGGAGTTCAATTTCAAGGGGAGTTCAAACAGTTTATTCAAATTATCCAAGTTTGAAATAACCAAGTTATAGTGTGTTTTTTATATATATTGTCGATAAAGTCATCATACCCATTTTCATTAGGTATATTTTTGTATTATTATAAAATTTAGCTTTATTGTTTATTATTTGTGCAGGCCGTGTGTGCACGGAGAGTGTTTCGATCGAAGAGCAGGATATGATTGTGAATGCTCTCCCAAATATGGTGGTAAAAATTGTTCCGTTGAATTACAAGGATGTATGACGAACCAATGTCAACATAATGGGACGTGTCGTCCGTATCTTGAAAACGAAACTAAACATCTGTTCAATTGCAGTTGCCCTAATGGATACCACGGCAAAGTTTGTGAAAAGGTAATTTTTATTTTCTTCTCATTTATTTACTTGATACTGTATTACTTTTATGCCGGTTCGTAGTTCAAATTTTTCCCACTGTTGGCGCTGTGATGGGGTTGCTGCTGTCGATAGATAGCGCAGCGGTCACACCTCTCGCAGTGCGTGTGCCGAGCGGCAAGATGTATCTACGCACTGGCGGATGCGATAGTTGAAGGTGACCAGGCAATATTGAGTCTAACGTTATCGAAGGTCGATATGGAGGAATTGCAGCTCAACTTTGAGTCAATTCTTTCTGCTACTACACCTCCCTTCACTGGTAACTGCTTCTCTCTGAGGCAGCAGTAAAAGGTGCTCACTGCGTTGGCGGCTGCTTCTCTCTGAGGCAGCGGTAAAAGGTGCTCACTGCGTCGGCGGCTGCTTCTCTCTGAGGCAGCGGTAAAAGGTGCTCACTGCGTCAGCGGCTGCTTCTCTCTGAGGCAGCGGTAAAAGGTGCTCACTGCGTCGGCGGCTGCTTCTCTCTGAGGCAGCGGTAAAAGGTGCTCACTGCGTCGGCGGCTGCTTCTCTCTGAGGCAGCAGTAAAAGGTGCTCACTGCGTCGGCGGCTGCTTCTATCTGAGGCAGCGGTAAAAGGTGCTCACTGCGTCGGCGGCTGCTTCTATCTGAGGCAGCGGTAAAAGGTGCTCACTGCGTCGGCGGCTGCTTCTATCTGAGGCAGCGGTAAAAGGTGCTCACTGCGTCAGCGGCTGCTCCTATTTGATTAGGCAGCAGTACAGACGACCCCGCTTCGCTTCACCAGCGACTGCTCCTCTTCTTTTAATTTTAATTTTCCTTTCGGTTAAATGAGTTGTTTGCTTGGCATTTATTATTTTTAATAATTTTATATTTTTGTTTTTCAGTCGACGACAATGTCATTCCCTGGTCGAGACGCTTATCTATTAATGAATTCCAACAGAGAAGAAGGTTATGATATTCATTTTAGATTCAGAACTACGTTACCGAGTGGACTTTTAGCTTTGGGTAAAGGTTCAACTTATTACATCTTGGAACTGACCAATGGAAGGTTAAACTTACGTTCGTCATTATTGAATAAATATGAAGGTGTCTTTATCGGATCTCAGTTGAATGACAGTAATTGGCAGAAGGTATTGTTAATTTTTCATCTTATTTATCATGTTTTATATTATTATTTATTTATTTTATTTAGTTAAATATACATTACGATTTATTACTAAACTAAACTAAGCTGTACTGGTGTACAATATTTTTACTTTCTCTTGCCTATATGAATATATAGAAATGAAAGTATTCTTTTCATGTCGATTTTTCGAAATCGAGTTTTCACCGGATCTACACGTTTTCAGACCCCCTGAACCCAAAAAACATGTTTTTAGCAATTGGTCTGTGTGTTTGTGCGCGCGCGTGCGTGTGTATTTGAACAGAATATCTCAAGAACGGAACAACATATGAACTTGAAACTGAAACTTAAATTACATACCACTACTGGACCCGACACGAACATTTTCATCAAAATCGGTCAACCGTAAGTAGTATTTATTCGTATAATTTTTCACTTTTTTGCAATTTTCTCAAAAACTGGTCCTACGATTTTTTTTAAAATCGCCTGGTTTACTCAATTTTTTATTCTCTACAAGATAGGGTAGGCACCATGTTTGCTGAAATTCTTGGTGAGGCTGTTTTTATATAAAAAAACTTTTTTTTTATAAGATTGCGGCTTTATTATGCATTTTATCGCAAAAATGTATATAACAAAAGTTGTAGAGAATTTAAAATCCTACAACTTTTATTTCAAACATTTTTTTAGTATAACGCTTAGTTTAGCAGTAATTAGAGATTTTCTGTTTTTGTCTCACGAAAACGTGTTAAAAATTGATTTTTTTAAGATTTTCGTCCTTAGTATGCATTTTACGACAAAAGTGTATATAATCAAATTTATAGGAAATTAAAAGATCTACAATTTTTATTTAGAGCATTTTTCTCTAAAGAGCCTAGTTTAGCGTGAAAGAGTGATTTTCCATATTTTTAAGCCAAACTGAGTTCGATTTTCATTTTGCATCTTTCACTCATGATTAAAATAAGTTTTTGAGGTTAGTTTTTTATTTATTTCTAATGTTTTATTACTATTGTTAGGTTTATTGTTAATTATTTGCATTGGCAAGAGAAAGTCGTGTGAGTGTTTCACACCAGATTTTTAACTAAATATTCTTATATGCAAAAACTCTGCTTCACAAAGAGTTCTGTCCATAAGTGAACAGAAAAAAATTTAATTACTTAACTATATCTGTGGCAATGGTAACACCTAGAATTGCCAAGTACTTTTTATGCATGTTGCAGCTGGTATTTTAAAAATGTGTCAAAAAACCAATGCTCATTAAATATACAACAAATAATATATCAAATTAAACAGAAAATTCCAAATTTTAATACAGTGTATGTAAAGGTAACTTATCTTGATATATTTTAGTAGCTATTTTCAAATTTTCACAAAAAATGAAAACTGTTTTACAAAGTGTTCACTTAATTTTTAAACCTATCCAAGACACTAACACTAATTTCATTACATATAAATTGTTCACTATTTTATGTAAATGAGAGTAGAAGAAAAAAAGTTCACTCTTGTTGCACCAGAAAAGAATTAACAATATTTTTTTGCATGTAGTGCCATGCACAAAAATTTACTAATTTTGATTTTCATTGCCTGAATCTGATCTCTTCCTTTTCCCTCTTTGTAATGGCCTTCATCACACATTTTTAACACACAAAATAAACAATAAACACACTAAAACTAATTACAACTTATGCTAAAACACAATTAAACGTGCAGAAAACTTTAAACAATTAAACGTACAGAAAACGTAAACAAACGAAAACCACGTGTTGAAAGAACAAGATGGCAACCCATGTGGTGATTTAGTTACCGTTTTCAGAAAGCCATGAAAGGGAATTATTTTAGACAAAACTATTGTATTATGGTTCTAAAAGGGAAATAAAAATGTACATTATTGATTAGTAACACGCACTAGCGGCAAATATGAAAAATACAAATTTGAACAACGGTTGAATGAAGACACGCAACTAATGTCGCAATTGCGACTTCACCACTCCGGCCACCATCAATAGAGTCGCAGTTGCGACGTTTGCCACTAGTAGGGTTAAATACTTATAACTACTATAAAAATTACTAAGTTTTTATACATACTTATATATTATTTTATTAAACATCCTATGTAGGATTTTTAAACAGTCGTATTATTTAAAATTGAAATATATATTTTCTAACCACCAGAATACGGTAACATAAAACACTTACCAATGTTTATAGCGCTTTCGTGTATCTTGTACACATCTTTAGTAAATTAACATTTACTGATTAATTAAATTAAATTTTGACTTGTAATAAATGTTAATTTACTGAAGATGTGTACAAGATACACGAAAGCGCTATAAACATTGGTAAGTGTTTTATGTTACCGTATTCTGGTGGTTAGAAAATATATATTTCAACTTATATATCTGTACACCGGAGGTAAAGGGCACCAAGTCACAATTAGCTAATTTTACAGGAGAGCTAAATGAATGTTTTTTTCCAAGCTTGTTTATCTAGAACTTTTTTTAATGAATTTTTTTAAACCTAATTTATGGGATTTCATTAATAATGCAAGGCTCTTTAATACCCATTTCTCAAGTTTTTAATTTTTTTCATAGTTTTTGAATTACTGAACTTGGTGCTTTTACTTCTGCAACAAACTTTTTTTTAATTATTCATGCCGTTAAGGGAAAGCACTATGTCGAAAAATGTGTGAGATGTTTCGTGGAAACATACTGCAATGTAGGAGATGAAAAGCATTATGTGGACATGGTGCTTGTGAAAGTCTAATGACATTAAGTATCATTTTACAATATCAGAGGTATAAAGCACTATGTGGACATAGTGCTTGAGAAATTAATACTAATGCAAAGTAAAAAGCTACATGTCCATATAGTGTTCTTTACCTTGGTATTATAATGGAACTTGGTGCCCTTTCCTACAAGTTAAAAATCCCTGTACTATTAGGTGTAGCACATAGTGCTGTATACCTCTGAAGAGACCACAAAAAGTTATATAGAACCATGTAGACAAGTCAATTTTGAAAAAATGGACTTAGTGCCCTTTACCTCCGGTGTACAGATATTAATAAGGTACAAGGATTACTTAAACAGATTTAAAAAAAAAAAAACAGAAAATAAATGATAAATTCAATTACATTTCCCAGCACTCTCCTTAATGAAAATCAGGCTATACAAGTCAATCAGCTGACTAGTTTATCGCCAACTTAATTTCATAACGTTGATCAACAACATGTAATGACAATTTTTTTTAAAAATATTTTGGCAAACCATCAACAAACAAATAAATAATTATATTTATTTCTCTTTAAAATGGTGCAAAATTGATTAAAATATGTAAAATAGTTCTATTTCATATAATGAATTAATACAATAATTTCACTAACCTTCTTTTTAAACTGCGTCACCTTTATTTCAATTTTCACTTACACGTGTTTCGGTGGATCCACCATCATCAGAGTAAATAACATATAATTGATAATTATATAAAATAACATATAAAAAGTGTTTTTATACAAGTGACTGAAGATGTATCATCTTCTATAGATTTTTAATAAATAATGTTTTTAGTTTCAATTATATGTTATTTACTCTGATGATGGTGGATCCACCGAAACACGTGTAAGTGAAAATTGAAATAAAGGTGACGCAGTTTAAAAAGAAGGTTAGTGAAATTATTGTATTAATTCATTATATGAAATAGAAATATTTAAAACTGCAGGATGCATTATAAAGATTTATTTGTGTATGTAAAATAGTATTTGAAAAAAATATGAAGCCAATTTATTGACTTATGGGTGTTTTGGCATAACATTCACAGAGCCAATAAATCGGCTTCCGGCCGTTTTCAAGTATATTTTGCTGAGCCAATAAATCGGCTGATGGCCTTAAAAGGCCTTAAAAGTAAGCTTATACAGTACAGAATGTTAATACTGATATAATTTTATTTTTATGTTACAGGTATTTGTAGCTATAAATACTTCACATTTAGTATTGGCAGCTAATGAAGAACAGACAATATATCCGATTCATCAGAACGATGGAGGCATTGGTGCCTCACAAGGTAGTTTCCAACAGACATACTTGGGTGGAACCATTAACACTCTTAGACGATTACCAACTGGGCCCCCAACTTTTGTTGGGTGCATGCAAGATATTATTATCAATAATCACTGGGTAAGTTTTTATTAAAATTAATTATTTTCACTTTCTCTTGCCTATATGAATATATAGGAAGGAAAGTATTGTTTTCATGTTGAAAACTTAACTTGAAACTTAAGTTACATACCACTACTGGACCCGATACGAACATTTTCATCAAAATCGGTCAACCGGAAGTAGTAGTTTATTCGTGTAATTTTTCACTTTTTGCGATTTTCTCAAAAACTAGTCCTACGATTTTTTTTAAAATCGCCTGGTGTACTAAATTTATTATGGTCTACAAGACAGCGTAGGCGCCATTTTTGCTGAAATTCTTGATGAGGGTGTTTTCACATAAAACGTTTTTTTTAAGATTACGGCTTTAATATGCAATTTAGTGCAAAATTTATGCAATAAAAGTTGTAGAGAACTTAAAATCCTTTTTTTTTGTCATCAGTCTCTCGACTGGTTTGATGCAGTTCTCCAACCTGTTCTATCTTGCGCAAGTCGTTTCATATCTACATACCTGTAACACCCTACATCTTTTGTAATTTGCTTTATATATTCTAATCTTTGCCTCCCTCTACAATTTACTCCCTCAATGTTACCCTCCATTATTGATAGCCCAATACCTGGATGTCTTAGGATATGCCCCACTAGCCTATCCCTTCTTTTGGTAAGATGCTTCCATATACTTCTTTTAATTCAAACATTTTTTGGTATAACGCTTAGTTTAGCGGTAATTAGCAATTTTCTGTTTTTTTCTCACAAAAATGTGTGAAAAATCTATTTTTTACTTTCTCTTGCCTACATGAATATGTAGGAAGGAAAGTATTGTTTTTTTTTTAAAGATTTCGGCCTTAATATGCATTTTACAACAAAAGTGTATATAATCAAATTTATAGGAAATTGAAAGAATGATTTTTTGTATTTTTAAGCCAAACTGAGGTCGATAGTCATTTTGAGTCTTTCACTCGTGATTAAAATTAGGTTATGTTTATTGAGGTTAGTTTTTTTGTTTATTTCTAATGTTTTATTACTAATGTTAGGTTTATTGTTAATTATTTGCATTGGCAAGAGAAAGTTGTATGAGTGTTTCACACCAGATTTTTTTCTGATAGTATCGGTTTTCTTTTTTATCTAAGCATCCGGTAAGAAACAATTTGTGTTTGTGTGGTTACGTTCTGCAAACTTACTGTGAATAGAAAAACCAAACCTATATGGGTGTTGTAGTTGTCAAATAGAATTAAAAACTAATTGACAATTTTAGTCTTATCAGTGTCGTTACATTCACGATCTCATTTTTTTTATTACAGGCTTTGCCAGAAGATGTTACAGTACCAGTCCAGTTAGTTGGAATCACAGAAGGATGTCCGAGAAAACCACAGTGTGATCCAAATCCGTGTCATAGCGGAGGTCATTGTACGGATGAATGGAGTGATTTCAGTTGTAGATGTGAACGTCCACTTCTTGGTCATACATGTCAATACAGTAAGTAATATTAGCACATTGAAGCCTTGCCATTTTTGTCAGCTTTGGCATCTCATTCTAGTATTGTAGAGTTGTCGACTGTGTTTAAACCAGTTTTATAAAAATGACATTTGATTGCAGTTTTATAAAAATGACATTGAAAAATGACTGTAGCGTAATGGTAGTGTAGTGTAGTGTACCACGCAGAGATCCCGAGTTCGGTTCCTGGCAAGGGTCTGGAAATTTTCACAAAGTTCAAACCCACCAAATTGGCTAATGACCGAGCTGTTTGTGTGACTTTAATTAAATAAACTAAAAAAAACCGTGACATCTTCCACTGCCAGAAAGAATTGTTACATACCTGTTAAACTGGATAAAAAGAATTGTTTTTTATTGGTTTTATTGTTTTGCAATTTTTGTACTGTGACTGTTTTCCGCTAATTTTCTGCTAATGCAGACGGTGAGAAGGATGATAGATGAAGATAAGTAATTGAAAAAATGCCAGACCTGACCGGGAATCAAACCCAGGACCCTGGCGTAGAAGCTACTGTATGAATCTAAGCTTTGTGCAGCTGCGGGATGAAGGGGAAAGATGAAGTACCATACTGCTGTTACGACATAACACTGTACTAATCATCTCATTGCTCTTCGCTGGGCAGTAGGCTGCCTAGTGCATGACATACGTGGGTGTTGTTTTGACTATTCGCTGTAGACGGTGACGCAGAATATATGTAGTTTGGATAGTACTTGTGACTACTACAAACATAATATAAGTAAAACGTTACTACTACTAACGCAGTCTCTCACAGTAGTAGTGACGTAATGCATACCTCTCAGATGCACAAAGCTTGGGAATGGGTAGTAGTTGTGATAAAGAATAAAAAGAATTGATCAATAATGAGTGGCCGTAAAAGAAAAATTTTACAGTACAAGTATGAAATAAGGAACAAAAAACTAGCAATTAGCGCAGGTACAATTGCTAGCGCCAGAGTGGTTGCATTAAATCAGGATTAAAAATATCGAATGATTGGGAGACCATTGTGGTTAAACAAATTACACAGGAGCGTCAATTATCTGAATGTCAATTATCCGAACCGTCAATTTTCTGAACCACCATCGATGGAAAAAATACATATTTACTCATGCAGAGGCTTTTACTGCCCTAAAAACTGCAATGCTATGGTGCGAAAAACAGCATCAATTTATTGCTGCTGAAGCATTGTACTTAAAGGAATGAGAGATATTACTGCCACAAAAATAAGTTCAGTCTTGGTTAAAAAAAAATTTAAGATTTTTTTAATAATTACTGTATAGAATGAACGAGGTTTAATCGAAAAATGACGGGAATTTAAGTTTTTTTTTAAAATCTTTATTTATTCATCTATATCAATTTTGTTCGCTTCAAAATAATCTCCTTCAGACATAATACACTTTTGCTGGAGCTTTATCCTATCTTGTAAGCATTTCTGGAACTCACGTTTTGGTATAGCTTTTAGTTTCTTTAGTAATTCTGGTTTTATGTCATCAATGGTGGCAAAATGTTATCTTTTCATGGTTCTCTTCAGCTTCAGGAATAGAAAGAAGTTGTTGGGGGCCGTGTCCATTGAATATGGTGGCTGAGGTAACATAATGGTGTTGTTGTTTGCCAAAAAATTACGGAAAAGCAATGAAATGTGAGTGAAGCATTATCATGATGCAATTTCCACGAGCGGTTTTGGCACAATTCTGAACATTTTCGGCAGATTGCTTCACGTAAACCATGCATAACTCCCAAGAAGTATTCCTTATTGACCAAATCACCACTGACAGGAACACTTGTACAAGTGTGTTAAAAAATATTTCCTAACGGATTTTACAAAAGTTTACTTCATTAATTTATTCAGTTTTGAAATTCTGTATTTTTCCCTTTATTTTTACGATCGTATTGATGGTACTCTACAATTGCAATAAATTAAGTGTTTTTTTTTTTTAAATCAAACTTTATGTTAACCTTTATTAAACTGTGAATTATTGGTATTGTTAAAGCAGAAACGATTGTTGAAAAAATACAATAAAGCAAAATCGAGATTAATAATTTCCAACATAAATGATAGATAATTAAACGATTCAACCAGGAGGACCAGGCAGGTTTTTAAGTAGTTGCCAGCCACAACTATAACGACTGAGAGAATAAACGAAATGATTAAATAGACGGTTAAGCAAAACTGACAAAAATAGGTAGGATACGAAGTGACAGGACATGAAATACATAGGAGCGCACACTATTGATCAACAATACAAAATAAATAAATACGCACTTACCTTTAATCCAGGAATGAATTCAAGTTTGTAGAAACGCATGCGGTGTAACACTAACAAACAGCACAAGGAACAAACGCAAAAGTTCACAATATAAATAACATGAGCAATTGAATATAATAATTCACACAAATCAAATAGCAACAAACGACTTAAGTTCATAGCGAACGAATGAATATACGAACGAGACAAGATTGTAAACGCAAGATGCGAGGGTAGCGTCCCCCAAGCCATGCGTTACACGCCGACGATAAGCGCGCATCCATTCATCATGAATGCTGAAACAATAGTGCGTAATGAACAAGACGGAAATGAAGGAAAGTGGAAGGGAGAAAAAATGACGTGATCAGTGAGGTCATACGGAAACAAGCAAATTTGAAATATTAACCAAGCGGGAAATACGGAAGCAAATTGACAGTACTAACTGGCGTTAACAGGTATGCTATGTTGTCAGCAAACCGCAATACCGGGATACCTTGTTATAATTTTTCATGTAACCCGACCAATACCGGGAAATTAATTAAATTCTTTTACAACTTCGAGACATAGAGAAATGTGAACGGAAAGTGACAGAGCTACTTCGAAACTCATTAGATTGATTTTGCCGAAGTGGGATGACCCCAAAATTTTGGGAAAATTAAGAAATCCTCGAAACTAAATATTATTAAACTCTATTTTGTCAGGAATCGGTCGAAACCTAAAGCCCTGCTAAAATTTTTGAGATCTTTCAAAAACTTAAAAAGAAAAACTTTAATTATTCTCATCCACCTAACCCCTCTGGCAGCTGAACTTCTCCCTATGAAAAGTGTGGGCGCGTAGCACATGCACTTTTATGGCTCTGATCCGCCTATCCCTCTGATGCGAGGCATGGAAGCGCCGCTTGAGTGGCAAGTTAGTGTTTTTTTTAAATAAAAGTTTGTTAGCTTTTTTTTTCTCATTTTATGACCACAAAGGATCACTTTAGTCTCTTTAGTTCTTTTTCTTCGGCAGTTTATTTCCTTTTCATTTCTTTCTTGCCAATACTTTTTCATTCTGTCGGATCTTGCTTTTCTCAATTCGTCAGAACAAACCTGTTCTTTTCGTTTAATTGTTCTTACTGATGAAATTTTGTTTTGTCTTTAATTGTTTCTTTATAAACTGGTGTGCGATCTTTGACATCAGCAATTGTTAAATTTAATTCTGTTCTGTCTTTTTTGATTTCTTCAAGCCAAGGAATTGTAGCTCCTTCTATTTTTGCACATATGAATTTTTCTACAATTTTTCTTAATAATCAGTTTTCTGGATTTCTAAGGATATGCAAAAAGAAAGAAAGTCTCTTTTTGCGCATTGCATCAGTGATTGGTTCTATTTCTTTATAAATTTGTTCTCTTGGTAAAAGTCTGTGCTGGTTGTCAACTATGTGTTTTTTGTTTATACAGGTTCTAAGAATCCTTCTTTCTGTTTTTCTGATTGTTTCTTTTATTCCGTTTCCATCAATACTGAAGAGGGTTTCACTGCCGTACATTGCTTGTGATCTTAGAACTGCTTTGTAGTGTTTAAGTTTTGTGTGAATGGAAAGACATTTTTTGTTGTAAGTGTTTTTAGTAATTAGCTGTCCTTTGGAAAGTTTAGAGATTCTCTCATTCCATGCTGCAGTTATTATTATTATTATTATTATTATTATTATTATTATTATATTAGCCTTTATTAAACTGTTGAACATTTAGATTATATTACATTATTACGGTATAGTGTATCAAATTACTGTATTTAGCGTGTTTGATTATCTGAACTATTTGATAATCGGAACCGCTCTGGTCCCAATTAGTTTGGATAACTGACACTCCACTGTATTTGAATATGGCAAAAGAAAAGCTAATCCACAAAAAAATAATCAGGACTATTAAATGTATTCAATAGGGCACAAGTCAGGAACCATAACTATTTACCATTTTGTGTGGGTGAAATTTTGTATTTATTTTTGTTTACTAGATTTGACAGCGGCTACTTTTGGTCACGAAAATGTTACGTCGGAAAGTTTGGTTAAAGTAACCGTCAGTCCACAAGCGAGACAAGCTGTCCAAAGTATCGTCGATATTTCTATGTTTATTCGTACGAGGCAAAGTGTCGGTGGTATATTTTACCTTGGATCTAAACCATTACCTGTACCGTATCTAAATGAAACCATCATAACGACACAACTAAATGCCGGTGAATTACAAGTTAGAATACAATTTAACGGTATTTTGGAATCTTATACTGTTGGCAGTGTGAGATTAGATGATGGTCATAATCATTTAATTCAGGTTAGTATCGTTAGATAATTCATTTGTTTCTTAGTATTAAATTTTGCATAATAGGTAGGTGAAGTGAAATTAAGTAAACAGTTTTTATTGTTATTATTATTATTATTTAGTTTTTACAGTTGTTATAAAAGTTATTATTAATATTAAGTTAAACAGTTAAAATTAAAATTGAAATTTTAGTAATATAAACGGAAAATAACTATTTTAATCACTGATACGAAGAAGTTTGAAGTGATGAGAAAAATTGCTTATTTTTGACTGAGTGCCGGACTGATGTTACTTTCTAATAATAAGTTCTTTAAATTGCCTAAAAGTTCATAAAAGTTCTTGACGTCTTGTTCTTCCGATAAATATGTATGAAAACAATGTATCAATGGTGTCACCATTGATACATTGTTTTTTAAGTCTCTTTTTGTGCATTGCATCAGTGATTGGTTCTATTTCTTTATAAATTTGTTCTCTTGGTAAAAGTCTGTGCTGGTTGTCAACTATGTGTTTTTTGTTTATGCAGGTTCTAAGAATCCTTCTTTCTATTTTTCTGATTGTTTCTTTTATCCCGTTTCCATCAATACTGAAGAGGGTTTCACTGCCGTACATTGCTTGTGATCTTAGAACTGCTTTGTTCTTAGAACTGCTACTGTTACCGTATTCTGGTGGTTTAGAAATATTTAGAAATTTCAATTTTAATATCTTTTATCGTATAAAATTGCGGCATTTTTTTCCACAGTTCAAAAACTAGAGAATGGGTTTTAAAGGAGCAACTTTTTACCGTTATTTCTTGATACCAATTTTTTTTTCAAGTATTGGGATGGCGACTTAAAGTGGCAAACCTTTTCTGTTTGGTGGCCCCGAAAAGGGTCATTTATGTGTGTGTCTGCCGGGGCGGATAGAGGTGGTTGATGGCCCTGAAAAGGGCCGGTATAAACCTTAATGAGTTGGTCCTGAGAAGGACTGTTGTGCCAGTCTTGAAGGAGACCGGTGTAGGCAGCGTGTGGCTGCGACGAGAGCTGTGGCTCAGGTTAATAGCCTTGAGAAGGCCAGTTAAAACCTTCGTAAATTGGTCCTGAGAAGGACTGTTGTGCTGGTCTCGAAGGAGACCAATGTAGGCAGCGCGTGGCTGCGACGAGAGCCGTGGCTGAGGTTGATGGCCCTGAAAAGGGTCGGTTAAAACCTTAATAAATTGGTCCTGAGAAGGACCGTTGTGCTGGTCTCGAAGGAGACCGACGTAGGCAGCGCGTGGCTGCTGCAAGTCCCAGAACATCTCGTGGATGAGTTGTTCGATCTTCGTCGCAGATGTAAAGCGTAAATCGATGAACAACTCAATGTAATGCGTTTATATAGCTACTGAGAGCACTGTAGTAGGGGGCGGTTACTTACTCAGCTTCGGTTACAAAGACCTCTGTTGGTACGCAGCCGAAAGGTTTGTCATTATGCCGCCAAAATGCTGACAGTGGTCGGAAGAAGTATTGAAGGCCGGCAACACAGTAAATGATTAATTAGAAGGGGTGGCGGTGACAGGTAGTATAGAGAATCGACATTTGGAATTGACACATCCCTAAATAATTAAATATTTTACTTAACTTTTGATTCTCTGTTTGTAAGACTTTATTAAAAAAAATAAATCCAATTTACCATGGAAATGCTGACAGTCAAATACATATAATCCAGAGTTTATCAATATGGCAACATTACTATGATTTTTTTGTAATAAGATTTTCTAAAGATGTAACTAGAGTGTACATACAGGGTGATTCATGAAGTTCTCCCCCCACTTCTACAGCACATTGTACTAGTAAAAATAATGAAAAAATGTTATATAAACATAGGTCCGAAAACGCTTCGTTAGCGAGTTACAGCTAGCGAAAGTTTCGCCTGGATTTCAGTTCACCAGGTGAAATGAGGTCTTCCTGGAATTGTGGTAAGGTAGATTAAGGGGCAAATTCAATCATTTCTTATGGTTTTTGATCTGATAAATTGAATAAAACAGGTCCCAGATCTGTAAGTTAAATAGTTTTTAAGAAAACCAGTGTCAAATGCAAAAAATGGAGTGAAAAACTTATTTTTTCATCTTTGGGCAAGGATAACTGTGTTATTTCACCAAGAAACAGTTAAAATTTTTCAATAAAACATGTAGAAAATTTTATTCTGAACAAACCGGTGTAAATTAAGTACACAGAAAGCGAATAGATGTTTGATTAAATGAGTTTTTATTCATAAGAGTACAAAGTAAAATTAACCGGAAAAACTAAAATGAAAAAATGTGTTTTTTTCACTCCATTTTTTTGCATTTGACACTGGTTTTCTCAAAAACTATTCGCTTTCTGTGTACTTTATTTACACCGGTTTGTTCAGAATAAAATTTTCTACATTTTTTATTGAAAATTTTTAACTGTTTCTTGGTGAAATAACAAAGTTATTCTTGCCCAAAGATGAAAAAATGTGATTTTCACTCCATTTTTTGCATTTGACACTGGTTTTCTCAAAAACTATTTAACTTACAGTTCTGGGACCTGTTTTATTCAATTTATCAGATCAAAAACCATAAGAAATGATTGAATTCGCCCCTTAATCTACCTTACCACAATTCCAGGAAGACCTCATTTCACCTGGTGAACTGAAATCCAGGCGAAACTTTCGCTAGCTGTAACTCGCTAACGAAGCGTTTTCGGACCTATGTTTATATAACATTTTTTCATTATTTTTACTAGTACAATGTGCTGTAGAAGTGGGGGGAGAACTTCATGAATCACCCTGTATACAGGGTGATTCAAAACTATACTGCAATCTCTTAGGATCTCATTCTATAGCCAAAAGTAAGAAAAAAAGTTTATATAAACATATGCCTGAAAACGCTTAGTTAGCGAGTTACGGCTAGCAAAAAATTTCACCTAGAACTCTGTACCCTCGGTGACATAAGGCCGTATAAAAATGTTAAAGGTACTTACAAAGACACAAATTTTATTGTTTCTTATGTTTTTTAATCCGAAAAATTGAATAAAATTGGTTCCAGAGCTGTAAATGCAATACTTTCAGAGATATCTTACATAAAACACAAGAATTGGTGCAAAGAAATAACGCATTCTTGTGTTTAATGTAAGATTACTTCCATAAATGGTAAATAAAGGTGTATTTTTTCTTAAATAAATTTGTAGAAAATTTAATTCTGAAAAGATTCATGTGAATTACTCAGGAAAAAAATGAATAATAGATATTGAAATTTCGCTTTATTTAAAATCAAAACAGACACACATAAAACGCACATTCTTAACTGGTCAGCTGTTACTCCCAACCTACATATTAGTTAATATTTTATGCAGTTAAGAATGTGCGTTTTATTTGCGTCTGTTTTGATTTTGTGTACATATATAAATGTGTATAGTAATAATTGTTAATGTTATATCTAGGTAATAAGAAATATAACACTGGTACAAGTGAAAATAAATAGTACAGAATACTTCAGGAAGACTATCAGTGCAGCTGGTAAACTTGATCTACAAACAATATATTTAGGTGGCATCCCAGCAATCCCTGGAAATACGGCACGGCATGCAAGACAATTAAACATTGATAGTAGTACTAATTCTCCAGCTAATCCTGTCGGATTTAAAGGCGTTATTCAGGATGTTCAGGTAACATAAAAAATTATTTCTTTCTCTTTATTTGTTTTTTTTTTTTTTTTTACTTTCTCTTGCCCTATATGAATATAAAGGGAAAAGGAAAGTTTTGTTTTTGTTTCAATTTTTTGAAATAAAGTTTTCACTGAAAATACACGTTTTCAGGCCCCCTGAACAAAAATAACATCTGTTTACTGAATGGTCTGTGTGAACGGAATATCTTAAGAAAACGGAATAGCATACAAAGTTGAAACTTATAACTTAAGTTAGGTACCACTAAGGGACCTGCACAACCATTTTCATAAAAATTAGTCAACCGGAAATAATGTTTTATTCATGCAATTTTTCATCGTTTTGCAATTTAACAAAAACGGCTTCTATGATATTTACTGCCCATAATAGACAGGTGTAGTGTTAAATTATTTAAACTCAATCTGTTCATTGCAGGGCTAAAATAAATAGTTCTGTTTCTTATCATGTGGTCAGCCAATTAAATGACTGAATAATTTAAGAACAGAAGAGGTAGAGGTGTAAAAGACACTAATCAGAGTTATCTCCTCTGAAAGTAATGAATTTCATTATACAGCCAGATCCTGTGGTGAATGAAGTGAAGGTGTCATTTGCAGAGTGGGAAATATGTGCTTTTCAGAGGGCCCCAATTGGATAAGAGTACTTTTCCATTCAGTGAGGAAGGCAATTGTAAACCACCTCACTCCTCGTTTTACTTAGTAAAACCTCTACAGGTTCAAACCAGCCTTTCGGCTGATGACCTAAACAATAACATGATTTTTAAAAAAAAATACCTCATTTACTAAATGTTTTGTGATCTCCATGATAGGGTAAGCGCCATGTCTACTGAAATTCTTAAGAGGGGCTGTGCTCTCGTTGTGGTACAAATGAATTTTTTAAGATAGCAGCCTTAATATGCATTTTAGGGCAAAAGCATATGTAATTAAAGTTGTAGGAAATAAATAAACCTAGAACTTTTATTTCAAACATAATTTAGAATAACATTACGTTTGAAAGTTTGGAAAATTACTGTACGAGGGGGTACCCAAAAGTATCCGGAATAGCTCTGCTGTGGGCGGAGCTTGTGCAGTACAAATTCCCGCCACTAGGCTGCTTGTAGCGCTACTCATTGCCAGTTCAATGCCATTTTGTTCGTTGATCTAGCTTGTTCTGTTCTCGTGCAGTGATTGTTCTCGCTAGTGCTGTTTTGTGCTCGTGTCGTTTTTCATGATGGCAAGTTTTAATGAACAACGTGCGGCTGTGAAATTTTGCTTCTTGCTCGGTAAAAACGCCGCGGAAACAGTTGTAATGTTGAACACAGCTTACAAAGACGACGCTATTGGAAAAACCCAAGTGTACGAGTGGTTTTTGCGCTTTAAAAATGGCGACATGTCGATTGAGAACAAACCTCGTTCTGGACGACCGTCGACTTCCCGAACAGACGAAAATGTTGTGAAAGTGAAAGAAACTGTACGAACAGACCGACGACAGACCATTGACCAAATATCACAGGTTAGTGGGTTATCTTGGAGCTCAGTCCAACGCATTTTAACAGAAGACTTGACAATGAAAAGAGTCGCTGCCAAGTTTGTGCCTCGGGTTCTGACAGACACTCAAAAGGAACGTCGAATTGAAACGTGTAGTGATTTGAAACAACAGCTTGAAACTGATCCAGATTTCATGTCAAAGATCATTACGGGTGACGAGTCTTGGTGCTATGGGTACGACCCAGAAACCAAACAACAATCCAGTCAATGGAAGACTTCATTATCACCCCGACCAAAAAAAAGTCGTCAAGTCAGATCGAACATCAAAACAATGCTGATTTGTTTTTTGATGTGAGGGGAATTGTCCATTCAGAGTTCGTTCCACCAGGCCAGACGGTAAATCAAGCTTTTTATCTTGAAGTGTTAAGAAGACTACGAAACAGCATTCGTCGTAAAAGACCTAATTTGTGGCAGACAGGGGACTGGTTTTTCCACCACGACAACGCGCCTGCACACACGGCAATCTCGGTTACCCAGTTTTTGGCGAAAAACGGCATTGTTTTGCTACCACACGCACCGTACTCACCCGATCTGGCTCCGTGTGATTTTTTCTTGTTCCCACGCATGAAAAGGGGCATGAAAGGTCTCCGATTTAACAACGTTGATGATGTCAAGAAAAAAACGACGGATGAGCTGGCAGCCATCACTGAAGAGGAGTACAAAAAATGTTTTGAACAGTGGAAGCACCGGTGGGACAAATGTATTAGTTGTAATGGAGAGTATTTTGAAGGGGATAAGGTTCTTTTGTAAAAAAATTAAAAATAAATAGTTTTAAAAAATAATTCCGGTTTCTTTTGGGTACCCCCTCGTATAATCAAAGTTGAAGGAAATTAAAAACCCTAACTGTTGCTATTTCAAGCATTGTTTTCTACGTAGCCTAGTTAAATTTATGTATTTAAGTTAAGTGTCAATTAGTGATATTCCGTATTTTTAACTCTTACAATGGTTGATTTTCATTTTTTGTCATTCACACATGATTAAAATTAGATTATGTTTTTCATTTTACATTGTTTACTAATGATTATACGAGGGCGAATCAAATATAAACGGTAATTTTTAAAATTATATTTATTGAATAATATTATACAAAAACTATGCCTTCAACATTTTTCAATATAGTCTCCTGCATTATCTACACACTTCTGCCACTGATTTGGAAGCTTGAATATTGCCTGTTTATAAAAAGATTGAGGGAGAGTTGTCAACCAATCGCACATGTGCTTCTCGACATCTTCATTGCTTTCAAATCGTTTTCCTCCAAGTGATTCTTTCAGAGGCGCAAACAAAAAGTAGTCATAAGGGGACAAGTCTGGACTGTAAGGAGGGTGTTCGAAAGTTTCCCAGCCCATTTCTTCCAATTTATCCCTTGTCAACAATGCGGTGTGAGGCCTTGCGTTGTCATGGAGAAGGATGACATCTCTAATGGGCACACCTCATCTTTTGTTTCGGTTACTGGTTTTTGCCGACTGTAGCACCTGGCAGTAGTAAGCCGCATTCACTGTTCGTTGATCGTGAAGAAAATCAATGAGTAGAACTCCCCTTGAGTCAAAAAAAATTGTTGCAAGAACTTTTCCGGCTGAGAGACGAGTTTTGGCTTTCACTGGGCAGCCTTCATCCTTCCTTCGCCACTCCTTACTTGCCATTTTTGATTCGGGAGTGTAATGGTGGACCCACGTCTCATCACATGTGACGATGAGCCTCAAAAAATCTTCACCTTCTTCTTGAAATCGATGCAGAATTCTCCCGGCGATCTCCAACCTGACCTGTTTTTTATTTCCGGACAGCAACCTCGGAACCCATGGAGCACTAATCTTTCTGAATAAACGGTGGTCTGTGATTGCAGACTGAACACTCCCGTAGCTGATACCAATTTCTGACGAGATTTCTTGAAAGTTAACCGGCGATCACCTTCAATAAGCTCTGGAACGGCACTAATGTTGTCATCTGTGAGACTTGACCTTGGGCGTCGACGGTGACTTTCGTTTTCAACACGTTCTCGCCCACCCCTAAATTCTCTGGCCCACGTATACACTCAATTCTTAGACAGATTAGTGTCCCCAAACTGTGCCCGCAAACGAGTAAAAATTTCCGAAGGCGTAACACGTTCATTTGCTAAAAATTTTATGACGATTCGTTGCACAACAGATGGATGTACCTCTCGCTCGGTCATGGCTGTACTGACGGCAGAACGCAACAATGCTGCGAAGTAAGCTGTTCCCCCCACTCCTATTAAACAAAACAACAACTGCTCACCACCACATCTGGTCCGAACGTGTTTGGTACAGTCAACAGCAAAATTACCGTTTATATTTGATTCGCCCTCGTACATTAGTGATATTGTTCATTATTTACAATGACAAGAGAAAGTCATGTGAATGTTTCACACAATTTTTTTCAGCGTTATTGGCAAGAGACAGGAAAAGTATGTTACTTTTTGAACCAACCTTGTAATTAATTCGTTAAATTTGAGAAAATTGTTAAATTTAAAATATCTCAAAAATAAAACAATTTACCATGGAAGTCCTGACTGTCAAATTCAGACAAATTAGTTGAATTAAATTAAATTGAATTGCAAAAAAATACTGATTGAATAAAAATTTATTAAAATTTAATTAATTGTAATCTATTTAAATTTAATTTTTATTTTGTTGGTGGCTATTTTTAAATTTGTCATTTATCAATTTCCTTTGTCTGTCTCTCCGTCATGCCTAGATATTAAGAAATTACAAAAGATAGCAACAAATGGTTTTCGGATTTGTAATCTACACAAAAATTGAGTGGGCCTGGATTGGGTTTGTAGTCCAGTTTTGACTGGTATTGGTCTAAAACTGGAAGTCAAGTTAATCAAAGTCTGAATTTTGAAACAAAATAATGTTATTCAATTCCTCTTAATTAGTAGATACAGAAATCGTTGGGTTTGAAGTTCCAGTTTCAACCAAAGTCAAGAAATCAAAGTCGGAATCATGAAACACTAGCGGTACCCGGCATGTATTGCTACGCCGCCAGCAAATATTAAACCAGCAATATTAAAAAAAACATGTAATTAATGACAACTGTTAAATTAATTTGTTTTATTTAAATTAATGCTTACCTAAAATCACGACAAAGTACACGTACATCAACAAAAACATAACCTTGAACACGGCTCAATGTTTTTCTATATAGTTCACAAAATATTCGGTAGATTTCGCTGCAAGCATTTTTTATCTAACCTCATAAAAGCCTTAATGTAGGATATAAACATTATTTTCAAACCCTTTAGGGCTAAATTTTAAAGGGTTTCAATAGCCTAAAACCTGCACCGGCATCATAGTTACAACATAAAAAAAAACTGCATGAAAATCGGTTCAGTTATTTAGGAGATAAAGGGGAACATCCACACATACATCGAATTTTATATATATATATAAATAATGTCATTCGATTCCTCTTAATGAGTAGATACAGAAATCTGTAATGGCTTTTACCTAAGATCAAAGGTAAGCCTTTTTAAAAATTTCCGCCAACCTTGAGACACATTATCTCATGAAACGGTTTTTGTAAATTGAATTATTTAAATTTGAGAAATCGTACTATTAGTAAATTTTTGAAAAAAAATTTGGCGTAATTTTCCACACACATATTGATAACTTTTACTAAAGTTTAAGTTTTAATGATTTGTTTTTTAGGTGAGTAATGGTTCACATGTAATGGTCGTTGAATTCTTCCCGCTACAAGTACCTGATCTTATTATTCCACCATCAGTTGGAGAAGTGTCGTTTGATCATACAGCAGTTTTGGAAGGGACTGTATCTGACGATGCCTGTGCTAGTGACCCTTGTAAACACGATGGCACTTGTGAAGTAACTTGGAACGATTATGTGTAAGTAATTATTATTTTAAACTGATATTTTCTGTTGAAAACATGACACAAGTAAACTTGAAAAATTTTATGTTTAATGTAGAGCGGACGTTAAATAAGCTTCCCAGTGTAGCTGCGCGAACAGTTCGGATTCAGTCAGTAGATTTTGTGTCTTATTACCAAACGGCCGGCCCGTGGTGTAGTGGTCAGCGCAACTGCCTACTATGCCGGGGTCCCGGGTTCGATTCCCGGTCAGGTCTGACATTTTTTTCATTTGTAAATCACTACATATCATTACGTACGCACAAGCCCAAGGCTTATGTAGGCATCATCACTCAATAAAAAAAAAAACACTATTAAATCACATGTTCTAAACGATGTAAATTGTCATCTATTAGCGATGTTAAAAACATTCAGTTGTATACAACAATTAACGCTTACCACATTCAACACATTACAGACTAATGTTTTCAGGTTAGCTAATATATAACGTTTGTCACCACCAGCTGTTGTAGTCCAATCAGTAAGTCATAATAGTACCAGGCTGAGTGGCACGGCATCTGGTGGCGTAGTTCAAGAGGAAAAAAATGGTTAGGGAAGTCTTTACTGTTGCCTCAAGAGGAGCAGCTGCTGGTAAGTGAAAAGAGGGTTGTCTGTACTGCTGCCTAAACAAATCGGAGCAGTTGCCGATGCAGTGAGCACCGTTTACCGCTGCCTGCAATAGGAGCAGTCGCTGGTGAAGTGAAGGTTAAAGGCCGTCTTTACCGCTGTCTTAAAGAATAGGAAAAGTCGCTGATGCAGCGAGCACCATTTACCGTTGTCTGTAAAAGGAGCAGTCGCTGGGGATGCGAAGGGGAAGGGTCAGCCATATCGTTGCCTAAAAGAATAGGAGCAGTCACTGACGCAGCGAGCACCATTTACCGCTGCCTACATGAGGAGCAGTTGCTGGTGAAGCGAAAGGTAGGAAGGGAAGTGATCATGCGGAGCAAGAAATACTCAATGTTGAGTGCTAATTACTTCTCTGTATCGACCTTCTGGAATGATCGAATCTATACTAACTGTTCACCTTCTCGACTTCTCTCCGATTCTCCTCGATTAGGCTCAGTCCTGTGTTGGTGTTAGGTACCCGCTGTTGTACTAGTTGCTGTGAGAGGTTTACTTGCTACGCTATCTACTGGCGGAAGCAACCACGTCACAGCGCCAACAGTGATCAAAACACGAACAACAGATCGGCGTAGAAACAGTAGAGTATCACGTTGCAAGAACGAAGTAACTCTGATCACAGCTAATACAGCACTGACTCCCACCACTCGGTGAAGCAACCGAGCACGCCATTATCAAAATAAACCTGTGCACTTCAAAAAACCGGCAAGCTTATTTGCCGTCTGCTCTAATTTGCAGTTTATCTATAGTATAGAATGAATTGAAAGGTGATTGATAAAAAGTGTCAGATGTGACCAGGAATTGAACCTGGGACTCCCAGCATAGAACACTGGTGGTACTGACCACTACACCAACAAAGTACTGTAGTTGTGCAAAATTTTATATTAGAGACCATTGTAAAATTTTAATAAAATATGCTTGTAACGTATAAGTGTCTCATGGGAGTCAACCTGTTAAAAATTGCCACCAATGAGTGAAAAATCTTGCTAATAAAATATTTGGATGAAAGTTAAAGCGATTTGTCAAATTATGTAAAGTTTATGTTAATTAATTATGTTTTGGTCATCAGCCGAAAAGCTGGTTTGAACCTCTAGAGGCTTTACTAAGTAAAACGAGGAACCGGTGGTTTACCATTGCCTTCCTCACTGAGTGGAAAAGTACGCTCATCAGCATGCCGGGCCCTCTGAAAAGCACAAATTTTCCACACTGCAACCGCAGTGGCATTATTAATGAATGTTATTGTGTTCATAGGTAATTCACAGGGTCTGGCTGTATAATGAAAATCATTACTTCCAGAGGAGATAACTCTGATTAGTGTCTTTTATACCTCTACCTCTTCTGTTCTTAAATGATTCAGTCATTTAATTGGCTGAACATGCGATAAGAAACAGAACTATTTATTTTAGCCCTGCAACTAACAGATTGGGTGTAAATAATTTGACACTCCACCTGTCTGTTATGGGCAGGTTAATTAATTATATTCTTTTTAATTTTCAGTTGTATTTGTACAAGAGGTTACAAAGGTAAACAATGTGAAGAAATGGAATTCTGTCAACTGAACAAGTGTCCTCGTGGAAGTATTTGTAGGAATTTGAATTATAGCCATGAGTGTGTGGCCAATGTAACGCTTACAGGCCATGGCACTAAATTACAATACTCTTTTGTACAAGGTAAAGAAGATAAGTTTAATTTGCCGCAAGATATTGAAATCGCTTATAGAAGCCGTACCGGTGGTACTTTGCTACATATTGGACCTGACGGTACTGCTATTCAACGGTTTTTCCAAATTTCTGTCTATAAGGATCAAGTAAGTAGATTTTTTTTTGCCCTTTTCATTTTCATTATTGTTATTTACGTCATCAGCCGAAATGCGGGTTTGAACCTCTAGAGACTTTACTAAATAAAACGAGAAGTGAGGTGTTTTACATTTGCCTTCCTCGCTGAGTGAAAAAGTATGTCTATCAGTATACCGTTGTTGTTTAGGTCAAAAGCTGAAAGGCTGGTTTGAACCTCTAGAGGTTTTACTAAGTAAAAACGAGGAGTAAGGTGGTTTACCAATGCCTTCCTCACTGAGTTGAAAGAGTATGCTTATCAGCATATCAGGCCCTCCGAAAAGCACTCACTTTCCCCCCTGCAAATGACACTTTCACTTCATTCACCGCAGGGTCTGGCTGCATAGTAAAATTCATTACTCTCAGAGGAGATGACTCTGACTAGTATCTTTTACACCTCTACCTCTTCTGTTCTTAAATAGTTCAGTCATATAAGTGGCTGACTATGTGATAAGAAACAGAACTATTTTTTTTAGCCCTGGACCAAACAGATAGAGTGCAATTAAAATAACACTTCACCTGCCCGTTTTGGGCATATCAGTATACCAGTCTCTCTAAAAGGATCTACTTTCCACCCTGCAAATGATACCTTTACTTCATTCACTGCAGGATCTGGCTGTATACTGAAATTCATTACCTATTCTCTCAGAGGAGATAACCGTGACTTGTGTCTTTTACACCTGTACCTCTTCTGTTCTTAAATGCTTCAGTCATATAATTAATTGGCTGACCATATGATAAGAAACAGAACTATTTTTTGTAGCCGTGGAACTTGCAGATCGAGCGCCAATAATTTAACACGCCACCTGACTGTTATAAGTGATCATTTTCAGTATGGAATACTTTTTCCTGGAGCCTAGTGCAGTGCTTTTGGTGATCATCCAGGTTAAGTTTTTCTAAGCTACTCCAATTGATTTCTGAACCATCTCCAGTTCCTTATCTGTGATACCTTCTCCTAAAATTCCAAACCATTGAGTAATACCCAAGATCGCATGATGAGAGAGAAGTCTACATGGAATGATCAACATTTACGTGGGAAGAATATTTAAAAAAAAAAATCTTCCCATGTAATATTGTTGATTATCCCATGTAGACTTCTCTCTCATCTAAAGAGAGAAGTCTACATGGAATGATCAACATTTACGTGGGAAGAATATTTTTAAAAAAATCTTCTTGTAGAATCTCTCGGCTGGAACATGTGAGAAATGAAGAAGTAAGGGCTCAAGCAGAGATGCGCGATACAATTGAAGAAAAAATAGAGAAAAGACAACCGGTTTGGTACAGTCATGTATGGTGAATGGAAGAGGAAAGGTGACCGAAAAGGATCTTCAAATACCAGCCAGCCATTCGGAGGAAGAGAGGGACCCTGTGAAACTTGGGAAGAAGGGGTGAGAGAGGCCATGCAGTAGCACAGCTGGCAGCGTGTCTTTAGTGTTCCCTGCGGCAGGTTGTGGGACTATCTGTAGGCACTGATAATTATGTGGCAGTCTGCAACAATATATAATATCGTTTAGCTTAAAAAATTATGGCATTTTTACCACGGTTTGAAAACTAGAGAATCCTTTTTCAAATTTATGCCAGCCCATGTCAAAAATTAAGTACAAAAAGCAGCGAGCATATTAGGTGGTTGTCAGTAACGTGCAGTTCCCGATAACAAACAAAAGCTAAGAAAAAAAATACTTCATCAAAGTTATTCAAATATTTTGTAACTAAAACTCGTACTGAATTTGTTTATTTTTCATTGATTGTTTTTTGTAGGTGACATTATCATGGCATTTAGATAAAGAGTCTAACGAAGTTAGAAGATTACGTAAAGAACAGCAAGAACCTGACGGCGAATGGAATACAATCTCTTTGAAAATTGTCAATGACACGTTAACTGGAAGGCTATTAAATACTCCCGATGAATCACAGGATCCTCATATTGTTGCTAATTTTTCAACTTATAACTGGCAAAGTCTGCTGTTAAATGGACCAATCATTATAGGTACGTATTTATTATTTTAAACTATAATATTTTGCCAACTCTTCAATATCTACTTTCATCTTTTTATTCTTGTTGTCATTCAGATTCTGTAAAGCGTACAACAAATTTTTAACTACCACAAGTTGTTATGCCAAATGGAACAACTAAATGTAGATCTACGAGGTGTGGCTATTAAATAACGAGACTGACATTGTGAAAAATTTTATTTTAATTTTATACATAATCACTTATTGTCACCTTCAATATACACTCCTTCTCTATCCCTACAACGCTCCATGCGAATTTTCCATTGTTGGAAACAGTGCTGGAAGGCATCTTCTGTCAGCTCCTTCAGGACACGTGCCACTCTCTCTTTTACAGCTTTCACAGACTCAAATCTTGTCTCTTTTAATGCAGATTTCACCTAAAGGAACAGGTAGTAGATAATAAGATGTGATGAAACATGGTTTTTTTACTTATGATCTTGCAAAGGGCCAAACCAGTGTCAAATGCAAAAAATGCAGCGATATCTGTTTCTTGGTGAAATAACAAAGTTATTGTTGCCTAAAGATAAAAAAGAGTGTTTTTCACTCCATTTTTTGCATTTGACACTGGTTTTCTCAAAACTACTTAACTTACAGTTCTGGGACCGGTTTATTCAATTTATCAGGTCAAAAACCATAAGAAACAATTGAATTTGCCCCTTAATCTACCTTACCAGACCTTCAGGAAGACCTCATTTCACCTGGTGAGCTGAAATCTGGGTGAAATCATTCACTAGCCGTAACTCGCGAACGAAGCATTTTCGAACCCATGTTTGTATATAAACTTTTTTCATTATTTTTACATGTGCTATGAGCTCCCAAAGTTTCTGCATATCTTTGTGAATCAATGTGTATTTTTCAGATGCTTTTATTCTATAAAAGTAGAATGTTACTTTGTTAGACGCTTTGAATTTATTGTGTCCATATGATCTCTCCATTACATCATTTATCCAGTTGTACAATATCCTGTATGCCAAGTTCCTCTCCGTTCTTGTCACTTCTTATCCAAGTTCTTAAGAGTAACCTCTTTAATAGTCTGTAATAAATTCATTTCAATTGTTTACATAATTTTTACTTTCTCTTGCCTATATGAATATATAGGAAGGAAAGTATTGTTTTCATGTCGATTTTTCGAAATCGAGTTTTCACCGGATCTATACGTTTTCAGACCCCCTGAACCCAAAAAACATGTTTTTAGCGATTGGTCTGTGTGTGTGTGTGTGTGTGCGTGTGCGCGCGCATGTGTGTGTGTGTGTGTGTGTGAACAGAATATCTCAAGAACGGAACATCGTACGAACTTGAAACTTGAAACTTAAGTTACATACCACTACCGGACGCAACACGAACATTTTCATCAAAATCGGGCAACCGGAAGTAGTAGTTTATTCGTATAATTTTTCAGTTTTTTGCGATTTTCTCAAAAACTGGTCCTACGATTTTTTTTAAAATCGCCTATTTTACTCAATTTTTTATTCTCTACAAGATAGGGTAGGCGCCATGTTTGCTGAAATTCTCGGTGAGGCTGTTTTCACGTAAAAACGTTGTTTTTTTAAGATTACGGCTTTAATATAAATTTTAGCGCAAAAACTTATATAATAAAAGTTGTAGAGAATTTAAAAACCTACAACTTCTGTTTCAAACATTTTTTTGTATGACGCTTAGTTTAGCAGTAATTAGCGATTTTCTGATTTTTCTCACGAAAACGTGTGAAAAATCGATTTTTTTAAGATTTTGGCCTTAGTATGCATTTTACGACAAAAGTGTATATAACCAAATTTATAGGAAATTTAAAGATCTACAACTTTTATTTAACGTATTTTTCTCTACAGAGCCTAGTTTAGCGTGAAATAGTGATTTTCCGTATTTTTAAGCCAGACAGGTTGATTTTCATTTTGAGTGTTTCACTCATGATTAAAATAAGGTTATGGTTATTGAGGTTAGTTTTTTGTTTATTTCTAATATTTTATTACTAATGTTAAATTATATTGTAAATTATTTGCATTGGCAAAAGAAAGTTGTGTGAGTGTTTCACACCAGATTTTTTTTTTGTTGTAGTGATGTCTGCTCGTGATGGTTTTCCATTAATTTTTCTTCATTGATTTTAGGTGACACAGATATCACTGTTTCGAATGACAGAAATCTGTATATGACGGATACGGAATCATCGAATGATGTCAACTTGTCAGTGTTAGATCAGAAGTCACGTGGTGGTGGTACAAACAAACAAGCTGCTGGAGCTGCTTATAAGGTGAGCATTTAATACACATCAATAAATTACCCCAAATTTTAAAATGTAATGATTTGCAGTCTGTTAAAAAAAATCTGAAAAATTACTTGATTGGTAAAATTGTATATAGTGTTCAAGAATTTCTTTCTAAACAGTAGTAGTACAAGGTACAGTGCATTTGTTTTTGGAAGAAGCTTGTAAGGGGAGGGCGAGTAGGTAGAGTAGGGATAGTTTCAACGGGGCAAGTGTTGTCTCCTTCTCACTTAACCATCATTCCCTCTCTTTCTAACTGTATACTACTCTGTTACAACACTACTACGCTAGACTAAAAACTAGTTAAAAACTTTATATTTTCTGTTGTCTTTTTCCTTTCTCCATCTGAATCCCATATCTTTAATAATTTTCCACAGCGACCATTTACTTCCTTTGAAATTAATTTTCTCCCGCAAAACGGGGAGTAACGAATTCAAAGTTGGCCATTCAGCGTTTGTTTTATGAAAATCATATATTGTTCTTCTCACAACACACTTATCAAATCGTCCACTTCACTCTTCACTTTCCTTCTCATTATTTTCTTATTTGGTGTTCTGATTAGCACATCAGGGTTTTTTCTTTCAAAATTCTTTGAACTGTATAACGCGAAATCCCCATAGCTCTGGCTACACGATTTTGCACATCGGTCAGTAAAATTAGTCCATTTTTTTCAGCTTCTTTTTTCATAAAATTGTATACACTGACTATATACTAGCCTGACCGTGTATTACCTGCCTTTTCCGTATTACACTAGCACTCGTGTTCAAATTTTCACTACTACAACTAGGTTCCATTTTAAAAACTAAATAAATAAAAAATAGAACAAAGAATACATATAAAAAATTAATATAAACAAAACCAAACAGGAAAAGAGTAAAAACAATAGGTACATAAAACAGTAGGTCTACTACCGAATGCACGAGTTGAAGACTTGTGAAGGGAATAGAACAACAAAAATACAAAATTACTACATAAAGTCAATGTTTTTAGGATTTATAGTACACTTAGGCTGTTAACGCTGCTAGCACTATGGAGAGACTGATCACTTGCCTTCGAGGTGCTTCCCCCACCACTAAACAGAACAGCTCAGCGGCACAGAGCGTGGTGGGAGAGCTTTTAGCTAGAACAAATGACCTGTATGTTTGTAATTTGTAATCTGCGCATGTGTTGTTTTCTTTTTGTAACATTTTTATAGTATTTAAATGATTACAATCACAACATGAGAAAGAGAATTGATTACTAGGTTGCTAAACACAACCTAAATTGTTTTTGAATTGTTGACGTTTTGTGTTTTTCTTTTCTGTTACCCAACTTAACTGAATGGTTTGAACTTCTCTTGATTGTGTCGTTTTTCCTGTAATAGTAGATTTGCATTAGTGTATTGTGACACGCTGGCCGCATTGGCGTAGTTGGTAACATGCTTGCCTCTCATCATGCGGTCTTGGGTTCGAATCCCATTCAGGCACGGCATATTTTCATACGTTACAGTCTGCATTAGTTGTAATTTCAGAACAGTCGGACGTTTTATCGACATGAAAACAATACTTTCCTTCCTATATATTCGTATAGGCAAGAGAAAGTAAAAAACCAATTTTTTAAACAGATACCCGTTTCCTTCAGGTAGCCATACAACAATAGGCTGACCTATTCTATAGATCAGTGTTTCCCAACCGGTGGTCCGCGGACCAAAGGTGGGCCGTGAGAGCCCTCGGGGTGGTCCGTGAGAGTCCGGTGACTACTTATAAAAAAGTAATATTTTCCCGTGATTAAATCGCAGTTACGATTTTCATTGAAAAAGATTAAGTAAATACATTCAAGATTCAGATTAAGTAAAGGTAGAAGAGTTGTGGTGTAACAAAGCCCTGGGCTTCCCCAAGATTCGGCAAGTAGCTTTACGGTATCTTATGATTTTTTTCAACCACTTATTTGTGTGAGCAGGGGTTCTCTAGTTTATTGTTAATTAAAAACAAACAACGAAATCGGCTAAGTGTAAGCAGTGATTTGAGAGTAGCTCTTAGAAAGAGCCTAAAACCTAGAATTCCTCAGCTAGTCAGAAAGATTCGTGCACAAAAGTCGCATTGAAATTTTCATTTCATTTTTAATTCATGTTTTAATTTTCATTGTTATTTTCGACTAAGTAAATTCTGTATTCCTTATTTTATTAAAAGACAATTTACGATTACAATATTTTTACTTTTTGTGATGTACAATGTACCCTACTTTCTGAAAATAACAATTATATGTTTGTAATAATAGTTTCTTAATTATTAATAATAGTTTGTTTCTGAAAATTTATTTTATTTAATCACCTTTTAATTTGGTTTCAACTGATAAGATATATGCAATAATGTAATGAGTGGTCCGTGGTAGTTCACTTTCAGGCTGAGTGGTCCGCAGACCACTGCGGGTTGGGAACCACTGCTATAGATAACCTTTTGTGCGTTATATTTCTATTTCTTAGAAACCGTATTTATTATTTCCTACTACTATTATTTACATTAACGCGTTTTAAATCTCGTTCCTTCTGGAGAAGTCTCGAGCGCACTTTCCCTTCAGATATTGTCACAGTATTTTAATACTTAATTATGCTCTTATTACACTTATTATTACTTGTATCCCAGCTCCGTGTAGTTGGAAGGAATGTAGTGCGTTGTTGTAGTACTGGGAGAATGAATGAGTGTTAGTAGTGTTTCTCAGCTGATGCATTCGTAGTGGTAGCAAGTGCTAACTTGACTAAAAAAATTATTCTTTCCATCCGGTGCATTAATTTAACAAATACCTACCGGGTTATTAACTTGGTCAGATTCATAATATTTAACTTTCCAATTTATATCAAAATATGTAAATAAATACAAACAACAAATATGTTAAATACGGACAGTTTGAAAACGAATGTTTTGTATCAGAGTAATACAACAATCGTTCTCCCAGCATGCGTCACTCATTCATTATACGTCATCCCGCAACTACACGGAGCTAGGAACCGCACAATAGGTACTGTATTGTAATTTTTTATGTGAACTTTATCTACGTGGTTTTTATTTGCAGGGCTGTATAGGTGAGGTTAGAATCGGAGGTCTTTTGCTGCCATATTTTACACCTAGTCAGTTGAACGTTTCCAATGCTTCGGAAAGAGATCATTTTGTGTTAGTATCAGAGGACAACCATGATGTAGATTTGGGTTGTTTCTTATGTTTCGAAACTGAGTGCAAAAATGGAGGAAGGTTTGTATTTTCACATTATTTAAATTTTTTTACAGATTTTCATGAAAAAAAAAACAGAAAATCACTAATTACTGCTAAACTAAGCGTTATACAAAAAAAAATGTTTGAGATAAAAGTTGTAGTATTTTAAATTCTTTACATCTTCTACATACATTTTGTGCTAAAATGCATATTAAAGCCGCAATCTTAAAAAAAAAACAATTCTTTTACAAGAAAACAGCCTCCCCAAGAATTTCAGCAGACATGGCGCCTACCCTATCATGTAGAACATAAAAAATTTAGTAAATGAGGTGATTTAAAAAAAATCATAGGAGCAGTTTTTGAGAAAATTGCAAAAAAGTGAAGAATGACGAATAAACTACTAATTCCGGTTGACCAATTTTGATGAAATATTCGTGTTGGGTCCAGTAGTAGTATCTAGCTTAGGTTTTAAGTTTGTACGATATTCCGTTCTTGAGATATTCTGTTCACACACCCACACACAGACCAATTGGTAAAAATGTTTTTTCTGGGTTCAGGGAGTGTGAAAACGTTTATATCCAGTGAAAAATCAACATGTAAACAATATTTTCCTTCCTATACATTCATATAGGCAAGAGAAAGTAAAAAATCCACATGAAACAATTCCTTTTTTTCCTATGTACTTTTACTATGTACTAATTCATTTCATCCTTCACCGTCTGCATTAGCAGCAATTTGCAAAACAGTCGGACGTTAAACCAAAAAAAAAAAAAAATATGTACTATTTATATAAGGCAAGGGAAAGTAAAAAAAGTAGAATGTTATTATTCTTCTGCAATCCAGAACAAGACAATATCATCCAAATTAATTGTACAAGTGTATATACTTATACTTTTCGAAAATGATACTTATGCGGTTTGTAATAATGAAATGGTTTCTTTTCTTCTTAATACAGGTGTGCCAATGCAACAACATCTTATCTTTGTGACTGTGCGGCTGGATTTACGCAAGATGATTGTTCAGAAAACATCGATGAATGTGTCGGTAATCTTTGTAAAAATGGGGCAACTTGTTTGGATGGAATTGCAAATTATACTTGTAGATGTCCTATAGGTTGGGAAGGTTGGCTGTAAGTATTTTGAACTAGTTTCTTGATTGTTACTAAAAATTTTTCTTTTTTATTCCTAATTTGTGTACGTTGTAATCTGTTCAATTTAGAACAATAAGCAACCCCAATGACCCAATGAGATGAGGATGATGTGTATGACGTGTAAATGAGGTGTAGTCTTGTACAGGCCGACCATTCCTGAGAGAGTATGGTTAATTAAACCCCAACCATCATAGTACACCGGTAACCACTGTCTAGTATTCAGATCCGTATAAAAGTATCTACCTTTACTAGGATTTGAACCAGGAATCTTCGTCTCCGAAAATCAGCTGTTAAACAGCTGATTTTGGCGACGACTTTACCTCTAGACCAACCCGGTGGGTTGTTACTAACATTATAATATTATTATTTCTATACACAATAGAAATGATAGTCTCCTGAAAAATACTATTAAGCAATCAAAATATTAGTATATTGTAGAGTGGTTATTCTGTGCTGGATGTAACAAAAAATTTCGAATGTTTTTGGATACTATTCAGCATTGTCACACTGTAATAGTTCCCCTTGTGGTACCCAGTTTTAGCTCAGTAGCTGAGAAGCTAAGGAAAGTGCTTCTTTCTTGATTTATCTTCCAGTAATTTGGAGGTGTTGGGACGTTAATATTCAACACATGGATTTAGGCCCCAGATGCAACAAAATACATTGGAAAACCGTAAAAATGCAAATCAATATTGCAAATCTGTGACTCCATTCCTTCATAGAAGGCAAACGCACACCAGCTGACACACTTGTTATAAAGTGGATATTGCAGTCACTTTAATACTATAACCTCTAACTCAGACAAAACAGAGAGGGCAATACTAAAATAACAAAAAACCATACCAATAAGCTTTCGGGGACCAGTTACGGAGTAGATCACACTGCGCAAGAAATCCATGTATTTAGGTCACACCTGTGCTGGACATCTTATATATATATATATGCCAGCCGCGTTGGCATAGTTGGTAACGTGCTCACCTCTCATCATGGGGTCTTGGGTTCGAATCTCATTAAGGTACGGCATATTTTCATACATTACAAAAAAATCATTTTTTCCTTCACTGTCTCCATTAGCAGTAATTGCAGAACAGTCGAATGTTAAATCAAAAAAAAAAAAAATGGACTTTTTATCAAGCAGGGGTTCTCCAACCATATGGAATCCTATCCTATGCTGAAAATTGGCCGCATTGTATATAACAAAAATAAATCGAAAAATAATTATTTTGGAAAAGAGGATTGCTTCTCCTCTTCATAAAAGACATTTTACTGCTGACTCCTCCACGACTTTGTTTTATTTTATTTACAAATTAAAAAGAAATTTAAATAAAGAAAAACAAAGTTAATTTATGATTCAACAAAAGAGTAAAGAGAGAGTAATGGTCATTGATCTGTATGGCGCAAAACTATATCCAGAGATGATTAAAGGCATATCATAGATTAAGTGTTTACTAACCCTGCCGAATAAATTCCTAGTACACGGAGATTTTCCATAAAAATGGGAATGGCATAAGTTTTAAGATTCAACTACTTATGCAATCCTGTTCGTGATATATTTTCATTTCACTCATGCAAGTAGCCATGTACAGACATAACCAATCGGTAAAAACATGTTTTTTTGGGTTCAGAGAGCCTGAAAATGTGTAATTTCGGTGAAAATCTACATGAAAACAATACATTTCTTCCCTAACCATATAGGGCAAGAGAAAGTACAAAAAAAGTATAGTAGTAAAAATAGTAATATAGTAAAAAAATAGTAAAAAAATAGTAATAAAATAGTAAAAAAAACAGTAAAATAGTAAAAAAAATAGTAATAAAATAATAGTAGTAGTAAAAAATAGTAATAGTATAGTAGTAGTAAAAAAAGTATAGTAGTAAAAATAGTAATATAGTAAAAAAATAGTAATAAAATAGTAAAAAAACAGTAAAATAGTAAAAAAAATAGGAATAAAATAATAGTAGTAGTAAAAAATAGTAATAGTATAGTAGTAGTAAAAAAAGTGTAGTAGTAATAAAATAGTAAAAAAACAGTAAATTAGTAAAAAAATAGTAATAAAATAATAGTAGTAGTAAAAAATAGTAATAGTATAGTAGTAGTAAAAATAGTAATATAGTAAAAAAATAGTAATAAAATAGTAAAAAAAAACAGTAAAATAGTAAAAATAATAGTAATAAAATAATAGTAGTAGTAAAAAATAGTAATAGTATAGTAGTAGTAAAGTAGTATAGGGTAGAGAGTGTAGCACAAATATGTGCTACAGCTAGATCAGCTAGATCTTTCTAATGTAATATTTTTGTATGTGTATGTACAGCTGTGACAAGGAAATAGATGAATGCGCTTCAAATCCGTGTAAGAATGGTGCAACTTGTATCGATAGATTAGGGTATTATGAATGCCAGTGCGATGATGATTATGAAGGAAAACAGTGTGACCAATTACGTCAAGTAACTTGCGCTAATATGCCGTGTCGAAACGGAGCTACTTGTGCTGATATAAAAAGTAAGTACTGTTTGTTTTCTATTGCAGTAATCAAAAACAATAAAATGTATTTACCACAAGGCGACGCCTAATTTGCATCGTATATTATATTAGTATGTTTTTTGCCACAACGAGAAGCTGAATTGCAACATTCAGAAACACAAATATGTGCTACAGCTAGATCAGTATAAGTCGGAAACCAGTAAGTATTGTACTTTTCTAGTTGGGAATTCTTTAACGCATCTAATAGTGTTTATAGAAATAGAATATCATAAAAGGGAAAGTTTTTATTTCTTCTATAGTGTGTAGGTTGTGTTTGCAGGGCTAAAATAAATAGTTCTGTTTCTTATCACATGGTCAGCCAATTAAATGCCTGAATCATTTAAGGACAGAAGAGGTAGAGGTGTAAAAGACACTAATCAGAGTTATCTCGTCTGAAAGTAATGGATTACATTATACAGCCAGACCCTGTGGTGAATGAAGTGAAAGTGTCATTTGCAGAGTGGAAAATATATGCTTTTCAGAGGGCCTGGCATTCTGATAAGTGTACTTTCCCATTCAGTGAGGAAGGCAAAGGTAAACCACCTCACTCCTCGATTTTCTTAGTAAAACCTCTACAGGTTCAAAGCAGCCTTTTGGCTGATGACCTAAACAACAACAGTGTGTAGGTAGCATTGATTGTTTGTGAATTGTTTGTTTTGAATGGAAGTTTGTCCAGCTTGTGTGTAAGTCAACATTCATGCATGTTCTTTAATTTGTGTTAAAGCTATGCCGATTCTGTTATGGAATTTCCCCTTGGTGGTGTTAGGCGAGTTCAGTTTACTGTTCAGGAGGGGGTTTGCCATCACCCAGTCAAAAAATTTAACACTTGCGAGGTTACAAGGGAATTGTAACGGCTTTCCTCTTACCGTACGTACAGAATTGTTCAAAAAATATTGTTGTAGAGAAAAGAATTTCGTACATTAAGTTGCTTACAGCTGTAACCGAGATGTAATAATGGCTCTGTGACATTACCGTAAAGAATGTAAAATACCATCCCTTCAACTTCCAAAATGAACTCATTTTGAACATTTTGTAACTTCGTCAAATACAGAAATTTAAATGAAAAATATACATTTATTCAGTTAACTCTTTTCTACAAAACATTTTTTTGCTAAACTGAAATTTAAGCTTGTTATCTAAAGTAAACAAAAATTTTTGCGGATAAAAATTTCGCGCCTCTAACGCAAAGAATTATGATGCGATTTTCAAGTTATTATATTCAAAAGGGGTGTATGTATTATATGAATCAGCAGTATTTTTTTCAGAATTTTTCATCAGTAATGACGTTAGATAAAACAGTTGTTTTGAGAGAGCATTTTGATTTTTGCAATCCTGTTGTTTTACGAGAAGCAGTCCGTGCCGTAAGGGTTAGTTCAAATTTTATATTTTTCCATGTTCTTTGAATTTATTCTTCTCCTCCTCCTTGCCTCCCCCTCCCCTCATACAAGAAAAACAAAATTAATACATACATATTTAATTGTGGGAAGGAAACAGAAAAAGAAGCCAAGCACAGTGCAAGAAAGAAGAAATTAATTTATTACTAATCGATTGCGAACAAAGCGGGAAATTTGAATATTGACAAATACTGAACAATTATCTCAAAAAAATAATATACATTATGAATGAAATGTGAAATTTTGAGGTGATTGAGAAATTATTTGTTCCGATATTTTTGATATTTAATTTATTTAAGTGAAATTATAATATACTCATTTCAGATACAAAGACAAATGATAATTTCACGTGTAGTTGTCCTGTTGGTTTTGTTGGAACTTATTGTGAAGTGGCATATTGTATGGCGACGCCTTGTCTCAATAATGGAATCTGTGATAACACCACAAAGGTATGTTGAAAGATTTTGCTGATAGTTATTTTTTTATAAAAAAATTTTATGACTGTAATGCATGTTAAGGTTAATGTAGACTTCCAGATAATTATATTTTCTAACCGTTGATGCTATTTTGTAAGGGGTGTTTTTCTAATACACCACAATACATACGCAAACAAGTACAATTTATTAATTCACAAGGATAACGGAGGTCAAATCAATGAAACACTCGTGTATATACCGGGTGATTCAAAACTACATGGCAATCTCTTAGGATCTCATTCTATAGCTAAAAATAAGAAAAAAACTTCATATAAACATATGCCTGAAAACGCTTAGTTAGCGAGTTACGGCTAGCAAAAAATTTCCCCTAGAACTCTGTACCCTCAGTGAAGTAAGGCCGTATAAAAATGTTAAAGGTAGTTACAAATATATAAATACGATTGTTTCTTATGTTTTTTAATCTGAAAAATTGAATAAAATTGGTTCCAGAGCTGTAAATGCAATTCTTTCAGAGATATCTTACATAAAACACAAGAATTGGTGCAAAGAAATAATTCATTTTTGAGTTTAACGTAAGATTATGTCCATAAATGGTAAATAAAGGTGTTTTTTTCTTAAATAAATTTGTAGAAACTTTAATTCTGAAAAGATTCATGTGAATTACTCAGGAAAAAAATGAGTAATAGATATTGAAATTTTGCTTTATTTAAAATCAAAACAGACGCACATAAAACACACATTCTTAACCGCATAAAAAATTAACTAATATTTAGGTTAAAAATAGCTAATAAAATGATCAACTGTTACTCCCAACCTAAATATTAGTTAATATTTTATGCATTTAAGAATGTGTGTTTTATGTGCGTCTGTTTTGATTTTAAATAAAGCCAAATTTCAATATCTATTACCCATTTTTTTCCTGAGTAATTCACATGAATCTTTTCAGAATTAAATTTTTTACAAATTTATTTAAGAAAAAATACAACTTTATTAACCATTTATGGAAGTAATCTTACGTTAAACACAAAAATGTGTTATTTCTTTGCACCAATTCTTGTGTTTTATGTAAGATATCTCTGAAATTATTGCATTTACAGCTCTGGAACCAATTTTATTCAATTTTTCAGATTAAAAAACATAAGAAACAATCGTATTTATATATTTGTAATTACCTTTAACATTTTTATACGGCCTTACTTCACCGAGGGTACAGAGTTCTAAGGGAAATTTTTCGCTAGCCGTAACTCGATAACTAAGCGTTTTCAGGTATATGTTATATGAACTTTTTTTCTTATTTTTAGCTATAGAGTGAGATCCCAAGAGATTGCAGTATAGTTTTGAATCACCCTGTATATTACGTAAATTTATTAATAATCTCAAATACTTAACACTGCATACACACATATCTTAACCCTTCGCAAACACGAGACGCAATCCCCTCCTTTACTGCTGTTACTCAAAAAAAAAAAAAAACAACCCCACATACTACCAACTAAAACATTAAATTTACAAAATAATAATTTATTACATAATATGGTAACAATTATTTCTAACAATTTGAAATAAATTTAACAAAAAGCTTTTCTTAACAGCTTTAATAATTTACAATCACAAAAGGTGGTAAAGGTAGAATTTACCTTTACTTAGCATCTGCTTAGAAATTTATTTTTAAAACCAAAAAAATATTTGGAAAGGAAATCTTGTAGTTAGTAAACTATTTTATAAATTATTAGATAGCTTCATGTTAACCCTTTATAGGGCAGTACTACGGGGGGAAATATAGGGTTACATGTTGTAAAATATTAAATTTTGTTTTAAAGGGACATGAATAATGTATTTCTAGTGCCTGAACAGTAACATATTTCTTTTTTTATGTTAAGCCCTAGTAAGTGTACGTACCAAGGAAAGTTTATTGAAATGGGAATCACATAATGTTTTGTGGTAAGAATGCTTATTAAAACAATTTTTAGTACTATGTAGCAGAAAAATGTGTAGAATAACTTATCTTATCTTTATATTAGCATAAATGCTTGCTTTCCCGTAAAAAACTCGAATTTTCTAAGCACTGTTCAAAAGTAACAACAAAACAACACGTTTGGGTATGCTGGTATGAATACTTACCACATTTGTGTAACTCATGAAGCAAATGGCTGCTGCGCACTAATTTGAAAATGTGGATAGCCTACTTACCAGAGAACATCTATAAAACCATAAAATGCCAATAGGGTTCAACTACAAGGCTTATTCTTCAAAAAATCGATCTTATTGCTTGTGGTAAGTATACTTACCAAAGACCTATAAAGCGTTAAACAAATACAGATAACTGTAACTTTTTAAAGCTTGTGATAATTTGTTTATGGTTTTTCTACTGGCATAAGTAAGTCTTAGTTGTATGACTGGTGGACATTAAATTCTGATAATGGTATTTTGCTTAAAGTATTTTATTTTTTCAAAAATGTACAAATAGGATTTGTAAGCAATTGAAGGTTCTTAAATAATGATTTGCATGACATTAGGTGGTTTTCTCTTACCGTACATCGAATAGGTTTTTTTAAATTTTAAAACTCCATATTACCCTGTGAAGAATTACCCGACAATAATGTAGTGTTTGAAATGTGGACCTACTGGAGAATACTTCGAATACCGTAGACGGACAGGGTCACAAATATGGAGGTCCTCAGAAGAATGGGGAAAGAGCTGGAAATCCTGCAGAGCATAAAGATAAGAAAACTGACATACCTTGGACACATCATGAAGGGGCCTAAATACGAGATTCTGCATCTCATAATTCAAGGGAAACTCGTTGGTAAACGCTCGGTGGGTCGCAGACGAATATCGTGGTTAAGAAACCTGAGAGAAGCATTTAACTCCTCGTCGCATGACCTTTTCAGAACAGCAGTGGACAAGGTACGACTGACCATGATGATAGCCAACCTTCGTAATGGAGAAGGCACCTGAAGAAGAAGAATGTAACATACCCAATACAAGATAGATATTAGACCTTGGTAAGTTTTATTCTGCCCATAACAGACAGGTAGAGTGTCAAATTATTTACACTCAATTTGTTCGTTGCAGGGCTAAAATAAATAGTTCTGTTTCTTATCACATGGTCAGCCAATTAAATGACTGAATCATTTAAGAACAGAAGAGGTAGAGGTGTAAAAGACACTAATCAGAGTTATCTCCTCTGAAAGTAATGAATTTCATTGTACAGCCAGACCCTGTGGTGAATGAAGTGAAGGTATCATTTGCAGAGTGGAAAATATGTGCTTTTCAGAGGGCCCGGCATGCTGATAAGCGTACTTTTCCACCTAGTGAGTTGTGGCAATGGTAAACCACCTCACTCCTCATTTTGCTTAGTATAACCTCTACAGGTTCAAACCAGCCTAAAGGGGCTGATGACCACCTAAACAACAAGTTTTATTATCAATTTTTAATCATTTAATCTGAAACATTATAAGTTATTTTACATTATTGTTTTACAGCCACCACAGTGTCTGTGTGAACAAGGGTTTGAAGGGAACTTATGTGAAATAAACATCGATGACTGTAAACAGAATCCATGCCTTCATGGCGGAAGATGTATAGATCGTATTGCCTCCTATGATTGCAACTGTACAGGAACAGGTATGATTGGTTATTTCATTCGTTTACTCTATTTTTATATAAAAATCTGGTTTAAAACACTCGGTGACTTTCTTTTACCAAAGTAAGTAATGAAAAATATAAGTAATATGTAATCTTGAGTAACCAAATGTAAACTGAAAAACATAAACTAATTTTAAACATGAATGAATGATGCTAAATAAAACTCTACATCCGTTAGACTTAAAAACATATATGTAAAATCATTAACCTTTTCACAGCCACCTTTATTTTCGTTACATGATTTCATAAGCCGATTTATGTTTTACCATTTTTTATTGGATTTACTAAATAATAATAAGAAGAATAGAATGTATACTGTGTGCCGAGGTCAAAATAGTAACGATATGTTCACTGCCGGCTTTTAAAAAGAGATAAGAGAGCGCGCTAGGCAGACCCAAAGCATATATGGAGCCGGCACTGGGAAAACACACCCGACTCCGAAGGGTGTTCGGACCCGGCAGTGAAAGGGTTAACACTTTCGAGACGACAACCGTATGTGATACGGCTGTGATGATATACACCGAGTGATGGCAAATGTATGTCATACGGGCACGGCAATATACATCCCTAGACGGCAAACGTATCTCATACATTTGCTACTTTCACACAGTTATAAATGTTCTTCGTTCTTCGTCGCTTCGCTTTGTCCCTTCCGTGGTGTTTCACGGCGGGCGGGTTTTCAAGGCTTTCTTCGTTTGTTAGGCTTACTTCGCTGCTTCGTTTCCGCTCCCTGCGTTGGTTCAAGGCGGGCGGCCCCTTGTTCTTCGTCGTTTTCATAAATCATTTGTCAATGATTTGGCGGGCGGTTATGTTAAGGCATTGTGCACCGGGGTTTGCACTGTCTTGTGGACCTCTTTGTTATTTCTTCCTTCTTCTTCCCTTTGTTGGCCACTCGTAAATTGTGTCGTGTCGTGTGCGGTTGTGCTTTCGTCGTGGCTCTCTCGGTTGGCGTCTCGAATGGCGCTAGCATTGCTTCCCGTCTCGTTTTAAGGCTTGTTCTTTATTTTCAGTGTTATTTAGTTCACTTTGTTCTCCGTTTACCTACAGTGATAGTTGACCGAATCGATTAGTATTTTACGATACATCGACGAAACTATCGACCGCTACTTAATGCGCGAGATTGAACCGTAGCGTCTACTACTGAGTACCGACATAGCGTGTTACAAGGCTACGTTATTTACAGTGTATGTGTTTTACTGTTATTGTGCTATTGTACATTTCATGAAACGATGTCTAGAGTTGCATTAGATTGTTTTGCAGAAGATTCTGGGTCGGAATTAGCTGACATGGACATTGATGAATCATACGATCCTGCAGAGAATGAAAGCGATATTGCTATAAGGTTCATATAAAATTTTTCGGAAATGTGTAAATTAGAGTAATTGTAAATAGTATTATTTTATAAATAACTTAATAATTGACTTAAACGAAATATATGGTTAAAAACAGCAAATTTCAAACTTTATTTTCATATAAAATACCCTTGTTGATAAGAACTGAAGTGACTGCACACTGATTTTTTGAAAAAGTTGAAAGAACGTCAGTCTACAGTGCAAGATACGTATAATTTACCTTAGTCTGTAGTGGATAGTCGTGAAAAAAATGGTAGACTGGAAAGTGTTAAATTTATTATATGAAATAGAATTGACTTTTAAGTGTATGAATTTTTGACTGATAGATGAATACATATAAATTAATAGCTATTTAAATTTGTTTGTTAACAGGTTACACTGGTAGAAGCTGTGAAATAGATATAGACGAGTGTCTGGATGAGATGTGTAGTGGCAACGGAATGTGTTTCAATAAGATGGGAGGTTTCGATTGCCGATGCAATCCGGGTGTTTGTGGCACATATTGTAATCTGTCTGATCCTTGTGATGTAAGTTTCATTATTTTTTTATAAGGGGCTCCTTTCTTCAAAAAAATGTTTCGCATCTCCAAGATGAAACTACTAAGCTGTTAATCCTCTTTGTTGAGACCAAGCATGTAGCCAGGGGGCTTGCCCCTCTGAACAGAAAATAAAAAATCTGGTGTGAAACACTCACACAACTTTCTCTTGCCAATGCAAATAATTAACAATAAACCTAACATTAGTATTAAAACATTAGAAATGAACAAAAACTAACCTCAATAAACATAACCTTATTTTAATCATGAGTGGAAGACGCAAAATGAAAATCGAACTCAATTTGGCTTAAAAAAACGGAAAATCACACTTTCACGCTAAACTAGGCTCTGTAGAGAAAAATTCTCTAAACAAAAGTTGTAGATCTTTTAATTTTCTATAACTTTTATTATATACACTTTTGTCGTAAAATGCATACTAAGACCGAAATGTTAAA
Organism: Catonia carolina; assembly: GCA_035578175.1. NCBI lineage: Eukaryota > Metazoa > Arthropoda > Insecta > Hemiptera > Achilidae > Catonia > Catonia carolina. Next base: position 11,013,098 of record JAQMRL010000010.1, read on the forward strand.
AAAATCGATTTTTCTCACGTTTTCGTGAGAAAAAAAACAGAAAATCGCAAATTACCGCTAAACTAAGCGTCATACAAAAAAATGTTTGAAACATAAGTTGTAGGTTTTTAAATTCTCTACAACTTTTATTATATAAGTTTTTGCGCTAAAATTTATATTAAAGCCGTAATCTTAAAAAAACAACGTTTTTACGTGAAAAGAGCCTCACCGAGAATTTCAGCAGACATGGCGCCTACCCTATCTTGTAGAGAATAAAAAATTGAGTAAAATAGGCGATTTTAAAAAAAATCGTAGGACCAGTTTTTAAGAAAATCGCAAAAAACTGAAAAATTATACGAATAAACTACTACTTCCGGTTGACCGATTTTGATGAAAATGTTCGTGTCGCGTCCGGTAGTGGTATGTAACTTAAGTTTCAAGTTTCAAGTTCGTACGATGTTCCGTTCTTGAGATATTCTGTTCACAGACACACACACAGACACACACACACACACACACAGACCAATCACTAAAAACATGTTTTTTGGGTTCAGGGGGTCTGAAAACTTATAGATCCGGTTAAAACTCGATTTCGAAAAATCGACATGAAAACAATACTTTCCTTGCTATATATTCATATAGGCAAGAGAAAGTAAAAATTCTACCATAATAGTATGACTTAGGTCCTTGGTTTGATTCTCAGCTTCCCTGAATGAAAATCCTGCCTTTGTGCCTCTTCAAGATTGGCAACTGTTATGTTAAACTTCTCTTTGATGTTCCATAACAGGCAGGTGGAGTGTTTAATTATTTGCACTCGATCTGCTAGTTCCATGGCTACAAAAAATAGTTGTTTATCATATGTAAAACCAATTATATGACTGAACTATTTCAGAACAGAAGAAGTAGAGATGTAAAAGACACTACTAATCAGAGTTATCTCCTTTGAGAATAATGAATTTCATTATGTAGCCAGACCCTGTGGTTAATTCATTGAACCCTGTGGTTTCATTCGCAGGGTGGAAAGAAGATGTTTTTCTGAGGACTGTTATACTGATAAGCACACTTTTCCACTCGGTGAGGAGGTATTGGTAAACCACCTCACACCTCATTTTACTTAAAAAGTAAAATCTAGTATAGCCTCTAGAGGTTCAAATCAACCTTCCGGCTGATGACCTAGTCACAACCATGATTATTTCTTTTGATGTATCCGTCACTTTTCTTTAACTTTCCATTTTGGTATCATTTGAACTCGTTGAAATTCTTCACTGACACATTTCGTTTTCCAGATTTTTAACAATTGTAATTACATGCAGACATGTATTAATTCATGACGATACCTCTTTTTTAGTCAATTTACTTGTCTAGCGTATCCTTAGAACTCTATCGTAAAGCCACATCTCGAATCCACCTTCTTGATATTTTTCTTGTTTAAGGATCCATGATCTTTCATATTAATACTGTAATAAAGAACTAATGTAATGTTTGAAGATTCTCAGTCTTATTGTATGTAATGCATACCTTTGGGTGGGATAAAAGTCTAAACATTCATTAAAATAATTGCTCTTGCAATTTTAATTTTTTCCTGATTTCTATAGAATGATTTTATTAACTGTTTACCTCCTCACCTAAATAAGTGAAACATCATGCCTTGAAATGTAACAGTGTTAATGCTAATATTGGCTATAAAATGTTCGTGGTTGAACACGATAGTTTTGTTTTCAAAGGGTTAACTTCAAAACACAAATTGAGGCTTTTTTTTCCACTACCTAAAAGGCTTTACCCCCTACATTCTGTCTCATATTCGTTATGGTATTTTAGTATGGGGTAATTCTAGCATGGGTAATATGAATAGGGTTTTTAAAATTCAAAAGAAAGCTATTAGGTGTATGGTGGGAGCTAACCAGCTAACCTCATGCAGGCCATTATTTAAGGAGCTTAAATTGCTTACAGTTCCCTCCCTCTACATTTTTGAGGTGATTATGTATGTTAGGCAAAATAATTTTTTACAGAATTTCAATGTTCACAATCATAACACGAGAAACAGGAATGATTATTATGTGGCTAATCACTCCACAAAATTTTTTGAACAAAAACCTACTTAAGCAGGGAGAAAATTCATGAATAAATTACCCCAATCTTTAAAATGTTGTGAGGATTTGAATTCCTTTAAAAAAATCTGAAAAATTACTTGATCGGTGAAACTTCTTATAGCGTACAAGAATTTCTTTCTTGATAGTTTTGACACATTGTGTGATTCTTATATGTATTTCAGATGTTATATCTGACGACATGTCCTATACTCCTCCTGGAGTCTCCAGGGCGCAAAAAAAAATTTAATTTTCCTAATGTTAATTTTCTTTTTGGTCTTATTTTTTGGTGGTAAGGTTAAGTAAATTTAACATTGATTAGCGAGTATAAACGTAAAGTTTGTTTTTTTCTTTTTAAGGATGCACCATGTAAGGAAGGTGGAACCTGTAGAGAAAAATGCACTGATGTTACTAGAGATTATGAGTGTGATTGTCCAACTGGGCGAACAGGGAAAAACTGTACTGAGGTAATGCATCTTTTATCAAAAAAATTGCTTAAATTTAATTTCATTGGTTCAAATTATTTACTAGAAGGAGATTAACACATTTGTAAAAAGAAAAATCTGAATAATTATAAAGTAAATCGTTATAATGCATCCTGCAGCTTGAAAACAATTCTATTGTATACATACGAGGTGTGGCTATTAAATAACGAGACTGATGTTGTGAAAAATTTTATATTAATTTTATACATAATCACTTATTGTCACCTTCAATATACACTCCTTCTCTATCCCTGCAACACTTCATGCGAATTTTCCATTGTTGGAAACAGTGCTGGAAGTCATCTTCTGTCAGCTCCTTCAGGGCACATGCTGCTCAAAATGTCTGAAATGAAGCTCACAAAAATGTTTATACTGACACTTTGTATGCGATTGAAAATGACCCAAATTTTTTGGAAGCGATAATAACATGTGATGAAACGTGGTTTTTTACTTATGATCTGGAAACGAAGCGCCAATCCATGCACTGGAAAAGCCGAACTTCACAGAGAGCCAAAAAAGCTCGAGTAAGCAAGTCAAAATTTAAAGCAATGATGATTGTTTTTTTTTTATATCCATGGGATTGTGTACCTTCACTGGGTTCCTGAAGGTCAAACAATCAATATTACTACCTTGAGGTACTTTCTAAACTACGTCAAAGAGTAAGGAAAAACGCCCCGAAATGTGGAAGGAAAAATCATGGGTTCTCCACCAAGACAATGCGCCAGCTCATTCCGCGTTACCTGTCAAGAGGTTCCTAGCCAAGTACAGCATCTCATTGTTAGAACATCCACCTTATTCACCAGATCTTGGACCATGTGACTTCTACCTGTTCCCTAAGGTGAAATCTGTATTAAAAGGGACAAGATTTGAGTCTGTGGAAGCTGTAAAAGAGAAATCGGCATGTGTGCTGAAGGAGCTGACAGAAGATGACTTCCAGCACTGTTTCCGACAATGGAAAATTTGCATAGAGCGTTGTAGGGACAGAGAAGTAGTGTATATTGAAGGTGATAATAAGTGATTATGTATAAAATTAAAATTAAATTTTTTACGTCAGTCTCATTATTTAATAGCCACACCTCATATGTTTTGGTGAATCCACCACCTTCAGAGTTGTAATTAGATGACTAAAGATGCAACATCTTCTGTAGGTTTTAAAATTTGTTTTAAGTTTTGTTTGATATTTTTTTATACTATGCGGAGTTCTAGTTGAGATTTAAACAATTTTTATGGTTGTAAAGAGTAGTATACACCCAACTCGCAGTGTAAATTTTTTCATTTCACGCCAATACTTTCGGAATTCTGTGAAAATCCAAAAATGAAAAATTGGTAAAAGCCATAATGAGATTTTTTTAAGGAAATAGGAAATTAATTGAAATAAAATTTTGATGGCGACATTGCGAAGTTCAGTTGATTTTGACTGTCGTTATGGAAACGGGTTATCTTTATTTTGGTGCATATCTTATTTATTAACATTTGTACTATTTTGTCTGTGAAAAGAAGAGAGTTCGGGGAGAGGAGCAAAACTGGGGGTAATACTACAATTTCAAAAAAAATTTTTGTTTTAAATTCCTAAAATTTAATTTTAAATGCCATTTAATCAAAAAAATGGAGGTGAATATTTTTTGTCCATTGAAGTTTTTCATGTACATGGAACCATTAAAAATTTATTTAAAAGTTTTTCTGAAAATTCAATTTTTTTGAAATTTTGATATTGTTTCTTTTTTCTACCCATCAGAATGCTGGGGAATTTCAATAATTAATTATATCCAACCGATACTATATAAATATAAAGAAATATTACTTGCAGCCAAAAAATTTCTCGCAGTGTAAATTTTTTCATTTCACGCCAATTGTAAATTAAATTTTTTTGAAAGAAAACATCCCGTCCTGTCCAAATGCGTGAATAAAATTTTTCTTTTTTGATTACGTTAACCTTTAAATATAACAAGCACGCTTACAAAATTCCTCTACATTCTGTTATGTAGAAAAAAATAAACAATTGTGTCAACGAAAAAATATAAAAAATTTTAGAAAAACTTTGAATAAATTTTTAACGGTTTAATGTACTTATCCCATTCAGGCACGGCATTTTTTCATACGTTACAAAAAAATCATTTCATCATTCACCGTCTGCATTAGCAGTAATTGCAGAATAGTCAGACGTTAAACAAAAAAAAAAAAAATAATGTACTTGAAAATTTCACTGAACAAATAATATATGCCTCTATTTTTGTTTTTTTTTCTATTATAAAGGAGCGCATTTGAATTAAAAACCTGATTGTCTTTTGAAATGGTAGTATACACCCAGTTTTGCATCTCGCTGCCAACTCTGTTCCTTCCTCATACTTCCACAGCTAATTTATATTGATTCTCAGTTTACTGGTATTAAGAGAGGGTACCCAAAAGAAACCGGAATTATTTTTCAAAAGCTATTTATTTTCAATATTTTACAAAACAACCTTATCCTTTTCAAAATACTCTTCATTACAACTAATACATTTATCCCGCCGGTGCTTCCACTGTTCGAAACATTTTTTGTAGTCATCTTTAGAAATGGCTGACAGCTCCTCCCTTGTTTTTTTCTTGACCGCTGCAATGTTGTCAAATCGGTGTCGTGTAATGTCCCTTTACATGCATGGAAATAAGAAAAAGTCGCACGGAGCCAGATCAGGCGAGTAAGGTGCGTGGGGCAGCGAAACCATGCCATTTTTAGTCAAAAAATCTTTCACCGAGATGGCTATGTGAGCAGGTACATTGTCGTGGTGGAAGAACCAGTCTCCTGTCTGCCACAAATCGGATCTTTTTTGACAAACATTGTTGCGCAATCTTCTTAAAACTTTCAAATTGTCAGTTGACGGTCTGAGAGCACACGCTCTCAAATTTTTTAAACATTTTCGTCGATTCGGGCAGTTGATGGACGTCCAGAACGATGTTTGTCATCAATCGACATGTCGATATTTTAAAACCGAGAAAACCACTGGTATACTTGAGATTTTCCCATAACATCTTTTTTAGCTGTTTTCAACATTAATTGATTGATTGTTAATTTAAAACTTTATTTTTCAGTCGAACTTATTCGCCCAAACTAATGTATACGATATCGCAATAATCGTGGAACCCATCTTAATAATACTGCTTATCGCTGCTGGTACAAGCCGCTCTCAAATTTTTTAAACATTTTCGTCCATTCGGGCAGTTGATAGACGTCTAGAACCAGGTTTGTCATCAATCGACATGTCGCCATTTTTAAACCGAGAAAACCACTGGTATACTTGAGATTTTCCCATAGTGTCATCTTTGTAAGCTGTTTTCAACATTAAAACAGTTTCAGCAGCACTTTTACTGAGTAGAAAACAAATTTCACAGCTACACATTGTTCACTTAAACTTGCCATCATAAAAAACGAAACAAGAACAAAACAGCGCTAGCAAAAACAATCACTGCAGATGAATATTGAGCTCGCAATGAGTTGCAATCACTGCACTGAACTCACAATGAGTTGCGCTATACACGTCTGTGCGCCAGAAATGGGTACTACACAAGCACCGCCCATGGCAATGATATTCCGGTCACTTTTGGGTACCCCCTCGTATTTATTCAGATGCTTGGAATCCAGTGCTTGATTGATTGTTAATCTAAAACTTTATTTTTCAGTCGAACTTATTGGCCCAAACTAATGTATACGATATCGCAATAATCGTGGGACCCATCTTAATAATACTTCTTATCGCTGCTGGTACAAGCCTCACTGTATTCCTAATGATGGCAAGAAAGAAACGAGCGACCCGAGGTACGTATAGCCCGAGCTCACAAGAATATTGCAATCCTAGAGTTGAACTCGATAATGTCATGAAACCACCACCTGAAGAAAGACTTATTTAATTTATGTTATTATTTTATTTATTTTAATTTAGAATTTTAATTATTTTTAAAATTTAATTTAAAAAATAATATACAAGTACAGTACACTATTGTTATCTGAATTCATATTGGTATTATGTATAATTCAATAAAAATTGCGTAGAATTTTTAATTTAATTGATTTTAACTACTTGTCTCTCGTTGAAGTGAAAAAAAATGGTTTATTTAAATATTTCTGGGTGCGATTCATTTAAATAAAAAAATGTTGTATTATTTGGGCTTAAATTTTAAACGATAGTTGGGCTTAACCAACTTAAACACAAAATGAATTTTCGGAATCTTCCCATGTAGCCCGAAAATAAAAATAAATAAAAATAAAATAACAATAAAAATATTTTTCCCCTACGTGAAATAAAAAAGTGATTGTAGTTTTTGATTTAACTTAGAATTTTTGTTTAGATTTTGTTTGGCTTGCTAACACAGGTGTCTTTTATTTGACTGCATCTAAGAAAACTATGAAGGATCATAAACCCAAGCCAGTAACTCAACCACTTGGTCAAAAGTTTAATAGGGTTGCTATTTTTCTGCCTTGTGATGTATTTTATTATTGTCTTTTGAATTACATTCACATTCTAGTTTTAACTTAAATATTTCTTCGTTTAGTTTTTTAAATAAAAATTTCTAGCTCAAGTATTATGTGAATTTATCTACAAATAAACATTTTTTTTAAATGTTTTTAACCGTTTGTCATCCTCTCTATACAGGTGTTTGTAAAATTTTAGTCTAATTTTTCTAATCGTTTTCATTAATAGAAAGTTAAATTATAGTTAAATTTTTTTACATTATTTTAAAATAAAATTTTGCTTCAAGTGCTGCTAATTAACCCTTATCTGTGGTAAGTCTACCCTTGTCTGTGGTAAGTATACTTACCAGTGGCAATAAAGTCAATTTTTTTATGAATAAGCTATGCAGTTAAACCCTATTGGTATTTTAGGGTTTTATAGATGTTCTCTGGTAAGTAGGCTATCCACATTTTGAAATTAGTGTACAGCGACCATTTGCTTCATGAGTTACACGAATGTGGTTAGGATTCATACCAGCGTACGCTACCATGTTGTTTTGTTGTTACTTTTGTACAGACGTACTTAGAAAATACCAGTTTTTTTACGGGAAAGCAAGCATTTGTCCTAATATTAAGTTAAGTTATTCGACACATTTTTCTGTTATATAGAGCTGCAAGTTGTTTCAATAAGCATTCTTACCACTAAATATTATGTGATTCCCATTTCAATAAACATTTCTTGGTAAGTATACTTACCAGGGCTTGACATAAAAAAAATAAATATCTTACTGTTCTGGCACTAGAAGTACATTATTCAAGTCCCTGTGTTGTTTAGGTCATCAGCCAAAAGGCTGGTTTGAACCTTTAGAGGTTTTACTAAGTAAATCGAGGAGTGAGGTGGTTTACCATTGCCTTCCTCACTGAGTGGAAAAATACACTTATCAGCATGCCGGGCCCTCTGAAAAGCACATATTTCCCACTCTGTAAATGACACCTTCACTTCATTCACCACAGGGTCTGGCTGTACAATGAAATTCATTACTTTCAGAGGAGATAACTCTGATTAGTGTCTTTTACACCTCTGCCTCTTCTGTTCTTAAATGATTCAGTCATTTATTTAATTGGCTGACCATGTGATAAGAAACAGAACTATTTATTTTAGCCCTGCAACTAACAGATTGAGTGCAAATAATTTGACACTCCACCTGTCTGTTATGGGCAGTTCAAGTCCCTATAAAACAAAATTTAACATTTTACAACAAGTAGCCCTATATCCCCCCCCCCGTAGTACTGCCCTATAAAGGGTTAATGGAGTTATGGATAACATAGTGTATACTGTACATGTACGTGTATAAATTGTATTTTTTGAGAGATTAATTTATATATTAATAAATTTCTCTCTCTGAGATACTAAAAAATATTTAAACAATCATTGTTATAAAAAATTAAAATATTTAGTGTTTACACTATTTACACTAACATTGAATTAATCTTTTAAATAAGTACACTTCTTTTATCAGTGTTGTGTGCGTGTTATATTTTTAGATTTTTTGACAAATTTTATATTATTGTATTTTTGTCTTTTTATTTCACATTGAAAAAATCGAACAAATATTTTGTTTTTAAAAATTTATTATTAAGTTTTAGTTAATTGTTCAGTGAGAAATTGATTAAATTAATACCACTAATTATCCAGATTCCAAATTGATTTTCATTAAATTAATACAATATTTTTTTTTTTTTTTTATTACTAATATGTGTACATTGCAATCTGTTCAATTGAGAACAATAAGCAACCCCATAACCCAATGAGATGAGGATGATGTCTATGACTTTAAAATGCGTTGTAGTTTTGTACAGACTCAGGCCGACCATTCCTGAGAGAGTATGGTTAATTGAACCCGAACCATCAAAGTACACCGGTAACCACTGTCTAGTATTCAAATCCGTATAAAAGTAACTAACTACCTTTACTAGGATTTGAACCAGGAACCTTCGTCTCCGAAAATCAGCTGTTAAACAGCTGATTTTGGCGATGACTTTACCTCTAGACCAACCCGGTGGGTTAATACAATTTAACATCAAGAAAATGTATTTTAACACGTTGAGTTTTGAGGTTAGAATCATGAATGCTTCGATATACTGATCTCTCATTGCAATGAAAAATTACTATGCCTCAAGGTGTCATTTGGCAAACGCTTACTTACTCTATATCTTACTTATACATTTGTTCATCTATTCGCCAGCTAAATATAGTATAGTATTGTACCTGTTTATTTCGTTAGTTGCATGATAATAAAAGTTTGTACATTTATTATTATACATATAACGTACGGCCAAAAGAATAGAACAGTGCATACAAACGGCAAGTTCTCAAAGTAACAGAAATTACTTTCTAGTAATAATTAAACTATTTTCATATAAAAATGTATTATTTTTTCCTTTTTCTTGGTAAAAAGAAGTCACCAGGAACAGAGAAATTTATAAAAAGGTATCCATCTCTTCCATGGTTAACTAACATCTCTTTTCCCCACCTATTGTATTGTATTCCAGATAATACCAAAAATGACTTCTGATTTAATAACACCATGTGAAATTTAATATGGATGATAATGAAAGCTTTTATGTATGAATTTTTTATTTTTATTTGTTAATAAATGATTTTTAAGTGATCTGGGTAATCAGTGTGTATCTTTTTGTATTAATTTGGGTTAGAATTTTAAATTTTTCTTAAATTATGCGAGTGTAATGACATATATATGTGTGCTCAATTATTTGTTATATTTGTAATGATATTTCTTTGATGGGACTCATAGTGCCTTGGAAGTTATATAGTAGGTTGTGTGTGTATGTACATTTTGTGTGTCTGTGTGTGCTAGTATATGTAAGTTTTGTATATATATATTTAGTTTGGGTTCTTCCCCCATATTTTATTGTATTTTTTATTCAATATAAAAGTTAACAATTTTTTTTTTATGTATTTTCGATCTTCAAATTTTGTTACATTTAACTGTTTCTCTTATGAATATGTATTTTTTTGTATGAAATTTATATAAAAACAAATTTATTATAATTAGATAGTTTTCAAAAAGAAAAATCTTTTGATAAGTTCACAAATGTCATGGAGAATCATTCATGTGTGTCGCCATTTTCTTTTAAATATAATTAAAAATTATAATTTATGGAGTGTTGTTGAACGTAAATTTTTTTAAATTATTACTAACTTTTTATGCATTATTAACTATCATATCTTGATTTGAATTTCACTAGTTGAAATGTTTTCACTCTATTTGCATAATTTTGGTTCATTTTCATTCAAATGTAACTTAAATATGATAATTCTGTCTTTGTTTCTGGTTTAAACCTATAAACCCATGTTTTGTCACCTGTAATCAACCTATTTTACAAATCCGTGTAATTTTTGGCATGATCAATCAATTGTCGGAATAGTTCAAGCCAGTGTTCTTTTCTGTTAATATTACAATAGAAATCTGAGTTCACTGGTATGAGTTGTCAAATGTTTTCAATATTTACATCCAGTTTACTTGTGGAAGGTTGTCTCGAACGATGATTATCTCCAAGTGAAGTTTTATCCTCGGTTCTGACTAGGGAATTTTCTTCAAAAGCTTCTCAAAGCATTAAAAAATTTTCAGTAGACGATTTACCAAGTTTAAAACAAAACTTAATCCAAGCTCGTTGCTCACATTTATCAGCCATCAGCTCACAATTACAAAACATGACTCATACACCGAACATAACCTCACAATGCAACGAAACTTGGCACACTGACTCATTTGCTATTATGTATTGACCTTTTTTTTCATCCAGGAGACTCCAAAAGGGAGTATAAGACATGTCAAGATAAAACTGATAAAAAAAACTTAATCACAATGATAAATTCATCACTTACCACCAAAAATTTGTTTCTGCTACTGCTTACTTCAGTAGGCTTGTCATGAACCCCTTTGTATCAAATAGCACACAAAATTAAAAAGTTAAACGCAATGATTAATTTATCACTTACCAATAATTTGTTTCTGCTACTGCCTAACTCAGTAGGCTTGTTATGAACCCCTTTGTATCAAATAGTACACAATATTTGTGTAATTAGAAGTTAAATACTTTTCAACCAAAAAATACTTAGAAAGGAATTCATGCACACTGTAAAATGTTTCATCAATCAAGTATTGTTTTAGCTTTTTTTTAAATGACTTAAATTGTTACAACTTTTAAACCTTGTGACAATTTATTGATTAATAACATTAGGATGTTGGCTTGTGCAAGATGTCCAACAGTCTTGATGAGTTCAGTCCAGGAACTTTCTGATGGCATCTCGTAAAACATGAACCACCCTCACAAAATATGTGCATACTCATGTTTGTCCAATACTTAATTGATCAACCATGAGCACTTGCTTAATCCACTTCTGCTCCTACTCTCACCTTTACCTTTGAATGACCTTTACCCCAATATTAGTGACCAAAGTAGCCAATTTTAGATTCAATTTTAAGTAAAATAAAGCAAATTTTTTTTTGTAATCCCTAATTTGTGAATGTTGCAATTTGTTCAATTCAGAACAATAAGCAACCCCATGACCCAATCAGATGAGGATGATATGTATGACATGTAAATGAGGTGTAGTCTTGTACAGACTCAGGTCAACCATTCCTGAGAGAGTATGGTTAATTGAACCCCAACCATCAAAGTACACCAGTAACCAAAATCTAGCATTCAAATCCATATAAAAGTAACTATCTTTACTAGGATTTGAACCAGGAACCTTCGTCTCAGAAAATCAGCTGTTAAATAGCTAATTTTGGCGACGACTTTACCTCTAGACCAACCCGATAGATTAAAGCAATTTTAAATTCATCAACAAAACTTAATAAAATATAGCTTTGTTGATTTAATTTAAAAAATAATGTCTTATTTGATTAAAGAAAATAATTTGTAAACTTCTTAAAGAATTTAATTTTTTAACTGACAGTAGGATTTCGGGCTAGCCCAGTCAGTCAGCTGGTAGAGAGCTGCTATTAAATGTTAAGTAACACCTGTTGAGAAAGTGACTTTGTATGGTTATCAGCTGACAGTGAGACAGTGACTCGTGAACAAACTCCTCTGACAATCCTTGTTCAAATTCATGCCTGAATTTGGTTGGTTGTCAATTATGTCCTGGATAATAAATAAAACTAAAAAAAAACTATTAGAAAATGAATTTTATAATAAATGTACCACTGAATAATAGTCTACCATAATACATACGTATTAAAGGCAATTTGTGATTATGCCAGGTAATTTAAATATTAAAAGACAGTTAAGTGAAATTGATAACTGGTTAACATAACTCCTTTTAATCAATCTATTGATTATTTTCTTGAGTGAATTTTGTTTTAATAAAATTTAAAAGGAATGGATTGAGAATGGATGATTCTATTGTATAAATTTATTTTCATATATTATTATCAATGAACTGCAAATAGTATTGTAGTAAATGTATTATTAATTACATAATTTTACAGTAATTTATTTATGTTTTAATTATATACAAGGTCCATTATGAAAGTAATGCACATTTTCTATGAAAAATAGATTTATTGATCGTGCTGGTATAAACTCATAAAATTCTCCGAAATACTCTCCATCTGCGTCAATACACTTGCAGAGATATGTCTGTCATGCCTGGAAGGCACCCAGAAACTCCTCATTTGGAATGTCTATTAGGAACATTGTATCATGCTTTTAACCCTTTGAGGACTGCTGTCTTGTATATGCGACGGCACTTACATGCCAAGACTAGAGCCAACTGGCATGTAAACTCTATGTTCAAACTTTCCAGAACAAATACTATGTTCCACATTCTATTGGCTTTAAAATGAGTTAGTACTCTATAATTATATTAAATTTTGACCAATTGAAATTGGAAAAAACAAATGGGAGAACATTTCTTTACCTAACTATATAACTAAACAAAAAAAAGGCGTATTTTTTTCTTTTTGTTCTGAATTTTTTTCTAAAATGTACATAGACGAAAGAAATAAGTGAATATTCGATGACTGTAGAATCTGACGAAGAAGAGTGATAATGAGGATATTAACAAAGAACTTTGCAGGTACTATAGAAAACAATTCTGTCATTGTCAACAGCCTTTGGCCGAAAGATGTACTAAAATAATTTTTGTTACATTATTGCAGATTTTAAATTACAACTTATTTTGTAATGAACATATAAAATTAAGTTACAAAAAACATGAAAAATTCAAGACAAACCATGTAGCTTCATCACGCTATGAAGTGAGATGAAAATACCTAGTCTGTGCAAGCTTTATTTCAAGTAAAAACTCAGTACTTAAAAGGTTAAATGTTTTCCATGGACTCCCAAAGGATTCCTTTCAGCTCTCTCTTCAGTCGGAGAAACAAAAAACGTCATACGGAGTCAAGTCAGGACTTTAAGGGGGCTGGGGGACCACAGAGTTGTTGCTTCAGGCCCAAAAGTTGGTCTTCCATCAACTTTTTTGGAACAAGCTTCGTCCAGACCTTGCGCATTTGCAGATCCTCACTTGCTATCCCACGTATCGCAAATGTAGACATGTTTAGGGTGTCAGCAATGTGCTAGATGCTCTATCGATGATCGGAATGCAAAACATCACGCACACCATTTGTTACGTCCAGCCATACTTGTAATGTTTACAATTTTTTTTTTTGTAATCCCTAGTTTGTGTACGTTACAATCTGTTCAATTTAGAACAATAAGCAACCCCATGACCCAATGAGATGAGAATGATGTGTATGACATGTAAATGAGGTGTATTCTTGTACAGACTCAGGTCGACCATTCTTGAGAGAGTATAGTTAATTGAACCCCAACCATCAAAGTACACCGGTAACTGTCTAGCATTCAAATCCATATAAAAGTAACTACCTTTACTAGGATTTGAACCAGGAACCTTCGTTTATTTTATAAATATTTACGGTCCAGCTGATCTAAATTCAAAATCTAATAATGTGTAACTAGGCAACAAAAAAACATTTATAATACATAACAGGATTAACTAGGTACGAACTCTAACTACATTCAAGATCATTCACTATTATATAAAAGTTGAACAATTTACTACAATCTACTACACCAATCATCACCTTATCAATTATAAAAATCATCATCATGTGCTTCATAAATAACGTCTCATCATTATAAATATAATTTAACTTCAATTTAAATACATCGCCACACCATTTATTTCGTCATCGGTTCTGGATGCTCTTGGGCGTCCAGAACGGGGTTCATTGTGACGTCCTCCCGACCCTCCATGAACCCCTTGTACCACCTCCCGGACTGTGACCTTGAAATGCAGTTGTCCTTGAAGCATCTGGAATGTTTCGGTTGCATTCTTTCAAAGCCGCATGAAAAAAGTGACGGCGTATTGCTAATCAAGCTAATGCTTTATCGCGCTGTGTTACAAAGTCGAAAAACACTTTTCACATGGAGAGAAGTTTTTCCGCTCAGACAGTTCAGAGCAAATTGGCGACCGGCTGCATTGGAAGGGCAGACCCCCCACCACATTTCCCGACCTGTTTTACTGGGCTGGGTGGATAGTCGCGTCACAATAAAATCATGCGCATTACTTTCATAATAGACTCTTTATTATATTAGTTATATAATTGTGTAATAATATTTATTCTTAAAAGACAATCGTATTAGAAATATTTCAATAATTTTCGGTCAATGTACTTAATTTTATTTATAAGACTGTCTATGAACACTGTGTGGAAATGTGTTTTAATGTAATTAATTTCTATACGATTATGTAAACCCTTTGGCTAAACATTTTCCGATTTTTATTGTTAGGTTACATAATGTAAATTTAGTCTCCAACATTTCTCCTTGTCTTTGTATATTTGAACATTTCTACCCGATAACTAAACATATTGTGGATATACACAGTTTGTCCGTAAAGTAAAGAGACTGGGTCTGGTGAAAGGAATTAATTGATTAATTGATGATTGATTGGTGATCGGTACAATTTGTTAAAAGTCTTCGTAGCAGTCTCCTTGGAAGTCCATACACCGTTTCCAATGTGATTCCCATGCTGCAAAAGGTCCCTGGACTTCAGCTGTTGTAACTTCTTCTAGAGTCTCTGTGTTGGCCCATTGGATGGCAGGAATATCTTTGAAACAGTGATTTTTCAGGCTTCTCTTGAGTTTTAGATACAGGAAAAAGTATGCCAGGCTCATATCAAGGCTGAATGGTGAATGCATCAAGGTTCCAACCCCTCAAAGGTGGTCACAACGAAGGCGGTATGGCTCTCTACACTTTTGGCAGCAATTTCATATTGGCACAAACCTTCGTCATGTTCAAATTTTTAGAAATAATTTTGTGAACTGTCAAATACTTGTTATAGCCTGATTTTCATAAGGAGAGGGCTGGGCAAAACGTGCGTCTGCATTAGTACAGTCTTGTATGTACTGCAATAGTGCCGTAACCTCTTCCAGAGTCTCTTTGTCAGTCCGTTGGATGGCAGGAACATCTTCGAAACAGTGATCTTTCAGGCTTCTCTTGAGTTTTGGATACAGAAAAAAATCTGCTGAGCTCATATCAGGGCTGAATGGAAGGTACATCAAGATTGCAACCCCTATTCTCAGTAGAAAGGTGGTTGCAACAAAGGTGGTATGGCCCTCAACACTTTTGGCAGCAATTTCATATTGGCACAAACCTTCCTCATGTTCAAATTTTTAGAAATAATTTTGTGAACTGTCAAATACTTGACATGACAAATACTTGTTATAGCCTGATTTTCATAAGGAGAGCGCTGGGCAAAACGTGCGTCTGCATTAGTATAGTCTTGTATGTACTGCAATAGTGCAGCGTATGTAATCAACAATGGAACAGCATACCTACAAAATACAAAATGGGTGTTGTCAATTTTCAACAACACTGACTGTACATCTTACTGTAGGTCGGAGGGGTATGCACATGCGTAGTCCAGCGCTCGCAGCAATTGATTGCCCTTTACCACCCATATGAACTATTAACATAACTTACAGCCGATCGTGTAACTACGTTATTTCGAACAACCTGACACACTTTTCATTCACAATTCAGGTATTGATTGACTACCTACAAAGGTGCTAACTGTTTTTATACCTGCAGTCAATTAATTACCCAAACATTCACCTTTATTCTGGAACATCGCAGTAAGAATCAAAATAAAAACAAGCATTTCTACTATTTTTGATTTCCTAGAACTCTTATTCAAAACATCTCATTCATTATATTTGTTAATAAACACACTCCACTCCATACAGTACACAATTCTTGCAATGAACGATCTGTCTCCTCAACCATTTCTAGAATATTTTACAATGTTACAGTAGTAAAAAAATTAAACTGAAATCTAGTTGTAATATGAAGCCAGTTAAGAGGGATTATATTGTATTTATTAATGATATTTTCTGTATTTATAAAAATAAGATCTCTTTTAAAACATTCCAATTTTACAAAACCATGATAAAAAGTGTATTGATTTTTATTGATATTATTAATAATTATCCTTGAAGCATTACTTTTTATATAAGTATTTTTAAACTAGTTTCTAAGTACCATAATATTCTACGTTTTTATCTTATTATATATTATATTACTAATGTATGATTTAACATAGTTGGTAGTTAAAATTTTTAATTATAGTATATGATATAGTAAAGCCTCACTAATTCGGACTAATTGGGGGGAAGTGAAGTCCGAATTATTGAAAGTACGAATTATCACGAATATTTGTTTACATCTAAAAATTGAATAATTTAGGCAATTAAAATTAAAAAATAAACATTACTTGTCTGAAATATCGATGTTTAATGAATTTACAGTACAGTATATTGAAAAACAACAAAGTTAAAAGTATAGAAATAAAAGTATTTACGGCAGTGAAAATATTGTTAAATAATAAATGTCCAGTGTAAAATGATATTTAATTAAAACACTGTACTTACGTACCGATTATTTGGCACTTGTTGAAGTAGAGAGTTGACAAATATCCTCAGGGATCATTTGAGGTTGCTTAGAAAAAACACTTATTTTTTTCTGTGATTATTTTTGCTACACTGTTTTCTTATAACTTGTTGGCGCATCTCTCTTAGGACAAGATAATAGTCATTGAATTCCGGATTGAAGTCTGCAAATTCAATAAGTTCGTCTATGAGGTTTCTCACTTCACTAGCTTAAATTGTGGAAAGTTTTCTTCACTGAGTAACCAATAATGTATTACAGGATGAAACAATTTTTATTAGACAGTTAAAAGCTATTATTTTTTGAAGTAGCACTTTATTAATTTTTAACTAAAGAACTTAAAAAAGCTGCTCTTCTTGGAGTAGTCCGAAATATCGCGAATTCCGAATTAGTGAGGTTTTACTGTATTTACATGTGTATAAATTTGACATATCATTGTATTTTTAGGTTATGTTATTTATATTTTGTTTGGTTGTTTTTTTTCAATTATTTTTTGACAGCCTTTCTCTTAAATAGAAACAATTTTTTGTGTCTAATTACAACACTAAATTGTTTGAACAAAAACCTACTTAAGTTATCCGGGAAGAAAATACATCAATAAATTACAATTCTTTTTAAAATTTTGTGGGTCCTCTTAAGAAATAAACTTTACATAATTTTAGAGATGGAAATAAGAAACGCTTTTCAAAAAAGCAGTGCCTACTTCAAAATTTGAAAAAATTTAATTTCAGTATGACCAATACTCAAAAAGTTTATCTCTTTTATGAATTAAAAAAAAAATTGTGATGTCAATTTCTTTGTGTTCTGTTTAATCTATTCATGACAGTTTAATCGAACAAAGTTGTTACAAATTAATTATTATTGTACCACGTGGTCCATTTAAATTGAGACACATTAGGTTTTTCATACAAACAAAAGAAAATTACATTTTATATAAAAACAATCAAAGGTTTTACCGAAATTAAATCTATCAGCTGTAGAATACAGCTCATAAAATGATATTATTTTATAGATTGAAATAATGAAGAAAAAGAAATGTCACTGAGAATATTTATAAACAATAGGAAACTTTTAACAATTGCTTAACAGTGAGGTTCAAGTTGCAAATTTTAAATTCCTAATGTTTTGAACAGCCCTCGTATATGGTATATTTTAAAAGTGAAATTGATTTACTTTTTCTGTCAATTTATATATAGTTTGGAAACAAATCCTGTGTGATTCAATAAATCACAACACACAAATTTATATATATATTTCTCACTTAAAAAATACGCCTCATATATTTGAAAATACTTATTTTAACATAATTATGTTTTAGAATTAATGTGATAATGTTAAAGCATTTTGTTTTAATAATTACCTATATTAGTATAATTAATAAGGGATTTGTATTATAGTTTTAGAATGTATGAATTCATAAAATAAATTTTTGTTTGTTTTAGTGTGATAACAATGTTTTTAAAGGGATTGTAAATACTTATTCAGTGTTTAGATTTTATATTTATATATATTTTTTAATTTAGGTTATGTAATCGTAATATTATAAATGCAATATAATAATTAATTTGTTTACTGGTATAAATTTTGTATGTGTGTGCATGCTAATGAATGGTATTTGTTTTTAATTTGATATGTTTCATAGAGTTGAAAAGTTATTATTAATTGATTGTTAATTTTAATTTAATTACGAGTTTAAGTTTAAATTCAAGTGTCTTTAATTACGAATATTTAAGTGTGTCAATAGTAATAATTGTTATGATATACCGTCCATTTCGTGTTAATATGTGCCTTTTTTCGGTACGTTTTAATAATAATACTGAAGGTTATAAATTATTTAGTGCATTTCATTGGTGATTAAAAAATAACGAAGCAATTGTCATTGGATGGTGAACATGAGTGGCGTGGGAAAATATTAAAATAATATTTGAGGGGTGACAAGGAGTCATGTTGTCTGAGGAGACGATATCTTCTTCCGTCACAGTAGTGTGTGGATGGTTGCTTTCCCAGTACCCGTTGAGCGCTACGGTTGTTTGTAGGACCAGTGTCAGGTCGGTGAGCAGAAGCTCCATCTTCTCTCTCAAGAGGTCCTCGGTGGGCAGGGGCGGTTCCAGGGCTGATTTTCGGGGGGGGGGGCTATCTTGTTTTTATGTAGCTCTTACTGTTTGTATTTGAGTCATTGAAAAGTCCTCTTTTATGCTGTATTGCTGTAACCACAATTTTAATTCACTGAGAAATTTTCGCTACGTCAAAGTCCTTGTAAATCAAGAAAATCTTGAAAAATGAAGGCGCTGACTGGATGCGAGTGTCTTTTGACTACTGACACTAATTGTTATTTTAATACTTTTTAAAAATAGATACTTTCTGTTTGACTCATTTTTATAATAAAATAATTATTGTTAATTGATAGGTACGAGTATTGGGATTCAGTTTTGTTAAAAATAATAGCTTATAGAAAATACTAAGTTTTCCTAGAATTTCGGGGGGGGCCATGGCCCCCATGGCCCCTTCCCTGAAACCGCCCCTGTCGTTGGGTCTTCATCAGAGTCCGGTAGCCGTGTACCGATGGTTGGTATCTTGTCAGAGCAATAGAGTGAGCTTCCCTTATTAACAGGAGTAGGGACAGTTACTCTGGATTGCCGAGAAAAATCTTGTTGGCATTGTTAGAAGTTGTCAGCATTTCAGTAATTGCATATGTTTCATTAATTTTGTACAGTGCTTAGAAAATTCTAGTTTTTTATGGGAAAGCGAGCATTCATGCTAATACGTATAAAGTTGAGATAAGTTATTCTACACATTTTGTGTTATATAGGACACTACAAGTTGTTTTAATAAGCATTCTTATCACTAAAAATTATGCGATCCCCATTTCAATAACGTTTCTAGGTACGTATGCTTACCATAAAAAAAATATATCTTACGTTCTGCCACTAGAAATACATTATTCAAGTCCCTATAAAACAAAATTTAACATTTTACAACATTTATACTTTTCCCCCGTAATACTGCCCTGTTGTTGTTTAGGTCAACAGCCGAAAGGCTGGTTTGAACCTGTAGAGGTTTTACTAAGTAAAACGAGGAGTGAGGTGGTTTAACATTGCCTTCCTCACTGAGTAGGAAAGTACGCTTATCAGCATGCCGGGCCCTCTGAAAAGCACATATTTTCCACTCTGCAAATCACATCTTCACTTTATTCACCACAGGGTCTGGCTGTACAATGAAATTCATTACTTTCAGAGGAGATAACTCTGATTAGTGTCTTTTACACCTGTACCTCTTCTGTTCTTAAATGATTCAGTCATTTAATTGGCTGACCACATGATAAGAAACAGAGGTATTTATTTTAGCCATGCAACAAACAGATTGAGTCTGTTATGGGCAAAGTACTGCCGTATAAAAGGTTAAAACAAAAATAAGGGAACTAATTTTGTTTGTTTTTTTTATTCACCTATGAAGAAATTTACTCAATAATTTATGACGACCCAGTATATTTTTGTAAGAAAAAAAAATTACGTGCAATTGTTTTTTTACAAAATAAATTTTTAAATTTTATTTGTAAATTGCCATTTAAGTTATACTGTACTTAATTTTACATTTTTTATTATTTAAAGAACAAGTCATTTTAACTTTTTATTGTATAGCTTATTGTTACTTTTATGATAATATTAAGTTTGTAATTTAATTTTGTAAATTTTAAGTACATATCTTATATAAATACGATCAAATTTTTTAACAATAGATTACTAATTAATGTAAATTTAATAATTTATTATTATTATTAATAACGTTAATTATATTGGTGACCAAAGTTAAATAGTTTTGTAAAAAATATACTTTTAAAATGAAAATAAAAACTGTACAAATGTCTTGTATTACAATACATTACATATTAAAAAAAAATTTTAATATCTACATGTGTTTGTTTGTATTTATTTAATACCTGAAAAGTTTTTTTTTATTTGGAAGTAGTTTTGATGAAACTATAATTAACAGAACAAAAATAAGAAAATTACGTAAACTGATTTGAAAAAGTACATCTCACGCCATCTTGCGGATGGCGGAAAAACTAACATTGTTTCGAAAATTTATGAACATAGCGTAAAAATGCTGTTACGCTATCTATTGAAAGTTGTTGGAACTAAAGTATGTAAAAGTGCATTCTCACGCTATCTAGCGGATGATGGTAAAACGAACATTCTTTGAAAACTACGATACACTTCTACGATCATAAAATTGGATTGTAATATTAAGATTGTCGGGAAGAGATAGATGTTTACTAGTCGGAGGTTGAAGACGAAATGACCCACCCACACTAACCCGCAGTTGATATCTTTCTTAAATACCTTTTGTACCAACTGTTATTAATAAAATTCCCTACGTTTCCCTTACTTTTTATGCTCATATCGATATATTTCTTTAAAAATTCAATTTATAATTTTTACTTTACACCATCCGACAGGTAGCGTGGTCTTTAGTTACTACCATAGAGTAATAAAGCATAGAGGGGGAACTCCCATGTTAAAAAGTGTTTTAACGTTTATCGTCTGCTATGTTTCGCTTCAAAAATCTGTAGAATGCGCTAGTAGCGCATACGAGGGAGATTTAAATTTTGGCCTATTATCCTATACAATATTTATTTTTTATTTCATTTTACTTTTTGTTTTATAATTGAAATTTTTGGGAACTAATTGTTTTTTCAAGTCCCATCAACAGTTTGGTTATTGGCGATTACCGTGGGTCATGAAACAGTGGGTTGAGATTAGTTATAATTAATGAAATGAAATTTTGTTACTTAAAGAAGTGGGTTTTTCGCAGAGGGTTTGGGGACGTGATTTCTTCTGTTTTCCGAAAGCGAAAAACCTGTAAGTATTAACATGATAAGTAAATACATGTAGGCCAAAATAAATCTTGTGTGTTTAGGTTAACCGTTAACGGATCGAGTAAACATTAAATGTATAAATTGCCTTCTACTTTTAAATTAATATTTATTACATAAATCTGGTGCTTAAGTTTGCCTGATGGAATAATAGTTATAGTAATTTAACATCACATCAATTAGAAGGAAAGCAAACCAGTAAAATGGCACATGACCTAACCAATATCCCTAACCTAATACTATTAAGTATTAGTTATTAATAATTTAATTAATTACCTAATTATTATACCAAGCAAACTTAATCACTAGAGAATGTGTACAATAATTAAAATAGGCAATTCATATATTTCATTATTTACTAATTCGCTAGCAGTAAATGTGCTTTGTTGTTAATCTACAAACAAACAAGATGTATTTTGGCCTACACGTATTTACTTATCATATTAATACTTACAGGTTTTCGTCTCTTGGAAAACAGAAGAAATGACGTTAAATATACCTCTGCGAAGAAAACACTTTTTTAACCTAATAAATTTTCATTGTAACTAAATCTCCAAACAAGCATGGTCTCATACGCCATTACTAACGTACGATTTGATCATAGAGTAATAAAGCAATTACTAGCTTTATTACTCTATGGTTACTACATAATTTTCATTCAATGAAATACAATTTATCAATTTTTAAAAGTACTGCAATCGTAAAAAATTTTTACATTTTTAAATCTTTTATCAAACTACAATTTTAGTTGATAATCTGTTGTGCATATTCTGACATTCTTTTAAATCAACTAAAACAATACACAACCTGTGCGTATTAGTCATTGTTAATTCTTAGTTGATTCATTTGAACTCTATTTTTTTCGGATAGCCGTATTCGTGAAAAATCGAGTGATTTATTATGACAACAATTTTTTTACACCTCCAAGCCAAAATTACCAAACTGTATTAATATTTAAAAAAAATGTTTTAATAAATTACGTCATTTTTGCCACAATCTGAAAACTTGAGAATCGGCAGCGAATTATCGACTCATCACTAATCGAAGTTATGCATGGTGTGTGAGGCCGTACATTACCGTGAAGGAAGATGACACTTATTATGAAACGCCGTCTTTTGCTTCGCATGCTTTTTTTGGTCAACCCGTGATTGTACTTACCGATAAAGAAAATTTAGTCAACAGCCGGACTTCTTCCAAATGCTTCCTCACACTGCACAGATGTTTTCTTCTGCTATGAAGTTTGAGGACACCAATGACTTTTTGCCGGCCCGTTGGCGTGGTGGTTAGCACAACTGGCTTCTACGCCGGCGTCCCGGGTTCGATTCCCGGTCAGATCTGGCTGAATTGCACAACGCTCAGTCGTAAAAATAATTGTGACTGATTTTCTATAATTTTCCGCCCTTCAGAAAAACTTTTATGCCACATTTACAAGCAAGTTTTTGAGAGATTCATCTCTGAATCGTGCTTGCAAACGAGTTAAAATTTCGGAAGGTCAGGAACGAATTTCTAAAGGAAAGGCCTGGATATGAATCTCGTATTCAGGCTGCTGAAATGAGATTTTTGGAAGGAATAAAAGGTTGTACCTGGTTAGATATACAGGGTGATTCAAAACTATACGAAATCTCTTGGGATCTCATTCTACAACTAAAAATAAGAAAAAAAAGTTCGTATAAACATATGCCTGAAAACGCTTAGTAAGTGACTTACGGCTAGCGATGAACTTCACCTAGAACTCTGTACCCTCGGTGAAGTAAGGCCGTACAAAAATGTTAAAGGTAGTTACAAAGATACAAATATGATTGTTTCTTATGTTTTTTAATCTGAAAAATTGAATAAAATTGGTTCCACAGCTGTAAATGCAATACTTTCAGAGATATCTTACATAAAACACAAGAATTGGTGCAAAGAAATAACATATTTTTGTGTTTAACGTAAGATTACTTCCATAAATGGTAAATAAATTTTAATTTATTTAAGAAAAAATACACCTTCATTTACCATTTATGGAAGTAATCTTACGTTAAACACAAAAATGTGTTATTTCTTTGCACCAATTCTTGTGTTTTATGTAAGATATCTCTGAAAGTATTGCATTTACAGCTCTGGAACCAATTTTATTCAATTTTTCAGATTAAAAAACATAAGAAACAATCAATCGTATTTGTATCTTTGTAACTACCTTTAACATTTTTATATGGCCTTACTTCACCGAGGGTACAGAGTTCTAGGTGAAATTTTTCGCTAGCCGTAACTCGCTAACTAAGCGTTTTCAGGCATATGTTTATATGAACGTTTTTTCTTATTTTTACTTTCTCTTGCCTATATGAATATATAGGAAGGAAAGTATTGTTTTCATGTCGATTTTTCACCGGATCTATACGTTTTCAGACCCCCTGAACCCAAAAAACATGTTTTTAGCGATGGGTCTGTGTGTGTGTGTGTGTGTGTGAACAGAATATCTCAAGAACGGAACATCGTACGAACTTGTAACTTGAAACTTAAGTTACATATCACTACCGGACCCGACACGAACATTTTCATCAAAATCGGACAACCGGAAGTAGTAGTTTATTCGTATAATTTTTCACTTTTTTGCGATTTTCTCAAAAACTAGTCCTACGATTTTTTTTAAAATCAACTGGTTTACTATATTTTTTATGCTCTACAATATAGGGTAGGCGCCATGTTTGCTGAAATTCTGCTTGAGGCTGTTTTTAAGTAAAAAAATTTTCTTTTTAAGATTGCGGCTTTAATATGCATTTTAGCGCAAAACGTTATATAATAAAAGTTGTAGAGAATGTAAAATTCTACAACTTTTATTTCAAACATTTTTTTGTATAACGCTTAGTTTAGCGGTAATTTGCGATTTTCTGTTTTTTTCTCACGAAAACGTGAGAAAAATCGATTTTTTTAACATTTCGGCCTTGGTATGCATTTTACGACAAAAGTGTATATAATTAAATTTATAGAAAATTAAAAGATCTACAACTTTTATTTAAAGCATTTTTCTCTACAGAGCCTAGTTTAGAGAGAAAGAGTGATTTTCCGTATTTCTAAGCCAAACTGAGGTCGATTTTCATTTTGTGTCTTTCACTCATGATTAAAATTAGGTTATGTTTATTGAGGTTAGTTTTTTGTTTATTTCTAATGTTTTATTACTAATGTTAGGTTTATTATTAATTATTTTCATTGGCAAGAGAAAGTTGTGTGAGTGTTTCACACCAGATTTATTTTTAGCTATAGAATGAGATCCCAAGAGAATTCCTTATAGTTTTGAATCACTCTGTATAATAAATAATGAAACAACGCGGAGTTAAATTTTCAATCACTGTGTGAAACATTAAGAGTATATATAAAAGAAACTGGTCCAACCATTTACTTTGCACACCAGCACACAGACTTCCTCTACGAGCATGGAAATATAAACTTAGGAGGACCCAAGAGATGGATATAGTCACTTGAATCACGAGTTTTCCCTTGTTTGCAACGAGGAGTTAAGGGGGAAAATCATCAGTGCGCATACCCGACTGCTTTAATTTCAGTAAGACAAACTTAACAACTTATACTATACCCAGAGCATATACAGGGTGATTCACGAAGATATCCAGAAACTTTGGGAGCCCATTGTACATGTAAAAATAATGAAAAAAGTTTATATAAACATGGGTCCGGAAATGCTTCGTTACCGAGTTACGGCTAGCGAAAGATTTCGCTTGGATTTCAGCTTACCAGGTGAAATGAGGTCTTCCTGAAATTCTGGTAAGGTAGATTAAGGGGCGAATTCAATCGTTTCTTATGGTTTTTGACCTGATAAATTGAATAAAACAGGTCCCAGAACTGTCAGTTAAATAGTTTTTGAGAAAACCAGTGTCAAATGCAAAAAATGGAGTGAAAAAAAACACATTTTTTCATCTTAGTTTTTCCGGTTAATTTTACTTTGTACTCTTATGAATAAAAATTCATTTAATCAAACATCTATTAGATTTCTGTGTACTTAATTTACATTGGTTTATTCAGAATAAAATTTTCTACATGTTTTATTCAAAAGTTTTAACTGTTTCTTGGTGAAATAACAAAGTTATTCTTGCCCAAAGATGAAAAAATGTGTTTTTCACTCAATTTTTTGCATTTGACACTGGTTTTCTTAAAAACTATTTAACTTACAGTTCTGGGACCTGTTTTATTCAATTTATCAGATCAAAAACCATAAGAAATGATTGAATTCACCTCTTAATCTACCTTACCAGAATTCCAGGAAGACCTCATTTCACCTGGTGAGTTGAAATCCGGGCGAAACTTTCGCTAGCCGTAACTCGGAAACCAAGCATTTCCGAACCCATGTTTATATAAACTTTTTTCATTATTTTTACATGTACAATGAGCTCCTAAAGTTTCTGCATATCTTCGTGAATCACCCTGTATAGTATATCGCGGAACCTTTTGTAGGTTAACTGTTTGTTACAGAATGTCGGTTTCTCGAAAACGAGGTCGAACTATTCACAGTGTTGAACGAAATCTAATATGCTATGAAGTTGAAGCTAAACAAAAATGTCAATCCGCGCCTCTTAACAAAAGCCGAGAGCGAGCGGCTATCTACTGTGATGTTTCTCTTTCCACAATTCGAAAAATAAAGAAGGAAATTAAGGACGTAAAGAAACAATTCTTTAACAGTTTTGTTGACACCTAGTAAAAAAAAGAAAACTGTCAGGTAGAAACTAGAGAGACTGATAATGAAAACGCCGGTGACAGCAATCGTAAAGAAGACGATTCATTCGTAATTACAGTAAATCAAACATTTCTAGTCATTTAAATAAACTATAGGCAATATTACAGGTCATATTTATTTCTTATAAGGTTTATAAAGAAAAAAATTTCTCGGAATAAATAACAGCTTTAAAAATGTAGGTAGAAACTTCACGGTAATGAAATATACGAGTAGTGTCTCACTCAAAAATAAATCTTTATAATGCATCCTGCAGTTTGAAATTATTTCTATTTCATATAATGAATTAATATAATAATTTCACTAACCTTCTTTTTAAACTGCGTCACCTTTATTTTAATTTCTACTTACACGTGTTTCGGTGGATCCACCATCATCAGAGTAAATGAAAAATTGAAACTAAAAATTTTTTTTTTCTCATTTATTTAAAATTAAATATATTATAATTAAATATATTATTTAATATAAAATATAAATTTTAAATTTAAAGAAGATGGTACATCTTCTGTAAATTTTAAATAAATGAGAAAAAAAAAATTTTTAGTTTCAATTTTTCATTTACTCTGATGATGGTGGATCCACCGAAACACGTGTAAGTAGAAATTAAAATAAAGGTGACGCAGTTTAAAAAGAAGGTTAGTGAAATTATTATATTAATTCATTATATGAAATAGAAATAGTGTCTCACTGTTGAGGTGCTGCAAATATATTATTTCCCTTCATCACAGCCCACACATACGCAAAAGGCAATCTCGTGACTTCAGTATCTATACCACAACATGCCACTCAGCTTACTCCTTGACGGATGATGATGATGATGATGATGATTAAGGTAAAAGGAATTTAACAGGTTGACTCTCATGAAACACTTATACGTCTCTCACCAGATCTGTAATATTTACTTCTGAGAGACTGATCCGTCTCTCACCTAATAGTGTTTTTAATATAATCGTTAGACGGATTGGATGCTAGTTTGCATTGAATCATATACTGAGCTGTTTGTAATGAGTTCAAAAAACATTTCCCCAGTCATGGTTTGTGATTTACTTGATCCGATTGAGTCAAAAATGAGTCGGTGAAACTTGACAGCTTATTATTACTACTATTACATAATATTGACTATTATTATACTCGTAGTTTATTATTGCATTATTAATCATGTTTTAATAATACAGGGTGGCGCAAAAGTCACTGCACAGTTGGTTAAAAGAAAAAATTAAAATTACAAGAAGATGTAGTACAATAGTTTTAGCCCGTGATGTTGGTATTACAAAATGTTGATAATTACGCCGCGTCAAGTTGGCAATACGCCTCGTCAAGGACAAACACAACAATAGATCCAGTGAGTTCTTGAAAGCGTGATCTGTGAGACTTTTTGTAACTGTTAGATGTTTTTATAGTTGTCATGATGTTAACGAAAGAAGAAAGAATTTTTGCTTTAAAAACATTTTATAAAAGTGGTGCTACTGCAGTTGTTAATGAATGGGCTGGACACTTTAGATCAAACCCACCGTCTAGACGAACTGTGTACGACATACGAGATAGATTTGAACAACATGGATCTGTTATGGATGCACCAAGATCTGGCCGCCCAACAACGGTCTCAACTGAGGAAAATGAATTGCGGGTATGTTTAGCTATTACCAAAAGTCCACGAAAATCAACCAGACAATTAGCATCTGAGCTGGATTCATCACGAAGGTCTGTGCAAAGAATGTTACACAAACACAATTACAAAGTTTACATTCCACGTTTGCTACATGGGTTACTTGAAGATGATCCAGATCGACGTCTTCAATTTTGTGAATTGATGCTTAACCAACAGAAACTCGATCCTAACTTGTTTAATAAAATTGTGTGGTCTGATGAGGCTAATTTTAAGTTAAGCAGACAAGTTAACAGACATAACTGTACTTACTGGTATACTGACAATCAAAATGTTTCGTTAGAAAATCAACTAAATCAACCTGGTGTGAGTGTCTGGGGGGCAATATCATCATTTGGCATACTTGGACCATATTTTTTTGAAGGAACTGTGACAGGAGAAAAATACTTGGATATGCTTCAGAATTACGTGGTACCAGGACTCATGACATGTGCTGAAAACTTTCAAGAACTGTACTTTCAACACGATGGTGCTCCACCACATTATGCCACTGAAGTCTGCGATTATTTAAACGAAACTTTCCGAAGACAAATTATTGGACGAAGGGCAGATATTGACATGCCTCCACGTTCACCAGATATCACGCCCATGGATTTTTTCGTATGGGGTGTCGTCAAGGACTCTGTTAATTCTAGAAAGCCTCAGACCATCGACGAAATGAAAGACTACATACTCGAGGCATTTGAAGATTTGGTCAGTAATACCAGACTATGCCATAGAGTGTGTAACAGTGTTCGAGAGAGACTTGAAAGATGTATTACTGAAGACGGAAAACAATTTGAACATAAAAAATAATTGTAAGTTGTAAATTGTAAGTTTTTTGTAATAAAAAAATAAATTCAGTCTTTGTTTACTGTTGTGTGCAGTGACTTTTGCGCCACCCTGTATTATATAATGAAACATCATTTCATCTTTTAATTTTTTAAGGTTTTCATATTACAGTATTTTTTGCATTGTAAAATGCATCTGGTCGATACCTCTGTGTAGACAACTGGTAATCAAGTTTACCAATCGCTGAACAACTGCTTGATAGAGAGCCCCGCATCATCAATAAAGTTATGTAGTTTTTTTTTGAAAAGTAACCGGATAAATTATTTATAAAATACAGTGAAACTTGGTTAATTCGAACCTGAAGGGGAATGGAAAAAAGTTCGAATTATCCAAAATTCGAAATAACCAACATCATATGGAACAGTATTGTAAAGTTAAAAAAATTACAAAATTCGAACTTTTGTTATACGTACCACACTATGTATACTATGTACTTGCTTTAAAATCCCGAATGTCTAATTTTTTGCAAATCCTTCTGCTTTTGCACGAATTATTGTTCCACTTAAAGGAATCACTTGGTCGCGAGCTTGCTTGAACCACTTCAAAACACAATCGTCCACTGCAGGATATTCGGCTGTTCTTACCCGCTTTCGACATTTTCCGTTTTTTTGATTCCAGTTTTCCATAATTGTGTTTTTATTTTTTAAGAAAGACGATAAATGTTCGGTAAAATTCCGTATTCTTTAGCTATGTCACACTTTCTTTTTGTACCGCGTTCCACATCTTGAATCACTTTAAATTTTTCGTCCAAAGTTAAACTCTTATACGGACCACGCTTAGCCATTGTTAAATGAACTTAACCGCACTGCACGTAAACTCTTAACTGAAACGAAAACAATTCAGTAGTACTGAAATGTACTGTACCTAGTTAAAAAAAAGTACGTAGTACTACTGTATGTAAATTGTACAACACAAATTCTACACACCGTATGCACTCGTGTATACTCTACAGTAGGCCTACTGTGCTGTGACTGAAAACGGTTCAAGAATGTGGGTGTAAATTTAACTAGGGAAATCCCAAACCGATCATACAGTGCAGGCCTGTGTGAAAGTGAAATTCACTTTACAATGTTCAAAGCCTATACGGCATACTGGCTGGAATTCCGTAGATTAGGCTTACTACGCACTAATAACTGACACTCTATTGTGTCTATTTTCAACCCAAACGCAGCAGGTAGAAATAATTTTATTACAGAACCTGTTTACGAAAAACCTAGCTAAACAAACATTTTTATTCTTTCTTTGAAAAACTTCGAATTAACCAAATAACCTATTTTTAACTTCGAATTAGGCATACCATTTTTGTTCAGATTTTAATATGCTTTTCAAGGGGAATACCAGTTTATTCGAATTATCCAAAAATTCGAATTATCCGAGTTCGAAATAACCAAGTTATACTGTACAAGTAAAATTTCAGTGAAACACATCAGTCTTTCACAGTAAATTTGATTTTTTTACTCATGAGTACCTGATCAGTCTCTCACCTAAAAAACAGCGCCAAAAAATTTAAGCCTTACAATACTCTAGACTTGAAAGAAATTTAATTAAAAAAATCTGGTGTGAAACACTCACACAACTTTCTCTTGCCAATGCAAATAATTAATAATAAACCTAACATTATTAATAAAATATTAGAAATAAACAAAAACTAACCTCAAAAACATAACCTTATTTTAATCATGAGTGAATGACGCAAAATGACAATTGAACTCAGTTTGGCTTAAAAATACGGAAAATCACGCTTTCACGCTAAACTAGGCTCTGTAGAGAAAAATGCTCTAAACAAAAGTTGTAGATCTTTTAACTTTCTATAAATTTAATTATATACACTTTTGTCGTAAAATGCATACTAAGACCGAAATGTTAAAAAAATCGATTTTTCTCACGTTTTCGTGAGAAAAAAAAACAGAAAATCGCTAATTACCGCTAAACTAAGCGTTATACAAAAAATTGTTTGAAATAAAAGTTGTAGAATTTTACATTCTCTACAACTTTTATTATATAACGTTTTGCGCTAAAATGCATATTAAAGCCGCAATCTTAAAAAGAAAATGTTTTTACGTAAAAGCAGCCTCACCCAGAATTTCAGCAAACATGGCGCCTACCCTATATTGTAGAGCATAAAAAATGTAGTAAACCAGGCGATTTTAAAAAAAATCGTAGGACTAGTTTTTGAGAAAATCGCAAAAAAGTGAAAAATTATACGAATAAACTACTACTTCCGGTTGACCGATTTTGATGAAAATGTTCGTGTCGGGTCCGGTAGTGATATGTAACTTAAGTTTCAAGTTTCAAGTTCGTACGATGTTCCGTTCTTGAGATATTCTGTTCACACACACAAACACACACACACACAGACCAATCGCTAAAAACATGTTTTTTGGGTTCAGGGGGTCTGAAAACGTATAGATCCGGTGAAAACTCGATTTCGAAAAATCGACATGGAAACAATACTTTCCTTCCTATATATTCATATAGGCAAGAGAAAGTAAAAAAGCAAAGGAACCATGAATTAGGTTTGGGGTTTTTAAGCAAAATTGCAAAAATTACCTTGGGAGTCAACCTGTTAAACATACATTAAAATAAACAGAACATAATTAAAATTTCCAAACCAATTGTATATTAAGCTAATAAATAAATAAAACCATAAAAATTAGATATCTAAAGGATACATTACATAATTTATAATATAAAATTAAATTTTAATATAGAGTACATGCATATTAAGCATTATCATAAAATTTTTATAACTGTACTTTATAGCAACCAATGAATACACTTCTTCAACAGTGCATTCCATAATGGAGTCTTTTTTTACACTGACCCTGTTAATCTGGACTTAATTATCCAGAAAATAAAAAAAATCTGGTGTGAAACACTTACACAACTTTCTCTTGCCAATACAAATAATTAAAAATAATGCTACCATTAGTAATAAAACAAAAAACTAACCTCAATAAACATAACCTAATTTTAATCATGAGTGAAGACGCAAATGAAATTCAACCTCAGTTTGGCTTTAAAATACGGAAAATCACACTTTCACGCTAAACTAGGCTCTGTAGAGAAAAATGCTCTACACTTTTGATGTAAAATGCATACTAAGGCCAAAATCTTAAAAAAAAATAGATTTTTCACACATTTTCGTGAGAAAAAAAACAGAAAATCGCTAAACCAAACGTTATACAAAAAATTGTTTGAAATAAAAGTTGTAGAATTTTAAATTCTCTACAACTTTAATTGTATAAATTTTTGCGGTAAAATGCATAATAAAGCCGCAATCTTAAAACAAAAATTTTTTACATGAAAACAGCCTCACCAAGAATTTCAGCAAACATGGCTCCTACCCTATCTTGTAGAGTATAAAAAACTTAGTAAACCAGGCGATTTTTAAAAAAATCGTAGGACCAGTTTTTGAGAAAATCGCAAAAAAAGTGAAAAATGACACGAATAAACTACTACTTCCGGTTGACCGATTTTGATGAAAATGTTCGTGTCGGGTCCGGTAGTGGTATGTAACTTAAGGCTCAAGTTTCAAGTTCGTACAATGTTCCGTTCTTGAGATATTTTGTACACACACACACACACACAGAGACCAATCGCTAAAAATGTGTTTTTTGGGTTCAGGGGGTCTGAAAACGTGTAGATCTGATGAAAACTCAATTTCGAAAAATCGACATGAAAACAATACTTTTCTTCCTATATATTCATATAGGCAAGAGAAAGTAAAAATTAACACTCACTGGACAATGAAAATAGAGAAACAGACATTCCAAAACCTTATTGAAATTTATGGCTTTAAAAACAACAATTTTGATATTGATATGTTGGGGCAAGCAGACTGGCATGAGGGAAAAAGTAAATGAAAATTAAAACAAAATCTGCTGTGAAACACTCACACAACTTTCTCTTCCGAAGCGCTACCTAGGAACCCACAGCCCCTGAGAGGCCAACCCAAATGAGTGGGTGCGGTCACGTCCACAGGGCGCCCTACTCCCCTCAGTACTCGTGTAAACGTTGGATGAGCCACCGTCGAGCTCGTTACGCAGCTAATGCTTTGCAGGTGGCTCTACCCCACATGGATTTACTACAAATAGCACACGGAGGTGCTACAGCCAGTGCCCGTTACCTCGAAAGCAGGCAAGGATAGCGTAGCTAAACTGCAGTTCTATGGGCACGCTGTGTGGTCTGGGGTGTGCCTCCGATGGTTAGAGACAGTCTGAAACAAAAATATTTGTCTCCGACATTTTTGTCTCAAAACAATTAGTCTCAGACAATTTCGTCGTGTCCTGCGTACGATCAGCCTTATACAGGTGACTGTAAATTTGTGACCGAATTTTTCTGCTTAACAGGAATGACAGTCGAAGTTGCGAAAGATATTGTGAGTAGGAAAATTTATTGTGTGACAGTACTGTGTATGGTAGCACTGCTGGATTATGCCATTGACCAAAGGAGGGCGTTGCACGAAACAGTTTGTTTAGTCCGAGCTAAAAGTCGTTTACGCAAGAACAACGTATCATCATTGTTGTGAGTTACTACCAATCGAAATTATATTCGAAGTGTAATGAAGAGATTTCGAATGCATTCCCAGATGCTAATGTGCCAAACAAATCCACTCTCATCGTTTTCGGAATACAGGAAGAGTGGATGACAATAAACGTACAGGCCGTTCAAGTGTTTTAACGGATGATACTCTGCAGACGATAAACGAAAACCTTCTTCGTTCTCTGAAAAAATCTCTTCGGAAACTTGCTAGCTGGACTGGGCTATCTTATGAAGGTGTTTGTAAAGCTACTAAAGTGTTGAATTCACATCCGTATCGAATAAGTGTGACTCATCAGCTCCAAGAACCAGACAAGGAAAAGCGAATGCAGTAATGTCGGTGGTTCAGACGTTTCATTAGAAATGACATATCTGTTTTCGATAAGGTTTTCTCAGCAATGAACCTTGGTTTCATCTTAGCAGATATGTCAACAGTCAAAATTTCAGAATATGGTCTGCAGACACCCACATGTGTTCCACGAACAGCCATTACACTCGCAAAAAATTGGTGTGGCATGGTGTATCTCATTGGACAATTGTTGGGCCAATCTGTTTTTCGGAGATCATAACAGCTAAACGGTAACAACAAATATTTTGCGAATACAAATAATCATGTTATTGTGTAATTTAGCAAGTTGAAAAAATGAAAAGGTACTCTAAAAACAATTTTTGTAGTTTGGGTTGCATGACTTAATAGTCCCCCTATACTAAATTACAAGCTTCATGATGCTTTTTTAAAAATTTATTCTTAAAACATAATGAAGAAAATCCAAATTCTAAACTAACCCAACCTTAAAGAAAAGAAAACAAAAAAAACAATCCAACATAATCGTAACAGAGAGAATGAGGCAGCACCAATCTAATATTGTAGTTGATTCTTCGAAGACGTACGGATCATGGAATGACTTAAGTATTCCTAACGGTGTAAAAATTTGGGAAGGAAAACAAACAGAGAGAATTTATTTAATAAAATTATTTTACTGTTAATATGTTTTCATTCCAGTACATAATTCACACAAAGAAACCTATTACTACAAACTGTAAACCATAGCAAAACATATTTCCCATTCCATCCAGATTTTTGATAATACATACCCTATCAAGTCCCAGACAAGCAAGACTCCGTAACAACTGTTTAATTTATTGTTTTATTATACACAACCCGGATAATGAATGTATAATAATAATAATAATAATAATAATAATAATAAAATATATGTTATAAATGGTTATATAAATATGATTTTATTATTACAGTTGTAATTGTGCATAACATGGTATGTTCATAGTATCCAAAAATACATAACAAATACGAAAACAACGATAAACCCTGCGGCTGCTTTAACGTACGCTGATTTCATATTTAAATAAGCTGCATCCTTTTTATATTTTTGCGAGAGGATCGAAAGATTCTGTGCTTTTGAATCTAGTTCTGAAAACAACATGAAAAAATGTCAAGTTAATAATTTATTCAAAAATATATTTTTATAATGCATCCTGCAGTTTGAAATTATTTCAATTTTTTTTTTTTTTTTTTTTTTTAACTTTTGAGACCCCATAGGATCACTTCAGCTCAAATTCAGGTTTGTTTGGTTTTTGTTGACAGACATTTCTTGTTGTAGATGTTTTGAGTGGTGATCAGGGATTTTTTCAGTTTATTAATCTTTTCTTGCCATATGGGTCTTTCATTGAGACAGTTGGTTATGGTTTCTCCTAGATATTTAAATTTTTCTACAAGTTCTATTTGGTTTTTGTTAATATTTATGCAATTTATGCAGACTGGATCTCTGACCATGATTTTCGTCTTTTCATAGGATATTTTTAGTCCGATCCTTTCCGAAAGTTGTTCGAGGGATTCTAATTGGGTTCTGGTTTCTTTTATGTTGTTTGCAAGGAAAGCTAGATCGTCCGCAAAGCCCAGGCAGTTTATTTTGATTTCTTTGCCAACTTTTACGTTTTCTGGGTTCATCTTCCGCCATTCTCTAACGATGTATTCTAGAGCGCAATTGAACAACAAAGGCGACAATCCATCTCCCTGTCTTAGTCCGGTTTTAACTTCGAATGGTCTCGAGATCTCGCTTCTGAATTTAACTTTAGACACTGTGTTTTTCAATGTTAAACTTATAATTTTGACTAGTTTGGGATGAAGTCCTAGGTTCCTAATAATTTTTAGTAGGGACTCTCTGTGTATGCAGTCATATGCCTTTTTAAAGTCAATGAAGGCGATTACTAGTTGTTTGGATCTGTATTTATGGCAGTCTAAAATCAGCTTTAGATTTAGTATTTGTTCTGGGCAACATCTGCCAGGCCTGAACCCCCCTTGGTATTCTCCTAGTTCGCCTTCCAGTTGACCTTTGATATAATGAATTTATATAATAATTTCACTAACCTTCTTTTTAAGGGGGTAGTCAACCTAGAAAATGAAAATCAAAACTTCTGGCTATAATTTATCATTATTTATTTTAAATGAAAGAGTAATTTACCAGTAATTATCTAACATTTGAACAAAGTCAAAAAATTAATTACAGCCCCTAATATAAGGGTGAGGTTGGAAAAGCGGGTTTTTACGGGGGATCACATATCTCAGGAACCAAGAAAGATATCAACATGATTCTTATGCTACAAAACACAAAAAATTGTTCTCTATTATCTATTGTATGCGCTTATATGTATTTTTTCTTACAAGAAATTTATTGAAAAAACCATTTTTCAAAAACATTTATTTTATGTATTCACAAATTATTTTTTAACTAAATCCCTATTAAGGTTTTTGAAATATTCATTCTACAGATAATACAGCAAGAAATAATGAACTTTTGAAAAAAACATCATCCAAATATCTCCAATACTAACTAAAATATTTAATTCCCAAGTACCACAGTACAATCATGTAAAAACCACATTTCCAGAAAACTTAAAGTTAAAGGAATAATTTCACTCGCCTTGCTAGTGAGCTTTATTTTAATCAGATGTTTTTATAACTTTTTGTCAATGTACAAAAAAAAGTAAACAAATATAGTGATTCAGAAAATTTTAAACTTCAAATAACTGTAAAAAACATCGAAATTTAAAAAAAAAACATCTTCTTGAGTTGACTACCCCCTTAAACTGCGTCACTTTTATTTTTATTTTTACTTACACGTGTTTCCGTGGATCCACCCATCATCAGAGTAAATAAAATAATTGAAACTAAAAAATTTTGGTATGACTAGTCGTAATTTTCAAGTGATGTATAATGAACATAAAAAGCACTGAAATGTGACATTATATCTAACTATACCAATCATATAAAAGAAGGAAAACATAAATTTGGTAAAATAGATGAACATTTTAATATACTAATAGACCAATGTTATATAGAAAATAAAAATAAAATTGAAAAATATGAGATGTTCCATATTTATAAATATTTAAAAGAGCGAAAGCAGGACATTTTGAATGAACAGGTCAAATTTAGGAATGATGAAGTGATATTGACTGCTGCTGCTATCTACAGTAAATATGAGAAGGGATAAATTAAAATAAATTAATTTTAAATCAGTTTTATACAAATGACTGAAGATGTATCATCTTCTATAGATTTTAAATAAGTGAGAAAAATTTTTTTTAGATTCAATTATTTTATTTACTCTGATGATGATGGATCCACCGAAATACGTGTAAGTAAACATAAAAGTGACGCAGTTTAAAAAGAAGGTTAGTGAAATTATTACATAAAATAATAATAATTTATTGTTTAGGTGATCAGCCAAAAGGCAGGTTTAAATCTAGAGGTTTTACTAAGTAAAATGAGGAGCGAGATGGTTTACAATTGTTTTCCTCATAGAGTAGAAAAGTATGCTTATCAGCATGCCAAGCACTATGAAAAGCACGTATTTTCCACCCTGCAAATAACATCTTTACTTCATTCACCACAAGGTCTGGCTATGTAATAAAATTTAATTACTTTCAGAGGAGTTAACTCTGATTATTATTCGTTTCAAAACTATTAACACTTTGAAGCCTAAGCTATAAGAACATGATATGTCACGGTATCCTGGGGGTTTTAGAGTAAACTTCAAAAAATTATAAAATATTTAATTTACATCATATCTTAATGATTTTGGCATCAAATTGATTAAAAAAATCAGAAAGTTTATTACTATTTATTTACATTAAAATTATTGTACTTACTAAATTTATGAAAGTTATTTAAATATACACCAAAAAATTATGAAAAACGAAATTGTTACGTGCTACACACTACCTAATTTTTGAGTTTTACAATCCTAAACACTACCAAAAAAACAGTTTATATAAATTCTACAGAAAGGCAATGAAATAAACTACATACTAAACATGTTTGAGTACTAAAATTTATAATATTTTACACATAATTAGCCTTCGTATGAAACACTCGGAAACACACCGGTAAGCACAATGCAACATTACAGTCAGGGCAGTACCAGGTAGTTTCTTTCAATCCAGCCTTTTCAGTTGCAGTTATGCTCTTTTCTGAGCAAACTTTACAGCAACACACGAAAAACATAAAATGAAAAAGAAATTATAAATATTACTGTCAAATAACCGCACAAACAAAGCGATCTAGAAGACAAAACAGTACAACGTATACAACCGAACAATTTACCAAGCGAAAACTATTACCGACAAAATACAGAAGGAAAACAGTTATTACAAAGTAGAAATAACTATATTATTTACAAATATCAAATACAGAATAACTACAAACCTCATATAACTACGAAACAATTACGAAAAATCACGACAAAGTACACATATATATCAACAAAAACATAACCTCAAACACGGCTCAATGTTTTTCTACATAGTTCACAAAATATTCGGTAGATTTCGCTGCAAGCAAACAAAATTAAACTAAATAAAATATAGAATGAATCTGTGCAACCGATGCCCGGTATAACCTCATCTGAATCTTACTACAGAATTTAATGTGGCGGCCCGAAGTATACTTGGGCTTCGGACAACCGCGATTGACGCTCACCCTGAGCTATACTCGGGCTTAGGCTTCAAAGTGTTAAGACTTGAGTTTGAAAACAAGTTGTCGGAAAACGGCTTACCGGATATTAATGTATTTTACATCAAAATTTTGCTGGTTAAATCTGCGTTTATTAGATGAAACGCTAATTTTTTTAAAAACAGTTTAAAGTTGTGTTATTGTGGTTTGAACAAAAACAGTGCCCATTTTTTGAGCCTAATTAACGGCAGCCCTATTTTGAAGTCACGTAAAATCAGAACAGGTGGTCCAGTTCTCGCCAAGTTTCAGGAGAATGTGTAAAAGTTCTTTCTAAAGGGCTGTGCAAAATCCCAAATTCAAAACTCAATTTTTTAAGAAGCATGTTTTTAATTTTCCAAAGTAACTTTTTCTTTGAAACCCAAAATCCAAACAACTCAAAAAATTATATAATTATTTTCGTTATTTTATCTGTACTAAAATTGTGAAAATTATTATAATAAAAATTTGATGATAGATTTTACAGGAATTTTTTAAAATGTGGATTACCACGCAGAGCGGATGAAATACTCATTCTATCGATGAGGGAAGGCTCGAACGTCACGCAGCATTACTTAAGTTAAAAGCCGTTTAAGCTGGAAATCCTTTTATACTGGGTGTTTATAAATAAATAATTATAATCACTTATTGCCACCTTCAATATACACTCCCTCCCTATCCCTACAATGCTCCATTCGAATTTTCCATCGTTAGAAACAGTGCTGGAAGTCATCTTCTGTCAGCTCCTTCAGGACACGTGCCGCTTTCTCTTTTACAGCTTTTACAGACTCAAATCTTGTCCCTTTTAATGCAGATTTCACCTTAGGGAACAGGTAGAAGTCACATGGTGGAAGATCTGGTGAATAAGGTGGTGTTCTAACACTAAGATGCTGTACTTGGCTAGGAATCTGTTGACAGATAACGCGGAATGAGCTAGCGCATTGTCTTGGTGGAGAACCTATGATTTGTCCTTCCACATTTCGGGGTGTTTTTCCTTACTTTTTGATGTAGTTTAGAAAGTACCTCAAGGTAGTAATATTGATTAATTGTTTGACCTTCAGAAACCCAGTGAAGGTACACAATCCCATGAATATCACAAAAAACAATCATCATTGCTTTAAATTTTGACTTGCTCATTCGAGCTTTTTTGGCTCTCGGTGAAGTTCGGCTCTCCCAGTGCATGGATTGGCGCTTTGTTTCCGAATCATAAGAAAAAAACCACGTTTCATCACATGTTATTATATTCTACCTGTTCCCTAAGATGAAATCTGCATTAAAAGGGACAAGATTTGAGTCTGTGGAAGCTGTAAAAGACAAAGTGGCACATGTCTTAAGGAGCTAACAGAAGATAACTTCCAGCACTGTTTCCAACAACGGAAAATTCACA
Organism: Catonia carolina; assembly: GCA_035578175.1. NCBI lineage: Eukaryota > Metazoa > Arthropoda > Insecta > Hemiptera > Achilidae > Catonia > Catonia carolina. The sequence continues at coordinate 11,053,107 of JAQMRL010000010.1, forward strand.
TGGAGCGTTGTAGGGATAGAGAAGGAGTGTATATTGAATGTGACAATAAGTGATTATGTATAAAATTAAAATAAATTTTTTTACATCAATCTCGTTATTTAATAGCCACACCTCGTACAAATAAACAAAATATTAATATAAATAAAGATATATTGGAGACAGAAACACATTCAGAAACAGGATAAACGAGTGGAATGTGAAGCCAGAGAATGAGGTCCTTAGGAGGAGAGGAAGCAAACACAAGGGGAGAGAATGAAAGAAGTATGGAAAATGAGTCAGAATGCTTTGCGCGATCCATCAGGGTCCATCAGGGCACATAATAATAATAATAATAAAGATGTATTTTTGAATGAAAACCAATTATTGTAGTTGTAGTCTAATAAACAGAGATTTGCAATCGCTAAATATTCTTATTAAAAAAAAAGAACTATAACGTACTCACCAGATAAAACAGTTCCTCTCTGTAAAACATCGTCAATATTCTGAACCATAATTCTTTGTACATCCTGTAATTCAGTATTCAAAGAATTTAAATTTCTCCTCACTCTGGAATCCGTAAATACTTTTTTCGCCTTCTGAATATATGTGTCTGGAAAATAAGATATGTGCATAACAATTTTTATTTTTAGCACTTGTGATTTAAATTTTCAAGATAATTTCTATTGTAAACAACTCCCACAATTACTTGAACTCCATAAAAAGTCATTTCACTTGACAATCGTTTTAAAACAAACAAAAGTATGTTTTTTACTTTCGCTTATCTATATGAGTACGTACATAGAAAGGAAAGTATTGTTTTCATGTCGATTTTTCACCGCATCTACACGTTTTCAGACCACCTGAACCCAAAACACATGTTTTTAGCAATTAGTCTGTGAGTGTGTGTGTGAGTGAACAAAATATCCCAAGAACGAAACTGAAACTTAAGTTACGTACTACTAGAGGTCCAGACACGAACATTTTCATCAAAATCGGTCAATCAGATATAGTAGTTTATTTGTGTGATTTTTCACTTTGTGATTTCTCAAAAATGGCTCCTACAATTTTTTTTTAAATCGCATCATTTACTACATTGTTCATGCTCACCAAGATAGGGTAGGCGCCATGTCTGCTGAAATTCTTGGGGAAGTTGTTCCCTCATAGAAAAAAATGGTTTTTTAAGATTGCAGCCTTAATATGCATTTTAGCGCAAAAGTGTATAAAATAAAAATTGTAGACAATTTAAAAATCCACAAATTTTATTGCAAACATTTTTCGTATAAGGCTTAGTTTAGCGGTAATTAGTGATTTTCTGTTTTTTTTTCATGAAAATTTATTTTTTTAAAGATTTCGGCCATAGTATCAATTTTACAACAAAAATGCATATAATAAAATTTATAGGAAATCAAAAGATCTACAACTTATATTTTAAACATTTTTCTCTACAGAGCCTAGTTTAGCGTGAAAGAGTGCTTTTCCAAATTATTAAGCCAAACAGGTTGATTTTCATTTTGCATCATTCACTCATTATTAACAATAAGGTTATGTTTTTGAGGTTAGTTTTTTGTTTATTTCTAATGTTTTATTAATAATGTTAGGTTACATTTTTCATTGTTTGCATTGGCAAGAGAAAGTCGTATGAGTGGTTCACACCAGATATTTTTTAATAATAATCTATTTACATGCCTGCCAAAATTTGTGGTAAAAAATTGTTTTTATTTTTAAGACTGGTCTTAACACGAATATTATGACAAAAGTATATAATAATAAAATTAAAGTTCAAAATAAATCCTTAAAATGCATCCTGCAACTTGAAATTAAATCTATTTCATATAATAAATTTATACAAAAAATTTCAATTATCTTTTCAAGCTGCCTTGATTTTTGCTATACGTATAACAGATGACTGAAGATGTAACATCTTTTGCAGATTTAAAAAAATGTTATTTTCAAATGATATTATGAACTCTGATGATGGTGGATCCACTGAAACACGTGTAAGTAACAAATAGCAAAAATCAAGGCGGTTAAAAAAGGTTAGTGAAATTTATTGTATAAATTTATTATAAATGAAATAGAAAATATATGAAAAGTTGTAGGAAATTAAACAAGCTACATCTTTTTTAATGAATTTTTTCTACATCATTTGGTTAAGTGTCACTTGGTGATTTTCAGTAATTTTAATATATTAAAATCTATAAAAATTGGGTTATTTTAAAAAAACCCACCGGGTTGGTCTAGAGGTAAAGTCATCACTAAAATCAGCTGTTTAACAGCTGAATTTCGGAGACGAAGGTTTCTGGGTAAAATCCTAGTAAAGGTAATTACTTTTAAACGGATTTGAATGCTAGACAGTGGTAACTGGTGTACTTTGATGGTTGGGGTTCAATTAACCATACTCTCTCAGGAATAGTCGACCTGAGTCTGTACAAGACTACACCTCATTAACACATCATACACATCATCCTCATCTCATTGGGTCATGGGGTTGCTTATTGTTCTCAATTGAACAGATTGTAACGTACATAAAATAGGTATTACAAAAAAAAATATTTTTAAAGATTACTTTATGGGCTTAGTATGAATTTTATAACAAAAGTGTGTACTTCAAGCAATTTTTTCTACAAAGCTTAGTTTAATTTCGATTAGTGATTTTCCACATCTCCAAGTCCAACAGAGATTGATTATCATTTTGCGTCATTCACTCATGATTAAATTAGGTGACATTTTAAATTTTACATAGTTAATGATAGGTTATATTTTTCATTATTATATTGCCAAAAGAAAGTCATGTGAATGTTTCACTCAAGATTTTTACACTTTGGCACAAATTATTGAAAAGTGCAAAAAGTTCAGTTTTTCGATTCAACCCTTTACGAACAAAAGTACAGAATTTCATGCTTTATGCGTTGATCATTGCAAGAGATAAGAAATTTCATATATGCTAAAATTTTTTTTAACATGGACATAAGAAATGAACTTACCAAATTCTATAAATGAATAAGGTCTTGATACAGTACTAACTCTTTTACCGTGTTGAGAATAGAATTCTTGTGCGATGTCTTCTAAATACGTGAATGCCAGACGTTTCGAATAATTACGTTCGCATAAAACGAGATAACATACATCTCTCTCTATCAAATAACTGAATTACAAACAAAAGAATAAAAACAATCAATTATATATGTACGGATATTTTTATTAGAGTACATATATGATATAATATAATGAACAGCCAAAACAAAACTAATTAAATACAACACTCACCTCAGAGTATTACATTCATTCGAGATCTTTTGTCTCTCTCGGAGACATCCTCAGGAACTATACACTAGAGTCTGGTGGAGTGCACACCTATACGATACGATACGTAAGATACGATATTTATCGTATATCTTACATGAATACACACCAGTGCGATATGATATTTATCGTATATCTTACAGTGTGCGATACGATTTTATTTGTACGATACAACTATACCTACATTATTCTATTATCTTACAATTTCCTCAGTATATAATGAGTTCTTCAAGCGAAGAGGATGCTGTAATCTCCCGCTGGTATTTCCGTAGAAGGCGAAATCGAAGGATAAACAGAAGGTTTTGGGTTCATCCATATAATTTACACAATGCACACCACAGCTCAGCTATTGTATATAAAGAACTATCGCTGCACGAAGATAAATTCACGGAGACATACAGAATGAGACCTGAGAATTTTTATTTTATTTTAAATCTTGTTTCCTCCGATTTAGAGAAAAAGGATACTCGCTACAGGATGGCCATCACTGCAGCCGAACAACTCTTAATAACAATTAATAATTTAATTGGTAATTCCATAAACACGGATATTTTTGTACCTCATTTACAAAGAATATCATAAAAACAGGATCATCCTTCATATTGTAAAAATATAATTAAAAAAAATTTTAAACAATGAAAATAAGAACACGCGACAGTATGATGTTTTAACAGGGGTGTCAGGGCGACTAATGTCTTAAGATATTTATCGCATAAGACAAGCCGAACATATCGTATGCTACAAATATCTTACGATAGATGTCGCTGTATTACTGGTGTGCGGCAAGTTTTCACCAGCAATGTGTTTTGTATTGAGCAAGCAGACAGTTATCGCATAAGATAAATATCGTATAAGATAAATAACGTATCTTCCGTATCATATCATATAGGTGTGCACTCCGCCTCTGTCTACGCTAAGAGTACTCCGACATACGCAACCAGCAACACAAGTGAGCATGCGCATTAATTAAAAATACTCACAGCATGATCAAAAACAAAATTTCATATAACACTAATTCGCTCCAAGCTTAATATTTTAATGAAAACACGTTCAATTCATCTGTTAGAAAATATTTTATATATCGAACATTAGTTAACCATTAATAACTGAAACTTATACTATTGTTACTCTTACATTGTTATTTTTCGTTATATTATTTACTATTATTACATTATTATGTATAATTAGTAGGGTTTTAATAAAGACTCAGTTTTATTTTTGGTCAAGTAATAATATAAGACTAATGCGCTTGAATTATAACAGGAGAGTAAAAAATTCCAGTGATTCATTGTTTATCATTTTAGATTGTTTATTTCATATCATTAAAATAATTAATGTCTGTGACTAGTTTAATACAACTGTTTGCAGTTGCCTATGTTTAACTCATTTTGAGATTCATCAGTTATCTTTTGGAATTGTATCGGTTCGTTTCGATTTTCTTCGTAGAGACTGAAGTTGAAAGGTTTTGTAAGCTGTTTTGTTAACATGCGTGTTGGTGAATGTGTTGAGTTTTTGAAACATAAAAGTGGTAAACATTAAAAAGTAGAAAAAAATTGTTTTGTTAAATGTAATGGTTAAAATAATCAATTAAGGAGTCTTTATGAAACTACAATAATTACAAGTAATCAGAACGGTATAATTAATTGAAACACTTGAAGGATAATGTTTATTTTAGCTGGATGTACTAGATATTTTTATAATGGAACGTTGTGCAAGATAATATTGTCCGGTGGAGAGGTAGATACACGCCAACTAGTATAAAACTTTCGTTTACAACCTATAGGCGCTTGCCTCGTGTGGAGTACTCTTACAGTAGATCGACTACACACATAAAACACATATAACATTTAAAACAAATATGGTCGAAGACCACGTCAATTATTTAACTATTTCACCAACCATGCTGTGCGCGGTTATTCGGCCGAGTAACCGCGCGGCACGGTAAAACAAATATGGTTGAAGACCATGTCAATTATTTAACCCTGCAATTGTTTAACTGCTATTGACGTATATACATGTACACGTTCGGAGCTTGCGGCACTTACTGTGCTGCTAACGTACTTTTACGTTATTGAAAATCAAAGGCATGTGCTACTTCCGCATTTGTACGTTCTAATGTTAAATCATTGGGAAATCATAACACTACATAATGGACATGTTACACCATCTACTAGTTATTACGTGAAACTTTTTGACAGTGTCCTGTATTTATTAGCTACATCGCATATTGTCAGATGTGTTGCCGTGGTATTTTGGTGTCTAATTTATTCGATTATTTTCAAGTTATATTTTGGTTATATCATTTTCTTCATTTTTTTATTATAAAAATAAATAAAATATTGCATTTTACAATGAAAATAGTAAATAAATAAATAAGTATTTATTCGAAACAGCTGTTGCATATGAGTTTGGTGTTTCTTCTTTATGAAGTGTGTATGCGTAAGCTTTTTCGAAAACGTTTATCTTTCGATTTTATTTTAAACTTAAAAGAAATAAGTAATGATTTAAGATGACACCAAAAAAAATATTGCTAATTCAGCACAGGAAGTTACACATGACGATTCTTAAAGTAGCAGTTAAAGGGTTAACTATTTCACCAACCATGCCGTGCGCGGTTATTCGGCCAAGTAACCGCGCGGCACGGTTGGTGAAATAGTTAAATAATTGACGTGGTCTTCGACCATATTTATTTTAAATGTTGCATGTGGTTTATGTTTAATGTATAATTCCTGAGGATGTCTTCTAGAGAGACGAAAGATCTCAAATGAATGTAATACTCTGAGGTGAGTGTTATATTTAATTTGTTTTGTTTTGGTTGTTCATTATATATCACATAATGTAATGGTGCAAACAAAGGAAAAATAATGTTTAATAAAATAATAATTTTATTAAAGTATATATTTAATATAAATGAGGTGCGATTGGAAAGTTTTAAGATAACACTTGTAATTTGAAAATTGCAGTATTGTGATAGATTTCCTTCAAAATTGTCTTCGTCTCCTACTCCAATGTTTTCACCTTGGAAACATTCCTGAAATGAAAATTATTTCATAAGGGTTTTGAAACCCTCTCCATATTTGCTTTTTAACGCCTTCAATTGAGTCAAATAAATTCCCTTCCGCAAAATTAGTAATTTACGAAACAAGTAGAAGTCGATTATAATTATATCAGGAGCAAATATGTAGTCTAATCGCACAAAACACAGGAATTTGGTATTTTGTCAAAAATTCTGTGATTGTGACCATACGAGGGACGTTTGAAAAGTCCGTGCAAAGTCAGATAGATGGCACTACTGGCGCATATCGAGCATATGTTGGAAAAACACATGTGTAGTTTCAGCCAGATCGGTCTATTTTTTTTTGTTTGACATTCGTTTTAATCGAGGAAGTCGAGTGATTTTCAAAAAATGTATGAAAAAGAATTTCGTGTGAAGTGTTGCAAGGACGGTTTACAGCTGTTCCAGAAAAATTCACAGGACTTTAAGCGTCGTTTCGTCACCGTGGATGAAACATGGATACATCACTACACTCCTGAGACCAAAGAACAATCTAAACAATGGGTTATGAAGGGAATCTGCGCCAAAAAAGGCGAAGACAGTTCCTTCGGCCGGAAAGATTATGGCGACTGTCTTTTGGGATTCACAAGGAATAATCTTCATCGATTATCTGGAAAAGGGTAAAACTATTACAGGTGCATATTATTCATCGTTATTGGACCATTTGAAAACCGAGCTGGAAAAAAACGCCGGATCATAAGAAAAAACCATGTTTCATCACATGTTATTATCTTCTACATGTTCCCTAACGTGAAATCTGCATTTAAAGGGACAAGATTTGAGTCTGTGGAAATTGTAAAAGAGAAAATGGCATGTGTCCTGAAGGAGCTGACAGAAGATGACTTCCACCATTGTTTCCAACAATGGAAAATTCGCATGGAGTGTTGTAGGGATAGAGGAATGTATATTGAAGGTGACAATAAGTGATTATGTATAGAATACAAATAAACCTCTAGACAAACCCCATGACACAAAACTCATGACCACAAAAAACCATGACTACAAAATCCCATGGATATAAAAAAATCAATCATCATTGCTTTAGATTTTGACTTGGTCATTCGAGCTTTTTTGGCTCTCGGTGAAGTTTGGCTCCTCTAGTGCATGGATTGGCGCTTTGTTTCCAGATCATAAGTAAAAAACCACGTTTCATCACATGTTATTATCTTCTACCAGTTCCCTAAGGTGAAATCTGCATTTAAAGGGACAAGATTTGAGTCCGTGGAAGCTGTAAAAGAGAGAGCGGCACGTGTCCTGAAGGAGCTGACAGAAGATAACTTCCAGCACTGTTTCTGTTAAGTCATGTTCACCCGGATTAAGTAATGTTTAGTCGGCGAGTGCGGTGTTTCAAATGCTCGCGCCTTGGCGCTCTTAATTTCCTCTATTAATCCCAATTATGCTGTATCATTCTATGTTCCTCCGTACTACGTCATCTCCTGCATCATTTCTCCCCCACCTATTTATTGGCTTTTACCCGCTTCCTACCACTTGTGAACTGATCTTGAATGAGTGTGCAAATGTGTCGCTTCTCGCTGCTGGTCTAGGGGACGCTACCTACACTATGCACCCAACTGACGATAATCTAGGCTAATTCGACCGAACATTTCGGACTCTTTGTTTGTGCTTTATGTATCCAGGCTTTGGGTGTTTTCTACTATTTCTCAACGATTTCCAGGCTTTAACAATTAACCGGCTTACGCTTATGCTTCAAGAACTACGTTGTTTTTCTACAATGCTATTTCTGGTAAGTGACAATTTTTATATCCTGTTCAGTTTAGTTCACTAGTCATTTCCTATTCGTTGTGTTCCTACGCTAATTGTATTACTTTTATCTAAGTTTTCATCTCTGTTATTACGTTTACCGCACCGCTTCACTGTTTGTAGTTCTAACGTTCTTGTCGATACTAATTCTCTCAGTCTTAGGTGGAGATCGTAAACAAAGACCCTGGTTCTCCACAAATTACCGCATTAAATGGATTGTCAATTAATTATATCATTTTTCAAGTTCAATGGCTTGAAGGACTTAACAGTTTCCAACAATGGAACATTCACATGGAGCATTGTTGGGATAAAGAAGGAGTGTATATTGAAGGTGACATTAAGTGATTATGTATGAAATAAAAATAAAATTTTTTACAACGTCAGTCTTGTTATTTAATAACCACACCTCGTATATAAGTAATCCTGATAATTCCGAGTAAAATCGTAGATACTCTCTTTCCAGGAAAAATTAACAGTTACATGAATTCCAAACTTGCTGCATTAATAAGTACCTAAGGTAGAAAAAAATGTCAAAAGAATAGAACTGTACTTACTGAAAAAGATAAGGTCCGGTTTCTATAGTACACTGAGGTGGACTCTGCGTGTTTAACTTCCTAAATAACATTTTAGCTTGATTTTGATATTCTAATATACTTCGTCCCGACTGTAAAATACAATAATACAAAACATTAATAACATAGAATAACAACTTAAAAATTAAGGTTACATACGAGTCCGTGGTAAAGTCATCGGCACAAGTCAGCTGTAAAGGAGTGTCGTGAAACAATGGACGAGGACTCCGTGGTTTAAAACCTAGTAAAGTTAGTTTAATTTTATACAAATTTTGAATACTAGACAGTTACCGGTGCACTTTGATAGTTGGGGTTCAATTAACCATATTTTCTTAGGAGTGGACGGCCTGAGTCTGTACAAGACTAAAACTTATTTACACGTTAACATATAATCCTTATCTAATAATTGGGCCATGAAGTTGCTTATTGTTCAAAATTGAACAGATTGCAACGTATAAAAATTAGAGTATAACAAAAACATTTTTTTTTTCAATTCGTAATATGTGTACATTGCAATCTGTTCAATTCAGAACAATAAGCAACCCCATCACCCAATGAGATGAGGATGATGTGTATGACGTGTAAATGAGGTGTAGTCTTGTACAGACCCTGGTCAACCATTCCTGAGAGAGTATGGTTAATTGAACCCCAACCATCAAAGTACACCGGCAATCACTGTCTAGTATTTAAATCCGTCTAAAAGTAACTACCTTTACTAAGATTTGAACCAGGAACCTTCGTCTCCGACGAAGGTTCCTGGTTCAGCTGGAACAACAAAATCAGCTGTTTAACAGCTGATTTTGGTGACGACTTTACCTCTAGACCAACCCGGTGGGTTTAGAACAAAAACAAAAGCGTACATTTATCATACTGTTCTGAGATAAAAAATCTGGTGTGAAACACTCACACAACTTTCTCTTGCCAATGCAAATGATTAATAATAAACCTAACATTATTAATAAAATATTAGAAATAAACAAAAACTAACCTCAAAAACATAACCTTATTTTAATCATGAGTGAATGACGCAAAATGACAATCGAACTCAGTTTGGCTTAAAAATACGGAAAATCACGCTTTCACGCTAAACTAGGCTCTGTAGAGAAAAATGCTCTAAACAAAAGTTGTAGATCTTTTAATTTTCTATAACTTTTATTATATACACTTTTGTCGTAAAATGCATACTAAGACCGAAATGTTAAAAAAATCGATTTTTCTCACGTTTTCGTGAGAAAAAAAACAGAAAATTGCCAATTACCGCTAAACTAAGCGTTATAGAAAAAAATGTTTGAAACAGAAGTTGTAGGTTTTTAAATTCTCTACAACTTTTATTATATAAGTTTTTGCGCTAAAATTTATATTGAAGCCGTAATCTTAAAAAAACAACGTTTTTACGTGAAAACAGCCTCACCGAGAATTTCAGCAAACATGGCGCCTACCCTATCTTGTAGAGAATAAAAAATTGAGTAAAATAGGCGATTTTAAAAAAAATCGTAGGACCAGTTTTTGAGAAAATCGCAAAAAACTGAAAAATTATACGAATAAACTACTACTTCCGGTTGACCGATTTTGATGAAAGTATTCGTGTCGCGTCCAGTAGTGGTATGTAACTTAAGTTTCAAGTTTCAAGTTCGTACGATGTTCCGTTCTTGAGATATTCTGTTCACACACAGACACACACACACACACACACACACACACAGACCAATCGCTAAAAACATGTTTTTTTGGGTTCAGGGGGTCTGAAAACGTATAGATCCGGTGAAAACTCGATTTCGAAAAATCGACATGAAAACAATACTTTCCTTCCTATATATTCATATAGGCAAGAGAAAATAATAATGTGTCAAATTTCCAGAATTTAATACTAGTTTGAACCCTTTAATGAACACATTACTACACTTGCACTGATTTTTCAAAGCTGATGAGCTCTGAACGTACGCATTGCCCCCTACCCACTTCATAGCTAGTCAACAACTTGCCAATACTTGCTCTCTCGTAGCTTTGTTATATATTTTGTCAGCCATTTTTCTGGTCTTTCAACAACAATTTTATAACCGATAAACATAGGTTATAACCAGCTGATTTAAAGTATTGCATGTTAACGCGTTCTAACGGGTGTTTTTTTTTAGAGGTATAGAACTTTAAAATGAAATAAAACACAGAATAATTGAACAATTGACGTGGAATTGGTTTTATTTTAAGATAATTAGTTGCCATTTTTATTTTAAAATAATTTCCGACATTTGGCCACCGCAGTTGGCTCGGAGGGGGTGCAATCGAGACGTCCAATTTGTGACTACTTTTTGCAGCATTTCGGGCCGTATATTGGTAATAACGCAGCGAATGTTGCCTTCCAAGTTGTCAATTGTCTGTGGCTTATTGGCATAGACTAGGGACTTCACATACCCCCACAGAAAATAGTCCAGCAGTGTTAGATCGCATTGGAGGCCAATTTACAGGTCCAGAACGTGAAACTATGCGTTCACCAAACGTTTCCTTCAGTAAATCGATTGTGGCACGCGCTGTGTGACATGTTGCACCATCTTGTTGAAACCACAGCTCTCCAACATTAAGGTGATTCAATTCAGGAACAAAAGTCATTGATCATGGCTCTGTAGCGGTCACCATTGACTGTAACATTCTGCCCGGCATCATTTTTGAAGAAGTAAGGACCAATGACTCCACCAGCCCATAAAGCACACCAAACAGTCACTTTTTCTGGATGTAAAGGCTTCTCAGCAATATATCGAGGATTACCTTCACTCCAAATGCGGCAGTTTTGTTTATTCACATAGCCATTCAACCAAAAATGGGCTTCATCACTGAACAAAATTTTCATGCGAAAATCGGGATCAGCAGCGATAAGTTTCATGAACTGAACCATGATTTTCAAAATAAATCTGCACAATTTCCAAGCGTTGTTCAGGCGTCAGTCTATTCATTATAAAATGGCAAACCAAACTGAACATAAATTACAAAACAGTTTTCAAAATGGCCATGGAAATCAGTACTGCCAACTTAAAGTTCTATACCTCTAAAAAATACACCCTATATAATCAATGTGTTCAGTACGAGATGCAAGACACGAGTGAACAACCGTGACTCTTATACGGATGCATGCGTATTGTTTGTCAAGCTGTTAACATTCGTACAATCTGACAACACTGGCAAACGTTCTGATTGGTCTAAACGAGTGGAACGGCAGAGCTCATCAACCATGAAAAACATTATAATCAGCAATGAAATAATATCGTAATACGAGGTCTGTCCAATAAATACGCGAACTGAGCCCATAAAAACTTTATTTGGCAAAATTTAGTCTACATCAATTTTGTCCCCTTCAAAGTACTCTCTATTTGTTGTTATGCACTTATTCCATTTTCTTTTTCACTGTTTAAAGCACCCTTGGAAGTCCTCAGCAGTTAGGCTTTTTAGTGTTCTCGTCGTTTCCTGCTTTATTGTGTCCAAATCTTCCCAGTGATGTCCCCTCATCACATTTTTGCATTTTGGGAATAGGAAAAAGTCTCAGGGGGTGATATCTGGCGAAGAAGAAGGATGATCAAGGATGGTGATTGAATTTTTTGCCAGAAACTGGCGAACAATCAATGCTGAATGTGCAGGTGCATTGTCATGGTGAAGGATCCATCCATCACCTTGACAAATGTTCAATTAAAATAGTGTGCACTGTTGATTTTCCTAGATTCAATTCATCAGCTATCATTCAGACAGTTTTTCGACGATCAGTAAGGACAAGGGACCGCACATGATCAATGTTATCGTCCAACACAGGTGGTTGAAGGTCGTCCCGACCTTGCATCATCCGTGGCGTCTTGTCAGCCATCTTTAAAAAGCTTAATCCACGTCAAAACTGATGTTTTCTTCAGAGCATTATCACCGTAAACAGCTGTAAACATTTCAGTAATTTCTTTATAACTTTTACTGCACTTCACCAAAAACTTGATATTGATTCGTTGCTCCGTGATTTCGTCAGTTTCCATTTTCGACAAACAGTAAAAACAAGGACAACAGAAACTAACAACTAGCACCATATGCACAGTTTGACGATCTGCCAAGCACTGACGGCTCATTGGGAATCAGGCAACTAGCGCCGCTAGTGGGTGGGACTATAGTCTGCGTCATGGGCGCTAACTTGGACAAGTTCGCGTATTTATTGGACAGACCTTGTACAGTAGAACCCCGTTAATTTGTCATATCCAATAATTTGTCAACCCTCGGGAAAATTTGTGATTTTTTTTAGAAAACAACATTGGTACCTAATATGTTTCTAGGTGATAAATTTTAAGTAAAACAAAATATGTTCGGTACACTGGTACTGCCCTTCAGTACACTGGCGTATCGGTGGGGGATGACAACAAGATGGACTCCCAGTCGCCAAGATAACTCCCGGCTGTTTTTTTAATCTTAAAAAATATACAGGTATAAAAAGTGTTTTGATATACGTTTCTAGATGATCAATTTTAATAAATTATTACAATTCATATTTGGGAGTAGTTAGTAAATAATACAATGGCTATTCGATAATTCGTCTTTTTCGTTAATTCGTCACCCCGTCGGTCACGAAGGTGACAAATTATTGGGGTTCTACTGTAGCCTACATACGAACCCATACCTACATTGACAATTATATTTATAAAATATTTTTTGGTCAGTCCTTAATCGTACGTTGTAATCTGTTAATTTCAGAACAATAAGAAAATTCATGACTCAATGAGATGAATATAATGTGTATGACATGTAAATGTGATGTAGTCTTGCACAGACCCAGACCGACCATACTTGAGAAAGTATCGTTATTTAAACCCCAACCATCAAAGCAAGTACACCAGTAATCACTGTTTATTATTCAAATCCATATAAAAGTAACTACCTAACTATTACGTGGGTTGCATTGGCGTAGTTGGTAACGTGCTCGCCTCTCATCATGCGGTCTTGGGTTCGAATCCCATTCAGGCACAGCATATTTTCACACGTTACAAAATATCATTTCACAGCAAAGACTTTATCTTTAGAGATTCTACAAATCCTGCGAGTCAATATGAAATAATTAAGCGACTCTTTCCTAATTTCAGATCTTTTTTAAAAACTGGTTTATGGCACTCAGGGACCCTACAGCAGGTGTTTAGTGACCAGAGGGTGCGAAGAATCCCTAGATTAACAATAAAAGTTGATACATGAGATAATACAATCTATACACGAGACAGGAAGAATGCAAAATGTAATTACATAGAGTTTACTCAATGTAATAATTCAAGGGGAAAATTATGGCCAATAGAGGTCATTGTAGAAAACACCTGGCTGAACAACTTGAAAATATAGCTTATGTGTTGCTTTACTGATATGTTTGGAGCTGCAGCTTTTAAAGTCATCATTGAATCTTGAAGGATACAGTATGTAAAGAAGATAAAGGTCTCCAATAGTCGTTTTTAAACATTTAACATGCAGAAAAATGTCATCACAAACGGTAGTTATTTCCCAATTATCAAAACTTTTTACATGGAAACCTTGTATAGCTTTTTCCACTAGAAAGTAGAGCTTTCAAAAGATTATCCATTTTCGTTTTCTAATTGAAAGAAAGCAAGCCTTTAGGATAAGCCTTTTCTTCGGAATATATATTGTTTATTTTGCATAAGGAATGCCAGATTTATGTAATTTTTGTAGGAATGGTGTGTTAACATTCAGTTAGTTCTAAAATGCACTAAAGAAAAATTAAAATTGTGACTTATGGACTTTCTGAAATGACTGATTCAATTACTTCTTTTAAAGGCAGAAAACCTTAAATGATTTACAATAGCCGGCCATTGACACAGATACTTTCTGGCGGGTTTGGAATGCCGCGTACTTACTGTGTGTTGCCCACTAACGTAAGTTGAATTTACACGTGCTAGACTCGTGCTCCAGAAACGGCAAATACTTGCGCGTTCGTTATATGGTATGGGAGAGATAAACAAATTTTGTACGTTCCAAGTATGCGAGTACGTATTTCATCCAGTTAGAAATACTAAATGCTTGGAGTGTAATAAATCAGTTTCAGTTCATGTTGTTTTAAAATTGTATTATTATTGGATATACTTTATAGTAGACTTGGTTATTTAAATTCTTTTTTTTTTGTTATACATGTGCTTAGTTTAAGTTATTTGTTTAACATTTATTATAATTGTGAAATATGAGTTTAATAAGCCTTGAAAAAAAAAAACCTTTGGCTTTAGCCAATTTTTTACGCTGATGACAAGCCTATAAATTGGAAACGTAGAACGGAAAAACTTTGGTTACAAAAACGGGAGTATACACACGTTAACCTTATAAACTTTTAAAGGTAGTATTTATTAGGTTAATCAGTTTCTTGACTGAAAACCTAATCATCTCAGAGGATCAGCATGGTTTCCAAAAAGGTAGATCAACTAAAACTGCAATTGTTTCACTTGTGGAGCAAGTAGTTGATATATTGGACGCCGGGGAGAAAGCATTGGCAGTGTTTCTGGATCTGAGTAAAGCTTTCGATTGTGTTGATCATGAAATTTTATTGAAAACACTAGAGTCATTAGGCGTTAGGGATGTAGAGTTGAAATGGTTTCAATCTTACCTTATTAATAGATTACAGTGTGTGGAGTTAACTAGGGTTGTTAGAGGGAAACTTACAAAAGTTGTATCTGGAAAGCTTGAAGTCAAAGCAGGCGTTCCACAGGGGTCAGTTTTAGGTCCAATTCTGTTTCTATTGTACATTAATAGGTTACCAGAAGTCATACCTAATGGCAGAGCTTTGTTGTTTGCTGATGATACTTCAGTAATCAGTAACAGTTCACTAGTAGATGCTCTTGAAGTAAATACACATGTTAACATAGAGTCCGTAGTGCAGTTCTTGAATCAAATGTTATTAACAGTTAATGGGAAAAAGTGTCAGTACTTGCAGTTCAAAAATAAACATAACGTTAAAGAAAGTAGAGAAGTGGTTGTATTTATTCATAATAATAGTTTAGAGCATGTAGAAACAGTGAAGTTCCTGGGCGTATCTCTAGATAGATCTTTGTCTTGGAACTTCTATATCAATCAAGTTTGTAGTAAAATATCATCTGGGGTATTTGCACTAAAACAAATCGCCAGATTAAATGATAAAAAATTACTAATGGCAGCTTATCATGGCCTCATTCTGTCTCATATCCGGTATGGTATTTTAGTATGGGGTAATTCTAGCATGGGTAATATGAATAGGGTTTTTAAAATTCAAAAGAAAGCTATTAGGTGTATGGTGGGAGCTAACCAGCTAACCTCATGCAGGCCACTATTTAAGGAGCTTAAATTGCTTACAGTTCCCTGTCTCTACATTTTTGAGGTGATTATGTATGTTAGGCAAAATAATTTTATGCAGAATTTCAATGTTCACAATCATAACACGAGAAACAGGAATGATTACTATGTGGCTAATCACTCCACAAAATTGTTTGAACAAAAACCTACTTATGCAGGGAGAAAATTCATAAATAAATTACCCTAATCTTTAAAGTGTTGTGAGGATTTGAATTCCTTTAAAAAAAATTTAAAAAATTACTTGATCGGTGAAACTTTTTATAGCGTACAAGAATTTCTTTCTTGATAGTAGTGATACATAGTGTGTTTCTTATATGTATTTCAGGTGTTACATCTGACGACAAGCCCTATACTCCTCCTGGAGTCTCCAGGGCGTAAAAAAAAAAAAAAAAAAAAAAAAAAAAAAAAAAAAAAAAAAAAAACAAATTACGGGAAGATAATCCTGAGGCTCCACTCCGTTTTGACTGCTCTACTTTTTTAAATTCCTTTCGGAAACAACCACATATCGCTTGACTTTTTTTCACAACAAACTTCTTATTAGCCTTACCGTAGATGTTTTTACACAGCTCAATAATTTCTTCATAGGTTTTAATTTTAAATTGTGGTTCGTATACTCACTACTGCTAACTTTCCATAAACTTGGATGAAACCTATACAATTCTAAAAAATCAGTCATGATCTCCTTACTCCAATATCATGTATCTATTTTCAATACGAAACAACAAAAAACTAAAGAATACTAAAAATTTAGGAGAAAGAATATAACAAAAGTTAACGAACGGTTTGGATGCAATTTCACAACTGGATGAAATAAGAACGGCACATTCTAGACCTCAAATTAGTGGGCTTGTCACACGTTAAACCCACGCGCCAAGTGTCTCGATCCAAGTATCTGATGCGTCTCTTTCCTTAACACACACACTCTTGTATGCGTTCTTGGTATATGGCGTTCCAAACCCGCCAGTAAGTATCTGTGTAAATGGTCGGCTATTGAATATGAACATTTAACATACACCAACAATGGTCACAACAGCTATTAACTAATCTGTTATTAAAATTATATTAAATAACATCAGGTTGACAATTTTCTACAATTAAAAACTATGGGATGGTTACACAACTAACCTATTAATTAAATAAAGTCACTTAAGAATATCTTTGAAATGATGAGAGGTTAGGTTATAATTAATAAACACAAAAATTACAAATTGACTGTTAAATATTCAAACTGATAGGGAAACATATAAATAAAATCTTAATAAAAATTTTGGAGTTTCTTTGATTTAGCAAAATGAAACTACCTGCAAAGTTTGGAGGTCTTGTGCAACAAGTGAAGGTTACAATTAGATATTTTTATTATTTATATTTAAGTTATATTAGCATACAAAACTTACCAAACTTATTTATGGTTTTCCTATTAAAATATACCAAAAATACAGAGTTCTTATAAGTTAAGGACTAAGCACATCAATATTGTGTTTTTTCCACACTTAATTATTAACATACATTGTAATTAAACATAACATTTACCTGTTCATCTTCTTGCATAGTAGCAGCCAACGGAAGACCGTCATGGAGTCTCGCTATCATTGTCATTAAAACCATTTTTGATAAATGAAAAGCCCTGTAGGGCTTACTTACTCAAGAAAAAAATAACCAGGAATCACAACTTACTAATTGTTCACTATACAGTCACGTAGCATTAAGTTAACCTGAACGCCTAACGTTTTACAGAACAAATTAAAAATTTCAACGAATACATTTATTCAAGATCATAAAAATAATATTTTAAAGTTAATAAACACCTTAATTATAAAATTTTATTTTGAAGGTGTCGGTAACTTAGCTAAACTTAAAACTCATAACAATTTACATACACTTTTGAAAACAGCTGATTGGTACACGTCGCCAATAAATGACTTTTTGGAATGTTCACATGGAAGTAATGAAGAAATACTTCTGCAATTACATCAACAGGTTGCGCTAAGTTAGAATATGTTAAAAAAAATTGAAAAACCTCGATTTTGAATTTATTAATTTTCAAATCTCTAAAACAGAGATTATGATTTTGATTTTGCTAAAAACTAAAATCGGGTAATCAGGTTTTATAAATATTTATCAAAGTAATGTGTAAATCATGATAAATCTCTTTGTAGGACCAATTGGATTTAAGTACCACTAAAGCTTCCATAACTTTACATCAAATTTGTCGATATTCCAAACATTTTTGGTTTGGAGAACGTCCAGCTAGTAGTTTTGAAAGATGCAATGTTTAATTTTACCAAGACCTACCACAATAATAATCATGATTCGTTCCTTTCAAAAGTTCATATATAATCATGATGCTGATAAAACCTTTTCTAAGCATAATTTTAAATCAGCAATTTTCATTTAAATTTAATAAAATATTATTATTGAAACTAATGTCAAATATAATATGAACTTTAAATGATATAGCACGGGTGTGCAGAAAATGATGAGCTGCCATCTATTAACAAATACGGGTAAGTATACAGCTGTCAGTTTATCTGTATGGAACTAACTTTTGAGTAGACATTAAAATGAAGAATAAGAAAGAGCCGATCAGACTAGAAAATTTTCTTACGTGACGTGATAGTTTGGATTAAAAGTAGGTTAAAATGTGTTTTTATGTTGTTTTAACAAACGTTAACATTTTAGTATAATTAGAAAACATATAGTGATCAATATTTACGCGTATATAACAAATGGAATTGTTAACCAAATAGTTTATGCAATTTTTCAAGAGTACAAACACACCATCTGTGAGTTCACATATTTTATTATCATTTTGATGTTGTGTCAGTAATGGTTGATTATCTTTTACAGTAACATAATTTATTACCTGATATTATTGTGACCAGTGACTTTGATTATTTTAAAGTTTGTTTATCTATATATTTTTTGTGTTAATGCCTTGAACGATTTGTCCTGTTTGCCTAGTATTTTTGAACGTTGAAAAGAAATTTAACCCACTTATCAGACGTGTAATTACTTTTGTACCACATTTTACTACTGAACAATAATTAATGTTGTCATTAGAAAATTGTACTTTTCTAAATAATATTAATTATTTAGCTGTCTATTAATCCATATTGTTTTTCTTAAGGAACTTACCATATTGTCAGTTGTTAACGAAATTTTTCCAATGGTAAGATTTTCTCTGTTTTTGAAATAATTTATTAAATGTTTTTTAATTTGACTGCAAGGGTAAATTTTCTTTTTTATCTTATTGTTATTATTATTTTTGAGATATATTTGTTGTAATAGGACTGATTAGAGAATACAAAATAATCACTGCCATTAATATCTTTACCAATTTTAGTTTTAACTGTTATCAGTAGAGAAACGTGTAAAACTTAAACAATATCTGAAATGTATGATTTTGTCCTTTTGGTGAAATGTTACCTTTAATTCTGTACCTTAGAACAAGAACAATTAATGTCATTCTTTTACAAAAATGAGTTAAACACGTAATCAACGTAACATTTGTGTACTTTTTGAACAACCAATGTCCATTATATGTATAGTTCATGAGATATTGCATGAACCAACGTTAGTCAGCTGCGTGAAAAATAATATTGCTAGGACAACATTGGTTCTCAGATACCATCATTTCTTCATACTAAAACAACCAGTCATGATTGGTTATAATTGCAATAAAAATTTTCTAAATGAAGTTCGTTAACAATAAGAACCAATGTTGACATTAGTTGTTTTTGCATTAACTTTTCTTAATTTTTGCTGCTATTGTAGCTGACTTAGGTGGAATTACTGGCGTTGTTTAAAATTTTACACAGATCTTTCTTTGCTCTTTTCTCAAAAATGTTTTTTTTTTTGACATTGGTTGTTCTTGTTCCGTACAGTATTATAGACAAGTATTATTCTTGGTACAGTATTATAGACAAGCTTACACTTTCGCTGGATAACCCAATTTTCTTTGTAAATCAGGCCATTCTGTTTACTTTTTTCATACCATTTTAAGCATCAAATTTTTATTAATAATTTTTAAATGTTATTCTGATTGTTACTGAGAAAGTAGGGTTTCTTTTATAACGGCATCCAGGAGACTATCAGAAGTATAGGACATGTCAAGATAAAACTGACTAGTCAAAATTTTAACAATATGCTAAATTCATTACTTACCAATAATTTATTACCATTTGTAATTTGCTTACTTCAATAAGTGTGTCATCCAACCATTTGTATCAAATAATACACAACTAGCATCCTAGGATGCCTAGTCTCCTGGATCCTAGGCATCCAGGAGACTCTATTAGAAGTATAGGACATGTCAAGATAAAACTGACAAGTCTAAATTTTAACAATATGCTAAATTCATTACTTACCAATAATTTATTACCATAATTTTTTTTTTTGTTTAACGTCCGACTGTTATGCAATTACTGCTAATGCAGACGGTGAAGGATGAAATGAATTTTTGTAACGTATGAAAAAATGCCGTGCCTGAGTGGGATTCGAACCCAAGACTGCATGATGAGAGGCGAGCACGTTACCAACTGCGCCAATGCGGCCGGCATTGCCATTATTACCATTACTAATTTGCTTACTTCAATAACTGTGTCATCCAACCATTTGTATCAAATAATACAAAACTAGCATAGTGGACATGTGCGAATAAATTTGCACAGTGTTCTTGGGTTTAAAACCCAAGTCATTAAATAAATGATTTAAAGTTAACAACAAACTAAACCATTCTTAGAAGGACGGTGATTACAATGCTTTTCACGGTCGATGAGCTGTGCTGTCTGTTCCACACGTTTAGACCAATCAGAACGTTTGCCAGCGTTGTCAGATTTTACCCGACAAACATTACGCGTGCATGCATATAAGAGTCGCAATAGTTCACTCTCGTCTTGCATCTCATACTGAACACATCGATTATAGAGCGCGTTAACATGCAATATTTTATAATATAATCAGCTGATTGTATGTTTATAGGTTATAATTGTTTGTAGTAAAACGATTTATTCCCCACAAGTGTATGACAAATTTGTAGTAAACTAAATTACTCCTCTAGGTATTCCCACGAGGAATCAGCCAAATTTGTAATATAATTTATTAATTATTGTATTCTTTACTGGTGTTGTATCAGTTCTCAAGTTCAATTTTATTATTTCTCCATTTAACTTGTCCCTTATTTCATTCAATAAAACATCATTCACATTAATACATTATGATTTTTATTCAGTTAATATATTTTTATGGTTATAATCACAAGTTTCATTATTTAAGTACAGTTTTAAAATAATGCTCCAGTTCTTAATAATGTAAAATCAATTTGCTGATTTTATTTGGTTTAAATGATAAAAATCTAACGACAACATTGTCCGTTAGAACATACATACATTCATAATTATTAATGTCTTAATATTTCAATAGTTTAATTTGATACGTGTCTTAATTTCTGTTCACAAACTTTGTGTCTGTTTCACAAACTTTGAACAATTCAAGTATTTCTTTTAACTATTCTATTAGGTGAATGTCTCCATCAATGTTTTCATAAATCCGCCATTGAAAATTCACCAGATAAGCATTATGATTATAAAATGGAATAATTTGTCTCTTTAATAAACATGAACGTTGGTGGATAAACTGTTTTACCTTCTAATGTACATTTTATCATTATTTTTAAAGGATGAGTGTATAAACGACATAATAAATAACTAAATGGGACGCTCAATTACAAAAACATGTTCTTCTCGTCATGTTTCACGCCCCATTAAAATAATTTACAAAAGTCTTTTCTTCTTCTTAGTTGTCTAGTAACCATATTCTGTTAATGTAAATTAAATAATTTTTTTAAATATTTATCTTAATCAGCTGGAATTATTCAGATTTATTTAACTCTTTCAGCCACAGGACTTTCAACGTTTTTGAACCCTGTGCTGCACAAAAACATTTGTGCTCATAAGTATTTAACACGTGCAAAACACGATTATTCAACAGTAAACTATAAGGTTAAACATCACATAAGTATTTCATGACACGGACGCTGTCTGTCGGACCTTTTGGTAACTATTAAGTATGTGTACCAAAACTTGCATCGCTGTGCGAATAGAACTAAGACTTTGCTTAAAGTGATTCACAAAATGCATCACTGTGCTGCACTTGTAACAAAATGCGTGATGCAAAATATGAATCACTAAGCCTGAAAGAGTTTTAAATAGACTCAAATGTAAACAACACCAGGTGTGCATTCAATTTGTCTCATTACATGTTATAAAAAGACCTAAAAAATGGCTGATGAAATATTTAATAGAGATACAAGAGCAAGTATTGGCAACGTTGCTGGCAAGTCATTGGCTAGCTGTAAAGTGTGTGGGGGGGGGGGGCAATGCATACGTAAAGAGAGCTCATCACCCTTGAAAAATAGTATAATGATTAAAGCACAGTAGTACGACAGTTTCATCCTAAAAAGAACGGGTTTAAACTAAAACTTTAAATAAAAATCTGGTGTGAAACACTCACACAACTTTCTCTTGCCAATGCAAATGATTAATAATAAACCTAACATTATTAATAAAATATTAGAAATAAACAAAAACTAACCTCAAAAACATAACTTTATTTTAATCACGAGTGAATGACGCAAAATGACAATCTAACTCAGTTTGGCTTAAAAATACGGAAAATCACGCTTTCACGCTAAACTAGGCTCTGTAGAGAAAAATGCTCTAAACAAAAGTTGTAGATCTTTTAATTTTCTATAACTTTTATTATATACACTTTTGTCGTAAAATGCATACTAAGACCGAAATGTTAAAAAAATCGATTTTTCTCACGTTTTCGTGAGAAAAAAAACAGAAAATCGCAAATTACCGCTAAACTAAGCGTTATACAAAAAAATGTTTAAAACAAAAGTTGTAGGTTTTTAAATTCTCTACAACTTTTATTATATAAGTTTTTGCGTTGAAATTTATATTAAAGCCGTAATCTTAAAAAAACAACGTTTTTACGTGAAAACAGCCTCACCGAGAATTTCAGCAAACATGGCGCCTACCCTATCTTGTAGAGAATAAAAAATTGAGTAAAATAGGCGATTTTAAAAAAAATCGTAGGACCAGTTTTTGAGAAAATCGCAAAAAACTGAAAAATTATACGAATAAACTACTACTTCCGGTTGACCGATTTTGATGAAAATGTTCGTGTCGCGTCCGGTAGTGGTATGTAACTTAAGTTTCAAGTTTCAAGTTCGTACGATGTTCCGTTCTTGAGATATTCTGTTCACACACAGACACACAGACACACAGACACACACACAGACCAATCGCTAAAAACATGTTTTTTGGGTTCAGGGGGTCTGAAAACGTATAGATCCGGTGAAAACTCGATTTCGAAAAATCGACATGAAAACAATACTTTCCTTCCTATATATTCATATAGGCAAGAGAAAGTAAAAAACCATTAACACAATGTCTATCGACTGAGAGTGTTCTGCGATGTGAAGAGGTGGACATATCCTGAGAGGTGGACTATGGAGGGGTAAATACGGCAGAACCGTATTACATTACGTTTTAAAAAATTTAATCTTTCCATTTCTTTAAATGAAGCTCATATTAGCATGAACTTCAAGTTTAGAACTTATTGGCAAATCAGGAAAGAATACTTTTTCAAACCATGTAAAAATTATAAAATTCTGTTCTGTAGAAATCTATATTTAGGAGTTATAAATACTGAAGTCACAAGATTGCCTTTTGCGTATGTATGGGCTGTGAGGAAGGGAAGTGAAATATTTGCAGTACTGCCAACCTTAGCAGTGAGACACTACTCGTACATTTCACTACCACTACTACTAGGTTTCGCGCTATAATATGTATTATAGCGCGAAACTGCAAGGGTTAATAGCAAGGGCAAGGGTATTATAGCGCAAGGGTTGTAAACTGTTAAAGAATAGCTTCTTCACGTATTTAATTTCCTTCTTTATTTTCCGAATTCTGAACAGTTGCAGTTGTTTCATACATTTTGTCAGCTGTGGTTTATTCCGAGAAAATGTTTTCTTCAGAAACCTAATAAAAAAATAAATATTACGTGTAATATTGCCTACAGCTTAATTACATGATTAGAAATGTTAGATTTACTGTAATTACGAATGAATCACCTTCTTTACTATTGCTGTCACTGCCGTTTTCATTATCAGTCTCTCTAGTATCTACCTGACCGTTTTCTTTTTTTTACCAGGTGTCAACAAAACTGTTAAAGAATAGCTTCTTCACGTCCTTAATTTCCTTCTTTATTTTCCGAATTGTGGAAAGTGAAAAATCACAGTAGTTAGCCGCTTACTCACAGCTTTTGTTAAGAGGCACGGATAGGCATTTTTGTTTAGCTTCAACTTTATAACATTTTATTACATCGCACACGGATTCCTTTCTACATTATTTAGAAAGTTAGTTCATCGTTGAAAAATGTATTTGTATAAATGCATAATAATATATGTATAATAATATAAATGTATAAATATATATAAATATATAAAATGTATATAATATGTATAAATGTAAATGTATATGCAATAAATAAATAAATAAATATTAGATTTGGTTAAACACTGAATAGTTTGACCACATTTTTGAGAAACTGATATTTCTGTAACAAACAGTTAACCTACAAAAGGTTCCGCGATATACTGTATATGCTCTGGATATAGTATAAACTGTTATGTTTGTCATACTGCAATTAAAGCAGTCGCACACTGATGCTTTTCCCCCTTTACCCCTCGTTGCAAGCAAGGGCAAACTCGTGCCTTAAGTGACTATAATAGAATTCCCATTTAAAATATATTGGAAGCAATTTTGCATTTTAAATATATAGATTTGCATTAACATTTAATTAGAAGTTATACATTTTTCAACGATGAACTAACTTGTTTTTATTTTTTTTATTATTATTGAGTGATGATGCCTACATAAGCCTTGGGCTTGTGCTTAGGTAATGATGTATGGTGATTTACAGATGAAAAAATGCTAGACCTGGCTGGGAATCGAACCCGGGACCCCGGCATAGTAGCCAGTTGCGCTGACCACTACGCCATGGGCCGGTCGACTTTTTAAATAATGTAGAAAGGAATCCGTGTGCACTGTAAAATGTTTCATTGATCAAGTATTTTTTTAGCTCTTTTTAACAAACTTAAATTACCACAACTTTTTAAAGCTTTTCACAATTTATTGATAGATTTTCTACCAGCATAAGTAGGTATAGTTACTCAAGTAACGAGTTTGCCTTTGGTTTTAACGAGGGGTAAAGGGGGGGGGGAAGCATCAGTGCGTATGCACGACTGCTTTGGTATCAGTTCACCACCACAACAACGTAAACTATGCCCAGAGATCATACAGTGTATCGTGGAACCTTTTGTAGGTTAACTGTACGAATATTTTTTTTATTTTCCGAATTGTGGAAAGAGAAACATCACAGTAATTAGCTGCTTGCTCACGGCTTTTGTTAAGAGGCACGGGTAGGCATTTTTGTTTAGCTTCAACTTAATAACATTTTATTACATTGCATATTAGATTTCGTTCAACACTGTGAACAGTTTGAAGCGATTAGTTTGCTTCAAACTAGGAAATTAAAAAACCTTCAACTTAAGTAAACCATTTTTCTCTGCAGAGCCTTGTTTGGAAACCATTATCTATACATATTCCATGTTTTTAAGTCGAACAGAAGTCGAATTCATTTCGCGTCATTCACTTATGTTTAAAATTAGGTTATGTTTTTAATTTTACATATAGGGTGATTCAAAAAGAGCGCCCGTTTTGATATATCAAATTAAGAGATTTATTTTATTGAAAAACTGAAAATAAATACATCAACAAGTTCATCTTACCTTCCGATTTCATGTATGAAAAATGATGTCATGCATGTGTCCTCCTCTACTGCGCTGGCACGCATCAACTCTGTCCATGAAATTGGATATTACTGCACGACAAGTTTCGACTTCCATTTGCCCGATAACCCGTCGAATTTCCTCCTTCAAGTCATTGATGTTTCGGGGTTTATTGGCATACACCAATGACTTCAGATGACCCCAAAGATGAAAGTCACAAGGCGTCAAGTCACACGACCTTGGTGGCCATTGAAGGTCGGAATTACGAGAAATGATGCGATCCTGGAACCGTTCTTGGAGCAACAACATTGTTTCTCGTGCAGAAACTGAATTTTATACGGGTGATATTGGAGATCGTACCGAAGAATTTTCCGTACAGAAGAACATCGTAAACCCAATTGTTGAGAACGGCGACGTATTGATTTTGCTGGGCTAACAGCTACACTGTCACGAACCAACGCAACGTTCTGCTCAGTTCGGCCAGAACGACGACGTCCAGAACTTTTAAGATCGACTGTTGAACCCGTCTCAAAAAACTTTTTCATGAGCCTGCGAACTGTTGATTCATTCGGTGCTTCATTACGTCCTAGAGTACCGCGAAGTCGCCTGACAGTAGCCGCATAACTCTCTCCACTCTGGTAAAATGTTTTGACGATTAACACTCGTTGTGCAATAGTAAACTTCTCCATGGTTAGACACAGACTGCGAGAGTACTACAGTGCGAACAAGAGAAACTACAACTGAATCGTCAATCGGAATGTTCTCCGAAATAGAAATGAGGTCTAACAATGTTGCCAACCGATAAACAAAAATTTACCAGCCGTTTAAAAACCGGCGCTCTTTTTGAATCACCCGTTAGTTTACTCATGATTAGCCATCCTTAGTTTGCTCCTGTTGTCAACAAACCAAAGCCAACCAATACAGAGTGCATGCTAGGGTCCACGACTTTGTGGTTGTCGTATTCCTACATAATTTAACTGTGTTTTGAATTATAAGTACTTAAATTACTTAACACATCAGTCATGATATGATGTAGGCCTAAAAATTTCGTTTATAAAGATACTTTTAAAAGTATTTTGTATTTAAATACTTTTGAAAGTATTTTGTTGTTACTTTTTAACCAGCGTGTACACATTTTTACTTTCTCTTGCCTATATGAATATGTAGGAAGGAAAGTATTGTTTTCATGTCGAGTTTTCACCGTATCTACTCGTTTTCAGACCCTGAACCCAAAAAACATGTTTTTAGTGATTGGTCTGTGTGTGTGTGTGTGTATACAGAATATCTCAAGAACAGAACATCGTATGAACTTGAAACTTGAAACTTTAGTTACATACCACTACCGGACCCGACACGAACATTTTCATCAAAATCGTTTAACCGGAAGTAGTAATTTATTCATGTAATTTTTCACTTTTTTGCGATTTTCTCATAAACTGGTCCTACGATTTTTTTTTAAATCGCCTGGTTTACTCAATTTTTTATTCTCTACAAGGTAGGGTAGGCACCATGTTTGCTGAAGTTCTTGGTGAGGCTGTTTCTACGTAAAAAAAGTGTTTTTTTAAGATTAGGGCTTTAATATGTGTTATAGCGCAAAAATTTATGTAATAAAAAATGTAGAGAATATAAAATTCTACAACTTTTATTTGAAACATTTTTTTGTATAACGCTTAGTTTAGCGGTAATTAGCGATTTTCTGTTTTTTCTCACGAAGACGTGTGAAAAATCAATTTTTTTTAAGATTTCGGCCATGTATGCATTTTATGACAAAAGTGGATATAATCGAAATTATAGAAAATTAAAAGATCTACTACTTTTATTTAGAGCATTTTTCTCTGCAGAGCCTAGTTTTGCGTGAAAGAGTGATTTTCCGTATTTTTAAGGCAAACTGAGATCGATTTTCATTTTGCGTCTTTCATATATGATTAAAATTAGGTTATGTTTATTGAGGTTAGTTTTTTGTTTATTTCTAATGTTTTATTACTTATGTTAGGTTTATTGTTAATTATTTGCACTGGCAAGAGAAAGTTGTGTGTGTTTCACACCAGATTTTTATACAATGCGCATGCTCAGTGACGTCATAATTTGTTTACAGTAGGAGCAAACTTAGAAAAGCTGGACTTTAGGTTATATTATTCATTATCTACATTGGCAAGTGAAAATCGTGTGAGTGTTTTACACCAGATTTTTAGATCTGATAATTCTGTTTGAGTTCGTTCAGAATTGATAAAGTCTGTTCATAATTATTATAATAATACTGATCGCATAATTCAAATCATACAAAGAAAAATATCTAATCACTTAAATAGTATTGTCAATCACATATCAAATACGAGTATATGTGCACCTGTTTTATGAACGTTCGGTTACATAGGCTGTTAACAGTTGTCTATATAAGATATGCAAATTAGTTTCATGTACTCAGATAATTCGGTTATGTTTGAGGCCATTAAAGATAATATGTCGGATCATTTGTATAATTTACATGTATCAAATCATTTTACATGTACAGTAAAACCTCACTAATTTGGACTAATTGGGGGGGAAGTGAAGTCCGAATTATCGCGAATATTTGTTTACATCTAAAAATTGAATAATTTAGGCAATTAAAATTAAAAAATAAACGTTACTTGTCTGAAATATCGATGTTTAATGAATTTACAGTACAGTATATTGAAAAACAACAAAGTTAAAAGTATAGAAATAAAAATATTTACGGCAGTAAAAATATTGTTAAATAATAAATGTCCAGTGTAAAATGATATTTAATTAAAACACTGTACTTACGTACCGATTATTTGGCACTTGTTGAAGTAGAGGGTTGACAAATATTCTCAGGGATCATTTGAGGTTGCTTAGAAAAAAAAATTTGTTATTTTTTTCTGTGATTCTTTGCTATATTGTTTTCTTATAACTTGTTGGCGCATCTCTCTTAGGACAAGATAATAGTCTTTGAATTCCGGATTGAAGTCTGCAAATTCAATAAGTTGTTCTATGTGGTTTCTCACTTCACTAGCTTAAATTGTGGAACGTTTTCTTCACTGAGTAACCAATAATGTATTACAGGATGTAACAATTTTTATTCTTCTTCTTATGGTGCCTATCCGGTTCGGATGTTGGCTATCATGATGGCTATTCTGACTTTGGAAACAGCTGCTTTGAAAAGCTGGGTCGTCGACTGGTTGAACCACGTTCTTAGATTTTTCAACCATGAAATCCTTCTTCTACCGGGACCTCTCGCACCATACACCTTTCCTTGCAGAATCTTTTGGAGCAACACGTAACGGTTCTCATTGCGCATAATGTGTCCCAGATATTGGAGCTTTCGCACTTTCACGATGTCAAGAACCTCTTTATCTTTATTCATCCTTCGAAGATTTCTACATTGGTGACTCTGTCCCTCCATGATACGCGTAACAATCATTAAAAAAATTATTAAAATGAATTTTGAATCATTAAAATGAATTTTTATTAGACAGTTAAAAACTATTATTTTTTGTAGCTGCTCTTCTTGGAGTAGTGCGAAATATCGCGAATTCCGAATTAGTGAGGTTTTACTGGTATTTTAAAATAATTTTTTTATTTTTATTTAACATCGCATCAACTGCAACGGTCATTAGCGACGACGTTGGGGTGGAACTTTATGCAATGTAGGATGAAATGATTTTTTTGTAATGTATGAAAATATGCCGTGCCTGAGTGGGATTCGAACCCAGGACCGCATGATGAGAGGCGAGCACATTACCAACTGCGCGTAAAATATTAAAATATTG
Organism: Catonia carolina; assembly: GCA_035578175.1. NCBI lineage: Eukaryota > Metazoa > Arthropoda > Insecta > Hemiptera > Achilidae > Catonia > Catonia carolina. The sequence continues at coordinate 11,082,735 of JAQMRL010000010.1, forward strand.
TATTGTATTGTGTTTTCAATAGTTTGTTTGTAATTTTACATTCACATATTTTTTCATGGCACTTATATGTTTACGTGTTTTTATTTGAAACATTTGACATATAAACATCCTTTGGAGATGTTTTTTTAAAAAGGTTAATTTTTATTAATTAAAATTGTGTTTGCGATTAATTATGTAATGGATGTTATTTTTACTTTCTCTTGCCTATATGAATATATAGGAAGGAAAATATTATTTTCATGTCGATTTTTCGAAATCGAGTTTTCACCGGATCATCACGTTTTCAGATCCCCTGAACCCAAAAAAACATATTTTTAGCGATTGGTCTGTCACCCACAGACCTTTCTTGAGAATATCTCAAGAACAGAACATCGTACGAACTTGAAACTTAAGTTACATACCACTACCAGGCCTGACACGAACATTTTCATCGAAATCGGTCAACTGGAAGTAGTAGTTTATTCGTGTAATTTTTAATTTTTTTGAGATTTTCTCAAAAACTGGTCCTACAATTTTTTTTAAAATCACCTCGTTTACTAAATTTTTTATGCTCTACAAGATAGGGTAGGCGCCATGTTTGCTGAAATTCTTGGTGAGGCTGTTTTTATGTAAAAAAAAATGATTTTCTAAGATTACAACTTTAATATTACACGAATAAACTACTACTTCCGGTTGACCGATTTTGATGAAAATGTTCATGTCGGGTTTGGTAGTGGTATGTAACTTAAGTTTCAAGTTTGTACGATGTTCCGTTCTTGAGATATTTTGTATATACACACACACACACACACAGACCAATTGCTAAAAACATGTTTTTTGGGTTCAGGGGGTCCAAAAACATGTAGATCCGGTGAAAACTTGATTTCTTAAAATCGACATGAAAACAATACTTTCCTTCCTATATATTCAAATAGGCAAGAGAAAGTAAAAATGAAGGTGACGCAGTTTAAAAAGAAGGTTGGTGAAATAATTATATAAATTTATTATATGAAATAGAAATAAGTACATTGTTTGAATACAACATTTTTACACTATTTTATTAAGCAAACTTTTTGATGACATGTGTCCTATGATTTCTTTTTGTTTTTTTTTCTATTCTAGAATTTATGGTCTTGTTCAACTACGTGTACTTAGTAAAAAAAAAAAAAACCATATAAAATTTATTGTAGATTTAATGAGCCATTTTGATAATTGTATATGATTATTGAGCTTGAGTATTTTATAGTACATTAATTTTTGTTAGTAGTGCACATGTCAGCATATTGTTTAGTTTATCTATTTAATTTCTTTATATTGATTTTTTTGTTTTAATTAATAACTTAAGTTTACAATGTTGTTGTTTAGGTCATCAGCCGAATGGCTGGTTTCAATTTACACTCTAGAGGCTTTACCAAGTAAAGTGAGATGTGAGGTGGTTTTTAATTGCCTACCTCACCGATTGGAAAAGTATGCTTATCAGCATGTCAAGCTCTCGAAAAAGCATCTACTTTTCACCCTGTAAATGATGTCCTCACTTCATCTTCTCGTCATTTATACCGCCAGACCCAGTGGTGAATGAAGTGTAGGTGACATTTACTGAGTGAAAAGTAGATGCTTTTCAGAGGGCCTGGCATGCTAATAAGCATAATTTTACACTCGTTGAGGACGGCAAGATAAACCACCTCGCTACTCATTTTACGAGGTAAATTTGTGTTCGTAATACGGAAAATCACTCTTTGACGCTAAGGCTGAAACCTTAATAAATCCATTTTTTACAGATGTTCATGAAAAAAAAACTGAAAATCACTAATTATCGCTAAACTAAGTGTTACACAAAGATATGTTTGAAAAAAAAGTTGTAGATTTTTAAATTGTCTACAATTTTTATTCTATACACGCTAAAATATTTGCGCTAAAATGCATATTAAGGCTGCAATCTCAATAAAACCATTTTTTCTATGAGAGAACAGCCTTGCCAAGAATTTCAGCAGACATGGCACTTACCCTATCATGTAGAGCATAAAAAATTTAGTATATGAGGTGAAAAAACTGTAGAAGCCATTTTTGAGAAAATCACATAAAAATGAAATGTTGTTGTTTAGGCAACAACCGAAAGGCCGGTTTGAACCTCTAGAGGTTTTACGAAGTATAAACGAGGAGTGAAGTGGTTTACTATTGCCTTCCTCACCGAGTTGAAAGGGTGTGCTAATCAGTGTGCCAGGCCCTTCAAAAAGCACCCACTTTTTACCTTGCAAATGACACCTTCACATCATTCACCACAGGGTCTGGGCTGTATGATGAAATTCATTACTTTCAAAGAAGATAACTCTGACTAGTGTCTTTTACACCTCTATCTCTTCTGTATAGTTCAATCATATAATTGGCTGACTATGATAAAAGAGAGAATTATTTTTTGTAGCTCTGGAACTAGCAGATCGAGTGTAATTAATTTAACACTCCACCTGCCCGTTTTGGAGGGGGGGACAATGAAAAATATGACTTGAATAACTTACTACTAGTAAACCAACTTCGTACGATGTTCTGTTCTTGAGATATTTTGTTCACACGCATACAGACCAATTGCTAAAAACATATTATTTGGGTTCAAGGGGTCTGAAAACGTGTATATACATTGAAAAATAGACATGAAAACAATACTTTTCTTCCTAAAATACTCATAAAGGCAAGAGAAAGTAAAAAAATAAATAATTTCGATTTGGAAACAGGATAGATGGCCTACGCCATGATGATAAGAAGAAGTCTTCCATTATAATGTTTATTTATGTTTTATGACTGTTTTTAATGACCCTATTGATAGATGCTTAACGTGAACACCATGTGTCATTATTATATAATTATTGGGTATTACAGTGGCATGCATTGAGTTAATAAAAAGTAGGGCTCTAGGGAAGTGGATTGAACTAAGTAGTGTGTGTGTCTCTCTCTCTCTTTCTCTTTCTCTGTCTATTACATATGTGTTTATAAGTCAAGTTACTACAGCCTGGCTAGGTAGTTGTCCTTGGTATCTGAACTTCTGTTAGTTTTCTTGACATTTGTAACTAGTAAATGTTGGTGTCAGGTTCTCCATAAAATACTGATTGTCCGCATGTTATGTTTAACTGTTATTCAAATAATCTGCATTTTTTTCCTTTTCAAATACATGCCTAATCTTTTCTTAATCGTTTTTGATTATTTTCATGTGTAAACAATGTCAATCGTTTTAGTTCTGATTTGTTAATGATTAATTATATATCGATTTGATTTTTATCATTGTTTTATCATTGTTGTTTGTTAATTAATTGTTTTTTAATTTGATAATTTTTTGTACAGTGTTATCTTCATTGTTGTTGTTGTTGTTGTTGTTGTTGTTGTTGTTGTTATTGTTTAGGTCAACAGCCGAAAGGTTGGTTTGAACCTCTAGAGCAGTGTTCTTCAACCTTATCTTAATAAAGGGCCAAATTTTTATTACGGGTGGCCTTGAGGGCCGCATTTAACTATAGTCCAGCCTCTTTTAGTTTGCTCCTAATGTAAACAAGTAATGACGTCACTGAGCATGCGCATTATATAAAAATCTGGTGTGAAACACTCACACAACTTTCTCTTGCCAATGCAAATAATTAATAATAAACCTAACATTATTAATAAAATATTAGAAATAAACAAAACACTATCCTCAAAAACATAACCTTATTTTAATCATGAGTGAATGACGCAAAATGACAATCGAACTCAGTTTGGCTTAAAAATATGGAAAATCACGCTTTCACGCTAAACTAGGCTCTGTAGAGAAAAATGCTCTAAACAAAAGTTGTAGATCTTTTAATTTTCTATAAATTTAATTATATACACTTTTGTCGTAAAATGCATACTAAGACCGAAATGTTAAAAAAATCGATTTTTCTCACGTTTTCGTGAGAAAAAAAACAGAAAATCGCAAATTACCGCTAAACTAAGCGTTATACAAAAAAATGTTTGAAATAAAAGTTGTAGAATTTTACATTCTCTACAACTTTTATTATATAACGTTTTGCGCTAAAATGCATATTAAAGCCGCAATCTTAAAAAGAAAATGTTTTTACGTAAAAACAGCCTCACGCAGAATTTCAGCAAACATGGCGCCTACCCTATATTGTAGAGCATAAAAAATGTAGTAAACCAGGTGATTTTAAAAAAAATCGTAGGACTAGTTTTTGAGAAAATCGCAAAAAAGTGAAAAATTATACGAATAAACTACTACTTCCGGTTGACCGATTTTGATGAAAATGTTCGTGTCGGGTCCGGTAGTGATATGTAACTTAAGTTTCAAGTTCGTACGATGTTCCGTTCTTGAGATATTCTGTTCTCACACACACACACACACACACACACACAGAGACCAATCGCTAAAAACATGTTTTTTGGGTTCAGGGGGTCTGAAAACGTATAGATCCGGTGAAAACTCGATTTCGAAAAATCGACATGAAAACAATACTTTCCTTCCTATATATTCATATAGGCAAGAGAAAGTAAAAATGTGTACACACTGATTAAAAAGTAACAACAAAATACTTTCAAAAGTATTTAAATACAAAATGCTTTTAAATTTTTTTTTATAAATGAAATTGTTAGGCCTACATCATAATATCATGACTGATCTTTTTAGTACTTTAAGTACCTATAATTAAAAAAATAGTTAACTTAATAGGAATACGACATCGGTAAAGTCGCAGGCTCTAGCGTGCACCCTGTAGTAGGTGGCTTTTGTTTGTTGACAGTAGGAGCTAACTAAGAACTGCTGAACTACACGTATGTTTGTATATTTGTATATGATTATGTATAGTATAAACATATATGAACATTTTGTGTCGGGTGAAAAGAAATAACATGATTTTTTTTAAAGCTTATATTGGTTGAAAATGACAGTAAATATCAATTTTGAAACATATGCTTATTACTTAAACATATTACAAAACTCAAAACCAAACTAAAAACATCTAAATGGTGATTTTTCAGTTCAGTGGGAAACTTGACATTCTTTTTCTTTCAACGTTTAAAAATCAACAAAATGATGCAATTTTCTAAGCTATTTGTTCAAAAACTGAAATCGTTCTGCGAACTGCTAAAATTTACGCGGTGGGCCACGGGTTGAAGATCACTGCTCTAGTGGTTTTACTAAGTAAAAACGAGGAGTGAGGTGGTTTACTATGCCTTCCTCATTGATTTGAATAAGTATGCTTACCAGCATGCCTGGCCCTTCGAAAAGGACCCACTTTCGACCCTGCGAATGACGCCTTCGCTTTATTCACCACAGGGTGTAGTTGCATAATGTAATTCATTACTCTCAGAAGAGATAACTGTGACTAGTGTCTTTTACACCTCTACTTCTTCTGTTCTTAAATAGTTTAGTCATATACGAGGCGTATTTTTAAAGTAAGTACCGTTTGAAAATAAAAAAAATAAAAGGAAATTTGCAAAAACTAATTTTATTTTCGGAATCTACATACTTTTATCTATTTTTCTACATAGTTTCCAAGTTTTTGTAAACCCTTATCATATCGCACAACTAAATTTTGGAAACCTTCTTCATAAAAACTTGCCGCCTGCTGTGATAACCAAGAATTCACGGCCGTTTTCAATTCGTCGTCATCGTCATAACGGTTGCCGCCCAAGTGATGTTTCAGATGACGAATTTCCCGACGTTTCGAGGTCTGTGATTTACAAAATTGTTAATGAAAAATTAAACTTTAAGAAACTGTGCTCGCGTTGGGTCCCTAAACTCCTGACGGAGGAGCACAAACACAAAAGACTCGAGAGTTCCTTGAATTTTTTGACACGTTATGACGAAAATGGTGACGACATCCTGAGTCGGATCGTAACTGGAGACGAAACGTGGATTTCGCATTTCACTCCCGAATCGAAACAAGAGACGTGGCATGCTCACAAAAGGAATTTTGTTTCTGCACGATAATGCAAGCCCTCACACTGCCGCTCAGACCCGAGCTGCATTGGACTCTTTTGGCTGGGAAGTTTTGGACCACCCACCCTACAACCCTGACCTTGCGCCGAGCAACTTTCATCTCTTCCGTCATCTGAAACATCACTTGGGCGGCAGCCGTTATGACGATGACGACGAATTGAAAACGGCCGTGAATTCTTGGTTATCACAGCAGGCGGCAAGTTTTTATGAAGAAGGTTTCCAAAATTTAGTTGTGCGATATGATAAGTGTTTACAAAAACTTGGAAACTATGTAGAAAAATAGATAAAAGTATGTAGATTCCGAAAATAAAATTAGTTTTTGCAAATTTCCTTTTATTTTTTTTTTTATTTTCAAACGGTACTTACTTTAAAAATACGCCTCGTAATTGGCTGACTATATGATAAGAGAGAGAACTATTTTTTTTTGTAGCCCTGGAACTAGCAGATGGAGTGCAAATAATTTAACACTCCACCAGCCTGTCATGGGCAATTTTATTTTCATTACGATAAATTAATTAATTTGGATTTCTTCCACATACAAAGCGTCTTCATTCTTTCAGTGTTTTTTCTTTCTTTGCGATACATAGTTTCTTTCATTTTCCTGTGGAAATCTGACCTCATTAGTGTTTTTCCTAAAAAATGTCTTTGTCTTTGATTAGTATTCATGTGTTCTTTTTGATTTCCTTAATTTTTACTTTCTCTTGCCTATATAAATATAGGAAGAAAAGTATTGTTTTCATGTCGATTTTAAGAAATCGAGTTTTCACTGGATCTACACATTTTCAGACCCCCTGAAACCATAAAACATGTTTGTAGCGATTGGTCTGTGTTTGTATATACAATCTATTTTAAGAACTGAGCATCGTACGAACTTGAAACTTAAGTTACATACCACTACCGCACCTAACACGAACATTTTCATCAAAATCGGTCAACCGGTAGTAGTAGTTTATTCTTGTAATTTTTTACTTTTTTGTGATTTTCTCAAAAACTGGTCCTACGATTTTTAAAAAAATTGCCTCATTTATTTAATTTTTTTGCGCTACAAGATGGTAAACGCCATGTTTGCTGAAATTCTTGGTGAGGCTGTTTTCACGTAAAAAAATTGTTTTTTTAGGATTGCGGCTTTATTATGCATTTTACCGCAAAAATGTATATTAGTAAAGTTGCAGAGAATTTAAAATTCTACAACTATTATTTCAAAATTTTTTTGTAGAACGCTTAGTTTAGCGGTAATTAGCAAATTTTTGTTTTTTTAAGATTTCGGCCTTAGTATGCATTTTACGAGAAAAGAGTATATATTATAAAATTTATAGGAAATGAAAAGATCTACAACTTTATATAGAGCATTTTTTTGTACAGTGCCTAGTTTAGCGTGAAAGAGCGATTTTCCGTATTTTTAAGCCAAACTGAGGTTAATTTTCATTTTGCGTCATTCATATATGATTAAAATAAGGTTATGTTTATTGAGGTTAGTTTTTTGTTTTTTTCTAATGTTTTATTACTAATGTTAGGTTTATTGTTAATTATTTGCATTGGCAAGAGAAAGTTGTGTGAGTGTTTCATACCAGATTTTTTTTTTTTTAATCTCTAATGTGTGTGTACGTTGGAATCTGTTCAATTTAAGAACAATAAGCAACCCCATGAACCAATCAGATGAGGATGATGTGTACGACGTATAAAAGAGGTGTAGTCTTGTACAGACTCAGAGAGTATGGTTAATTGGACCCCAACTATCAAAGTATAAGTATCAGTCCAACTAATGTCCCATAGCTGAGGGAGTGAGAGGGAGATTTGTGGCATAACTACGCATGCGCTCAAAGGTCTTTACCGTTATAATCCAAATCTGAAAATGTACTACAGTCGTTATCTTGCTTGTTAGTTTACTGCGTGCATAAACGCTTGCTCACAACAATGAGTAAAATTATATGACAATGTTATTGGAACGGCGCGTATGGGTTGTGCGAGTGAGAGCGTTATGCGTTCTCTCACTCCCACGGCTAGGGGACTGCAGTTCATCTGAATACTGTACACCGGTTATAGTCACTTGAGTTATGAGTTGCCCTTGTTTGCAACGAGGGGTAAAGGGGGAAAGGGGGGAAAAGCATCAGTGCGCATACGCGACTGCTTTAATATCAGTACGACAAACATAACTTCTTCTTCTTCTTCTTTACAACCAGGGCGTTCAGGCTTCTGCAGCCCCTCCTCACCGCGACCTAAAAGATCTTTTGTGATTGCCCCTATTCCTTATTTATGCAAGACCCACACTTTCAATAAAGCGCAGGATCTGCCTAGGATCTAGTGCACTTACCTGAGAAGGTGTTAACACGTCCTTACCCATCAGCGCTCTTCTTTTGCAGCCAACCACTTTGCAGCTGCATAAAATATGCTCAGCCTTCTCTTCTGCCTCATGACAGAATCTACACAGGCTCTCTTCAGCAACTCCTATCTTGGATAAATGATACCCAAGATTACAATGACCAGTCATCAGGCCCACTACCCTCCTCAAGTCCTGTCTTCCTAGTCTATTATATATCCCAGCCTTCCTGCTGGAATAGGCAATGAATTTCTTTGCCTGTTCACTGCCTGGCACCTTCTCCCAATAGGAGGTTTTAGCCTCCTCTTCCCAGGCCCTGACAAACATAACAACTTGTAATATACCCAGAACATAGCCTATACATCACGGAACCTTTTGTAGGTTAATGGTACGAATATAACTGTTTGTTACCGTAAACAGAAATGTTAATTTCTCGAAAATGTGGGCAGATTATTCACAGTGCTGAACGAAGTCTAATACGCAGTGTAATAAAATTCTGTGAAGTTTAAACTAAACAAAAATACCTTTCACTGCCTCTTAACAAAAGCCATGAGCAAGTGGCTAACTACTGTCATGTTTCTCTTCCCACAATTTGAAAAATAAAGAAGGAAATTAAAGACACGAAGAAGTTATTCTTCAACAGTTTTGTTGATTCCTGGTAAAAAAGGAAACGGGGTTAGGTAGATATTAGTGAGATTGATAGTGAAGACGCCGATGACAGCGATCGTAAACAAGGCGATTCATTCGTGGAAAATTTGTTCCAATGAAAAAACGTAGCTGGTAATTACAGTAAATTAATCATTTCTAGTCATGTTATTAAGCTATAGACAGTATTACAGGCCAGATTTATTTCTTATAAGGTTTATGAAGAAAATTTTCTCGGATTAAACCACAGCTTACAAAAATACACAGCTTACGTAGAAACTGCACGGTAGTAAAATGTACGAGTAGTGTCTCACTGTTGAGGTTGGCAGCACTGTCATATTACACTTCCCTTCCTCACAGCACATCCATACACAAAAGGCAATCTCGGGACTTCAGTATCTTTACCTCTGTCTAGTATTCAAATAAATTTTCTAGTAACTACCTTTACTAGGATTTGAACCATGGAATTTTCGTTTCTAAAAGTCAGTGGTTAAACAGCTGACTCGCAGTGACGGATTTACCGGGAAGCAAAGGAAGCAATTGCTTGGGGCCCCGCTTCTACAGGGGCCCCCGATGAAAGTAAAAAATTGAAAAAATTAAAAATTGAAACGATGTTAACATGAACATAGTAACCGAAATACAAAATTTTCACGTTTATGTTAAACAAGTGTACGGAAATGATTCGAAAATGACCTTTGTTAATTTGTATCAAATTATTTTTAAAAATGAATTGTTTTCGTCGTTTCCAAATGTAGAGTGTCTCATTAGACTGTTTTTGACATTGCCGGTAACAAATTGTAGCGAGGAAAGGTCTTTCAGCGCATTAAAACGTGTAAAAAATTATTTACGGTCATCGATGTGTCAAGAAAATTTGAGTTTACTTTTCATTGAAAAAGAAAAATTGCAACAACTAAATTTCGATGATGTGATTGAGAACTTTGCAACACAAAAATGTAGAAAAAAGTTGTAATTTACTTTAAGTGAAAATAAAATTATATTCCATTTTAAAAGTTCTTTTACTAATTTTTTCATTTTTATAAACTTAGTGGGGGGGGGGGGGTAAATTTTGGAACGGGGCCTCAAAATTTTTCTGCTGCTTGGGGCCCCGCCAGAGGTAAATCCGGCACTGCTGACTCGTGATGACTTTATACCATTAGACCAGTCTGATTTATATTTTGTTAATTGATGCAGAATAACTGAAAAGTATTGTTAGTTTAAAGAAATTTGTTTGACCTTGGAAAAATTATTTCTGTTTTTGTAATTCTTGGAAAGTATTTTAATTTGTTTCCTTTATTTGATTTCAGTTTATTTTAAGTTGTATTAATATTCAAAAATATATCTTTATAATGCATCCTGCAGTTTGAATTTTTTTCTATTTCATATAATGAATTTATATAATAATTTCACCAACCTTCTTTTTAAACTGTGTCACCTTTATTTTTATTCTTACTTACACGTGTTTTGGTGCTTTTTTACGAAATTGTGTTCTTGAGATATTTTGTTCACACACACACACACACACTTATCTTTAAAAACATGTTCTCTTTGGGCTCAGGGGGCCTGAAAATGTGTATAAAAGGTGAAAAATTGACATGAAAACAATACTTTCCTTCCCTGTGTAATTCATACAGGGCAAGAGAAAGTAAAAAATAAAATAAAAAAATAAGTGTTTGTGTAAGCATTTTAAAATTAGAATAATAAAGTAAATTTAGTATATAACGAACAAGTGGTTTTTAAGTAATTGATAACAGATATTACACAGTTATGTTTATTCAGTTGTACCTCTGATAAGTCAAGTATTTTTAAATGGGATACTTCATATTATGTGTCCATTGTTTTTTTGTAGAAACTAGCAAATGTTGAATAATGTTTAGGTCAACAGCCGAAAGGCTGGTTTGAAGCTGTAGAGGTTTTACTAAGTAAAATGAGGAGTGAGATGGTTTACCATTGCCTTCCTCACTGAATAGAAAAGTACGCTTATCAGCATGCCGGGCCCTCTGAAAAGCACATATTTTCCACTCTGTAAAAGACACCTTCACTTCATTCACCACAGGGTCTGGCTGTACAATGAAATTCATTACTTTCAGAGGAGATAACTCTGATTGGTGTCTTTTACACCTCTACCTCTTCTGTTCTTAAATGATTCAGTCATTTAATTGGCTGACCATGTGATAAGAAACAGAACTATTTATTTTAGCAACGAACAGATTGAGTGTAAATAATTTGACACTCCACCTGTCTGTTATGGGCAGAAATGTTGAATAGGAATTGTATTAATTGGAAAAGTTTTTGTCCTGTACGTTATTCCAACTTTGGGGACGTATTCCGTTATTTCACATCATCAAAATATCGTGTGAATACACCTTTACTGTTCGACCCAGCAATCACCAGCATGTGCTCGGTACCGTCGTCTGTTTCTTTTATTTTCGGTTGTTTTTTTATTTTTACTTTCTCTTGCCTATATGAATATATAGGAAGGAAAGTTTTGTATTCATGTCGATTTTAACAAATCGAGTTTTCACCGGATCTACACATTTTCTGACCCCAAAAACATGGTTTTAGCGATTGGTCTGTGTGTGTGTTTGTGCGCGCGTGCCTGCGTGTATACAAAATATCTCAAGAACGGAACATCGTACGAACTTGAAACTTAAGTTACATACCACTACCGGACCCGACACGAACATTTTCATCATAATCGGTCAACCGGAAGTAGGCTAGTAGTTTATTCGTGTAATTTTTCACTTTTTTGCGATTTTCTCAAAAACTGGCCCTACGATTTTTTTTAAAATCGACTGTTTACTCAATTTTTTATTCTCTACAAGATAGGGTAGTAGGCGTCATGTTTGCTGAAATTTTTGGTGAGGCTGTTTTCACGTAAAAACATGGTTTTTTCAAGATCGCGACTTTAATATGCATTTTAGCGCAAAGATGTATACAATAAATGTTGTAGTGAATTTAAAATCCTACAACTTTAATTTCAAACATTTTTTTGTATAATGCTTAGTTTAGCGGTATTTAGCGATTTTTTTTTTTTGTTTTTTCTCACGAAACATGTAAAACATCGATTTTTGTAAGATTTTGGCCTTTGTATACATTTAACGACAAAAATGTATATGATCTAATTTATAGGAAATTAAAAGGTCAACAACTTTTATTTAGAGCATTTTCTCTACAGAGCCTAGTTTAGCGTAAAAGAGAGATTTCCCGTATTTTTAAGCCAAACTGAGGTCGATTTTCATTTTGCATCTTTCATTCATGATTAAAATTAGTTTATGTTTATTGAGTTTAGTTTTTTGTTTATTTCTAATGTTTTATTATTATTTGCATTGGCAAGAGAAAGTTGTGTGAGTGTTTCACACCAGATTTTTTTTTTTAATTTTAAATTTGAATTTCAAATTTTTGATTTCAGATAACATTTGCACGTGTCAGGTAATAACTCGCCTCACATGATGTGGAACTCTACTGGTCGAAATGACAGGTTGACCACTCCACCAGCTTCGAATAATATCGCAACGGATCATTTCAATAATAATCCGTACTCAAGGAATAATCCTGTCAACCAACCTCCGGTAATTTTTTTTAGTTTTTTTTTGTTATATTTCTGTGGTAATAGGTATAAAGATCTTAAGTCAAAAATTGTTGGTTTCGAGTTAAGGGGGTAGTCAACCCAGAAAATGAAAATGAAACCTTCTGGCTATAATTTATCATTTCTTATTTTAAATGAAGGAGTAAATTACTAGTAATGATCTACCATTTGAACCAAGCTAAAAAATTAATTACAGCCCCTAATATGAGGGTGAAGTTGGATAAGCGGGCTTTTACGGGAAATCAAATATCTCAGGAACCAAGAAAGATATCGACATGATTCTTGTGCTACAAAATACAGAAAATTGCTCTCTATTATTTGTTGTATGCGCTTGTATGTATGTTTTTATACAAGAATTTTATTGAAGAAAAACCATATTTTGAAAAACATTTATTTTATGTATTCACAAATTATTTTTTAACTAAATCCCTATTAAGGTTTTTGTAATAATCATTCCACAGATAATAGAACAAAAAATTATGAACATTTGAAATAAAAACATTATCCAAATATCTCCGATACAAACAAAAATATTTAATTCCCAAGAATGTACAATCATGCAAAAACCACATTTCCGGAAAACTTTAAGTTAAAGGAATACGAGTAATTCAGTCACCTTGCTAGTGAGCTTTATTTTAAACAGATGTTTTTAGAACTTTTTGTCAACGTACAAACAAAGTAAACAAATTTTGTAATTCGGAAAATTTAAAACTTCAAATAAATGCTAAAACAATCGAAAATCATAATCTTGAGTTGACTACCTCCTTAAGTGCACTACCCAGTTTAGAAAATTGTTCTCTTTCAATTAGTACAAACCCACCGGGTTGGTCTAGAGGTAAAGTCGTCGCCAAAATCAGCTGTTTAACATCTGATTTTCGGAGACGAAGGTTCCTGGTTCAAATCCTAGTAAAGGTAATTACTTTTATACGGATTTGGATACTAGACAGTGGTTGCCGGTGTACTTTGATGGTTAGGGTTTAATTAACCATACTCTCTCAGGAATGGTCGGCCTGGGTCTGTACAAGACTATACCTCATTTACACATCATACACATCATCCTCATCTCATTGGGTCATGGGGTTGCTTATTGTTCTAAATTGAACAGATTGCAACGTACACAAATTAGGAATTAAAAAAAAAAAAAAAAAAATTAGTACAAAGGGCTTAAGTATAGGTAACTCCTGAAGTGAATTATGTTGTCTTGTCTAAATGGCTTTACAAAAATTTTCTCTTCACGTAACGGTATAAAAGTCTCATTTGAAATTATATTTTAGTTTCTCAACCTTTTTTAGTTGTACAAAAGGTCTTTTAAGTTGAGTTAAGACTTTTATACCAATGGTAGTTTATTTAGTTAGTTACGATTTAGTTTCTCAGTCCTGTTTAGCTGTACAAACCGTCTTCAGTTGAACTAACCTTTATACCAATAGCATTTTATTATTTCACCAATATCAGTTGCTGAGATGAACTGGGAAAAAAAATCAGTTGAAGTAGTTGAAATGACAAGAAACCAAAGACAAACTCGTGATTTAAGTAACGCATCAGATTTCTATAGTTAGAATTTACCAGTTCAAAAGGTATTACGTTACACTGCAAACTGTATAAAATAAAATAATATTTTATGAAATTGTAGACTCGGCTTCGAATCAAACTGGAATGTAATGAAAATGTAATTTTCTTTTTTTACAGCTAGCGAAAGTTCAACAAGACCCATGGAATTGGAATTGGGGTTGGGATGAAGACAGCAGCGGTGGACAACAAGGCGGTGGTACAGGTCACGAGGAAAACGATTCGTGGGGGGCGCAACCACAGTCCACGTTACATCACCACCACAGCCACCAACAGCAGCTGCATCATCAACCGCCTCAACAACCGTACAATCATAGTATGTTGTCGACGAACAACAGTTCGGAATTCTTCGAAAACATCGATCTTAGCGGTTCGACGACGGCGAATAACAAACTATTCAATCAACCGCCGCCACCGACTCATCAACAACAACCGCAACATTACCTAAATCAACATCCACAACCTCCACCTCCGCAACAGTTCTTTCAACCGCAAAAACAACCGCAAGTCTCGACGAACTCTTCGTACTCTTATTTCCAATTCGCAGAACCGTCGCAGCCTCAATCATTGAATTCGTCATTAGTCAATCAATTTCCTTCTGCGACAGCTCTCGTTTCGCAATCGCAACCGACTTCTTTACCATATAATACCAACAACACACATACGGCACCCCAGTATTCCCAACAATCACATCTATCGCAACCTCAGTTCACATCGCAAACACCACCAAATTACAATCAATTTTCGTCGTCGGCACCTTTCTCGCAACATCAACCGCTAATGGGTTATAATACCGGCAGCCCTAGTAACATTATCAATAATAATAATAATAATATTCCGACATCTTCTGAAGTAGAAAATAGAGAAATCGCTCCTCCTGAAAAAACCGGCGATAAAGGTTTAAATATTATTCAGCCGTCACCGCCTCTTTCGACGTCTTTATCGACTGCGCCGACGTTATCGTCGCCATCAGTTGTTAATAGTAAAAGCAGTAACAGTGTTCCGGATAATCAGGAAACGGTTCCGGAAAATGAAGAACGTCCACCCGATCCGGACACGATCACTTCTTCTATGAGTAATCTAAGATTAAACAATTCTTCTTCGACAAATACTGCTCCGGTTATGGAAACAACTCCCATTCCTGCAGCTTCTCATGATCAACAGCTACAACAACAGGTGAAAAAATTATTTCATTTATAAATTAAAATATTTCACTGTCCTTGGAATTTAATTTGAGGTTTGGCTGGAGGGGGCTGGCTCTTACTTTACATTACTTTACATTACAATAAGGGCGTTCAGGCTTTTGCAGCCCCTCCTCACCGCGACCTAAAAGATCTTTTGTGATTGCCCCTATTCCTATTTCTGCAAGACCCACACTTTCGATGAAGCGCAGGATCTGCCTAGGATCTAGTGCACTTATCTGAGAAGGTGTTTACACACCCTTACCCATCAGCGCTCTTCTTTTGCAGCCAACCACTTTGCAACTGCATATAAATATAGGTGTGCGACCCCCCTGAGCCGCACAGACCTTACTGGCCAATATTTCATCTTAGAAGACGGTTATGTTACACCCAAGGGCCAGGGAAATCTTTCCCCCGGCCCCCCCAGGCGCCCATTCCCGCTCTTCCGCTCATCACTGAGCCGTCAGTGTACCAAAAGGTAACCCCTTCCGGTATCACTGGCTGTCCCTCCGCCCACTCCTAACGATCAAAAAATTTTCACCCTCAGTGTGTCGGAGAAATCGTATGCTCTGTACATACGGTCCCGAGGACCACCTACCACACCCATCCCCTCAATCCCTTTGGAGATCTCGGTGTGGCCCATCTCCCCTGATGGGACCCCGAACCCGCCCTCCAGCCTCAAGGCAGTTCTTATCGCCTCCTTCTTCACTTGAACATGAATAGGAGGCAAATCAAACAACGCCTCCATAGTAGCCGTTGGACCAGTGCTCGTTGCACAACATGTCCTTAGGCGGGCCAATCTCTTCAGCTTCCTCAGCCGATCTGTTCTTGGCCACCATACAAAAGCTTCGTACGTGACCATTGGCAGAATGATGCTCACATAAGCCCATTCTGCCATACGAGGCCTAAGCCCCCAAGTCCTCCCAAATGGACTCTTAAACATCCATAAGGCCTTTGCAGCCCTCTCAACAGTCCTTGACATGTGGCCCCTCCAAGTCAGGCCCCTATCAAGGACAACCCCCAGATACTCCACCTCAGGGGAGTAGCTCAAATCCACTCCTTCCAGAGTCAAAGCATCTAGAGCCATCTTCCTTTTCCTAGTAAAAGGAACAACAACCACTTTTAGTTGTCGTTTCAGCTAGGGAAATAATCAGTCCGCCCCTGCATAGCCCCGCGTACAGGGGTAAGGCAAAATACTGTAGGATTTAGCCAAGTTTCCTACAGGCACCGTTAAGACACTGATTAAATGCCCCAGTGCCATCCACCCTTCGGCACGGTAAACGCCTGACACCACTGGGTTGGGCGGGGCTGGCTCTTACTCTTCTACATTTCTAGATTACCCATCTACGGTGTACTAATATTACAGTTGGGCCTCTCTAAGATTAACACTTAGCCTGCTGAATCATTATGTACTTTTCTATTCAATCCGGTGTACCCTAGTTCTGTAAAAGTCAATTTTTTAAAATCATGCAGTAAATGTTGTATTAGAGTTATAAATTTGATACTTACATTGGTTTTATTCTATGAAATTTTTTCTCTAAAATGGTGTAATGGACCGTTAATTAAAATAGTTTATGGAATCATAGTTAAATCACGACTACAACGCAAGATGTATTGTGTGGTTCCAAGCTCCATGTAAAGGGTGTTTGTTTTAGAGGTATAGAACTTTAAGTTGGCAGTACTGATTTCCATGGCGGCCATTTTGAAAACTGTTTTGTAATTTATGTTCAGTTTGGTTTGCCATTTCATAATGAATAGACGGACGCCTGAACAACGCTTGCAAATTGTGCAGATTTATTTTGAATATCATGGTTTGGTTCGTGAAACTTATCGCTGTTGATCCCGATATTCACATGAAAATTTTGTTCAGTGATGAAGCCCATTTTTGGTTGAATGGCTATGTGAATAAACAATACTGCCGTATTTGGAGTGAAGGTAATCCATGATATATTGCTGAGAAGCCTTTACATCCAGAAAAAGTGACTATTTAATGTGCTTTATGGGCTGGTGGAGTCATTGGTCCTTACTTCTTCACAAATGATGCCGGGCAGAATGTTGAAGTCAATGGTGACCGCTACAGAGCCATGGTCAGTGACTTTTTGTTCCTGAATTGAATCACCTTAATGTTGGAGAGCTGTGGTTTCAACAAGATGGTACACATTTCACACAGTGCGTGCCACAATTGATTTACTGAAGGAAACGGT
This sequence comes from Catonia carolina, assembly GCA_035578175.1. Taxonomy (NCBI): domain Eukaryota; kingdom Metazoa; phylum Arthropoda; class Insecta; order Hemiptera; family Achilidae; genus Catonia; species Catonia carolina. The sequence goes on from JAQMRL010000010.1 coordinate 11,100,169, forward strand.
TCTTGAACACATAGTTTCACGTTCTGGACCTGTAAATTGGTCTCCAAGGTTGTGCGATCTAACACTGCTGGACTATTTTCTGTGGGGGTATGTAAAGTCGCTAATCTATGCCAATAAGCCACAGACAATTGACGACTTGGAAGGCAACATTCCCCGCGTTATTACCAATATACGGCCCCAAATGCTGCAAAAAGTGGTCACAAATTGGATGTCTCGATTGGACCACGTCTGAGCCAGCCGCGGCGGCCACATGCTGGAAATTATTTTTAAATAAAAATGGAAAATAATGATCTTTCAAATAAAACCAATTCCACGTCAATTGTTCAATTATTCTGTGTTTTATTTCATTTTAAAGTTCTATACTTCTAAAAAAAAACAGCCGTTCATTGCGTGGTGAATGGTACAGGTGAGGTATAATGAATGAGTGACGCATCTGGGAGAACGATTGTTATATTACTCTAATACAAAACATTCGTTTTCAAACTTTCCGTATTTAACATATTTGTTTGTATTTGTTACATTTATTTATTTACATACGAGGGGGGTACCCAAAAGAAACCGGAATTATTTTTTAAAACTATTTATTTTAAATTTTTTTACAAAAGAACCTTATCCCCTTCAAAATACTCTCCATTACAACTAATACATTTGTCCCACCGGTGCTTCCACTGTTCAAAACATTTTTGTACTCCTCTTCAGTGATGGCTGCCAGCTCATCCGTCGTTTTTTTCTTGACATCATCAACGTTGTTAAATCGGAGACCTTTCATGCCCCTTTTCATGCGTGGGAACAAGAAAAAATCACACGGAGCCAGATCGGGTGAGTACGGTGCGTGTGGTAGCAAAACCATGCCGTTTTTCGCCAAAAACTGGGTAACCGAGATTGCCGTGTGTACAGGCGCGTTGTCGTGGTGGAAAAACCAGTCCCCTGTCTGCCACAAATTAGGTCTTTTACGACGAATGCTGTTTCGTAGTCTTCTTAACACTTCAAGATAAAAAGCTTGATTTACCGTCTGGCCTGGTGGAACGAACTCTGAATGGACAATTCCCCTCACATCAAAAAAACAAATCAGCATTGTTTTGATGTTCGATCTGACTTGACGACGTTTTTTTTGGTCGGGGTGATAATGAAGTCTTCCATTAACTGGATTGTTGTTTGGTTTCTGGGTCGTACCCATAGCACCAAGACTCGTCACCCGTAATGATCTTTGACATGAAATCTGGATCAGTTTCAAGCTGTTGTTTCAAATCGCTACACGTTTCAATTCGACGTTCCTTTTGAGTGTCTGTCAGAACCCGAGACACAAACTCGGCAGCGACTCTTTTCATTGTCAAGTCTTCTGTTAAAATGCGTTGGACTGAGCTCCAAGATAACCCACTAACCTGTGATATTTGGTCAATGGTCTGTCGTCGGTCTGTTCGTACAATTTCTTTCACTTTCACAACATTTTCGTCTGTTCGGGAAGTCGACGGTCGTCCAGAACGAGATTTGTTCTCAATCGACATGTCGCCATTTTTAAAGCGCAAAAACCACTCGTACACTTGGGTTTTTCCAATAGCGTCGTCTTTGTAAGCTGTGTTCAACATTACAACTGTTTCCGCGGCGTTTTTACCGAGCAAGAAGCAAAATTTCACAGCCGCACGTTGTTCATTAAAACTTGCCATCATGAAAAACGACACGAGCACAAAACAGCACTAGCGAGAACAATCACTGCACGAGAACAGAACAAGCTAGATCAACGAACAAAATGGCATTGAACTGGCAATGAGTAGCGCTACAAGCAGCCTAGTGGCGGGAATTTTTACTGCACAAGCTCCGCCCACAGCAGAGCTATTCCGGATACTTTTGGGTACCCCCTCGTATTTTGATAAGAATTGGTAAGTTAAATATTATAAATCTGATCAAGGTTATAACCCGGTAGGTATTGGTTAAATTAATGCGCCGGATGATAAGAATAATTTTTTAGTCTAGTTAGTACACACTACCACTACAAATGCATCAGCTGTGAAACACTACTAACTCATTCATTCTCCCACTACTATAACAACACAACGCACTGCATGGTTTCCAACTACATGGAGCTGTGACTCAAGCAATACAAACCATCCGGACACGCTACAATGTAAACAAACAGATATAACCTACGCACTTGAACTCAACCACATTGTACATGAAATACAAAGAAACTAAAAGTTAAACAACTACAAACAAATATTAATCGCAATCGTCATATGACGACATCTGCAGAAATCACAAAACTTTGTCCGTCATCAATTGATGACGCTCGCAGGCTAAATGTTAAAAATGATGTAGCATTAAATAAATTAAAAGAAAAAATTAATGTCAATAATCAGCAAAATATTTAAATGCAGCCCTAAATGTGTTTAAAACATAAACAGTGATTTCCAGCTTGGTCTTGGAACTACAATTTCAGATATGGTCTTTTAAATTACCGTCGGTAAACCATATTTCTGGATAATTCAACCACCATCTGGTCCTATAAGTATCATATTATCAAAATTTGAATATTGTCATTTTAGAGTGTCCCTGAGTAATGTTCTTGAATGTTGTTTTTTTTTTTTTAATAATAGAATAAAACGTACATGTTTTTGTTATTCAGTGGAATTCTCATTCCGGCTGGGAGAATCAAGAAGTAGCTCCGAGGTTTACTGTCGATAGAGATCAGTATCTTGAAACGGGTCATTTACATCCACCGCCTTCGCAATCGCATCCACAACAATCCGCCGGAATTTTGGATAATGATGTCGATGCGGATACAAATGATGAAGGTAAGTTAACAGTTTATAAAAGTTTTTTAATCGTTTAAAATTAAATTCTGTTATGGTTCACCACAGTTTACTAGTATGTATAGTGTTATGGCCAAGCCTCACCTTGCATGGTGATTGGCCCTGAAAAGGGCCATTTCTACCGTAAACGGTGTTGCTGTTGGTGGTGGGCGGACGCGTCGAGCCGGTGTGTGCGAGGCAGTGTCCGAACGGTGACCCGGTTCAGGCTTAGCTTTCCCTCAGCGACAGTTGGGTCCCCACTGCAGCGTAGCAGTAGTGGCCCCCAGAGCCTCGCAGTGTCGGGACGGCGTAGGCAGTCCGCCGATAGCGCGGCCGAGGTGGTTCCCTCCGGTCCTGTGCCAGACTCATTCTTTACCGTGGTGTCAGCCGATATGCACGGGCTTTCTTCGGCTGACCGGTGCGGGAATGTGACGTCCGCCACTGGTAGCGTCGACCAGGGATTGCTGCATCCGGTCTTGTCTCTGCTGGGCTATTTCCCTCGGCTGGGCTGGGCTTCCTCTTTTCTCGTTCCTTCCTGGTCGGGAGCTGGCGAGTGAGTGACGCACGCGGTTCAAAACACCTGTTTATATACCTCACTGGCAAGTCCACTTCAAGTCGGCAAGTGTGGCACTGCTTGCTGCGCGTTGGAAGCGCTCTCTGTGGCAGGCTCCGGGACTGTCTGTAGACAATGATATTAGTGGGGCAGTTGGGGACAATATAAATAGTCTCTTTTAATACGTTCAATGCTGTAGACGACGGTCTTCGTCCCAGTAGACTGACCTGTGTGGCTGTAAACGACGATCGCCATCCAATTTTTTATGTCTTTTTATGGGCCGGTGGGGCAGCTGTTGTTCATATCGGTTTCTTTTTCCTACTCAGAACCATCTATGAATCATTACCTACATGTCTATTGGTTTAGTTTCAGTGAACCTCTTGTATAAAATTTTTACAGATAATGTTTTTTTATGTTGTTATTTAAAAGGTTAAAATAGATATTTCTAAAGCAAAATTGTAATTATTTATCGTCGGATCATCATATTAATTAGACAATAATCTTGCGGTAATGCGTAATTTGTATTACTTCTTAATTTCATTGTATTGTAAATTTAATCTTTTTGTAAACTAAGCATTTTATGAAATACAAACATAAATACAATGTTATTTATGACATGTGTTTTATAATGAAGCGCTGTTTTGGTTTACTTTAGTGCATTTGAATTTTTAAAATTATTTTATTGAAACATTCAAATTTACATGAAATTAGTCAGTGTTAATAAAAGCGAATATTTGTAAGAAATCACTGACAGTATAAAAACCAATAATAATATATAGGGTGATTCAAAACTTTAAGGCAATCTCTTGGCATCTCGTTCTATAGCTGAAAATAAGAAAGAAAGTTCATATGAACATATGCCTGAAAATGCTTAGTTAGCGAGTTACAGCTAGCAAAATCTTTCACCTAGAACTCTGTACCCTCGGTGAAGTAAGGCCGTATAAAAATGTTCAAGGTTGTTACAAAGATACAAATACGATTGTTTCTTAATCTGAAAAATTGAATAAAATTGGTTCCAGAGCTGTAAATAGAATACTTTCAGAGATATCGTACATAAAACACAATAATTGGTGCAAAGAAATAACACATTTTTGTGTTTTATGTAAGATATCTCTGAAAGTATTGCATTTACAGCTCTGGAAACAATTTTATTCAATTTTTGAGATAAAAAAACGTAAGAAACAATCGTATTTGTATCTTTGTAACTACCTTGAACATTTTTATACGATCTTACTTCACCGAGGGTACAGAGTTCTAGGTGAAATTTTTCGCTAGCCGTAACTAACTAACTAAGCGTTTTCAGGCATATGTTTATAAGAACTTTTTTTCTTATTTTGAGCTATAGAATGAGATCCCAAGAGATTCCCTTATAGTTTTGAATCACTCTGTATAATGAATGTTACTACTTTCTTAACTGTAAATTATGCTGAAAATAATACAAAATTAAAGTAATGCAAAAGATTTAAGTCAGCAGGATATATTTTCTGGAACGGAGATGGACAACAATTGTCATCTGCTAGTCCTCATCACATACGAGCGCTCTTGCGCGGATGACCTAAGCGGCTGAAACTTGTTGGAGTTGTTACATACAGTGCACTTAAAAGATTACCCCTTAACGATTACAAAAATGTACTCGTAAGGGGTTGAAAACTGAGTTCAACCGTTACAATATTTACAATATTATGACACTTATCGCTAAGGTCCATTTCGAGATCTAGGTTATTAAATAATTAATACACTAAAGTTTACAATTACGAATATTTATTACACTAAAAGATTTACAAAATAAATAATAAACTAATTATAATGAAGTAATACAATAAATAACTTAATTATTTACTTAAAATAAATAATAAACAATAAATAACTTAATAATTTACTTAGCACTACTTACAATCAATTTTATAGAATACACGTACAAAATGAAAACTGAATTTAATACAGATACACAATAACTTTACTTGATACACACACAAACAAAGACAGTATAACAATCCTTGTTCAACACAATACTGGAACGTGCCTGCACTACGCTCAATAGACACTCGTCAAAGATCAAACGAATACTAACTCACTGACTGTGATCGAAGGTCTATTTATATACGGGGGGGGGGGGTCAAAGAGACTTCTCGAACGACACAGAGATTCGATCAATAATCTTTTTTATTACTTTCTCTTGCCTATATGAATATATAGGAAGGAAAGTATTGTTTTCATGTCGATTTTTCGAAATCGAGTTTTCACCGGATCTATACGTTTTCAGACCCCCTGAACCCAAAAAACATGTTTTTAGCGATTGGTCTGTGTGTGTGTGTGTGTGTGTGTGTGTGTGTGTGTGTGTGTGTGTGTGTGTGTGTGTGTGTGTGTGTGTGTGTGTGTGTGTGAACAGAATATCTCAAGAACGGAACATCGTACGAACTTGAAACTTAAGTTACATATCACTACCGGACCCGACACGAACATTTTCATCAAAATCGGTCAACCGGAAGTAGTAGTTTATTCGTATAATTTTTCACTTTTTTGCGATTTTCTCAAAAACTAGTCCTACGATTTTTTTTAAAATCGCCTGGTTTACTCAATTTTTTATTCTCTACAAGATAGGGTAGGCGCCATGTTTGCTGAAATTCTGCGTGAGGCTGTTTTTACGTAAAAACATTTTCTTTTTAAGATTGCGGCTTTAATATGCATTTTATCGCAAAATGTTATATAATAAAAGTTGTAGAAAATTTAAAAACCTACAACTTTTATTTCAAACATTTTTTTGTATAACGCTTAGTTTAGCGGTAATTTGCGATTTTCAGTTTTTTTCTCACGAAAACGTGAGAAAAAACAATTTTTTTAACATTTCGGCCTTAGTATGCATTTTACGACAAAAGTGTATATAATTAAATTTATAGAAAATTAAAAGATCTACAACTTTTATTTACAGCATTTTTCTCTACTGAGCCTAGTTTAGAGAGAAAGAGTGATTTTCCGTATTTCTAAGCCAAACTGAGGTTGATTTTCATTTTGCGTCTTTCACTCATGATTAAAATTAGGTTATGTTTATTTCTAATGTTTTATTACTAATGTTAGGTTTATTGTTAATTATTTGCATTGGCAAGAGAAAGTTGTGTGAGTGTTTCACACCAGATTTTTAGTTCTCGAAAAGTCATAACTGATGAACTGATGTAAACAAGTAACAATAGATCTATTGTAGAAAGTGTTACAGGTCGACACTTTCATAAACAGCTGTACACAATAACACAATAGCGCAGTTCTTTCAAACAACTTTCATGAATAGGTATCCGTTTATAGCCACCCCATTGTTATTTTTCCACTTTATTATCTACTCTTTACCATTTCATGAACATTTTACCATTTTACTAGAAACTTCCCGAACCATGCCTTCTTCGACATTGTCACAATATTATAATAATTTATATTATTTATAATAATTTATAGTTATTTATTATATTACAATTTACAATATAATACAATTTTTGTTTTGTTTATTAAGTTCTGGACAAGGTAGATAGCCGAAAATCAGTGGAGGTGTTACTGATAGTGCACTCACAAAATTATTCCTTATCAATTTTTAAAATGTACCCCTAAGGGTTTGAAAAGGGTGTTTAACCATTAAACCCTTAAATGTTTGTAAATTTCAGATCTATTATCAGAGGATCTTATTGATTTATAACCCTAATTATTTAAATAAAACAAAATTGTACCCGGGTGAAGCTAAAACAGGAAGTTAACCAATATATTGACTTTTTTTTTGTTACGTAATACACAGTAAAGCACAGTCTGAAAATAAAATATCTTAAAGTCCAGCCTTTCTTAGTTTGCTCCTAATGAAAACAAATAACAACGTCACTGAGCATGCGCATTATATAAAAATGAGTACACGCTGATTAAAAAGTTACAACAAAATATTTTCAAAAGTATTTTAAATACAAAATACTTTCAAAAGTATTTTTACAAATGAAATTTTTTGGCCTGCATCATGTCATGACTGATGTTTTAAGTAATTTAAGTACTTATATTTTAAAATATAGTTAACTTAATAGGAATACGACATTCATAAAGTGGTGGACCCTAGCGTGCACCCTGTAGTAGCTGGCTTTGGTTTGTTTACAGTAGGAGTAAACTAAGAACAGCTGAACTGTATAAATTCAAATTTAAGCTATTTCAATTTATTTATGCTTTGGTGAATAAGATTCAAATTGAAGTGTAATTATTTTGGTTTGTAGGTGAAGCAGCCCCTCCTCCTGGTTTACATAGGCTGGTTACAGGCCAAGGTCAAACCGTCGGCCAAGAACGACTGGTTGTTGGCTCATTACCACCACCACCGCCTTCTTCATCAGCCGGTCCACCATCTTTATCACAACGGCCTCATGTTCCTGGTCACAGCATGCATCAACTACCGGATCTATCGTCACATCCATCTCCTCCTCCGTTGGGTCAAAGAATGATCCCGGGTCAATTAAGAGACGACGATATGGAAAGAATGGTTCTGGGAAGCAGCGGGAATTCCGGGAACGATAATAACATCAGTGGAAGCGCCCAACAACAGAGAGATCAATTGCAAAACAATCCGGTATCGCAACGTACAGTTCCCGGCGGTAGGAGTAACGATATGCAACAGACTTCTTCTCGCGACAGAGATCAACAACAAAACGATCACGTATCGCAACGTACTGTACCGGGTGGAAGCAGTAGTAGTTCCGGTAGCGCGAGCTCGTACACTCAGATTCAGGATTTACAGTCGGACGAACGGCTCGTGTTAGGTAGAACTACAGTTGATGAAGGCGACGATAGATTGCAACAGACGCAAAATACTAACGCAGCCGTACATAATGCTGCAGCGGCAACTACTATATGGACGTCTGTTTCGTCCAACACAAGTCATCAGGATTCGGTAATTACCACTCATACTCCTTCGACGTATCAAGGTGATGCAGATGGCGCTTCACAACAACCTCCTAGACCTCCTAGGTATTGTTATCTATTATTTTTTTGTTTTTTAACATGTCATAATAACTTGACGTCTCTGGTTTAATAAATAATATAAAATGTTGTAAGATCGACAGCCACTGTAACCACAAAATTTTTACTTTCTCTTGCCTATTGAAACATATAGGAAGGAAAATATTGTATTCATGTCGGTTTTTCGAAATTGAGTTTACACCGGATCTACATGTTTTCAGACCCCCTGAACCCAAAAAAAACTTGCTTTTAGTGATTGGTCTGTGTGTGTGTGTGTTTGTGTATACAAAATATCTCAAGAACAGAACATTGTACGAAGTTGAACGTGACTTAAAACTTAATTTACATACCACTACCGGACCCGACACAAACATTTTCATCAAAATCATTCAACCGGAAGTAGTAGTTTATGCGTGTAATTTTTCACTTTTTGCGATTTTCTCAAAAACTGGTTCTACGATTTTTTTAAAAATTGCCTGGTTTACTAAATTTTTTATGCTCTACAAGATAGGGTAGGCGCCATGTTTCGTGAAATTCTTGGTAAGGCTGTTTTCACGTAAAAAATTGTTTTTTTAAGATTGCGGCTTTAATATGCATTTTAGCACAAAATTTCTTTGATTAAAGTTGTAGAGAATTTAAAATCCCACAACTCTTATTTGAAACTTTTTTTGTGTAATGCTTAGTTTAGCGGTAATTAGTGATTTTCTATTTTTTTCTCACGAAAACATGTGAAAAATTGATTTTACGACAAAAGTGTGTATAATAAAATTCATAGTAAATTAAAAGATCTACAACTTTTATTTATAGCATTTTTCTTTAAAGAGCCTAGTTTAGGGTGAAAGAGTGATTTTCCATATTTTTAAGGCAAACAGGTCGATTTTCATTTTGCGTCTTTCACTCATGATTGAAATAAGGTTATGTTTTTTGATGTTCATTTTTGTGTTTATTTCTAATGTTTTTTTACTAATGTTAGGTTGTATTGGTCATTATTTGCATTGGCAAGAGAAAGTTGTTTAAGTGTTTCACACCCGATTTTTTTTGTATTTTGGGAAAAGAAAAGTCATAAGTTAATGGAGCTGCACCAGAACTATGTTCTCTAGTTGTTTAGTCTGGATATGCGTCTTGTACCATGAGGATCTCTCTTGCTAATAATTTTTCCCTGAATTATTACATAAAGTGAGCTGTATTCCTCCCCTCTCATCACGTGACCCAATTATTGCAATTTTCACATTTTTATGCTCCTTCTTCTTCTTCTTTACAACCAGGGCGTTCAGGCTTCTGCAGCCCCTCCTCACCGCGACCTAAAAGATCTTTTGTGATTGCCCCTATTCCTTATTTATGCAAGACCCACACTTTCAATAAAGCGCAGGATCTGCCTAGGATCTAGTGCACTTACCTGAGAAGGTGTTAACACGTCCTTACCCATCAGCGCTCTTCTTTTGCAGCCAACCACTTTGCAACTGCATAAAATATGCTCAGCCTTCTCTTCTGCCTCATGACAGAATCTACACAGGCTCTCTTCAGCAACTCCTATCTTGGATAAATGATACCCAAAATTACAATGACCAGTCATCAGGCCCACTACCCTCCTCAAGTCCTGTCTTCCTAGTCTATTATACGAGGTAGGGTCAAAAAGTTCCCGGAATCGGTTAATAGAAATTGATTGAAAGTATGTATAACATTTTAATCCTATTTTCCTTCAAAATACTCTCTTCCTGCATCTAAGCACTTATTACACCATTCATACAATCGTTGAAAACACTCCTGAAAGCCATTTTTCGAAAGTTCTATCAGCTGTTTCGTCGCATTTTCCATCACCTCTGATGAATCAGCAAAACGATGTCACTTCAATATCATTTTCAGTTGTGGACTTGTGGAAACAGGTAAAAATCCGGTGGTGCAAGATCGGAAGAATATTGGAGGGTGTTCCAGAGTGGTGACATTGTTCTTTGCAAGGCATTGTTTCGCCATTAGGGAGCGATGTGACAAGGCATTATCATGCAACAAAAACAAATCATTCCCTGCCCATTTTCCCATTTCTCACGCCGTTTTCGTCGAATTGTATCTCGTAACCGTTTTAAGATCTCTGTGTGCAATTATTTGTTGATTGTTTTCCCTGTTTGCACTGGCAAGTTGTTGAACGAGCTCAACATTCTCATCTGTGGTAGAAGTGGAAGGCTACTCAGTCGGAACATCATCTTTATTGTTGTGCGACTGTCACGAAAATGCTTGTGCCACTCGTAAACTGCCGTTTTTTTCATTGCATCATTTTTGTATGCTTTCTTCAGCATCTCAAGAGTCTCCGAGGGTGATTTCTCTAGCAACACATAGAATTTGATATTGGCACGCTACTCTGATGATGGCATTTCACAATACGACGAAAGGAAAAAACTACGTCTAAAATATCATACACCGCACGTAGAAAACCAACTCTAACTGCCTGCTGAAGGCACAGGACCTCCCTAGAGTGATACCAACCTTCCAAACAAAAATTTCCCTTCCAGCAAACAAATGCTTGACTGCATGTGACCATTCCGGGAACTTTTTGACCCTACCTCGTATATCCCTTTTATGCTCCTTACAACTCTTCCCACTTCCTATCATTCTATGAACACTCTTGTTTGAGTAACAATCCACCCGGCTTAACCTCAAATCCTTCGTTATTACCAAATTTTCTAAAGCCTCAAATTTGTCATTAACACTCTTCTTTAAGGTCTAGATCTCCATCTTGTAAAACAATACTGAAAGCTTATAACGTTTAAGCAATGGAAGTTTTGACTGCTATGTCAGGTCTCTTAATGCACAGCATCTTTCTTATTTTGTTTGCGATTTTCTCAAAAACGGCACTTAAGATTTTTTTTAAAAATCACCTCATTTACACATTTTTTTATGATTTACAAGATAGGATAGGCACCATGTCTGCTGAAATTATTGGGGAGGTTGTTTTCTCGTAAAAAGTTTTTTTTTTTTAAGATTGCAGCGTTAATATGCATTTTAGCGCAAAAATGTATGTAACAAAAATTGTAGAGAATTTAAAATCCTACAACTTTTATTTGAAACATTTTTTTGTATAACTCTTAGTTTAGCGGTAATTAGCAGTTTTCTGTTTTTTTTCTCATGAAAATTTGTAAAAAATTGATTTTGTTTAGATTTCAGTCTTAGTATGCATTTTATGACAAAACTGTATATAATCAAATTTATAGGAAATCAAAAGATCTACAACTTTTATTTCGAGCATTTTTCTCTACAGAGCGTAGTTTAGCGTGAAAGAGTGATTTTCCGTATTTTTAACCCAAACTGAGGTTGATTTTCATTTTGCGTCTTTCACTCATGGTTAAAATTAGGTTATGTTTATTGAGGTTAGTTTTTTTTTTGTTTATTTCTAATGTTTTATTACTAATGTTAGTTAATATAGTTAATTATTTGCATTGGCAAGAGAAAGTCGTGTGAGTGTTTCACACCAAATTTTTTTTTTTTTGTTACAGTAACACAAACAGCATTGTAGGAGCAGACCAGTCTCGTAGTAATAGTGTTGTCAGTGATCCTCCGCCCGGTCTGCATAGAATGGTGCTGGGACATCCCGATAACAGCAGCAGAGGTAAGAAATCGAGAGTATATAATATGTGAGTGAAGGACGCGTGGCAGGAAATGCATTAACGGAATGGAGAAACTGCAACAAGTGCAAGCGGTTAGATAAAGTGCATTAGTGCAATGTTCGACCTTGTAATCAATCACAGTATGACAGGATGAGACGCTGTGGCGGCTGCAGTAGATGTACTTACTTATTATCTAATCGACAGCCACTTTCTCTCTGCTCTGTTTACTAGCCGCTAGCAAAGCTAGAGCGACAGCTGACGTAGCAATAGTAGTCTAATTACAACCAACACTCCTGCATTAATCTACACTTACGTAGCTAACGAAAATGAGTTATGTTTTGGAACATAACTCATCATGTCACTTGTGACTATTGGCATTGGTGTATGACTCTGTAACAAATTTGTATTCATGTATGTATAGTATAGTATATTAAAACAACTTTTTTAATGAATCATTAACTCTGATTATATTATCTCCTTTATTAATGTTTCATACAGGTGGCAGTGCGAGTGGTGACGAGACATCGCAGAGTGGTGTACCGCCGCCTGGATTACACCGCATGGTACTCGGTGAACAACAACAGGAGCAAAAGCAGCCAGATCAACAACCGCAACAGCCGACTCTGGTTTCGCAAGTACAATCGCAATCGCAAGGGTCAAACGCTGATAACGAAGACTGTGATAAAGATAGAGAATTAGATTCGGATAATGAATTCAGAATCAGAAGAAAGCAGCACCATAGGAGAGAGTATGTTGATATTCTGGTTTCTTTTTTTCATTTAAGTCGTATTAATGCTTTGATGTGTTTTGTTATAATAATATGTTTTGTGTACTGCCGTCAGTTGCTGTTTTCTAACAACTGCGATTTGTGCTAATTCCTAATTTTTAACATCCCTTGCTGCTGTCATTCAAGTGGAATTTAATCCTCCTTGCCGGTTTCTGACGTAATAATGTGGCGGTGCTACAAATCAATGTTATTTTGTTTTAGATCGTATGAATACGGCATCAACCTCTTTGTTTAAGTTATACAGGGTGGGGCAGCATAACTACCCTTTTTTAAATATGCACCATTCAATTAGTTGATGTCATAGCGAAGCGCTAGCGGTCTCGTTCGAGAGGCGGGGCTATAAAGTTTTGTTCTGGCACAGTTCAGTCGCCATCATGCGTTGGAACAGTGAGGAGCGTGCGTTTGCCGTTGAGGCCTACTTTTCGAGTGGATGTTCAGTGATCGCAACCCAGCGCGCCTTTCGGAATCGCTTTAATTTAGCCCCATTGGCCCCTGTTCCGGACCCGAAATCAATTGTTATGTGGGTAACTACGTTTAGACAAAATGCAAGTGCGACAAAACGAAGAAATGGAGTTCGACGGCCCATTAGATCACCTGTGAAAACATTCAGGTAGTGAGAGCTTCAGTGTTGCAATCACAACGGCGTCCAGGGCGCAAACATGGGTCTGCCCTTGGACTTTCCAATCGTTCTGTTACTAGAATTCTCCATGAAGACCTACATTACTATCCATACAAGATGGCTATTGTGCAGGAGCTGTCAGAGGGCAGCTCTAACAGAATGCAGGGCAGAGCTCAATCAGGGGCGATTTGCAATGGCCAGCTCGATCTCCCGATTTGTCCCCTTGTGATTTTTTTCTATGGGGTTTTTTGAAATCCCGTGTTTATTTGAACTGTCCAAGGAATATTCAAGATTTACAAAACAACATCCAGGAAGAAATTGCTAACATAACACCTGCTATGCCTGAAAGGATGATGACAAACACCAAAAATCAGTATACTCAATGTATGAGGAATGGGGGACATCACCTACATGATATACTCTTCAAAACTATGTAAAACAAAATTTATGTATGTACCTACATTGTAAAAACCAAATGAAATTTTTCTGATTCATACAATGCGTTTTATTAAGTTTTGAAAAAAGGTAGTTATGCTGCCCCACCCTGTATAATTCGTTTATCAACCTTTGTTGACTAGTTTTACTTCTAGCGGTTTTTTTCTTTATTCATAAGTATGGGTTGTGCACGTGCTATTTATGTGCCATCAAAATTTGGTTACGAGTTCTTTGCATTGTTTACACTATCGCTGTTCGTATTTTCCTCATGAGTATCATATCGTTTATTTTACACGTTTCAATTGTGTAAATACAAAATAAGTACAGATTTATCTGGTCATTACATAAGCGTTTGGAAACGTTTGCTGGTAGTAAACTAGTTTTGTTTATCCAGTAAGATTTTCATTTCTTAAAAAAAAATAGTTTAAATACACTTTTAAAATATCCGAATTTTATCACATGATTTTTTAAAGTTAAAGAAAAAAATTAAGCAAAATAACATGAATTTTGATGTCGCAAAAATCAACTGTTATGTGGTTAATATACTAGACAGTGGTTACCAGTGTACTTTGATGGTTGGGGTTCAATTAACCATACTCTTTTACTTCATTTACACGTCATACACATCATCCTCATCTGATTGAGTCGTTGGGTTGCTCATTGTTCTGAATTGAACAGATTGCAACGTACACACATTAGGAATTAAAAAAAAAATGTGGTTAATGATTGCGAACGTTTATGTTTTTGCAAATAAAGCTGTATAAATGTCGTGTTTTCAAATGGGTTGTTATTTTCGAATGCTTTTTTGACTGATTTTATCGCTTGTAATTTAATCTCTCAAATTACAATCTCTTGCAGCAGACCTAGCAATCAATATATCAATATTCAGTTAAATTGTTAAGATGCACGGTTGTCGATTAGTTCATGCAGAACATTCTTACTAGAACATCAGCTGTTCCAAGTAAGAAATAAAATTAATTACTTAAAATACCATTGTATATCGATACTTTGACCTTCAAAAGTAACTCTTGCAGATAAGGGCCGAAGTCATCTTCATGACTAATACTTTAAAGGGTTAATGTATTCAGAAAGTATAACTGCGTAATGAAATGGCTTTGTATGTCAGTTTTGCCAATGTAGGAATTAATTCCTTGTTAGTTGTTGTCGTTATCCATCATGGATTAGGCTGTACAGTAGTAGAGCCTGTTCCGGTGTCCATCTCTACCTCGGTCTTCGGATTCCTCTTGCACCCCTCGGTTTTTAAAGCCATGCATTCAAAGGGTCCCCTGTGGAATTCTAAATAAATGATCTGTCAATTGTCCTTTTTATTTTGTGATGATCTCATTTAGTAGTTCGAGTTCCACATTCTTCTCTTATCACCTCATTTCTGATGTGTTCTTGTTTCTTATATCCTTAAACATGTCTAAGGAATCGCATTCCTTGTTAGTAACTCGTTTCTTTTCCAGACTTTCATTATACAAGACAAAATACTGCCGAGGTTGCTATGTCGAAGGCATTTTTTACTTTTTGCCAAGTACTCTCCGGTATACTGCTGTTGCGATCATTGTTCTCTTCAGCCACTGTACATCTTATTGGCTTAATTTTTGCCCACCGTAATCGCCATGGCAGAGAGTCCTTATCTGCATTGTTGCATTCGTAGGTGCATTATCATACCCTTAGACAGTACCCCATCACACAGGCTCTTCCGCTGACTACCCATGGATACCCTTTGTTTGCAGCAAGCTATTAAATGGTTTTGCATTCAGTAGTTTCATGTGAAACAAAGGTACGCTCTGTTACAGCTTATCGTCCAGGTCAAAATAGATGGACGAAAAGGCCCGGGATGCCGCCACATATCTTGGCTGCAAAATCTCATAACGTGGTTTTGAAGAACATCAACTAAGTTTTTTTTGTATAACTGCAGACAGGGTGGTGATTTCAATACGGTTTCTGACATCCGGAACGAACAGCCACTAGAAGAAAAAGAAGATTAAATGGTCTTTCCGCTATCTGCAACCTGGGGATGTGCTCTGCCGTCTCGGCTAAGGATTCCAACCGTAGGGCTGGGAATAGAATAAGAAGTTATGAAATTCAGGAATAACTAAATATGGAAAGTTTGTTAACACTTTGAAGCCTGAGCTATAAGAACATGGTATGTCACGGTATCCTGGCGGTTTTAGAGTAAACTTCAAAAAATTCTAAAAGACTTAATTTTTATCATATTTTAATGATTTTTGCATCAAATTGATTAAAAAACATAAAAATTATTACTATTTATTTACGTTGAAATTATTATACTTACTAAATTGATGAGAGTTATCTAATTATTAACAAAAAAATTATGAAAAAAAGAAATTGTTACGTGCTACTACACACTACATAGTTTTTGAGTTTTACAATCCTAAACACTACTAAAAAACAGTTTATATAAATTCTACAGAAAGGCAATGAAATAAACTACATACTAAACATGTTTGAGTACTAAAATTTATAATATTTTACACATAATTAGACTTCGTATGAAACACTCGGAAACACACCGGTAAGCACAATGCAACATTACAGTCAGGGCAGTACCGGGTTGTTTCCTTCCAGCCTTTCCAGTTGCAGCTGTGCTATTTTCAGAGCAAACTTTACAGCAAAACACAAAAAACATAAAATGAAACAGAAATTATAAATATTACTGTGAAATAACCGCACAAACAAAGCGATCTGGAATATAAAACAGTACGACGTATACAACCATTTGATTTACTGAACGAAAACAATTACCGACAAAATACGAAAGGAAACAATTATTACAAAATAAAAATAACTTTATTATTTACAAATATCAAATACAGAATAACTACAAACCTCATATAACTAAGAAAAAAAATTACGACAAAGTACACATGTACATCAACAAAAACATAACCTCAAACAAGGGTCAATGTTTTTCTACAAAGTTCAGAAAATATTTGGTAGACTTCGCTGCAAGCATAGAAAATTAAACTAATAAAATATAGAATGAATCTGTGCAACCGAAGCCCGATATAACCTCGTCGGAATCTTACTACAAAATTTAATGTGGCGGCCCGAGGTATACTCGGGCTTCAGACAACCGCATTTTACGCTCATCCCGAGCTATACTCGAGCTTAGGCTTCAAAGTGTTAAAGACAGTTGGATAAACAAAGCTGAGATAATTTGGCCGTGTCAGTAGGATGAAGGATGGAAGAATACTAAAAAGGATGCTGTACTTGGAGATGGAGCGAAAAAGACCAAGTGTGACATGGATGAGATGGTTTGGCCATGTCAGTAGGATGGAGGAGGGAAGATTGCCGAAAACGATCCTGTACTCGAAAATGGAGAGAGGGAAAAAGATGCGATGTCGAAAAAGAGCAGTGGAGGAGATATGGTTCAGTGATAGATAGAGGTGGCGACGAAATTTGGAAGAAAGATAAAGAAAATCGACGATGATTACGAGTAATATAACATTGTATTCTTTAGGCTTATTCTATTATACATTGCCGACATTAGTAAAACATTTCTCGTGTTAAATTTTTGCAGCAGTGAAGAAGATAGAGATTATCCTAGCGATAGGGAAAGAGAACGCGATCGCCGTAATCCAGATTATTGGGAAAGACGATACGACGAAAGAAGCAGAAGACATTACAAAGATCGAAGCCACCATACTAGGTAATTTTAGTCGTAATTTTATTACAGTATCCATGAAATTTCCCAGTAACGAATTTGTACGCCATGGTAATGTAATATTTTCTCCGGCTTTTTTTCAAATTTTTTTAGGTTTTTTGTTTTTGTATTATTTTTTAGTGTTTGGTTTTTTCCCCTCGTTAAGATTGCTTATTCAGTCGATTGCAAGAGTCGACTCTTGTTTCGCATTTTACTAATTTGATAATTGTCTCTGCTTGATTGCTTACTAGTTTTGTCAACCTTTATCTGTTGGACATTTTCTGGTTGCTTTTTTATAAGTATTTATAAATGTATTTTAAATTTCTGTTATTGTTTAGGTCATCAGCTGAAAGGTTGGTTTGAATTTCTAGAGGTGTTACTAAGTAAAACGAGGAATGAGGTGGTTTACCATTACCTTCCTCTCTGAGCGTAAAAGTATGCTCATCAGCTCACCAGGCTCTATGAAAAGCATCTACCCTCCACCCTGCAAATGACACCTTCACTTCATTCACCACAGGGTCTGGTTGTATAATGAAATTCATTACTCTCAGAGGAGATAACTGTTGACTAGTGTCGTTTACATTTCTACCTCTTCTGTTGTTAAATGCTTCAGTCTTATAATTGGCTGATCATGTGATTAGAAACACAACTATTTTTTGTAGCCCTGGAATTAGCAGATTGAGTGGAAATAATTTAATACACCATCTGCCTATTTTGGAAAATTCAATTAGATATGTAAAACGCCTTTTTTGGACAACTATTTTCCAATTTCTACCCACTGTGTGTGTGGTTTAACTATCTAGTGCAACATCTGGATTCAACTCGGAGTTCAACTTTTATTTTGATTACCTGAGTCAATTTTCAAGTCCAACTACAGTTCTGGTTCTCAATGTTATGATATAAGTTTGAGTTACAGTGCTTATGAGACAACTTTTGGTACTCATCTCTTCTGGTTGCATTACTCTATTGCTTCTGCATTTGATTCTTACTTTTAACTTCGTAAAAATTTTCAAAAATTATACAGGTCATTCTGAAAAAGGTTCCAAGAATTCAGGGTGTGATTCCCCACAACAAAAGAAAAAAAAAGTTCAAATTAACATAGGTCTGAAAATCATTAGTTACCAAGTTATACAGGGTGAAAGATTTCGCCAGAATTTCAGTTACCCTGTTGAAACAAAGCCCTACAGATATTTGTTGAGCGTTAAATTAGGCATAAATTTTACCGGCGTAGAAGCCAGTTGCACTAACCACACTACACTAACTGGCCGGCCATAAATTTAAATAGTGGCGGTACCAAATATTACCTATCATTTTGCATTTTGTTTTGAGTCGGCGATTTTTGTTTGATAAAAGTGTTTCTGTATTGAAAATTATTTTGTTTTTTTTTCCAGTTACGACCATTCTCCTGAATACAGAAGCGAAGAAGAATTGGATAGAGATAGGAATGATTATAGGGACCATAGAGAACACCGTGGTAGTGGGTAAGTTGTCTAACTTAACTTCTTTACATTTAAACAAAGTTTTACTGATTACGTAAATATATGACAATATGCACGGCACTTCTACAAATTTGTGTACCATCTGCTCATTTCTCTTTTCGTGAATCCAACAGTACAAAGTTTACACGTTGTTGTGTCGATTTTTGTTTACAAATATATACTTTTATAAGGCACTATCAGTACAAGTAAAACTTGTGCGTTGATACCAGTCTGTTTACATATCATGAGCTGTTCTTCTGCATTATAATTCGTTCAATTTATTTATTTTTTATTTTTATTTCAAATTTGAGTTCATTAAAATGTCGTGCTCGCCTCTCATCATGCGGTCTTGGGTTCGAATCCCATTCAGGCACGGCATTTTTTTCATACGTTACAAAAAATTATTTCATCATTCACCGTCTGCATTAGCAGTAATTGTAGAACAGTCGGACATTAAACAAGAAAAAAAAAATTAAAATGTCAAAGTTAGGGAAAACACTTGCCAAAAGGAAAAGAATTTTTGGAAATACTAAAGAAAAATGGGAAGAAGGAAAATTTAAGCTTTAAAATAAGAACCAGACAAAGACAATTGAAGGAGTATCTTGTGCATGATTATCGTTGAATTGACTGGAATCAAAATGAATTTAAAAAATGTGCTTTTTAAATGAATTACTTACTCTTACTCCCATGGCCATCTACATCGGAGTTGATATTTAGCCGCACCAACAAAAAGCCTCCATGTCGCTCGATCTTCAGCATCTCTCTCCGTAGCTCCAAGTCTCTCCATGTCGGTCTTAACCTGCCTCCACCATCTTTGTCTAGGTCTTCCCCGGGGGCGCCTTCCTGTGGGGTTGGGATCTAATATTTTCTTCAGGTCGGACTCTTCTCCTCTTCTTAGCACGTGCCCAGCCCATCGCATTCTCCTACATTTTATTTCGCTTACAATGTCTGGGTTACTGTAGAGGTCCCTAATTTCCTTGTTGTGTTTTCTTCTCCATTCTCCTTGTTCATATGCTCCTTGTTCATATTTTAAATGAATTACGAGACATTAATCTCGTAAGTTATTATTGTAAGCGTGATGCTGAATATTGTGTGGATAAAATTGTTTTAGTTGAGGATTTCACCTGTAGGTAGTGCCACAATATTTTTGTTCTTCTTTTTGCAGAAGATCTAGGGATACTAGAGAGAGGGATAGGGAAAGAGAACGAGACAGAAGAAGACAGAGTCCAGATTACTATTATAGAGAGGAAGAGTATAGGGATGATCAAAGGTATGGCGTGAATTTTTCAACCGATCTTTACGTTCATGTTCACCTTTTAACCCTAACATTTTTAGGATATTTGCATGTTAAATAATAGCGAAATTAATGTTGTATTTGCATGTGCCAAAGAAAATTGCTGCGTAATTATTTGTTGTCTTATATTAATTTATATGCTGTAAGAGCTTACGTGTTAAATTTTCACAAAATATTTCATTTTATGTCCTCTATAAAATTTAAGCTGTTTGGTTGTACTTTGTTAAGAATGATGGTATTTTTTTTAGTAATAATTTTTTTTATCTATGATTTTATTTTCTTAAAATTCCATGTTTCGGTGGATCCACTATCACCAGATTACGTGTATAAAATATAATAATTTTGTTAAAAACCTTTCCGAAAATGTTATGTTGTTAGTCACTTGTAGAAAATTTTGGTCTTTAACAAAATTACTGGCCACTCCAGCGGTGCGAAGCGCTGCTTACATGTCTCTGCCTCAGAGGGGTAGGTGGATCAGAATTCATAAATGGATCAGAACCATTTGCCACAAGGTGAAGTTCAGCCGCCAAAGGGGTTGGGTGGATCACAATATTTTGATATTTAAAGATTTGAAAGTTTAAAGATGAAGTTTGATGTTTCAGAATTTCAACTTTGAATGTTGAGGTTTGAATGTATGATACTCTTGAGTTTTTTGTTTTCTCATGCAACCTGGGGTTGCGACCTGAAAATTTTCAGATTACCAAATTTTTATATAATTTTCTTCTCTAACATGCCGTTACAATATTATTTGTATTCTGAAAATTTTTAAAAATTTTTGGGGGTAGCAATCACCATAGCTGTAAGAGCTTAAATGTTAAATCAAAACAAAATATTTCATTTTATGTTCTCCATAAAATTTAAGCTGTTTAGCTGTACTTTGTTAAGAATGATTGTTTTTTTTTTTAGTTATACTTATTTTTTATCTATGATTTTATTTTCCTAAACTTCCATGTTTCGGCGGATCCACTATCACCAGAGTACCTATATAAAATATAAAAATTTTTAAATAATTTTGTTATTTATTTATTTATTTATTATTGCTAAAAACAAGTACAATGAATTTTATCCTATCTTATTTCCTAATACCTGCATAGGTCTAGCCTGTGCGTGGCCATGAGTTGGTTTATTTTATTTATTCTATTATAATAATAGCTTTTTATATCTACACTAAATTTACATTAAAGAAAAAAACAAAAATTTACAAAAAAAAACATACAACAAAATTTCCTAACGTAAATATACAAAAAACAGGTAATAGTGTAAAAAATAAATTAAAAAATAAAATAAAAATAAAATGTCATGTAATGGCAAAGGATGAAGCAGACTTTCGATAACAATGTTGACAAAAAAAAATTTAAGCTGACACAAGAGGAAGAGCAATTAGTTTGAAAACATAGAACTAATTAAATCCTCAGGCTGCCCTCTACCCTAAATTAATCAGCCAGTTGGTTACTTTTCTTTTGTATATTTGAGGAGTTACATCAATATTTTGAATAGCCTCTGGTAAATTAAGGTATGTGATTGAGGCTATGAAATGTGCTGCAGTGCTGTTAATGGTTTTATGCAATCTAGGGGTTAAAAACCTTTCCGAAAATGTTATGTTGTTTGTCACTTGTTGTAAACGTTGGTCTTGAACAAAATTATTAGACAGTACAAATTTTAATTTGGTTGTAAATTATGTACCTTATTCCACTTTACTTTGGAATTGGTGTGAACAATCGTATGGTTGGAAGAATGAGATTAACGTGACTGACGGTCTATATCAAATGGCCAGACGCCGTACAAATCATTTTATTTTAACGTACGAGGTGTGTCCAAAAAATAATCAGATTTTTTTTAAATTTTGCGGTTCATATCCATTCGATTTTCAAACAATCTTTTCGTTATGTTGGTACATATGTTTCTAACATGTGTTTACATTTTCAGCCATTTTGTATTTGTAATTTTTACTTGACAAATAAAACAGTTACTGGTAATGCTATATATAAGTTGATGATTGTGCCTTATGATGTTCCTTATCTATCATGGTAGGAGTAGGAAGTTTTAAATTTTGATGTAAAAAATCTTAATGAATTTTAATTTACTGAAGATGTGTACAAGATACACGAAAGCGCTATAAACATTGGTAAGTGTTTTCTGTTATCGTATTCTGGTGGTTAGAAATATACAGAGTGATTCATTTAAAAGTACTCGCTGCATTTAACAGCGGCCTTCAGCACTCAATTGGATTCAAATAGTAAATGAATAAATAGAATTACTTAATACATAATTTTATATTTTTATTTAAAATTTATATACAAATTTCAACTTCACCTTTACAGTAGATGCTGAAAGTGGCGTCCTTCAATGCTTACACATTTTTGCGCTCGTTCAATGTAATTAATGCACACACGATGCAATACAGAAACATTTATAGCTTGAATAGCTGCCACAATGTTATTCTTTAGCTCATGTATACTGCGGGGGTTTGTTTGGTAAACAGTTCCTTTTAAATAACCCCATAGAAAAAAATTGCACATACTCAAATCGGGTAAATGAGGAGGCCACAAATCTTTACTAACAACTCGCATGGGAAAAGCCTGATTGATATGAGATAGGGACTGGCGAGACGTGTGACATGTTGGACCATCTTGCTGGAAAAAATTGTACTCTATAATAATATAATAATTAAATAATAATATAAATTGTACTATAAAGGCCAGTCGATCACATCGTGATCAGTGCTGCCAATACAGCATATGAAAATTACTCGAGCGGCTGTTGTTGTTTAGGTCAACAGCCGAAAGGCTGGTTTGAACCTCTAGAGGTTTTACTAAGTAAAACGAGGAGTGAGGTGGTTTACCATTGCCTTCCTCACTGAGTGGAAAAGTACGCTTATCAGCATGCCGGGCCCTCTGAAAAGCACATATTTTCCACTCTGTAAATGACACCTTCACTTCATTCACCACAGGGTCTGGCTGTACAATGAAATTCATTACTTTCAGAGGAGATAACTCTGACTAGTGTCTTTTACACCTCTACCTCTTCTGTTCTTAAATGATTCAGTCATTTAATTGGCTGACCATGTGATAAGAAACAGAACTATTTATTTTAGCCCTGCAACGAACAGATTGAGTATAAATTTGACACTCCACCTGTCTGTTAAGGGCAGCTCGAGCGGCTATAAATTAAATTACTCGAGCGGCGGGCTACTTTTAAATGAATCACCCAGTATATTTCAATTTTAAATAATACGGCTGTTTAAAATCCTACATAGGATGTTTGATAAAAAATAAAAATGATATATTTATGATGGTGAACTAGTGATATACATTTCTATTGATATATATTTCTTTTTTGTATTGATATGTTGATGATGAATATTAGTGATGTATTTTTTGTGGTTGTTTGTTTTAGGAGACCAGGTCGTGATAGGCGTTATTATGAAACACACCATTACAGAGATAGGAACATGTATGAAGAGGATTATTACTACCGCGAGAATAGGTAACACTTTTACTCTACTTGTACTTGACGTGATTTGAAAGTCTTAAAAAAAAGTCTTAGGTGCCGCCGTTCTATAGAATGGGCGGCTATAGGTTTCTTCATAAATATGGAAGAGGTACCATGTTACGAGGGTTATCCAGAAAATAACCTCCGTTTCGAAATAAAAAGTAAACGAGTGAAGATACAAAAACTTTATTATATACATATTAAAACCACAGTTTTTCTCTATTTTTCGACATAGTCGCCAAACAGATTCAAGCACTTGTCGTACCTTGGAACAGTCTTTGAAATACCCTCTGCATAAAAATCTGCCACCTGTGAATGTAGCCAACCATTCACGGCATTTTGAAGCTCTTTGTCATTGGCGAACCGCTGAGATGCAAGCCACCACTTAATGTTCAGAAACAGGTGAAAGTCACTAGGAGCCAAATCCGGGCTGTATGGGGGATGATCGAAAACGTCCCATTTAAACTTGGCCAAAAGTTCATTTGTTCATTTGCATGACAACTCTCGCTCTCATACAGCTCGAAGAACAAATGAACTTTTGGCCAAGTTTAAATGGGACGTTTTCGATCATCCCCCATACAGCCCGGACTTGGCTCCTAGTGACTTTCACCTGTTCCCGAACATAAAGCGGTGGCTTGCATCTCAGCGGTTCGCCAATGACGAAGAGCTTCAAAACGCCGTGAATGGTTGGCTACATTCACAGGCGGCAGATTTTTAACAGAGGGTATTTCAAAGACTGTTCCAAGGTACGACAAGTGCTTGAATCTGTTTGGCGACTATGTTGAAAAATAGAGAAAAGCTGTAGTTTTAATATGTATAAAACAAAGTTTTTGTATCTTCACTCGTTTACTTTTTATTTAAAACGGAGGTTATTTACTGGATGAACCTCATATTATACAATATTTAACAATTTATAACACAATGGTGTTGTTTACGCCATCGGCTGAAAGGCTGGTTTGAACCTCTAGAGGCTAAACTTAGTAAAATGAGGAATGAGACAGTTTACAATTGCCTTCCTCATGAGTGGAAAATTTTTCCACTCTGGGTGTATGAAAAAATTTATTACTCTCAGAGGAGATAATTGTGACTAGTGTGTGTTTTATACCTCTACCTCTTCTGTTCTTTAATGATTCGGTTATTTAATTGAGTGATCATGTGATAAGAAACACATAATGCTTATGATTAATGTAATAGGGTATCAACAAATCATAAAATAAATACAAGTGGAGGGAAATCACAGTGCAGACATAATACGAGTGAGTGGAAAGGGTTAATAAAACACCCGGTTCTTCTTTGGAAAAAACTGTTGCTGACACAATATAACAAAACGACTGCTGTCACCACACTAATGACTGGAACATTTTAAATGTCTTAGGTAGTTGGCCTTGAGTACAGTGTTGCCAACATACCGATAGGGGGACAGAAAATTTACCGATGTATTATTTCTATCTTCTTACAATCAGGGTTGCGTCCTTAATAAAACACCCGTTATTAATGTAGGTTCTGCTGCTATCATGCTAACTGTTGTTGTTTAGGTCAACAGCCGAAAGGCCGGTTTGAACCTCTAGAGGTTTTACTAAGTAAAACGAGGAGTGAGGTGGTTTACCATTGCCTTCCTCACAGAGTGGAAAAGTACGCTTATCAGCATGCCGGGCCCTCTGAAAAGCACATATTTTCCACTCTGCAAATGACACTTTCATTTCATTCACCACAGGGTCTGGCTGTACAATGAAATTCATTACTTTCAGAGGAGATAACTCTGATTAGTGTCTTTTACACCTCTACTTCTTCTGCTCTTAAATGATTCAGTCATTTAATTGGCTGACCATGTGATAAGAAACAGAACTATTTATTTTAGCCCTGCAACTAACAGATTGAGTGTAAATAATTTGACACTCCACCTGTCTGTTATGAGCAGTATGCTAACTAGTGACTTAAATATTTATATATTACGCATGTGATTACAGGTCATCCCGGCCTTCAAGCAGATCCGGCATGGAATATCCAAGGAGACCAGGTGTTACTAGTGGACCTCGCGATTATCTACAATCAAGGAACGTTCATCCGTATTATCCGGATCAAGGTAAACGTATCCCTACACATCTGCATAAATCCCGTTCCTTTTGCGCACCTACCGCTATACGTTCGTCTCCTATCCTGCATCCAGAACTTAATGTAAATGAATCATTTCCTGCTCTTCCAGGTACCTTTGCTTTATTTATAAAATATGTTTTGACGTTTTATAATTTCATTAGTTTTTTTGTTGTGTGTGATGTTTACGTTATCAGCCGAAAAGTCGGTTTGAACCTCTAGAGGCTTTATTAAGTAAAACAAGGATTGTAAAGGTTTACACTTTGCCTTCCTCACTGAGTGGAATAGTATGCTTATCAGCCTCTAAGACACTTTCACTTCATTCACCACAGGCTCTGGTTGTACGAGGTGTGGCTATTAAATAACGAGACTGACGTTGTAAAAAAATTTATTTTAATTTTATACATAATCACTTATTGTCACATTCAATATACACTCCTTCTCTATCCCTACAACACTCCATGTAAATTTTCCATTGTTGGAAACAGTGGTGGGAGTCATCTTCTGTTAGCTCCTTCAGGACATGTGCCACTCTAAAATGTTTAAAATGAAGCTCGCAAAAATGTTTATACTGACACTTTGTACGCGATTGAAAATGACCCAAATTTTTTTGAAACAATAATAACGTGATGAAACGTGGTTTTTTACTTATGATCTGGAAATGAAGCGCCAATCCATGCACTGGAAGAGCCGAACTTCACCGAGAGCCAAAAAAGCTCGAATGAGCAAGTCAAAATTTAAAGCAATGATGATTGTTTTTTTTTTTATATCCATGGGATTGTGTACCTTCACTGGGTTCCTGAAGGTCAAACTAATCAACATTACTATTAAATTAATCAATATTACTACCTTGAGGTACTTTCTAATCTACGTCAAAGAGTAAGGAAAAAACGCCCTAAAATGTGGAAGGACAAATCATGGGTTCTCCACCAAGACAATGCGCCAACTCATTCCGCATTATCTTTCAAGAGGTTCCTAGCCAAGTACAACATCTCAGTGTTAGAACACCCACCTTATTCACCAGATCTTGCACCATGTGACTTCTACCTGTTCCCTAAGGTGAAATCTGCATTAAAAGGGACAAGATTTGAGTATGTGAAAGCTGTAAAAGAGAAAGCGGCACGTGTCCTGGAGGAGTTGACAGAAGATGACTTCCAGCACTGTTTCCAACAATGGAAAATTCGCATGGAGCGTTGTTGGGATAGAGAAAGAGTGTATTTTGAATGTGACAATAAGTGATTATGTATAAAATAAAAATAAAATTTTTTCAACATCAGTCTCGTTATTTAATATCCACATCTAGTATAATGAAATTCATTACTCTCAGAGAAGATAACTCTGATTAGTGTCGTTTTTTTACACCTCTACCTCTTCTGTTAAACGGTTAAATTTTATAATTGACTAACCAGGTGATAAGAGAGCGAACTATTGTTTGTAGCACTGGAACTAGCAGATGGAGCGTAAATAATTTAACTCTTCACATGCCTGTTTTGGTTGTAAGAAAATAATTTTTGGGGTCGTTAAACAATTGAGTGGTAGGTTTTAACACCAATGAGTACCACCACTGTAGAAGAAAAATTTTATCTTGAAGTGTTCTCACATTTGTTTAAATTTATAAAATTGACTGAGCCCGGCTACATAATTAACATCCCTGCATTCATCCAATTACATACTTTAACTTAATTTTTTCAGATAATTACACAGCAAAAACTTGAAAATTATAGTAAAAATCTGGTGTGAAACACTCACACAACTTTCTCTTGCCAATGCAAATAATTAATAATAAACCTAACATTATTAATAAAATATTAAAAATAAACAACAACTAACCTCAAAAACATAACCTTATTTTAATCATGAGTGGAAGACGCAAAATGAAAATCGAACTCAATTTGGCTTAAAAAAAACGGAAAATCACACTTTCACGCTAAACTAGGCTCTGTAGAGAAAAATTCTCTAAACAAAAGTTGTAGATCTTTTAATTTTCTATAACTTTTATTATATACACTTTTGTCGTAAAATGCTAAGACCGAAATGTTAAAAAAATCGATTTTTCTCACGTTTTCGTGAGAAAAAAACAGAAAATCGCAAATTACCGCTAAACTAAGCGTTATACAAAAAAATGTTTGAAACAGAAGTTGTAGGTTTTTAAATTCTCTACAACTTTTATTATATAAGTTTTTGCGCTAAAATTTATATTAAAGCCGTAATCTTAAAAAAACAACGTTTTTACGTGAAAACAGCCTCACCGAGAATTTCAGCAAACATGGCGCCTACCCTATCTTGTAGAGAATCAAAAATTGAGTAAAATAGGCGATTTTAAAAAAAATCGTAGGACCAGTTTTTGAGAAAATCGCAAAAAACTGAAAAATTATACGAATAAACTAAGTTACTACTACTTCCGGTTGACCGATTTTGATGAAAATGTTCGTGTCGCGTCCGGTAGTGGTATGTAACTTAAGTTTCAAGTTTCAAGTTCGTACGATGTTCCGTTCTTGAGATATTCTGTTCACACACAGACACACACACACACAGACACAGACACACACACACACAGACACACAGACAGACCAATCGCTAAAAACATGTTTTTTGGGTTCAGGGGGTCTGAAAACGTATAGATCCGGTGAAAACTCGATTTCAAAAAATCGACATGAAAACAATACTTTCCTTCCTATATATTCATATAGGCAAGAGAAAGTAAAAATATTATAAATGCTATTTATGACAAAACATGTATGTTAAGGTTTAGTACCTTGTAAATGCGTGGATGGTTTTTCGAAAAGGAATTTGCCTCGAAACTAAAACTATTGGAGGACCAGTACACATTTTTAGGGGTCAGTATACAAGGCCAATAGACAATTTGAAATAGAACACACGAAATAAAGGAAAGGAACACACAGGGAGATTGACCAAATGAACGATAAATTACTATCATGAATAAATTGCACTTACTTAATTTGAAATTACGACACAGAAATACACTGATTGCAGTAAGCAGTAACGCCGCACTGAAGAACTTTGATACACACTTTAAGTACATGAACAAATGGAAGCATAAACACAACGAAATCACAATTTAATAAACATAATATAAGCAAATAATACGAGGGCTATTCAGAAAATAGGGAACGTTTTGTAAATAAACAAAAACTATGTAAAAAAAAATTTTTTTTATTATATACATCTGAAAGAGTGACTAAAATACTACTTTTCTACATAGTCACCAAGCAAATTGAGGCACTTGTCATAGCGGTGGACAAGCTTCAAAATTCCTTCGTCGTAGAAATCCGCCGCCTGCGACCGCAGCCACTCAGTGACGCGCGCCCGGAGTTCCTCGTCATCGTCGAAGCGCTGTGTTGCTAGCCAGTTCTTCATTCTTGGAAACAAGTGAAAATCACTCGGTGCAAGATCAGGACTATAGGTTGGATGAGGGAAAACCTCCCATTTGAATGAATCAAGGAGTTCTTTTGTGCGGTTTGCCGTGTGAGGTCGGGCATTGTCATGAAGAAACAAAATTTTTGACGACAACTTTCCTCAGCGCTTGTTTTGAACTGCTCTGCTAAGGTTGCGCAATGTTTGGCAGTACCGATCAGAGTTTATTGTTGCACCACGCTCGAGAAAGTCAATGAGCAGCACACCTTGCCTGTCCCAAAACACCGTAGCCATAATCTTCCTTGCTGATTTTTGTGCGGTTTGCCGTGCAAACCGCACAAAAGAACTCCTTGATTCATTCAAATGGGAGGTTTTCCCTCATCCACCCTATAGTCCTGATCTTGCACCGAGTGATTTTCACTTGTTTCCAAGAATGAAGAACTGGCTAGCAACACAGAGCTTCGACGACGACGAGGAACTCCGGGCGCGTGTCACTGAGTGGCTGCGGTCGCAGGCGGCGGATTTCTATGACGAAGGAATTTTGAAGCTTGTCCACCGCTATGACAAGTGCCTCAATTTGCTTGGTGACTATGTAGAAAAGTAGTATTTTAGTCACTCTTTCAGATGTATATAATAAAAAATTTTTCTTTTTCATAGTTTTTGTTTATTTACAAAACGTTCCCTACTTTCTGAATAGCCCTCGTAACACAACATAAGCCTTAAACAATCGAACGCTGAAGTTAGTGCCAAAGCAAAGTGCTAACCGCAAGTTAAGCCTCAAAAACGGAGAATGCATCTATCCATGACGAGCTTCATCGAACAAGTGGCCAAGACAGAAAGCGGGAAAGGAAGTGACGTAGGTGAAAGGGGAAGGAACAAAGAGAGAGATGCAGGATACTTGGAACCAACATGTAACAACAGCTGTGTTACGGCGGGAGCAAATGAAACACAGCAAAACCTCGGTACAGATGCCTTAGCAATGTATGACATGTACATTGGAAAGTCAAATTTTCATAAACAGCCGTACATAGATAATTATAGTCCGTTCGCTCTTAGAGCTTGCCTGAAGTAAACAAACCTCTCCTTTTGTAGTAGTGAGTAACAGTGTACATGTGTCCTTGTATTGCTGTTGTGGTCGTGTGTGTTAGTACACAGTTGATATAGGATGACTAATACATAATAATGACATTTGATGGCTATTCATATAACTGCACGTAGCCTAAATAAAATTGAAAACAGTGTATTTAAACATTATTGTTTTCAGTTAAAATAATGAAACAATTCCACCATGATCGTATATTGTATTACTCATTCCATCAGTCTCAACTTGGTTGTTGTTAGATAAACATCCTACTTCATGTGTATGGAGTTTGTACTTAGTGCTATTTGTAATTTATCAGTTTAAAATATTTTCTTCTTCTTTTATTAATATTGTTTAAATCCGTGTGACTTTTTCCTCAACTTCGTTGTTATTGTGTGCGAGTATATTTTTTTGTTTTGTTACACTAATAAGTAATGATGAATGACGGCGCTTCAACTTCAGTTATAAAACATAAACGAGGACAACTTCCAAAAAGTGGGCAAAAAATTATAATTTATAATCTATTTAATTCTTTATGCGTAAAATATCCTACTATGGCTGTAAAAGACGTAGAAAAAATGGCATCAGAATTGACGGGCGTGTCTACATTTAGTGTACACAGTAAAAGAAAAGAGATAAAAGAAAGTGGCAAGTTGCAGACACCCAGCAAGAAAAGGAAATGAAGCAAACCAGTTATTGAACATTGCGACAAATTTATTAAAACTACAGTTCGACTAAAAGTTAAGTTTTTTCCAAAAAAAAGGAAGCTCCTACGCTTAATAAACTTTTATCTGTCTTAAACAAGGATTTGGATTTACCACATTTTATAAGATTGTCGCACTATCATTTACTGAAATCATTCGGATTTGAATATTTGAAAAGAGGACTATCTGTCATAATGAAATAATTAAAATAAGTAAATAATTGTATAACATTTTACTGGTTATTAATTATTGAATGGAAAACTTTTCGGGGCAACCTGTACGGTATCAGAGCGGTTTGTTTACTTTAGGCAAGATCTTAGCGCGAACAAACTATAATTAACGTACTATTTTTTGAAAAACAGGTTACATTGTATAAATCAATCATTTTTGTAAAATTATTAACAAAATTTTATTGTTAAATACAAAATTGTTAAGAAATTTTCAAGTTTTTTCAAATATGAAATACTTGCACAATATTTTGGGTAGGGGGAATACTAAATTATTTGAAAATGTTTTACATTTCATTATTTTTGAACTTTTGTTGTTTAAGTCATCAGCCGAAAGGCTGGTTTGAACCTCTAGAGGGTTTACTAAGTAAAACGAGAAGTGAGGTAGTTTTGTCTTCCTCACTGTTTTGAAATGTGTGCTTATCAGTATGCCAGGTCCTCTGAAAAGCACATATTTTCCACTCTGCAAATGACATCT
Organism: Catonia carolina; assembly: GCA_035578175.1. Classification (NCBI taxonomy): domain Eukaryota; kingdom Metazoa; phylum Arthropoda; class Insecta; order Hemiptera; family Achilidae; genus Catonia; species Catonia carolina. The sequence goes on from JAQMRL010000010.1 coordinate 11,131,806, forward strand.
TCACTTTATTCGCCACAGGGTCTGGTTATATAATGAAATTCATTACTCACAGAGGAGATAACTCTGACTGGTGTCTTGTACACTTCTACCTCTTCTGTTCGTAAGTGATTCAGTCATTTAATTGGCTGACCATGTGATAGAAAATATAAGTGTATTTATAAATATTATTATTATTTATAAATATTATAATAAGTGTATTTATAAATGTATTATAATATTGGTAACCTGCTCGCCTCTCATCATCCGTTCTTGGGTTCGAATTTCATTCAGGCACGGCATGTTTTCATACATTATAAAAAATCATTTCATCTTTCACCGTCTGCATTACCTGCATTGTATGCATTGTCTGCATAGTAATTGCAGAACAGTTGAACGTTGAACCAAAAAAAAAAGAAGTATTTTTGAAGCCTTGGGACTAAGCAGATCGAGTGCAAATAAATTTTGAACTAATTTGAATTTAGTTTTTGAAGTAACATATTTATTTTACTACTGTCACAGGTGCGTACCAGATGCATTACTATCAGCTGCAGCAGCAGTATTACGAAATGAGAAGAAACGATCCTCAAGCGTATGCCGCATGGTACGAACAATACATGGCTTCCAAATACGGTCAACAAGCTCATCATCCCGATGATAGCAGAACCAGTGTACATTCGGGACGTAGCTCTGCCAATCATCATAGAAGTTCTAATGAAAAGTAAGTTTTGTTTTCACGGTCTATTAAACTTAAATATCCGATTAGTTTTGTGAAAAGCTGAAGTTTCCGGATTTTTCAAAATGTTACGATTTCTTCATACGTAACAAAAAAAATCTGGTGTGAAACACTCACACAACTTTCTCTTGCCAATGCAAATAATTAACAATAAACCTAACATTAGTAATAAAACATTAGAAATAAACAAAAAACTAACCTCAAAAACATAACCTTATTTTAATCATGAGTGAAAGACGCAAAATGAAAATCAAACTCGGTTTGGCTTAAAAATATGGAAAATCACTTTCACAATAAACTAGGCTCTGTAGAGAAAAATAAACTACTACTTTCGGTTGACCGATTTTGATGAAAATGTTCGTGTCGGGTCCGGTAGTGGAATGTAACTTAGGTTTCAAGTTTCATTTTCGTACGATGTTCCGTTCTTGAGATATTCTGTATACACAGACACACACACAGACCAATCGCTAAAAACATGTTTTTTGGGTTCAGAAGGTCTGAAAACGTGTAGATCCGGTGAAAACTCGATTTGTAAAAATCGACATGAAAACAATACTTTCCTTCCCATACATTCATATAGGCAAGAGAAAGTAAAAAAGTAAGTCGAAATAGTACCACTTAGTTATCATGGGGCCACCAAGTGATTGAGCATGACATTGTTGTCGTATATCTTCAAAAATCGGGGTTATGAATAGATGTTTATTTTATATTTTCTACGTTATCCGGGAATTTGGAGAAAATAATGACAGGTGATTGCAAATCTTCATATACAGAGTTTAATCTTAACAAGAAGACTGACCAGAAACAATCCTGAGGGAGTTGAGATCAAATATGAGCAAAAGAAACCCTTATGTTTTAAATATACGAGCAGTCGTATAGGGTGATAATGTATGTAAAGCGAAATACCTTCATACAAAACTAGATGCCTGTCCCGACTTCCCCCGGCTACAATTTTGTTGTATTTCAATAATTGTTGAATTAGGATTATAAGTAAGATTTACTGATTTTGAAAATTCATATATATTTTGACACCTCCACTGAATTTCAGCCATCTACGTTGACTGGAACGTAATGAACAAAATATAATGGTTTAAGGGTTGGGCACCCTTTTTAACCTTTTAGCGGTGCATTTTGTAAATTGTTAAGGGGTAATTTCTTTAGTTGCGCTATACATCACCAAAATTCAGGCTTCTAACTCATCTGGCAATTGGTAAACTGTAAATATTGGTTTATGAATTGAACACCATTTTCATTCCCTTCCCTAGGGGTACATTTTGAAAATGGTTGAGGGATAATTTTTGTAGTTAAACTGTACGTAACATCTCCACAGAGTTTTAGCGATCTAGCTTGTCTGGAACTTAGTAAATGGAAAATATCTAAGGGTAAAACACCCTTTTCAATCCCTTAATGGTGGAATGTTGAAATTGTTAAAATTTAACTTGTCTATTTACTCTCTAAAGGGAATATTTGCTAAAATTTCAGCTTTGTAGCTATGGTGCAAGTAGAGGAAATAGTGTAGAGGGAGAGAGTGAGCGGGTGGGTGAGGACTGTCCTGTTAATATATACTGATAAAACGTTTGCCCTATCGCTGACCGGGGCCAACGACAAGTGGCGAAACCTTGCTTGTGAGTTTGGTGGCCCTGAAAAGGGCCATTGTTGGTGGTCAGAAGCGGCGAGCCGTTGTGATTGAAGTAGAGCTGGAAGAGTGATAGCTCGGCTACTGGGTTCAGGCCTAGCCTTCCCTCAGCGGCAGTTGGGTCCCCACTGCAGCATGACAGTGGTGGCCCCCAGAGCTCCGCAGTGTCGCGTAGGCCGTCGGTCAGGGCGGTTCTCTCTGGGTCAGCGAAAGCTGACTGGTGCAGAAATGTGTGTCCGCCACCGGTAGTGTACACCAGGGAGGGTGCGCCCGGTCTCGGCTGGGCTCTTCTTTTTTCTTCTTCGTTGGAGACTTGGTCGGCAAATGCAACTCGCAGTTCAGTGCAGCTGCTTAAATACCCCTCTGGCGAGTCCACTTCATAGTGGAGGGAAGGCGTTGCTGGCTGCGCTCCCCGTGGCGGGCAGGTTCTGGGACTGTCTGCAGGTGGTGATAATGGTGGGACGTCAGCAACAGCCCATAACAGGCAGGTGGAGTGTTAAATTATTTGCGCTCGATCCGCTAGTTCCAGAACTACAAAAACTAGTTGTGTTTCTTATTATCACATGATCACTCAATTAAATGACCGAATCATTTAAGACAGAAGAGGTAGAGGTGTAAAAACACACTAGTCACAATTATCCCCTCTGAGAGTAAAGAATTTCATTATACACCCAGTGTGGAAAATAAATATGCTCTTCAGTGGGCTTGGCATGCCGATAAGAATACTTTTCCACTCATGAGGAAGGTAATTGTAAACTGCCTCATTTCTCATTTTACTAAGTTTAGCCTCTAGAGCAGCAGTTCCCAACCCGGGGTAAGCGACGAACCGGTTAGGGGTACACCAAAAATAAAGGGCAATGGCGGATATTGTTTTTCTGAGTAACTTGGTGGGTTATTGTACTGACAAGCTTAATGCTAGCCCAGATCTAAGGCTTTATTTGTCTACAATTGAACCTGATTTCAAACAATTAAGTGCAACAAAACAGCCTCAAGGGTCACACTAAAAAAGAGTTCTGAAGACGTTTCCTGGACTAATAATTTAGTTTCAATACATCACAATTTTCATGTTAGATTTTGTATTTACAAATTTTAAAAGAATTTTGTATTCGATGTGAGTTTTTTCAAAGTTTAAAACTAATCTGTCTTAGATTAGAAATACTATAATTATTATAACTCTGTCATTAGTATTCTGATGTAAAATTAAGACCATACATGAAATGTTCAATTTTCAATAAAATATCTATTTTAAATGCTTGTGTTAACTTTCATTTTCCTTGGTTTAAATTTATATCTTAATTTGAACACATAATAAAACGTACAAGTGTAAGTTATATTTTGCAGTATTTAAAAACTAACCAACGTATACTCGCAGAAAAATACCATTATGATTATAAAATAATAAATTTACATTATGCAAAATATTTGGAAATAAATAAAAAAACATATGAAAATATGCAAATTGATTAAAGATTAGCTAGTGATTAAATAGCCCCTACTTAGTGAAGTATTGTAGTTACAGTAATGTTACATTTGACGTAAACAACACCAACACAAAAACGTAGTGTTGTGTTATAAATATCGTTAAATATTGTATAATAATTTATTATATTCCATTTTTAGGCATGAGATATTTATGGTCTGTCTCAGATTACATAGCTTCCGTTGAATATTCTCTCTGTAGATAATGTATTCGGTTTTTTAAAACGTTTTAAATCCTCAATTAATAGGTTTTGTTGTTTTTTTTTCTACAGAGTGCTATTGGACGAATCCGGAATCAGTGTTGCATCTAGTAAAATTAATACCACTGGAGTGCCTGGTGCTATCGATCATCTAGGTCAACAAATAGGTGCTAAAAATGATACTACAGATTTAGGTGGTGTCGATTCCGCAACACGTTATACACCGCAGTTGTATCCACGAGGTGCTCATATTAAAGGTACGTTTTTACCATTTTTGCATGTTAGTGGAATACACCTTTTTATTTTATCGTGAATATAGTTAAAGCTCTTGCAACCGAATTCATTAATGTACAGTAGTGTTCTCAAAAGATTTCAAAAGTATTGATGAAAAGCAATTTAAACATAAAAAAATAATTGTAAGTAAATACAGTACTTTTTTTATACAAGTGTCAAGTGACTTTTGCGCCACCCGGTATATAATGGGAATGTTTAATGGTAACCCGGTATGTAGAATCTGTGGGAAGGGGAAGGGGGATGTATCCAACTCCCGTATTATCTTTAAATGCGGAGGTATTCAATTTTCAGCTAATAAACATGGAGGATAGTTGTTGGCGCTTGTAAGACGCCGGAATAAAAGACAGTGAAACGAATTTAAACTGAATAATTTTATAGAACTTAGTAAACGATTAATTGACTTATTTCGGAGGACCAGGTCAGTTTTAAGCGGCTGCCGACCACAGCTAAAACGATTTAAAGAATAAACAAAAGGCTTAGAAACAGGAGGAATAAAACAAAGAACGGTAACGGACAAAATTGATAGGGAAAAACAAGGGGATACACACATTTGAAATAACTAACTGTAACAACGGAAAAATGCTCTTACCTGGAGTCCATTAACAACTTGAAACTTGTAGAAAATCACGTGGAAGCGCACTGGTAACATTGCAATGAATACAGTAAGACAGTTTACAATAAAAAGCACATGAGCATTGAATATAATTCACATAAGCATAGAATAATGAACAGTTTAGGTTTGTGATAACCCAACGAGAGACGAAACGAACTGATTGAAAACGAAGAAATTGGCAGGGCATCGCTAACCCAAGCCACGCGCTAATCGCACTAGATAAGAACACAACCGTACATCACAGCAGCTAAGACAAAAGTGTGTAAGGGAGAATCCGGATGTTTGAGAGGAAGAGGGGATACGGATGACGTGACTTAATGATGTCACACGGAAGCAGATGCAGGAACACATTGTTATTAGCGGGGAAAACAGTTTGAATTGACCCGGGTAAGACTGGCGCTAACATACCGCCCGCCTAAATCGAAGCAAGCGATTTACAAGAACTGGTCGAAGAACGAAGCCGCCCGCCCTGAAGTAACAGGGAGCGGAAAACGCAGGAAGAAGACGAAGAACGAAGAAAACGACGAACGAAGAAAACAAACGAAGAAGCGAAAACGAAGGTAGATGAAGTTAAACGGGAAACGAAGTGAAACGACGGAGAAAAGTTAGTTGTCCAAAGGCGGAGCTAACTGGTAAGCGGGTTGCGAAACGAACTGGCGAGTAGGCGAACAAAAGCGACAAGAATTCTGAATTGCGGTACGGCGAACTTCACTAACTAATGGAGAGCGAATCCGTGATTGAGGTTGAGGCGACGTGCGAGATTGACGAAGATTACACCAGGCGTTGAACGAAGGACGAGAATTGAAATTACAATTATTCACCGGTTGTGAATATTGTGTACGACGATTGGGGCCCCGCCCGCCAAGAGGGGCAGAAGGCGCGCGAAGAGCGTTAGCAGAAGATGAAGCGACTGAGGAGGGCCGATTGCCCTTAAGCGAAGCGATTTGCAGCGGTTTGTCAACGGAGTGTGCGAGAGACGACGAGAAGCGATTTGACAAGGAATTAGTTGAAGACAACTCGGAGGGAGCCTTCAGCGTAGACTTGAAGCGAGGCGTAGACTTGAAGCGACAAATGGACGAAGTACCAGCAGCAAAATCGGTCGAGATACTGGCAGAGTCAATAGACGAAGCGAGACGAGAATCAACAGCGATGATCTCGGATGAAGCGGCGAATCGATTTGAAGGCAAAGAGACTGAAGTTTTACGAAGACGATTTGTTAAAACAGTAGGGCGAAAAGAATCGTTGTCAGATGCAGGCGAAACAAGAAGGCAATTAGGCGAATTAACAGTAGACGGTGCGAGCTCAACAGCAGTAGCAGGCGACGAGAATTCAGAGTTATTAGAGAAAACATATGATAAAAACGAATCGTTATTTGTTACAGAACTAGGTGGCTGGATGTCAAGCAATTTGCCAAACACAACATAACCAAATACGGTTGATAAAGCAGATGGAGTGCCTTTTATTAAAGGCGTTTTACTAAAATCGAGTATTTCGGAAAAGTAATCAGCACCAAGCAGTAAATCTACTGGATTTGGGCTGCGAAAGCGAAAGTCAGCTAGCAGATGTTGAGAAAACTGTTCACCGACGGACTTGTGAATTCGAGAAGCAGGTAGGCGGTCTGATATTTTTTGAATAACAGTAGCCTGAAGCGGTAAGCGAAAATTAGAATTTTGCGGCGACTGAATTGTAAGGTTTGTAGTGCCCTTAACGGAGGTAACTTGCGATGAAATACCTTGTAGGCGTTTAGTAGTAGGCGCTATGTCGAGTTGAAGCGAACGAGCAGCGCTATAGGTTAAAAGACTTGATTGAGAGCCATTGTCAATGACAGCGCGAAGTGGAACAATTTTACCGGATGAATTTATAGCGTGAACAATAGCAGTGCCTAACAGCGCTGTTTGGCCGTCAAGGCGACAAGAAAGCGAATAATCGGTAGATTTTTCAGCGACGACTGACGAAGGCGAATTTACAGTAGTTACCGGCTTATTAGCAGAGCAGGTAGCGCAGGAATTAATTGGCGGAGTTGCGATAGCAGTAGCATGAATCGACGGCGAAGAATTAGAAAGTAGGCACCCGGGAGATTGAGAATCGTTGACTGGGCGCTCGATGAATGGAGGCGAATTAACGATTAGCGAATTATGCGATTTAACAACGGATGAGGCAGATAAATTCGACTGTTGAATGTTACGGTCAGAGTGTAACAGCGTATTATGAGATTTAGAACGACAGATACGACAATGTTTAGTTGAGTTGCAGTGGCGACGGTCATGGTGTCCAAAGCAGGCGAAACAGAGTTTGAGCCGAGAGATAATTTTGTAGCGATTATCCACGGTTTGCGAAAGAAATTCACTGCAGTTGTGAAGCGAGTGAAGGTTAGATTCGCACGAAAAACATTTGATTGAGTTTGAATTAACGAAAAACGAAGGTATGTTGTCAGAACAAGTAGGCGGCGATGTTGAATTACGATTATTTTGTACAGTACGGTGATTAGCGGAGGCCGGATATGATGAGTCCGGTTTATCGAGGTTAGAACTACTTGAATACGGAGAACGAACATTATCAATAGATTGAGAAGGATTAACTAATTCACAAGAATGCATTTTAGCAGTAACAAACGAGATTAAAGATTCGTACGAAGGAACATTAGACGCAGGGTTATGATCTTCAAAGCTGAGTTTAGTAACAGAATCTAAGTTTGAATAAGCGATTTCAAATAAAAGATACTCGAGTAGATTAATATTGAGTATTCGCAAGGCACCTACAGCGGCTTCGTGAACATTTAAGAAATGTTTTAACGATTGATAACTTGGAGAATCAGATTTGACGAAATTAAAAACTTGATTTAGATGTACATTTGCAATTCTACGTGGATTCGAATAACGGTCGAGTATTAAGTTATATGCCAATAAGTAATTATCAGCCGACAGTGGTAAATGCTCAATTAAGCGAAGAGGTTCATTATTTAACGAACATCGCAGGTAGTGTAATTTTTGCACGTGAGACAAATCAGAATTATGATGGATTAAGTCATTGAACAGACTTATGAAGTTCTGGAACTTCGTTATGTCGCCATCAAAGGATGGTAAGCGAATATTAGGTAGCTGGACCAATGGCGAATTATTGATTTTGTGTTGATTTGAAATAATTACAGTGTTATCTAGCGATTGAATTAGTTTTTGCGCTGAACCGATTAATTGAAAATATTTGTTTTCAAAATTGGTGCGCTCGATTTCGAAGTTATTATCAGGTTTAAGTAATTCAAGTTTGGTTTGAATCAATTCAAAGTCAGACCATAAATCAATGAATTTTTCTAACCGCAATTTTATTTGAGTTATTTCTGCATTAGATTTGAGAAATAAATCGAAACGATGTAAATGGTTAGTAATAACGTCACGTTTTTTAATTAATGAATTATAATCGTCCATGTTGACGAGATAAACGAATAAATATAAGTGAATTAATAAACAAACACAAATTGAGAAAGATAAACAAACATTGACTGTCAATAACTAGGTTAATGTAACGATCTAGCATTGAAGGTTATTATGAAGTGTACGGCGTGAGCATCAGTCTGTGAATGAAAACTGGTTGACGGTGGAAGAGAGCGTACGAAGAGCGAGTCTGCGCACTAGAACTTTGTAACTTGATGAAGACGAGAAAATGGCTGCTGTTACAAATTCTTGAACAACAGCTAACAAGCGAGTTAAGCGTTGCGTGTGACGTCACGAGACGCGCAGTACATTCTAACAAGTAGATACTAGCAACAAGAAAATACATCTACCGTTAACGCAATAACCGCAGATGATTACACAATATGTAATTAACGAATTTAAAGAAATAATAAAACAGTATATGTAATTGACTGTATCCAAAGATCACTGATATATATCCGATGCCCGGAATAGGACCAATTATGTTGGCGCTTGTAAGACGCCGGAATAAAAGACAGTGAAACGAATTTAAACTGAATAATTTTATAGAACTTAGTAAACGATTAATTGACTTATTTCGGAGGACCAGGTCAGTTTTAAGCGGCTGCCGACCACAGCTAAAACGATTTAAAGAATAAACAAAAGGCTTAGAAACAGGAGGAATAAAACAAAGAACGGTAACGGACAAAATTGATAGGGAAAAACAAGGGGATACACACATTTGAAATAACTAACTGTAACAACGGAAAAATGCTCTTACCTGGAGTCCATTAACAACTTGAAACTTGTAGAAAATCACGTGGAAGCGCACTGGTAACATTGCAATGAATACAGTAAGACAGTTTACAATAAAAAGCACATGAGCATTGAATATAATTCACATAAGCATAGAATAATGAACAGTTTAGGTTTGTGATAACCCAACGAGAGACGAAACGAACTGATTGAAAACGAAGAAATTGGCAGGGCATCGCTAACCCAAGCCACGCGCTAATCGCACTAGATAAGAACACAACCGTACATCACAGCAGCTAAGACAAAAGTGTGTAAGGGAGAATCCGGATGTTTGAGAGGAAGAGGGGATACGGATGACGTGACTTAATGATGTCACACGGAAGCAGATGCAGGAACACATTGTTATTAGCGGGGAAAACAGTTTGAATTGACCCGGGTAAGACTGGCGCTAACAATAGTCTTCCGCAGTATGATTTGGTAAACAGTCTCGTAAAACTTACATAATGGTGGAATCTGTTTGTGGAGTAATTGAGGATTATTGGGTCTTTAAATCTGAAGTCTTGAGGAATTGAAAGTACCGCCTCATCCCTCCTACACAATGAAGGAATCTATGCTAATCTTCTTCGTCTTCTTCCAACCAAGGATTAGGCCGCAGCCTGTTCCAAACTCGCTCACTATATAATCTATCTTCATCTTTTCCTAGGTCTACCGATATTCCTTTTACCTTCTGGAGCATACCAGTGCTTCGGTACATCCTGTGATCTGACGTGGGTTTGATTCTGATTTGGATATAGAGCAGAAATTGTGTAAATTCGAGAGGATATGTGGGACTATAAGCACAACTGTGGGAAATAGAGCAAGAATGATCACAAAACTTTAAGTGCTATAAAGTTATGGCAGCTCCAGTTATTCTGTACAGAAGTGAGGTATGGACAACTACAAAAACCCAAGAGTGAAGAATCCAGACGACAGAAATGATATTTCTGCAAAGGACTAAGTACATGTTTGGACAGAATAAGGAATGAGAAAATAAGGTCAGCATTGAGTATTTACAACTCGAGGAAAAGATAAAGATTTTTGCCAAAGTTGAAGGCAGCACATGGTGAAAAGGAGCATAGATCTGATAAGATCTGTGCTAATATAAGTAAAATTAATTTTTCTATGTGTAAAATAGGTGTATTTGAGATCAAGACTGGGCTTCGTCAAGGGGATGGACTGTCACCACTGCTGTTCAACTGTGTCCTGGAGAAGATTATGAGAGAGTGGAACAAGAAATGCCCACCTGGGGTCAAAGTTGGAAGAGTGATCAGGGTGAATTGCCTCGCCTTTGCGGATGATTTGGCACTGTTGTCCAACGGAATGGAGGAAACCACGCATCAGATTGAAACCCTGCAGGAAATAGCATCAAAAGTTGGACTCCAAATATCATGGGAAAAAACAGAGATAGTGCCAGGCTTTAAACAAAAACTTCAGAGCCTGCAACTAAGCAATTGAGAAAAAATAAAGATAGTTCAGAAATTTAAGTATCTCGGTGAAATAATCACATGGAATCTGAATGAAAAGCCTGCAATTGAGAACAGAGTAACCAAACTGAAACAGGCCCAAAGAATCATCTGGCCCATATATAAGAAGAAGTCCCTATCAGTTAACTCCAAAATCAGGCATTATAACTCTGTAATCAAGCCAGAGGCTACATATGCTTGTGAGACCCTTTTCAACTTGAACACTCGATCAACCACGGACAAACTTCAAAAGATAGACAGAAGAATATTAAGAACAGCCATTAATTTCAAGCATCAAGTCCAGGGAAAATGGTGGATAGTCCCCAACAATATAGTTTATAAGGAAAATGAGCTGATATTGGACACAATGAGGAAGAGGAGAGTCGCTTTCTTTGGCCACCTTAGCAGACTGCCTGACTCAAGACTCATTAAACAGCTCCTTGACTACCAAATGAAGAATAAGATCCAAAACAAATGGATACAGGAAGTCATGTCAGACATGAGGAACTTGAATATAAATGAAGAAATGATCCAGAGACGAGAAGAGAAGACCATCCTAAAGGAAAAGAGGATAACCCAACTGCCTTTCAGAGAGAGAAGACAGCGGAATGCAGCTGTAGCAGAGAGATTGAGAGCCACCAGGTCAAGGAATATGAAATTGATGTGGGAACGAAGAAAACAACAGTGTGGTGCCACAACTAACTCCTCAAGGAACGCATGTCCATGAGTGACTTGAGTGCTCCAATTGGGGCGTAATTTAAAAAAAAAAAGGTAATTGTGTTTTACAATACTATAAAAAAATTTCATATTATACTTTGTTTTTTTGTTTGGATTGCAGGTAAATGGTCTAAACAAGGTCAGTTGGTGCTAGTATCTCCAAACTATCCGAACGAAGGGCAACCTCCTATCGTTGAAGTATTACAGTTATCGTTCACTAGTTTACAAAATGAAACCGATGTTCTGGAATTCCTAGAAACACCAGGGCCTTTCATCGTGTACGTATCATGATTTATTAATAATAAAATTTAGTCAAAAATAAATCTTAATAATGCATCCTGCAGTTTAAAATTAATTCTATTTTATATAATTAATTTATATAATAAATTTCACTAACCTTCCTTTTTAACTGCGTCAACTTTTTTTTTTCTTCACTTACACGTGTTTTGGTGGATCCACCATCATCAGAGTAAATAACATACAATTGAAACACGTGTAAGTGAAGAAGAAAAAAGTTGACGCAGTTAAAAAGAAAGGTTAGTGAACTTTATTATATAAATTCATTTTATAAAATAGAATTAAAATTTAGTCATTCAATGTCTATTGTTAGAGTGGCTCTAGTGATGTGTGTTTATTTCTTTTTGCCGATATGTTGGTGACCATACTTTACCCACATGTTTTAGAAAGAACTATTTATTAATTTTTCATTTAGTGGTTTTGTGTCATAAAGTAAATTTTGTTGGAACAGCTTTGTATTTTGACAACTTGCCCGTAACAGGTAAAAAGGTGGTATCATCTGTAATTTATAAGTGACATCTAGGTAAAGTGAAACATTTGGATTTTTTCCAGTACCTGTTCCAGCTATCGCCGGGTCTGGGTGTTCATCAAGCTTCTCCATCTTCTTCTCTCCATCCACCATTTCTCCTCCACTATTTGTTACCAGTTGTATCCCCGTCCCTCCGCACTCCTCTTAATTTCATCCTTCCATCTTTTTCTTGGTCGTCCTCTTGATCTTGTTCCTTCCATCCTTGTATGTAACCTTTTCCCCCTTATTCTCTTTACATAGCCATACCATCTTATCCTCATTTTCTCCACCCTCTCCCTCATACCTTCCACATTTAGCTCCGCTCAAATCTCGGTATTCTTTATTCCATCTCTCCTTGTCCTACCCTTTATTGCTCTTAAGAACTTCATCTCCTCTGCCTGTAACTTACTCCAATTCCTCTCATTCATCCCCAACATTTCTGCTCCATACAGCACTGCGGGTGCATAATACAACGTATTCATAATTAATTTGGCCTTTTGTGATATCTTTCTGTCCCATAACAAGTGTTTTACCGCTTAGTATATACGAGATGTGGCTATTAAATAACGAGACTGACGTAAAAAATGTTATTCTTATTTTATACATAATCACTTTTTCTCACCTTCAATATACACTCCTTCTATATCCCTACAACACTCCATGCGAATTTTCCATTGTTGGAAACAGTGCTGGAAGTCATCTTCTGTCAGCTCCTACAGGACACGTGCCGCTTTCTTTTTTACAGCTTCCATAGACTCAAATCTTGTTCCTTTTAATGCAGATTTCACCTTAGGGAACAGGTAGAAGTCACATGGTGCAAGATCTGGTGAATAAGGTGGATGTTCTAACATTGAGATTCTGTACTTGGCTAGGAACCTATTGACAGATAACTCGGAATGAGCTGGCGCATTGTCTTGGTGGAGAACCCATGATTTGTCCTTCCACATTTCGGGACGTTTTTTCCTTACTCTTTGATGTAGTTTAGAAGGTACCTCAAGGTAGTAATATTGATTAATTGTTTGACCTTCAGGAACCCAGTGAAGGTACATAATCCCATGGATATAAAAAAAAATATTTATCATTGCTTTAAATTTTGACTTGGCTCATTTAAGCTTTTTTGGCCCTCTGTGAAGTTCGGCTCTTCCAGTGCATGGATTGGCGCTTCATTTCCGGATCATAAGTAAAAAACCATGTTTCATCACATGTTATTATCTTCTACATGTTCCCTAACGTGAAATCTGCACTAAAATGGACAAGATTTGAGTCTGTGGAAGGTGTAAAAGAGAAACCGGCACGTGTCCTGAAGGAGCTGACAGAAGATGACTTCCACCATTGTTTCCCACAATGGAAAATTCACATGGAGCGTTGTAGGGATAGAGAAGGAGCGTATATTGAAGGTGACAATAAGTGATTATGTATAAAATTAAAGTAAAATTTTTTACAATGTCAGTCTCGTTATTTAATAGCCACACTTCGTATTTCCTCCTTTTTGCAACTGCTTTGTTATCTCTCCATCTATTTTTCTGTCCTCTGAAATATCACTCTCTAGATATTCAAAATATTTCACCAGCCTCAATGCCTCTCCTTCCAGTGTAATGATCCCCTCGATACCCTTCCAATAACCATTACTTCACTCTTCCCTCTACTTATTAGAAGTCCAAAAGTCTTCAATAAACTGATTATTAAATATAAATACCCATCGGGTTGGTCTAGAGGTAAAGTCATCGCCAAAATCAGCTGTTAAACAGCTGATTTTTGGAGACGAAGGTTCCTGGTTCAAATCAGTAAAAGTAGTTACTTTTATACGGATTTGAATACTAGACAGGGGTTACCGGTGTACTTTGATGGTTGGGGTTTAATTAACCATACTCTCTAAGGAATGGTCGGCCTGGGTCTGTACAAGACGACACATCATACACATCATCCTCATCTCATTGGGTCATGGGGTTGCTTATTGTTCTAAATTGAACAGATTGCAACGTACACAAATTAGGAATAAAAAAAAATATATATATATAAATATTTTACTTTAGATAATATTAAACCACCAGTAAACACACAAAATTAGCAAGAATGATCTTACCGTTAAGTTAATAAGGCCTTTTCAGATCCCTGGATCCATCATCAGTCAACTCACAAACACTATAAAATTCTTTCACTGGCAATGCATTGCCTTGTCAATTCAAGTCATGACTCATGATGGAGTTGACTGATGATGGATCCAGGGATCTGAAAAGGCCTTATTAACTTAACGGTAAGATCATTCTTGCTAATTTTGTGTGTTTACTGGTGGTTTAATATTATCTAAAGTGAATTCAGCACACAGTACAACATGTTTAAAAAATTGATATATAAATATATATATTATTGTATTAAACATCCTATGTAGGATTTTTAAACAGCCGTATTATTTAAAATTGAAATATATATTTTCTAACCACCAGAATACGGTAACATAAAACACTTACCAATGTTACATTGGTAAGTGTTTTATGTTACCGTATTCTGGTGGTTAGAAAATATATATTTCAAATATATATATATATATATATATATATGTACTACTATCATTTTCGCGTCCATACATTGACAATTTCCTAACAATCTGGAGTCCGAGTGCAATTTGGCGTCCGTATACGGACGCCAAATTGTAATCCTTAATAAAAACTTAATAAAAATTTATTGTGACATGGTTTTCGGACGTAATTTTTTTAAACTAAAGTACATAGTTTGGGGCAACTATATTTATTTTTTGAGAATTTTATTGTTACTCAGAGAGACACAAAAAAATAAATAAATTTTGGTACCGGATGCGAAATGGCGGTGTTTTGAAACTATTTTATACACCGTACCTTGGAGAGTTTCTCACCAGAGTGCTCTCGCTACGCCCCTATGTAAAAATATACGTATATTATGTATATTCTTACAAGGACGTCAGTTTCACATCTGCTATCAATTTCGCGTCCACCGGTTAAGAAAATAGACAAAACAAGTTATAAATAAATATTGTGTTGTGTTAAGAAAAAAAGTTTAAAAGAATAATAAAAACAAATTTTTATTAATCATCGAATTACAATTCTTTCAAAACTCACAATCTAATTTAGTAAACATTCAAATAAATATTATTCGGCAAATTATTTGATATAAGTAATACAATTAAATTAAAAATAATTATATATTTTTTAATAGAATTAAAAAACTCTCTTTTCCGATAGACGATTTTTTGGGTTGACAAACTATCCTGGAAGGAAACCGGTGCTGCGCATAGTAGTGTCAGGATTAAATTATTGTTATGGCTGGCAGGATATCTTTCTAAACGCATTGTATACACAACGTATATTATACGCAATTTTGAAGAGTTGTTCTCCGCCGTGCTGTCGCCTTCCATACATGAGTCCATCGCACGCCGCTTTGGTTTCTTTTTTCAAATTAGGCATAAACCCACTATCAACGAATCCATGAACAAATCCTTTAGTAATTTGTTTACGTCGTTCGTTTAGTAACCAACGGGTTGGTCTAGTCTAGAAGAAAAGTCGTCGCCGCAAGTCAGCTGTTTAGCTGACTTTTCGACAGCTTTTCTGACAGCTGATTTTCGGAGATGGAGGTTCCTAGTTTAAATCCTAGTATATAGTATAATTTTGGTTCTTTTATACGAATTTGAATACTAGACAGTGATTACCAATGTACTTTGATGGTTGGGGGTCAATTAACCACACTCTCTCAGGAATGGTCGGCCTGGGTATGTACGAGACTACAGCTCATTTAAACGTCATACATATCATTGGGTCATGGGGTTGCTTATTGTTCTCAATCGAACAAATTGCAACCTACACGCATTAAGGATAAAACAAAACAAAAATTTGTTTAAGAATTTTTAACATGTTATTTCACGCTTTTTTTAACATTACACCACCTGACAATTGTCAATCAAATATTTCCTGATTACGCTTACGATGTGTAAAAAGAATGCGCATTTTGCTGTTTGCCCACTCTCACTGCAAAATGTTTCAAGTACACTTCCATAATGCTATTTCGTATCATGTAATATGTCGCCCCAATTACTAGGTTTAGCAGTTTTACAGTAAGTAAATAAAACATTAAAGAGAAAAAACTTTTTCTAAAATATAAAAAATGAAAAATGGACTAGGAGTAGATTATTATTAGCCTTGTTTTTTGCTTAAAAACAATGCGATAAAAAATTAAACTAAGAAATTCGGGAAATAGCAAACTTTACTAGACAGACCTGAACCAAGTAGGCATATTTTAATATTTATTCTGGGCCGATTTTCTTTCATTATAAAATTCTGGACAGAGATTACAGATTTCAGAAAAAAAATGTTAAGGGTAGAATAAAGTACACCCATTCAGTTTTTTCCCTTTTTCTCTTACAACATCTGAACAAACGACATTTTTTAAATGCCCGGAAAAAACAAGGGCCATCGATTTAGACAAAAAAGTTTAAATATTAATGAGTGGGTGACCTAAAGTGAAGTTTGTACCATCCAGTTCACCTCGATTTTCTCGCGAGTATGAGCTTAACAATCGTAATATTTATGGAACGTTCCGAAACAGCAGAACGACTCTCGATAGGGATAACGATAAAATTTAAATTGAATTTCTTAGAGTATCGCCACCATTCCTAAGTTTTTCACGATTTTTTCGCTGATTTCGGCAGACCAAACAAAACAATTTACAGAACAATCCAGAACAAATGACAGCTATCATTTAAAGTAAAAACCAAAAAGTATTGAATGCATGGGCTTATACTTGCCACTCCAAATTTTTCTTTGATTTTCTAGCATATTTGAACGGGAAAAACGAAATTTTCGCGAAATGATCCGGAACAAACGAAGGGCTGTCAATCTATGTAAAAAACTTTAAAATATTGAGTCGAGGGGGATTAGAGTGACATTAGCACCACCCAGTTCTTCTCGATTTCTCGCTTACTTGAAAGGAACTAAAAAAATATTTTGCGAGACCATCCGAAACAAACGAAGGTCTGTCTCTGAAGTCCAAAAAAAATTTAAAAAGTTGAGCGGGGGGAGGCCAGTGTGAAGTTAGCCCCTCCCGGCGTTTTTTCACTTATTTGGATGGAACAAACAAAACATTTTCCGGAATAATCCGGTAGAAACGTAGACCGATCAATTTTACAAGTTAATTTTTGAAATTTTTGTATGGGGGCCAACTTTACAGTCCTGGTTTGAACTTCTACAGGTTTAGCTAAGTAAAACAAGGAGTGGGGTGGTTTACAATTGCCTTCCTCGCCGAGTTGAAAAGCTTATCAATATGCCAGGCCGTCTAAAAAGCACCTATTTTCCACCCTGCAAATGACACACCTCACGTTATTCACCACAGGGTCTGGCTGCATAATGAAATTCATTGCGCTCAGAGGAGATATAACTCTGACAAGTATCTTTTACACTTGTACCTCTTCTGTTCTTAAATACTTCAGTCATATGTTTGGCTTACCATGTGATAAAAACAAAACTAAATTTTTTTTAGTCCTGAAACAAGCAAATCGAGTGCAAATAATTTAACACTCCACCCTGCCTGTTATGTGCAACCCCTTACAGTACTATTATTTATTAAAGGCAGTTGCCTCTTACAATCAAAACATGCATTTTATTCGTCACTTGGGCGAGTAAATTTAAATCGATAATTCAAAGGATACCCACATCGAGAAAATGTTTCCAAACGGTGAAAATATTTTTACAAAAGATAATAAATTGATAAGAGAGTAGATTAGTCGATTTTTTTAAAGTAAATTCAGTACACTCGCAAATGTCCAACACGAGTCCTGAAAGTGTAGGTCAACAGAGACTGTAATTTCCCGATACTGAAGAAGCTTACTGAAATTAATTATTAGCAAAAACAAACCCCTGTTATTTATTTTTTGATTTTTGTAAAGCTTTTGACCGTGTCCCGTATGATTTGCCCATAAAAAAATTGAGGTGTATGGTATTAGAGGGACATCAGAGGGTCGAATTGCCATCCAATCATTGCAAAGTTAAAACAAAATACACATAAAATTTTATACAAGTTAAAAGGGGAGTTCAACGAGTTAGAATTTTAAGACCCTTGCTATTTTTAATTTTTGTTAACGATCTCGCTGAATTTCTTGGCTCCTTCAATGTTATATTATTTGCTGATGATACGATAATATCTTTCGAAGATGAAAACTCTGAACAAGGTTTAAAACTAAAGAAGCTTGAAGTAAGGTTATAGACTGGATGCAATAAATAATCTAGTTCTCAACTCAGATAAAACTGTGGCCAAATGCTTCACTGGTCGTAAGGAAATAAGTAACCAAAGTAAGGATATCTCCATTAATGACAATATATCAAAATCTTTTGTAACAGGTAAGTTACAAAATTTTTAGAATTAATATTAGGTAGCAAACTATCCTGGGACAGGTGTATTAAGGAACGTGTCTGCTATATAATCAAATCCTACTGCTACGCCCTAAAACGCTTAAAAATAAGGTACTTAGCGTACCAATACCTTTGAGTATTTATCATGTTTACAAATTCTGTTGGATTTGTTTTTAATTTAGTCACACTTAAACTTATAAAGTCGTCACCAAATTAGGTGTTTAACAGCTGATTTTCGGAGACGAAGGTTCCTGGTTCAAATCCTAGTAAAGGTAGTTACTTTTATACGGATTTGAATGCTAGACAGTGGTTACCGGTGTACTTTGATGGTTGGGGTTTTATTAACCATACTCTCTCAGGAATGGTCTGCCTGGGTCTGTACAAGACTACACCTCATTTACACGTCATACACATCATCCTCATCTCATTGGGTCATGGGGTTGCTTATTGTTCTAAATTGAACAGATTGCAACGTACACAAATTAGGAATAAAAATAAATGTATGTTTAAAAAATCAAATAATGTTCAAATTATTCCGTCATATAATTACTTTTTATCTGGTTTTTTGTTAATTATAATGATTAAAATTTTTAATGATCAACTATCAAGTTGACTTATGAATATGGACACTGTTTACTATTAAGAATTCGTTTCTAATCAGTTGGTCCTAGCATATTGTTTGGCTGTCTTTGTCAAGGTTTCACATAGTTTTTCTTGGCCTCTCCAAGTGAATGCCTTGTCTATCTCCTTTTTGTCTTCTGTGCAATAGTATAACCTTCCAGTTCCTTATCCCAAGCATTTTGACTAGTCAAAAATAATGTACATATTTTTACGTAACAATAAGGTTTATTTATTTCATTATTTGTAATATTGATTCCTAGATTGGGTGGTTGGTTGACGATGTAAATAAAGTACTAGAAACCAAAAGAATATCAACAAAAAGTGGCCACCATGGCTTTTACAACACTAAATAATTTAAAAGAAAACGCAGAGAAAAATATCAGGGTTTGGAAGACTGACTGAAAGTTGTTTAGCCGAAAAATAATCTTGGAAATGGCCTGTTAAAGGATAAACTTCAACGTGTACAAAACAGCTGGATACGAGAATTATTAGTGTAATGTTATGTTAGTTTACTTTGTTGAAGATCAAAGATTACCATTACTTGAGGAACAAGAATAAAAATACAAACTATGACTAAGCCGGACTGCATTTCAAATGTTGTAGAAATTTTACTGGCCATCGTACTTTTGTTTAATTTATAAAATCATTTTGATTCAGTCACTAAAACATGGAAATATAAACCTAGAGAGAAGCGAGGCTTGGGAAGACCTAAAAAGAGATGAATACTGGAACAGGCCATTGAGCCTAATCCTTAACAGATGATGATGATGAATTCATTTGAACACCGAAAAGACAATGGGTGAATGGTACTCCATTTGAATATTGAACAAATTATGTCACTTTACAATTACATAATTTTGTCAACTAAGTAAATATTTTAATTGCATTGTCTACTAATTGATCATATTATAGTAATTGCAGTCGAACCTCCCTGATTCGAATCTGATGGAACCGGCTGATTTCGATTTACAGAGGTAAAATATTGAAACAAAAAATGTACTTAAAAATTGCGTTTTAATAAAATTCATGTAATTTCATAAAATATTAAATTACAAAAGTCAAAATTATTAATAGACCACCAATTTGATTGAGGAAAGTTTTTTACAAATATTATTTTACTTGTGTTGTTTAGGTCATCAGCCGAAAGGCTGGTTTGAACCTGTAGAGGTTTTACTAAGTAAAACGAGAAGTGAGGTGGCCTTCCTCACTGAACGGAAAAGTACGCGTATCAGCATGCAGGGCCCTTTGCAAAGCACATATTTTCCCCTCTGTAAATGATACCTTTACTTCATTCACCACAGGGTTTACTTAATACTGTGATTAAGAATTAAGGGCATGTTTTGGTATTACAAGCTCTATTAGTACTCAAAAGCAAAAGAATATTCTACTTATAAGAACGATATGACAAATTATTGAAAAAACGACATAAAAAACAGAGTAAAATAAAATCGGGATACGCGTAAACAGTACAACTATACCTACAAACAAAAAGTTAGGTCAGCCTACAGAAAATGAAAAATAAATTGGGTACCGAAAATTTTAGAAATTTTAACGAGTAAAATATTGCTTAATCCGAATGAATACAGCTACGGTATTTTTTACCCTGTTTGTACGAAAATCATACACCAAAGAAGGAAAGACTGCATTACTAATTTAGCCTAACTAATTTTTTTTTTTGCTTTCGTCTGGTTTCCTCTGACTTAAAAATTAACTGAATTTTCAATATTTCCTGATGCGTATTGAAGCTTTGAACTACGCTTGTTATGCCCTTATTTGGTCGTAAGGTTTTGTGACAATAATGTTTTGTAAGAAGTGTAATTGTTTGTGTTTCTGCCTGGTTTCTTCTAACTCAAAAGTTAACTGCATTTTCAGTTTTTTCTAAAGCTTTTTGTAGTTTTGTACTACGCTTACTGTGTCCTTATTGTCATGATTTAACGCATGCTTCATTAAAAATCGTGTACAATGTGTAAATTGGAAATTTTGTAATTATTTTATTAATAATGTATAAAAAAATGTATTGTTACAATATATATGACCACGAAACTCTCGAAAATTTTCGAATAGGGAGGTAATTTAATTCATATTAAGGACGATTTTTGAAGGGGATAGCATACAATTATATTCGATTTAGGGAGGATTTCGAATGAGGAGGTTTGACTGTATTTGTAACAATTAGGATATTTTAAATAATTAACTCTAACAAATAAAAAATATACTTTCTTTAATTATTCTGGTTTTACATTGATTTAAAATAAGTACCTATTTAAAATACATGTCAAAATAATAAACAACAAATAATAAATTATTTTGATGACTGGATTGGATTCCGTCCGAGAACGAATTGTTTTCATACGATGGTCTTGTGTGGAGAAGTACTAGGGTGAGATGTGAATATCTAACTACAATCATTACAACACGTAGAAGTGGCAAATGCTACAGTACACGTGCCGGTACGACATGGCAACATCGTTTACACTGTTGCAGGCTATAAGTCATAATAGCGGGAACGATGCCGGACGCGAAATTGTCGGTAATTTGTACGAACGCGAAATTGTCGGTAATTCGAAAGGAGTCTGAATTGATAGCACAGTGAATAAAATTGAAAAATGCTCAATTTTCAATATCAGGACAAACCAATACCAAAACTCAGGGTGTAAGTGTAACAAATACCCTATATACTCTCATCAAAGTTGAATATACTCTTCAAATAAGCGATGTGCGAAATGCACGCTTTTTGAAAAGACGCGGAATTGTTAGCGGGATGTATATATATATATATATATATATATATATATATATATCAATTTTTTAATATATATATATATATATATATATATATATATATATATATATATATGTATATAAATAAACTTGTTTAATTGTTGAATTTGGTAAGGCTAACTGTGTTATTTTTTAATTTTATTTGCAGAGGTGTGACTCATAAGAATTCGGTACTTCAATATCTGAAAAGAAGAGCTGACCAAGCATCTCATAATGCTGAAAAATTATTGTATGAATTAATGCAACTTGTTATTAGGTTAAACGGGGTATGTATTTTTGATATTTTTTTTTGCATTTTCTTCTAGTTTATAGTTGGTGATTATTTGTTGTAGGTTATGGCATTTTTATAATTTCTGCCTTTTAATTGTTGGGTTTCCCCTTGAAATAACAACGGATTGAAATTATTGAACAGCTGTAAAATCAAAACACAGTGTGATGTAAGCACAGATGCCTGTGATATTACTCGACAAGCAAAGTTTGTAGCAAAGAAATGTGAATCATTTTATTTTATTTTATTGAACAATTAAACTCTTTCGATACAAAACAAAACTATTTATGAGGCTTTTTAAAGTAGGTAAAGTACGATAGCTACTGTACATCTCATTTCTTCTTTCTTTTCTTTATTGTTTATTTTTACTTTCTCTTGCCTATATGAATATGTAGGAAGGAAAGCATTGGTTTCATGTCAATTTTTTGAAATTGTGTTTTCATTGGATATACATGTATTCCGACCTCCTGAACCCAAAAAACGTGTTTTCAGTGATTGGTCTCTGTGTGTTTGTGGGTGTGAGTGCGTGTGCGTGTGTGTGTAAACAAAATATCTCAAAGTGGAATATTGTACAAAGTCGACACTTGAAACTTAAGATAGGTACTACTAGTGGAACCAACACTAACATTTTCATCAAAATTGGTCAACTTTTGTCATTTTTCACTTTTTTGTGAAATTTTGCTGAAATTCTTAAGGAGGCTGTGCTCTCGTAGAAAAAAATGGTTTTTTAAAGATTGCGGCCTTAATGGCTGGCCTGTGGTGTAGTGGTCAGCGCAACTGGTTACTATGCCAGGGTCCCGGGTTCGATTCCCGGTCAGGTTTAGCATTTTTTCATCTGTAAATCACCACATATTACCTACACACAAGCCCAAGGCTTATGTAGGCATCATCACTCAATAAAAAAAATATATATGCATTTTAGTGCAAAAGTGTATATAGTCAAAATTGTAGAAAATTAAAAACCTACGACTTTTATTTTAAACATTTCTCTGTATAATGCTTAGTTTAGTGGTAATTAGTAATTTTCTGTTTGTTTTTTTTTAATAAAAACGTGAGAAAATGGAATTTTAAAATTTCAGCCTTAGGATGCATTTAATGACGAAAAGTGTTTATAATCAAATTGATAGGAAATATACAACTCTTATTTCAAGTCTTTTTCTGAACAGAGCCTAGTTTAGCATTAAAGAGTGATTTTCCGTATTATTAAGCCAAACTAAGGTTGGTTTTTTCATTTTGCATCATTCACTCATCATTAAAATAAGGTTATGTTTTTTGAAATTTGTTTTATTGTTTATTTTCAATATTTTGTTACTAATGTTAGGTGATATTGGTCATTATTTGTATTGGCAAGAAAAAATTGTGTGAGTGTTTCACACCAGATTTTTTTTCTTTACGTTATAATATGACTTTCCTGTATTCTTTGAAACAGGTTGTAGACATGACTGATGTAGCCGATTTATTAATGGCCAATTATAATGAAGATCCTGGCGCTGAACACGATGTCCAGCATCAGGCTCAGCAACTCGCAGCACAGATGGGCGATTCTGTCGGTCAGCAAGACATTAATAATAGTAATAGTAGCAGTGGCGCGTCTGATGCGCAGCAAGTCACCGATCGATTCAGGGATCTTTTACTTCAAGGGAATAAATTAGATGCGCTCGGTAAGTACAGCTAATAATAATAATAATAATAATCGGTATGTAGTCACTAGAGTCACGAGTTTGCCCTTGTTTGCAACGAGGGAAAAGCATCAAACGCATGCGCAACTGCTTTAATTTCCATACGACAAACGTAATAACTTATATTATACCCAGAGCATAGCCTATACAGTATATATATATGTGGGATTTGAATGGATGAAAATAAAACTCGTCACACGTCAATTTAACAAATTATTATTTAAACATGAAAATGAACATTATTACATCAGAATAAAAAGAATACAACATAAGAAAACAGTCTCTCGTCACTCGACACTTTCTCTTTACACACACACTGGTTTCTTCTTCTGGCGTCGCCCGTTATCCAGCTGTTGCGAGCTCACGTGCCATCTGAATCTCACCGGCGGGAAAACCAGCAAATTCGGTTTCCGATTCCTACACTCGGCCGTCCTGAAGTTCATCCGACTCGGATGAGGAATACCCGTCCAGCCAGGGCTTCATGTACTCAGCACAAGTACTTGTCAGCCGTGGTCCATCTTGGTCTTCGCCTTCCTTGTAGACATCGTAGGTGTTATTCAGCTTGGCCTTCATCACTCGGTATGGTCCTAAGTACTTTGTCTTCAACTTAAGGTTCGGTCCCAGCTGGGTGTGTTTGATGGCAACCAGATCACCGACCTTATACTTTGCAGCTTCCTTTCGTCGTCGATTGAAGTTGCTCCGATTTTCAGCTTGCACCTTCTGGATCTGCAACTTGGCATCTTCTCTCATCTGGTCACGTTTCTCGTCGAATGAGGTAACCAACTCTTCTTCGATGAGTTCGACGATGTGAAGATCGTCCTTGTTGCGCATCTTGGTTCCCATCAACAATTCAAACGGTGATCTTCCGATGCTCCTCTGGAACGCGGAGTTGATCGCTCGTTGCACGGCAGGTACCACCTTGTACCACTTCGTCGGGTCGTCGATGCTCAGCTTGGAGATGATCGTTCCAACAGTTGCGTTGACTCTTTCAACTTGACCATTTGCTCTGGGTAGTCCTGTCGTCACCGCGATGTGTTTGATGCCTTCTGCTTCACAGTAGTCCTCAAACTCTCGGGAAGTGAACGATGTCCCCTTGTCGGTGATCACTTGCACCGGGTTTCCAAAGTTCGTCTTTTGCAATTCCATCTTTCCAATCGTCTCAGCCGTTTTCGTCGTTTTCACTGGATATAACCAGACAAACTTCGTGAAGGCGTCAACTACACAAAGGATGTGGTTATACCCCTTGTTGGTAGATGCGAGTGGTCCAATGTGATCCATGTGGTAGGTGTGCAACGGTTCACTCTCCTTGAACAGAGGGTGAAGAAGGCCTTCCTTCTTGCCCACCTTCCTGTTTACCACCAGACATTTCACACAGTTGGCGATCACTCGTTTCACCTTGTTGGCCAGGTCAGGAATGTAGTATTCCTGCTTCACGTCTTCTTCCGTCCTCTTGACAGCATAGTGTCCTCTCTCGTGTGCCGCTCGGATGATCTCCTGGTGCATCGCTCGTGGAACCACCAAGACCTCCTGACCGTCGACAAATTTGAACAGAAGTCCATCTCTCACTATGAAGTCCTCGTATGGTTTCTCTTCCAAGATCTTTTTAATCGCTACCAGTCCGTCATCTTTTTCCTGTGCGATCTTGATCCTCGATGTTAGACCATCAGGGAAGCCAAACATCACTGCTAAACATCTGCTTAGAGCGTCGACGTGTTTCATTCTGCTACCAGCTCGGTGTTGGATGGTATAGTCAAACTCTTCCAAGCTCATCGCCCATCTGGCCACACGCGCTGCTAGGTCTGTCTTCTGCATCGTCTTTTGGAACGCCTCACAGTCAGTTACGATCTTGAATGCCAGTCCAAGCAAGTACACTCTGTACTTCTTCAGTGCTTTTACTACAGCCAAGATCTCCAGCTCGTAACTGCTGTATTTTTCTTCCTGAACGGTCGTCTTTTTGCTCATATATGAGACCGGATGTAGCTTCTCGTCGTCTGGACACTTCTGCAACAACACTGCTCCATATCCATACTTGCTGGCGTCGGTGTGAAGCTCCGTCTCAAATTTCGGGTTGTAAATTCTCAAAACTGGTTCTGAAGAAAGGATATCCTTGAGCTCGTTAAATGCACGTCGCTGCTCATCGTCAAATTTGAACTCAGGTTTTCCTCTCAACAGGTCACTCAGCGGTTTAGCCACGACAGAGAAGTTTGGAATGAACTTCCTGAAGTAGCTTGCCAGTCCCAAAAAGCTCTGCACCGCTGCAATCGTCTTCGGCTCTGGAAAGTCACGAACGGCTAGAACCTTCTCTTCAGATGGTTGGATCTGTCCACCTTGGATAGTGTATCCCAGGAACTGTACCTTCGTCTTCAGGAATTGGCACTTCGCAAAGTTGATTTCTAACCCGTACTCTGCAGCTATCCCCAAGACACGTCCCAATCGTTGAATCGCTTCAACAAAGTTCTTCGCTGGGATGATTAGGTCGTCCATATAGATGAACACCAGGTTCTCCCTGATCAACACCCAGAACACGGCGTTGATATAACGTTGGAACACTGCAGGTGAATTGGTAAATCCGAAAGGTACTCGTTTGAACTGGTACTGTCCCGTGTGCGTCACAAAAGCCAGGTATCGTCGGCTGTCCTCTTCAACTTCTACGTGAAAGAATCCATCCTTGAGGTCCAATGTACAAAATACAGCTGCATCCTGTAGTTTGTCCAAGACATCCTCGATCAGCGGCATGGGATAGCGATCCTTGACCACTATTCGATTTACTCTTCGATAGTCCACGCAAACTCGATGTGCACCGTTCTTCTTTTTGACCACTACCACCTGACTCGAATACTCCGACGAACTTGGTTCGATGACATCCTTCTCTAGCCACTCCTCGACTTGATCATCAACGACCTTCTTCTCCTTTGGTGATAGTCGTCTAGGTTTGCAAAACGTTGGTTGCTCTTCCTTCACTGCGATCCTCATCTTCACGTCAGTTGACTTCGTTTTTGCTGGAACATAACCTTCCACTAGGTCTTCTACCTGCTTCTTCGTCTCTTTGTCAACACAATTCTCGATGTCCAACTCTGGTTCATTGGTTACCTGGATGCACATGATCGATACTTCCTGTTTCCTGATGGTTACTCCCTTCTTGCTCAAGATGACCTCACCCTGGTCCAGAAGATCGTTACCTATCACCATGTCTATCTTCATAGCATCTCCAGACACTACATAGACGTTCGTCACAAACTCATCCTCATCGACCTCAATGACTGTTTGGAAATAACCTTGAGGAGACACCTTGCTTCCTCCGAACCCTGACAGAACAGCACTCGTCTCTCGCAATCCTGGAGCTTCCATCGTCTCGTATATATTCTGTCTCAAAAGGTTGTAGTGACTTCCACAGTCAATAAGGGCGTTGATTTCCTGATCGCACAGCTTGACTTCCTTGAATTTCAGGTTGCTATTCGAAGTCGCCAGGTTGTGCATGTGTGATCCATCCCTTGCAGTACCTCTTCTGTCTCGCTTCCTCTCTTTTGTGCACTCACTGGAGATGTGCCCAAAGTCGTTACAGTTGAAGCATCTTCTACCCTTGTCCTTGTGCATACAGTTCCTCGAATTATGTCCAGCATCACCACAATTATAGCACTTCTTTTCTCCTTCGCCGCTTCTGTCCTTCTTCCTTGCACCGTCGTTGCGTCTTCCATCCTTCTCGTTGTTGTGCTTGGAACCTCCTTGCGAATTGCCGTTGTTAGAGTTCTTGGAGCTCTTCTTTGGCATCGACTTCACTGCCAACTCGTAGCTCTTCATCTTGTCCTTGAACTCCCTAGAACTCGTCGCCCCGTACAAAAGAAGTTTTGCTCCTGTCTCGTCGTCGATACCATCAATCACATATTGAAACACTGAAACTAATTCAATGTCACCACGGCTGGCTATCTCCTTCATCACTAGGAAATATTCCTGGAGGGATTCGTCCTGCTTCTTCCGTCGTTGAGTTAGCAGCTTATGAATTTCCACACTGCTCGTCGCTGTATCGAACTCGTCCCTCAGTGCTTTCTTCAAAGCTGACCAAGACGTCAATCCTCGCTCACCTTGAACAAACAGCTTAGCCAAACCTTCAAGTGATTTTTTTGCAAACACAAACTTTTGCAGCTCACTCCATCCCATCAAGACTGCTGTTTCTTCGAAATCAGTGATCCACTTCTTCACCGGATATCCGTCCTTGCCATTGAATGTTTTCAAAGCGCCCTCTATGTCTTGAAACGTCAACGAAAATTTATGCTGCTCTTCATACCTCCTATTTTGTAACTCCATCGCAGCCAAATTTCGCCTTATTTCCTCCGACACATCTTTGTCCTGCTCCTCATCAGAACTGTTGCCTTTCTTCTCGTCCTTTTTTATCTTCATTTTCTTTTTATCGTCCTCATCATCCTCCTCTTCTTCGTCGTCTTCTTCTTCCTGTTTGATATCGTCGTTTATTTTTGCTTGAAGTGCGTCCAAATTTGTCAGGTAATAACAAATGTCATCAATCATCTCCCCTTTAGTGCCAGCGTCAACACGCAAAATTCCTATCACAACACACAACTCCGACACCGAAAACGTCTCCTCCATAAATTTCTTTTGCTGTTCTTCCTCAATCGAACCTGCTGTAAACTCGAATCCTGTAAACTCCCGCAGTCGTTTTCTATTTTTCCTGTCAGTTGGAATTGTCCCAAAAATAAGGTGATGTAAAACCTTGATTGCTTTCGTTGGTGAGTTGTTTATGTTGTTCAGAATTGAGGTTATGTCACCTAGTGTCGCCATCTCGTCGTTTTATTCAAAAGTTGGTAAAGTAGTTTCCAGTTTTATCGACCGTCGGTAACTGTATAATCTTCTTTTCGTCGCACCGGTTTATAGGTTAGGTTGTCGATACCTTTTCGTCGTTTCCTTTATTTTTCTGATGAGCCTTCGTCCTTTTCTCACCACATCCAAAATCCCTCGTCGTCGTCGTCACAATTTATACCTCTCGTCGTCACTTGTACCACCAAAAAATGCTGCAGCCAAAATGCCCAAAATCCAAAAAGCACGTTTTGTTAATCAAATGAATCCTCGTCTTAGATCCAAACGTCGTCGATTCACAAAACTGCACGTCGTTTCGTCGTCAGCGTCGTAAGCAACAGCAAAGAAGATGGTTCGTTGTAAGCGTCGTAAAAATGGCGTCCTAAATTGCGTCGTGTGTTTCGTGTCGAAACTCGTTACTCAGTTCATCCCGGACGGGCCCCCAATTTGTGGGATTTGAATGGATGAAAATAAAACTCGTCACACGTCAATTTAACAAATTATTATTTAAACATGAAAATGAACATTATTACATCAGAATAAAAAGAATACAACATAAGAAAACAGTCTCTCGTCACTCGACACTTTCTCTTTACACACACACTGGTTTCTTCTTCTGGCGTCGCCCGTTATCCAGCTGTTGCGAGCTCACGTGCCATCTGAATCTCACCGGCGGGAAAACCAGCAAATTCGGTTTCCGATTCCTACATATATATATTAAAATACAATATATATATTTTAAAATTCAAAAGAAAGCTATTAGGTGTATGGTGGAAGCTAACCAGCTAACCTCATCCACACCACAATTTAAGGAGCTTAAATTGCTTACAGTTCCCTCCCTCTACATTTTTGAGGTGATTATGTATGTTAGGCAAAATAATTTTATGCAGAATTTCAATGTTCACAATCATAACACGAGAAACAGGAATAATTATTATGTGGCTAATCACTCCACAAAATTGTTTGAACAAAAACCTACTTATGCAGCGAGAAAATTCATGAATAAATTACCCCAATGTTTAAAGTGTTGTGAGGATTTGAATTCCTTTTAAAAAAAACCTAAAAAATTATTTGATCGGTGAAACTTTTTATAGCGTACAAGAATTTCTTTCTTGATAGTAGTGTGATACATTGTGTGATTCTTATATTTATTTCAGGTGTTATTTGACGACATGTCCTATACTCCTCCTGGAGTCTCCAGGGCGCAAAAAAAAAAAAAAAAAAAAAAAAAAAATCGTGGAACCTATTATACCTATATATCGTGGAATTGTACGAATATAACTATTTGTTACTGTATTCATTCATTTACAACAAGGGCGTTCAGGCTTCTTCAGCCCCTCCTCACCGCGACCAAAAAGATCTTTTGTGATTGCCCCTATTCCTAATTTATGCAAGGCCCGCACTTTCGATAAAGCGCAGGGTCTGCCTAGGATCTAGTGCACTTACCTGAGCAGGTGTAAACACATCCCCACCCAACAGTGCTATACTTTTGCAGCCAACCACTATGCAACTGCAAAAATATAAATGTGCGACCCACTGAGGCGCCTTACAATACACCTCTCCGCACAGACCTTAATGGCCCATATTTCATCTTGGAAGATAGTCATGTTACACCCAAGGGCCAGGGAACTCATTCCCCCGGCCCCCCAGGCCCCCAATCCCACTCTTCCGCTCATCACAGGGCCGTCAATATACCAAAAGGTAGCCCCTTCCGGCATCACCGGCCGTCCCTCCGCCCACTCCTGACGATCAAAAAATTTGTTACTGTAAACACAAATGCCAATTTCTCGAAAACGTGGTCGAACTATTCACAGTGCTGAACGAAATCTAACATGCAATGTAATAAAATGTTGTAAAGTTGAAGCTAAATAAAAATGCCTATCCGTGCCTCTTAACAAAAGCCGTGAGCTAGCGGCTAACTACTGTGATGTTTCTCTTTCCACAATTTGATAAATAAAGAAGGAAATTAAGGACGTGAAGAAGCTATTCTTTAACAGTTTTGTTGACATCTGGTAATAAAAAGAAAACGGTTAGGTAGATACTAGAGAGACTGGTAATGAAAACACCGATGACAGCAATAGTAAAGAAGGCGATTCATTCGTAATTACAGTAAACATACGACCAATGCCAATACAATAAATAATATGGCCCGCACACCACTGTAGTTGGTTACCATTATAACTATTTTAAAAAACCTTTCTTGAGACAAAGCGGCTCATGGATGGTGGCAATTTTTAAAAAGGACCTTTACCAATGGCTTATCTTTGGTCAAAGGATTACCTTTGACCAATGGCAAAAACCATTAGTGATTTCTCTGTTGTTGTTTAGGTCATCAGCCGAAAAGCTGGTTTGAACCTGTAGAGGTTTTACTAAGTAATACAAGGAGTGAGGTGTTTTACCATTGCCAAAACTCACTGAGTGAAAAAGTATGCTTATCAGCATGCCGGGCCCTCTGAAAAGCACATATTTTCCACTCTGCAAATGACACTTTCACTTCATTCATTGCAGGGTCTGGCTATATAATGAAATTCATTACTTTCAGTGGAGATAACTCTCATTAGTGTCTTTTACACCTCTACCTCTTCTGTTCTTAAATGATTCAGTCATTTAATTGGCTGACCATGTGATAAGAAACAGAACTATTTATTTTAGCCCTGCAACGAACAGGTTGAGTGTAAATAATTTGACACTCCACCTGTTTGTTATGGGTAGAGTGATTTCTCTGTCTACTTTTTAATATTTTTTTTTTTTTTTTTTTTGTTTAACGTCCGACTGTTCTGGAATTACTGCTAATACAGATGGTGAATGATGAAATGATTTTTGTAACGTATGAAAAAATGCCGTGCCTGAATGGGATTCGAACCCAAGACCGCATGATGAGAGGCGAGCACGTTACCAACTTCGCCAATGCGGCCGTTTAATATGAATATTTTTAATAGGAATCTAATGACACTATTTTTATTTCTGAATCCGACTTTGATTTCTTGACATCCGGTTAAAACCAGAATTTCAAATCCAATGATTTCTGTATCTATTTTGTAAGAGGGATCGAATGACACCATTTTTGTTTCCAAATGACAGTGATTTCTTGACTTTCGGTCGATACCGGAACTCAAACCCGATCCACACCTGCACAATTTTAAAAATCTGGTGTGAAACACTCACACAACTTTCTCTTGCCAATGCAAATAATTAACAATAAACCTAAAATTAGTAATAAATCATTAAAAATAAACAAAAAACTTACCTCAAAAAACTTAACCTTATTTTAATCATGAGTGAAAGACGCATAATGAAAATTGAACTCAGTGTGGCTTAAAATATGAAAAATCACTCTTTCACGCTAAACCAGGCTCTGTAGCGAAAAATGCTTTAAATAAAAGTTGTACATTTTTTAATTTCCTATAAATTTGATCATACACTTTTGTCGTAAAAAGCATACTAAGGGCGAAATCTTAAAAAAAACTATTTTTCACACATTTTCGTGAGAAGAAAAAAGAAAATCACTAATTACCGCTAAACTAAGCGCATACATATAAATGTTTCAAATAAAAGTTTTAGGATTTTAAATTCTCTACAACTATTATTATATAAATTTTTGCGCTAAAATGCATATTAAAGCCATAATTTTACAAAAACAATTTTTTACGTGAAAACAGCCTGACCAAGAATTTCAGCCAACATAACGCCTACCCTATCTTGTAGAGCATTAAAAATTTAGTAAACTAGGCGATTTTGAAAAAAATCGTAGAACCAGTGTTTGAGAAAATCACAAAAAAGTGAAAAATTACATGAATAAACTACTACTTCCGGTTGACCGATTTTGATGAAAATGTTCGTGTCGGGTCCGGTAGTGGTATGTAACTTAAGTTTCAAGTTCGTACGATGTTCCGTTTTTGAGATATTCTGTTCACTTGCACACCCACAGGCACACATACACACACACAGATCAATCGCTAAAACATGTTTTTTGGGTTCAGGGGGTCTGAAAACTTGTAGATCTGGTGAAAACTCGATTTCTGAAAATCGACATGAAAACAATACTTTCCTTCCTATATATTCATATAGGCAGAGAAAGTAAAAATTGCCGCCAATGAGATCCACTATTACTTAAGTAAGCACTGTCGTTTTTTAAATTGCAGCCATAGTTTTAAACCTTTTCAATCACAACCTGTGTAATAATATGTAATGATAAACGTACGATGAGCATTATGTAATTATGAACTGATTTTAATTATTGTTTTCTATTAATATTCTTGTTGCAGAATGGGCGATGCAGAATAAAAACTGGGGTCATGCGTTTTTCCTTGCATCTAAAATGGATGCCCGCTCATATAACAATGTGATGTTACGTTTCGCTAATGGTCTCCCAGCTAACGATCCATTACAAACACTTTACCAGATGATGTCAGGCCGGGAACCTCAAGCTGCTACGGTAATTATTTTTTATCCGCTTTTTTGTTTTATGAAGAAGTGTTGTTTTGCAATTTTGAAGCGTTTTAAATCATGTTTCTCCTCAAAAAGTTATCAGACAAACTAATGTCCCATAGCCGAGCGAGTGAGAGGGAGATATTTGGCATAACTACGCATGCGCTCAAAGGTCTTTACCGTTATAATCCAAATCTGAAAACATACTACAGTCGTGATCTTGCTTGTTAGTGTACTGCATGCATAAATGCTTGCTCACAACAATGAGTAAAATTTTATACAATGTTTTTGGAGAGGCGCATATGGCTTTTGCGAGTGAGAGCTTTATGCATTCTCTCACTCCCACGGCTTGGGGACATTAGTTCATCTGGATCCTGTATATCTGTGTTAGTACTATCATTATGTAAACAAATTTTCCCATGCAGGAGTTGCGTAAACGAAGCAGATTTCCTTGGGGAATTTTTTTTTGTGTTACGAATGTCGTCCAGAAAAAAAACTGTTATTGTTGCCTGCACAAGAAATAGTGCGGGGAGCCCTGCCATTCTTACATAAATCAGTGTACGCGGTGGTTCAATGCGCTTCCAGATGCGTACGACGGAGCAGTGTATTGCAGCGTGTCTGCCAGTTATAACCTCAAAATTATAAGCGATAAATAGAAAATCGCACCAAATGTGAATGCTAAGAGTACCTTGCTTTTTGATTTTATGGAGCGTGGTACAACTATCATGTCTGAAGTCTACTGTGAAACTTTGAAAAGCTTAAGAAAAGCAATCAAAAAGTGTCGTGGCCTTCCAACATCTGGTGTTGTGTTTGTGCATGACAATGCTCTTCCTCGCGCAGCTCGGCGAACATGTGAACTTTTAGCCAAGTTCTAATCGGACATTTTCGACCATCCCCCGCTCAGTCCGAACTTGGCTTCTAGTGATTTTCATTTGTTCACATACATGAAGAAGTGGCTTGCATCCCACATTGATGAAGAGCTTCAGAACACCGTGACAAGTTGGCTATGTTCACAGGCATTGATTTTTATGCAGAAGGTATTTCAAACATGGTTAAACGGTATGACAAATGCTTGAATTTCTATTAGGAAAAGTAAATAAAACGTGTAGTTTTAAGTTGCAAGTAATAAAATCGTTGAACAGATGTTGAATTATCAGAACCTATGTTAATAAA
Source organism: Catonia carolina (assembly GCA_035578175.1). Lineage (NCBI taxonomy): Eukaryota > Metazoa > Arthropoda > Insecta > Hemiptera > Achilidae > Catonia > Catonia carolina. Next base: position 11,166,054 of record JAQMRL010000010.1, read on the forward strand.
AACTACAAAAAGGATGGTGTGTGGAGAATTTCCACGAACAAAACTGTCTATAATGTCACAAAACTAGTTATCAGTCTTTAATTATTTAAATAGCAATAAAGTATTTAATGTTTGCAGTGTTGTGCCGATAAGAAGTGGGGAGATTGGAGACCTCACTTGGCGATGATGTTAAGCAACCCTTCTGGAAATCCTGATCTAGATCGAAAGTCTATCATTTCACTCGGTGATTCTCTTGGTAGGTCAGATTTAATGTTATCATTAGAAGTACAGTTAAAAAATTATGTACAAGTCAAGTATGTTAACCCTTCTTACCCGGTTTGGCATAGAAGTCACATTGGAGTGAAATAACAGACATCATCATCATCATCATCATCTGGGTATCCTTCCAGCAGGCCGGGTAGGATTTGAGTGGACGATATGCCTCCATCTATCTCTATCTTGATATACCTTTTGCATTCTGATATCCTGTAGTGTCATTCCTTTTGTTAGGAGATCATCCCTTATTTGGTCAGTCCATCTTCTTCTGGGACGCCCAACGGGTCTCTTTCCAGATACCTCCATGTCCAAGTACTGCCTGGGGATACGTGCCTCTGGCATCCTTTGTACATGTCCAAACCATTTGAGTCTTGCGGTTCGTAATCTTTCTTCCATCGTTAAGGTCACCTGCATATCTCTTCTTATATATTCATTTCTGACCTTGTCATTTTTAACAGACATAAAAACTTGAATTGTTAACGACTACTTTTGATTAAAGAGCGCTGGATGTGAAGTGTAATAATTTTCTGTACCCTAACCAGGAATCAAACCTGAGACCTCCGCTTTGCAGTGTAAGATGCTGACCACTACGCCACGGACGCGACCATTAGTTTCTTTTTTAAGTTAATTTTAGTTTTAAATATTCGTGTTCATTTACTAAAAAAAAGTAGCATTTCTTCGAGTATGTTGAATCTACATACAAGTATATTTTTTAGGCTGTAAATAGTGATTTTGTCCATTTTACCAATATTTTTGAATTGTAACATTTTTTAAGTCTTAAATAATGCTTTGATATTAAAATCATATTTAGTTTTTTTTGCTACAAATCTAAGCTAAAGAATATTGTTTAGGAAGCCTGCACATGATTTCACTTATTTATATTGTTGGAAACTTTGATACCATCAAGCCCAATGTGACGTATCTGTCACACTTTTTTGTCACGCCATATAAAAAAGGGTGAAGGTCTAAAAGTGATTTTATTTCACTTAAATGTCAGTAAAGTGTATGAAACAATGTACACATATTTGTTAGTGCATAGTTAAAAAATCTGGTGTGAAACACTCACACAACTTTCTCTTGCCAATGCAAATAATTAATAATAAACCTAACATTATTAATAAAATATTAGAAATAAACAAAAGCTAACCTCAAAAACATAACCTTATTTTAATCATGAGTGAATGACGCAAAATGAAAATCAACCTCAGTTTGGCTTAGAAATACGGAAAATCACTCTTTCTCTCTAAACTAGGCTCTGTAGAGAAAAATGCTTTAAATAAAAGTTGTAGATCTTTTAATTTTCTATAAATTTAATTATATACACTTTTGTCGTAAAATGCATTCTAAGGCCAAAATCTTAAAAAAATCGATTTTTCACACGTTTTCGTGAGAAAAAAACAGAAAATCGCTAATTACCGCTAAACTAAGCGTTATACAAAAAAATGTTTGAAATAAAAGTTGTAGGTTTTTAAATTCTCTACAACTTTTATTATATAAGTTTTTGCGCTAAAATTTATCTTAAAAAAACAACGTTTTTATGTGAAAACAGCCTCACCGAGAATTTCAGCAAACATGGCGCCTACCCTATCTTGTAGAGAATAAAAAATTGAGTAAAATAGGCGATTTTAAAAAAAATCGTAGGACCAGTTTTTGAGAAAATCGCAAAAAACTGAAAAATTATACGAATAAACTACTACTTCCGGTTGACCGATTTTGATGAAAATGTTCGTGTCGCGTCCGGTAGTGGTATGTAACTTAAGTTTCAAGTTTCAAGTTCGTACGATGTTCCGTTCTTGAGATATTCTGTTCACACACAGACACACACACAGACCAATCGCTAAAAACATGTTTTTTGGGTTCAGGGGGTCTGAAAACGTATAGATCCGGTGAAAACTCGATTTCGAAAAATCGACATGAAAACAATACTTTCCTTCCTATATATTCATATAGGCAAGAGAAAGTAAAAATTCGAGATTGAAAGGGTTAATACTTATTAACCCTTACTAACCGGGAAGCCCAATATCACCCATTCGTCATCATCTTTCTTTAAACTCAATTATCTCTGCAACTATTCATTATATTCTAACGGGTTTGGTTTTATTTGATAGAGACTTTTTTCTTCTTTCATTTGATGTATCTTGCATATTTGTACGATGAAAATTGACGACGTGGTGTTACGCGAAAAAATTTTTTTTTTTTTTTTTTGAATGGCCAGTACTAATATTTGAACGTTTTTATCCATAACTTTTCAACAAAAAAACGTATTTGTTTGGGAATGACATCATCAGTTAGCTTGAAATGTAACAATGGAAATCAATAAATTAAAAGTGGTGGCGACAAATTTTATGACCCTAAAATTGAACAAAGAAGGTTAACACTACCCGTCTCATCTATCCCTTGTTAAACCTTACAATTAGCGTCAAAATAAATGATAACATATTTTGATTTATGCTATCCTGTTTAGAAAAGGATAATACACAAAGCAACAGGCGCAAAAGAGATAGAACTTGCATAGAAGACTAGTAAATAAAAATTGAAAAGACACCACATTATTTTTAGGTGATTTTTTTTCGCCATTTTTTTCATCCAGCACGTTACTTTGTTGAACAAAAAGTGTGATATCTTTTGAATGCGTCTATAAATTTGCAATATCTAAACGTTGTATTTTTGCAATGAATTGCTTTATTTATGTATATATAGCTAAACGCTATGTTTTTGTATTTATATGTTTTTGTACTTTTTACTGATTTTGAGACACTTTTTCGTACTACAGTAATATTACTAAAAGAAAATATTTTTTCTTTAATTTCAATTTTTATTCCGGTCGTAAATGAAAACGGAAAAAATTGGTTTAAACGTTGTTCTAATAACAAATTCTTTATAAATAAATGGTAATTTTTTGAAATTTTTAGAAATGAAACTGAATGAAATAGAGTTTTTATTAGGTGTAAAATGACAGTCCGCGTGATCGTAAAAATCTCCGTTCTCATCGGGTTAAGTAGTTAACTTCCTTAAAATATTTCACTTATAGAAAACTATAAATAAAATTGGTTTTTAATACTTGAAATAAAACACAACTAGATTCTTAAGTCTGTTTTTATAGCTTTTAAAAGAAAAGTAAGTGAACCTGTAAAAAAATTAGAGAAATCTTTGACTTCTGGTGGATTTTGTGCCTATCTTGGCTAAGGAACCGCAGACTGACTGGCTTTTAAAAATTTCTGTTGTATATTAAAGTCTAGTTAAGAAAACATAACATGTACCAATCAGCCCTAAGCCCACTATACTTTTGCAATGAGTAATAATGTTTATAATAAATTAAATACAATCCAGGTATTGGTCTATCAATAATGGAGGGTAATATTGAGGGAGGGAATTTTAGAGGGAGGCAAAGGTTAGAATATGTAAAGCAAATTACAAAAGATGTAGGGTGTTACAGGTATGTAGATACGAAACGACTTGCGCAAGATAGAACAGCGTGGAGTACTCCATCAAACCAGTCAAGAGACTGATTATAAAAAAATTATAATAATTTATATAGGTATCAGACGAACTAATGTCCCATAGCCGAGCGAGTGAGAGGGAGATATGTGGCATAACTACGCATGCGCCCAAAGGTCTTTACCATTACAATCCAAATCTGAAAACATACTACAGTCGTTATCTTGCTTGTTAGTTAACTGCATGCATAAACCCTTGCTCACAACAATGAATAAAATTAAAGACAATGTTATTGGAATGGCGTGAATGGCTTGTGTGAGTGAGAGTGTTATGCATTCTCTCACTCCCACGGCTAGGGGACATTAGTTCATCTGAATATTGAACAATAAATTTCACTAACCTTTTTAAGCTGCCTTAATTTCTATCATCTGTCACGTACACTCGTTTCAGAGGATCCACCATCACCAGAGTACACAATACCATTTGAAACAACCATTTGTGTAATCTAATGATGGTGGATCTACTGAAACATGTGTAAGTGACAGATAATAGAAATTAAGGCAGCTTAAAGAGGTTAGTGAAATTTATTGTAAAAATTCATTATGTTGTTTAGGTCAGCAGCTGAAAGGCTGGTTTGAACCTCTAGAGGTTTTACTATGTAAAAAATGAGGAGTGATGTGGTTTACTGTTTATTGCCTTCCTCACTGTGTTGAAAGAGTAAGCTTATCAGCATGCCAGGCCCTTCGAAAAGCATCCACTTTCCACCCTGCAAATGACACCTTCACTTCATTCACCACAGGGTCTGGCTGTATAGTGAAATTCATTACTCTCAGAACAGATAACTGTGACTAGTGTGTCTTTTACACCTCTACCTCTTCTGTTCTTTAATAGTTCGTTATATAATTGGCTGACTATGTAATAGGAAGAAACAGAACTATTTTTTTGTAGCCCTGGAACCAAGAGATTGAGTGCGAATAATTAAACACTCGACCTGCCCGTTATGGGCAAAAAAAATTATGTGAAAAAGAATTGATTTCAAGCTGCAGGATGCATTATAAGGATTTATTTTTGAATGAGGATATTATTATTATTATTATTATTATAACCGCATTGGTTTTTCACCTTTAAAAAAATTTAAGAATAAGCTACAGAAAAGAAGTGAACATGAACTTGTTAATAGCAATATTTAGTTTGATTTTAATATAGTATCTCACGATTTTCTGTTTAAATTTTGTTTTGTCCAGTGTCGTTCAATAATTTTCTTTGATTGATGTTTTTTTTTAACAGCAAGCAGAGGTCGTTTGTTTGCATCACATTTCTGCTACGTAACGGCTCAAGTCGAATTCTCGGCTTTCACCGATCGAAGTGCCAAACTCGTCTTACTCGGAACATCTCATCATCAACCATTTGCTCAGTTTGCTACTTGTCGTTCCATCATGCTCACCCTTTGTTATGAGTACGCCAAAAGACTTAACAAGAAAGATCTTACGATACCCGCTTTACAGGTAAAGTTTTGTTTTAATTGATTTTTGTTTTCCTATTATGATTTAAGCTGACACATCAAGAACTGTACCAGTTATTGGTCGCAATTTTTTTTCATAGTCATCTATCATTAGCTATGTTTACACTCGTGCAACGTCGTATTCTACATCACATGCGCTTAGAGGCATGCCATCATTTTTTGTCCACACTCGTTAGAACAGTGTTGATGCGTTTCAACATACAACTTGTAGCGTTTTAGTGAACCGAAGTTGTTCACTTTCTCTTGCCCTGCATAAAAATATGTTTATATGTTTCTATATAAATTTATTTATTACGAGTATATTATTTTTTATATTATTATTATTATTATTATTATTATTATTATTATTATTATTATTATGTGCGTATGGACCCTGATGGATCGTGCAAAGCATTCCAACTCATTTTTGGGAATTCTTTCTCATTTTTCATACTTCTCTCATTCTCTCCCCATGTGTTTGCTTCCTCTCCTCTGTCCACTTTGTCCCTGTCCTCCTAAGGACCTCATTCTCTGGCATCACATTCCACTCATTTATCCTGTTTTGTGAATGTGTTTCTGTCTCCAATACCTGTTGGGTCTATTTGTGCATATTTGTGTATATTTTATATTATTATTTATGTAAATACAAATGTATTAATTTATATAGATTCTATATAAAATGATATAAATATATTGTTTCATGTCGATTTTTCCAAATAGAGTTTTCACCAGATATACACGAATTCAGACCCCCCCTAAACCCAAAAAAAATATTTTTTTAGCAATTGGTATATGTGCGAATAAAATATCTGTAGAACAGAATATTGTACGAAGTTGAAACTCGGAACGTAAGCTACGTACCATCACCGGACCCGATGCAAATATTTTGATCAAAATTAGTCCAACCGGAAATAATAGATTATTCATGCAATTTCTCACTTTTTGCGATATTCTCAAAAACTGCTCCTGCGATGTTTTGTAAAATTGCCTCGTTTGCTCCATTTTTATGCTCTACAAGATAGTGTAGGCGCCGTATTTAAAAAAAATATTAGAGCAGGAGCCGTGGAACAAAAATTCAAATTTAGGAATATATTTTTTTATAAAAAAATTTTTATTGTCAAAAAAAGGTCAATAATACGAACAGATTTATCGTAAAGTCTCTTAGAAATTGTAATATATTGTACAACAATACTGTTATTTATTTAATATTTAATAATATGTTGCCGGCCGCATTGGCGCAGTTGGTAACGTGCTCGCCTCTCATCCTGGGTTCGAATCCCACTCAGGCATGTCATATTTTCATACGTTACAAAAAATCATTTCATCCTCCATTGTATATAGTTACACCCCAACGTGGTCGCTAATGACCTTAGTAGTTGATGCGACGTTAAAAAAATGAATTAAAAAAAAAATAATAATAATAATTTGTTTGTGTATTTTTTATTACAGGTGTATAAATATTTGCTTGCCACAAGACTTATTGAGAATGGAAAACTAGCGGTTGCATCGCAGTATCTAGAAGCATTAGCACTGGACATGGTCCATCGGCCATCAAGGCAGAATAGACCATTAGCATTACTAGTCGCAGAATTAGCCGATCAAATCAAAATGGCGGATCCAGCTCTGGCGATGATCAGCGATCCAAATGACGATCCAGATTGGCTGAATACGTTGAAGCAAATTCTGGACGATACGAATGTCAGTAACAGTATTGTTGTTGTATAATCAGATGTTAAATGTGATTTATAATATTTCTATTGAACTCTTCGTATGTTGACTTTTTGTGTACATTTTTTTAAGAATGAGAAGTTTAATATTGATACTGCTTTATTTTGGATTGAAATATATACTTTTATTCTGTATTTTTATTTTTTGTTTTTATTTAAGGTTATTAGCGGTTTTGATTTTGTTTTGTGTTATGATTGTCAATTTATTGGGCTTGCGAAAACTACTTTTAGGTACTTTTAAGGTACCGTGCAGTAGAAATCTAACATTCCAATATTAAGATGTTGTGTGTTCTCACAATTTTGTGTTTTTACAATAGAGGTCTTAACTTTGAAGAACATTACTGATAAATTTTAGGCTTTTGAAATTTTGTGGTACAGAATATCTCAAGAACAGGACATCGTACGATCTTGAAACTTGAAACTTAAGTTACATACCAATACCGAACCCGACACGAATATTTTCATTAAAATCGGTCAACCAGAAATAGTAGTTTATTCGTGTAATTTTTCACTTTTTTGCAATTTTCTCAAAAACGGGTCCTACAATTTTTTTAAAAATCGCCTGGTTTTACTTTATTAGGCTATTATAATAAACTTTTCGTATATTAATAAAATATTTTTGAATATTATTAGTTATGATGTAATAAAATATTTTGGTACTACAGTAGTTATTACTTTCTCTTGCCTATATGAATATATAGGAAGGAAAGTATTGTTTTCATGTCGATTTTTCGAAATCGAGTTTTCACCGGATCTATACGTTTTCAGACCCCCTGAACCCAAAAAACATGTTTTTAGCGATTGGTCTGTGTGTGTGTGTGTGTGTGTGTGTGTGTGTGTGTGTCTGTGTGTGAACAGAATATCTCAAGAACGGAACGCCGTACGAACTTGAAACTTGAAACTTAAGTTACATACCACTACCGGACGCGACACGAACATTTTCATCAAAATCGGTCAACCGGAAGTAGTAGTTTATTCGTATAATTTTTCAGTTTTTTGCGATTTTCTCAAAAACTGGTCCTACGATTTTTTTAAAAATCGCCTGGTTTACTCAATTTTTTATTCTCTACAAGATAGGGTAGGCGTCATGTTTGCTGAAATTCTCGGTGAGGCTGTTATCACGTAAAAACGTTGTTTTTTTAAGATTACGGCTTTAATATAAATTTAAGCGCAAAAACTTATATAATAAAAGTTGTAGAAAATTTAAAAACCTACAACTTTTATTTCAAACATTTTTTTTGTATAACGCTTAGTTTAGCGGTAATTTGCGATTTTCTGTTTTTTTTCTCACGAAAACGTGAGAAAAATCGATTTTTTTAACATTTCGGCCTTAGTATGCATTTTACGACAAAAGTGTATATAATTAAATTTATAGAAAATTAAAAGATCTACAACTTTTATTTAAAGCATTTTTCTCTACAGAGCCTAGTTTAGAGAGAAAGAGTGATTTTCCGTATTTCTAAGCCAAACTGAGGTTGATTTTCATTTTGCGTCTTTCACTCATGATTAAAATTAGGTTATGTTTGTTGAGGTTAGTTTTTTGTTTATTTCTTATGTTTTATTACTAATGTTAGGTTTATTGTTAATTATTTGCACTGGCAAGAGAAAGTTGTGTGAGTGTTTCACACCAGATTTTTCAAAATGGTTTGAGTAATATTTTTAGAAGAGCGCGTACTGGTATTATTATGCTAGTAGGTTATAGTAGGAGGGGAATCGTACTGACAATCCTCTCCAACCGAATTCCTTACGCTAGCAATCAAGTGAGCTCCCATCTATACTATTCAATTATGTTTCTTGTTTTGTGAGTATAGACATTTAAATTCTGTAGTTTGCTTTACATATGTACTCAATGTTTATTTATTTAGAAAAATTGATAAATTTATTTTCTTCTGGTTCAAACAAAATTTGTATTTTATTATTTAATAACAATTAAAAATTCTTAAAATCTTTAAAATTTTTAAAACTCCTTAAAATTCTTTAAAATTGTTAAAATCCTTTTAGTGTTCAGATCCTTTTTTTTTTTTGAAATATCTCTTGATTGAAAACTTCTTGATTGTATATATTTGACTCCTTTTTATTTAAAAATTGTAAAAATCGTCTTCACTCTTCAAAATCTTAAAATCGAATGATTAACAATCCTTATTTAATATTTTATTTAATTTTCTTTTTTTTTTTTTATATTGTTACTCACATCTGGAGGTGGTAAATCATCTGGTGTATATTTGTTTATTTGAGGTATAGTGTTGACATGTTTATATCGAGTGTGTGAAGGTTGTGTGTTTACGTTTGTGTGCGAGTGTATTTGGGTTTGTGTGTGTACGGGTGTTTGTATGTATACGTGTCTCATATTACACATACATTATGAGATGTGTACTAAGAAGGAACTGTAAGCAATTGAAACACTTAATCTGTTTAGTGACACTCCTAGAAATTTCACTGTTTGTACATTTTGTAGTACATTATTATGTTCAGTATTCAGATGAACTGCAGTCCCCTAGCCGTGGGAGTGAGAGAATGCACAACGCTCTCACTCGCACAAGCCATACGCGCTATTCCAATAACATTGTCTTTAATATTACTCATTGTTGTGAGCAAGCATTTATGCACGCAGTAAACTAACAAGCAAGATAACGACTGTAGTATGTTTTCAGATGTGGATTATAAGGTAAAGACCTTTGAGTGCATGCGTAGTTATGCCACATATCTCCCTCTCACTTGCTTGGCTGTGGTACATTAATTCATCTGATATCTGTACAAAGGCATCCACTTCTCTATTTTCTCTTACCTTATGTTTGTTTTTTAACTGTAAATACTGGTACTTTTTCTTGTCGAATATTAATAACATTCGATTCAGGAACTGTACTATGGATTCTATGGTAACATGTGTGTTTACTTGAAGAGCATGTACAGGCATCCCTTAGAATTATGCGTTTTGCTTTGCACAATTTTGAAGTTAGGCGGCCATCATTTTAGCATCCTTCCTTAAACATACGCAGCGGTGGTTTCAATATTACACGATAGAGTGTGTGAGATGTGCGTGTGTTTAAACGTGATGCTGTGAAAAACATAGGAGAGAAGTAAAGCCGAAAACACTGGCAGGTGCTTGGAAGAAAATTTACGATTTTGGTATCAATCTTGAAGAGGAAAACATTAACAGTGACATTGTTGCACAAGTAAAAGACATAGGCCGTGACTTAAAATGACATGGAAGTAGTTATTAAAAGTGATAAACAGCCTCCGGATAATGAAGATCTCATAGCGATTGATGCAGAAGTTGATTTCTCACCATATGATATCGGCAAAACAGGAATTTGTGAAATGCAGACAGACAATGATTTAATACCACAACTGTCTTGTTCGACGCCCGTGTTGCTGACAGTCCTGTGAAAGGTTTACCTGAAACTTTCAAACACTTAGAAAAGTTCTGTAAATACATACAGGGTTTGTATAAAAAGTAACCGGACTGAGCTTTTGACGCCCAGGTAAAACGTTTGTAAACCGGTTGTTGGTGCTCTAGTGGTGGTGGGGGATCGAGGGAAGGGGAGCGGGCCCGAGTCAGTTGCCTCTAGACGCTTGGAGGGTTAGCATCGTGCGAGAGCGCAGTGCGTGTTCAGTGATCTCGTCGGAGTGAAAATGGAGCGTACCATCGAGCAACGTGTTAACATCAAATTTTGTGTCAAACTCAAAAAAAACGCCTACGGAAACTCTTAAAATGATCAATGAGGTTTACAGTGAGGAAGCTATATCCAGAACTCAAGTCTTCCAGTGGCACAAGGATTTCCGAGAGGGCCGCGATCACGTCCACGACGAACAGCGCGCCGGATGTCCATCAATCAGTCCATCACCACACGGACCCAGAAAGTGCGTGATGTGTTGAACACTGACCGTCGTGCATCCGAGCAATCACAGAAGAGGTCGGGATCAATAAGACTGACCGCCCGGGTTCACCGAGTCCATCTGAAGATTGCCGATTCCTGGATCCTCCACCACGACAATGCGCCGTCGCACACTTGTCTGCATGTTACCGAGGAATTAGCCAAACACTCGAGGGCGATGTTGCCACAGCCTCCCTACAGTCCGGATACAGCACCACCGGGTTTCTTCCTATTCCCCAAGATCAAGAGAGTATTAAAGGGGACGCGGTTCGGGACTCTAGAAGCTGTTCAACTCGCTATGACGAGGGCTCTAGAAGCTTTACGGGTTGCCGACTTCCAGGGGGCGTTCAGGGACTGGAAAATCCGATACCAAAGGGTTATCGACTTCAATGGGGACTACTTCGAAGGTTTCTTGAAAAAAAGTGTAGAAATTTTGCCAATAAATATGTTTTCTAAGTTCAGTCCGGTTACTTTTTATACAAACCCTGTAAAAGAAAATGATCCTGAAACTGACAGAAGTAATAAAGTGATCAACTGTATTAAAAGTGAGGTAATTTATTACCGAATGGCATTTAACAAACTCAACTTGTCTACTAATCAGATAAAACTGGATACTTTCTTTAACCCTTTCACTGCCAAACACGAGAATACATGTAGTGGGCTTACCATGCTTACACGTCAAACACGAGTTAACTCGTTTCAAAGTTTTAAATCGTATTGCCAAACACGATTTAACTCGATTGGCAATGAAAGTGTTTGAATTGCCTCTATTAATTGTTACCAACTTTATTTACGCATTTACTGTTGACTTTTTTCTTCTTTGTCGACGAAATCAAGTACGTAGTAAAAAGATATTTTCATTTCTGCATGGCCTGTTTTGTTTGTAAACACGAAATGGCGTCGATAATGATATTTATTTTTTTTATTCCTCTCCGATTGTGATTTAGCCGATAGTGATAGTGATTGTGACATAGAAGAACAATCTAGTGTAATTAAACATCCACCTAAATGACGGTTAAAATGACCTAAAAACGGTTAGACCTATTTCGGAAAGCTACCAGTAGGCTTCTAATAAATTTATTCATGTTGTTCATGATTTTAGTGATATAAATAGTAGAATAAATCTAATATAAATTTTAATATATCTGCTACAAAAAAATAATTTTAATGTATAAAACTAGTAAAAATTAAAATGTTTAAAAACTTAAAATGCATCCAAAAAAATATTTAAGAAAACCCAGCTCACTCGTTTAACCCAGTTTTATAACTTGGCAGTGAAATCAAGTTTTAAAAACTTTGTAAAAAAGTTTTTAAACTTTGTAAAAAAGTTTTAAAAACTTTAAAAAAGTTTTAAAAACTTTAAAAAAGTTTTAAAAACTTTAAAAAAGTTTTAAATCAAGGTTAAGAAAACAAGTTTTGAATAAAGGTATGCTATGTAATTTTTTTTTTTTTTAATCAATAACAAAAATTGTATTTCAATGTAATTTTTGTTGGTGTAATTAGAAATTGTATTATTATTTGTGCTTGATCTGTAATTTTTTGTTATTTTAGTTTAAATTACATCATGTTAAAGCCAAATCAACGTTTTGAAATTATTTTTATTTTTGTTGCGGAATAAGTCACTACATAGTAGTACTGCAATGTAATTTTATGAGAAATAAGGTTTTAAATTACGCAGCAATTTTTTAGAATGAATTATGCACGTAAATTAAGGGATGCCTGTACCAGTTAAATTTTTATTGATAACCCAATTATCATTAGTAAACAATAAAGCTGTGTCATTAGGTATGATATATGATAAAAATATTTTAACACGTAAGCCCATGTTTATTTGGGATGTGGGTTTAATAAATAATAATTAAACTTAAAACAATTAATTATTTATTTACAAATGAGGTGGTATCGAAAAGTTTCAGGAATTAGAGTATAATAATAAAAGTAATCATGTTTAATTAAAAATTTATTGATCTCGTTCAAGTAGTCACCTTTCACATCAATACAGTGTTTACAATGATTCTTCCATGACTGGAAGTCAAGTGCTGTTAGCGCCTTCAGAACCTTCTGCGATTCTGCTTGTATTCCTTCCATGGAAGAAATTATAATTGAATCAACGTCTCTTAAGCTTGGATTTCATCTTTGGAATTATGAAAAAGTCGCTCGGTGCTAAGTCCAGTGTGTACGGTGGGTGGAGGACAACGGTGATTTTGTTTTTGACCAAAAACTGTCATACCAATAACAAAGTGTGTGCAAGGGTGCACTGGTCATGTGTTAGCAGTTAGGGGACCAACTTTGCTATAATTTTCCTAATGTTCAGTTCATCAAACAAAATGCGTTCCCAAGTTCCATACGACATTTGAGTAGTATTTACCATGTTATTAATGGTTTGTCTTCTGTTCTGCAAGATGATTTCATGAACTTTGGCTATGTTTTTTGGAATGATGCAAGATGATGGTCTTCCTGAATGCTCGTCGTCAACTGAATCATGAATGTCCTTAAAACATTTAAAACATTCGTTGATTTGCTTAAAGGTATGTCACCAAATGCTTCAGCCTCATGGTCTCAGTAGCCGTTCAGTATCATGGTTTCATGGGTCTCAGCAGCCGTTCAGTATCATGGTTTCATGGGTCTCAGCAGCCGTTCAGTATCATGGTTTCATGGGTCTCAGCAGCCGTTCAGTATCATGGTTTCATGGGTCTCAGCAGCCGTTCAGTATCATGGTTTCATGGGTCTCAGTAGCCGTTCAGTACCATGGTTTCATGGGTCTCAGCAGCCGTTCAGTATCATGGTTTCATGGGTCTCAGCAGCCGTTCAGTATCATGGTTTCATGGGTCTCAGCAGCCGTTCAGTATCATGGTTTCATGGGTCTCAGCAGCCGTTCAGTATCATGGTTTCATGGGTCTCAGTAGCCGTTCAGTACCATGGTTTCATGGGTCTCAGCAGCCGTTCAGTATCATGGTTTCATGGGTCTCAGTAGCCGTTCAGTATCATGGTTTCATGGGTCTCAGTAGCCGTTCAGTATCATGATTTCATGGGTCTCAGTAGCCGTTTTACCCAGTTTATAACAAAACTTAATGGAAAACTCTCTGCTCTTTAGCCAGAGTCCTATCAAAAATCATAGAACTGTCAAAACACTACAGTAAACAAAAGTTCCCTGCCCAGCAATGTAGTCTTCGCTTGACGATTCCCTGTGGACACTGTTAGTCAACGTTTCACTCATGATTCACGTAGCGGTGGAACTTCATACTGTGACTAGTTCGGAAATTTCATCAAATTCCTGGAATTTTTTGATAGCACCTCATAACAACTTGTTACCACACACTCGCACCATAAATGTAATTAAAAACCGGTCCAATAATAACACTATTTTGCACGGCCTGACACACTTTCCTTTCAACAATTTCCATTGACTGGCCTACTCCAAAGGCGCAAAATGTTTTTATACCTATAGTCTTATCGTTTCCGAAACAAACGAGATTTTTTTAACAAAATCATCGCTATTCTTAAACTTTGTGAAAGAAATCAAAATAGAAATTAACATTTCCATTATTTTCTTAAAACTCTTATTCAAAACATTTCATTTATCGCAATTTACCATCCTTATTCAAACACTCCACTCTGTACAATAAACAATCTTTTCCGTCGTTTCTGGAATAATGTATCAATACGTTTGAATTTAACAATATTTATTAAATTGGCATTTGTAGTTCTCTTTAATACCCTTCTAAATTTATTATATATATAAATTTAATATATTTATTATATTTTAATAAAATTTTATTGTCTTTATAGGATACTAATTTGCAGACATCAAGCATGAGTCATGGAATTTCCACTTCAACTGTTTCTACATCTGCTGCTGATCCAGCTCCTTCAGTCAATCAGGTAAAATATTTAATGTTTTCTTGATAAAGCTTTTGTTAAGCCGAACACGCCGTTGGACTTGAAAAATGATATAATTAATTAACAATCTATTTAATACAGTAAATTTCCGGAAGAGCAGGGTGGGTGTACAAATCTGCACCCAAGACCAAATGAATTGTAGCGGTTAAGACATTAGAAATGTACGGATAAGCCAGGAAAATTGAGGGAAAACTTGGATAAAGGAATACAACTAGCAAAGGAACACAACGAATAGGGAATGACTAGTGAACTAAACAAAGTTTAGTTCAGTTTAGTTGAAGTTTAGTAGTGAACTAAAAGATCATTGGTAAACGCTCGGTGGGACGCAGGCGAATATCCTGGTTAAGAAACTTGAGAGAAGCATTTAACTACTCGTCGCATGATTTTTTCAGAGCAGCAGGGGACAAGGTACGACTGACCATGATGATAGCCAACCTTCATAATGGAAAAGGCACCTGAAGAAGAAGTGAACTAAACTGAACAAGATATACAAAAAATTACAGTGTTGAAAAACAACGTAGTTCTTGAAGTGTAAGTGTAAGCCGGTTAATCGTTAAAGCCTGGAAATCGTTGCAAAGTAGTAGAAAACATCCAAAGCCTGGATACATTTAACACAACACAAAGAGTCCGAAATTTTCGGTCGAATTAGCGTAGATTATCGTCAGTTGAGTGCATAGTCTAGGTAGCGTCCCCTAGACCAGCAGTGAGAAGCAACATATTTGCACACTCATTCAAGATCAGTTCACAAGTGGTAGGAAAGCGGGAAGATCCAATAGATAGGGAGGGGGTGTGAAATGATGCAGGAGATGATGTAGTGCAGAGGAACATAGAATGATACAGCTTAATTGGGATTAATAGATGAAATTAAGAGCGCCAAGGCGCGAGCATTTGAAATACCGCACATAACCGCAACTAAATGTAATAATCCCGGTAAACATGACTTAACAGCTTTGTTAGTTTTGTTTTGATTACAGTAGAACGTCGATAATCTGGATTAATTGGGACCAAACCCTTTCTGTATAATCGAATTGTCTTTCTAAATGAACCAATCAAAGACCCTGTAGACATCTTCACATTACAACAGGTGTTTTATTAAGGACGCAACCCTGATTATAAGAAGATAGAAGTAATACATCGGTAAATTTTCTGTCCCCCCCACTCGATATGTTGGCAACAGTGTACTCAAGGCCAACTAAAGTCCAGCCTCTCTTAGTTTGCTCCTAATGTAAACAAATAATGATGTCACGAGCATGCGCATTATATAAAAATGTGTACACGCTGATTAAAAAGTAACATTAAAATACTTTCAAAAGTATTTAAATACAAAATACTTTTAAAACAAAAGTATGTTTAAAAAATAGTTAACTTAATAGGAATACGACATCCGTAAAGTCGCAGACTCTAGCATGCACACTTTAGTAGGTGGCTTTTGTTTGTTGACAGTAGGAACAAACTAAGAACGGCTGAACTGTACCTAAGACAGTTAAAATGTTCCAGTCAAGCATTAGTGTGGTGACAGCAGTCGTTTCGTTATATTGTGTCAGCAATGGTTTTTTCCAAGGAAGAACGTGTGTTTATTGTAGAGACTTACATAGTGAGTAAATCTTACAAATGTGTCCAAGATAAGTTTCAGTTGAAATTTCCCCGTTCTGCCGTTCTGTATAAATCGTCAATATTGCGTTTGATAAATAAATTTTGTAGAAGTGGAAGTGTACTCTATGAGAAACCACCTCGCCAGCCAACAAAGTTAACCACAGAAGTTCTTGAAGATTTAAATTTAATTTGACTCAATCACCTAAAAAATTGCTTGGAAGATTATCATCGCAAGCTGGGCTAACATTAACTACTGTTTTCAGAGCTACGAAAAAGTTACATTTGCATCCTTAGTTAATGCGATTTTTTAGGTGATTGAATCAAACAATTTTTCAAATCTTTGGGAACTTCTGCGCGCCTATTTCACTTGGTTTTATATCCATTAGCTCGTATCGTATACGATTGCCATCTATGCTGTCACTTAATTTAGTTCATTCTGAATCTAATAGAGTACACTCATAGTCCTAATGTTGTCAGATTATCAAACATATCGACTTTTACAGCATCACTATTATCGAACGTGAGCAAGCGATCTGCCGGTACTTCTGCGCATTGTTGTTAGTTATTAGTTCGTTATTATAATACTTAGTTTTTTAAATTTTACTTAAGAAATAAAAAAAGTGAATTGGTTATTAGAAATAGGTAATTAGTTTGTAAGAATTTAACTCATATAATTAATTTCATTATTCTTATATTATCATTATACGGTAAAAATTTTTTTAAATTCAAGAAAACATACCTCTCTTCAGTCAAACATCTTCATCATTATAATGCAAGTAATTCTAATCTTAATAAATGAAAAGTAATCAACTAATTATGATCTTTAATTTAATCTTTAACCCACCGGGTTGGTCTAGAGGTAAAGTCGTCGCCAAAATCAGCTGTTTAACAACTCATTTTCGGAGACGAAGGTTCCTGGTTCAAATCCTAGTAAAGGTAGTTACTTTTATACGGATTTGAATACTAGACAGTGGTTACCGGTGTACTTTGATGGTTGGGGTTCAATTAACCATACTCTCTCAGGAATGGTCGGCCTGGGTCTGTACAAGACTACACCTCATTTACACGTCATACACATCATCCTCATCTCATTGGGTCATGGGGTTGCTTATTGTTCTGAATTGAACAGATTGCAATGTACACAAATTAGGAATAATAAATAAAAGAATAATAATTTAACCTTTACTTTTTGAATTTATGACCAATGGTTGATTTGTTACAATTTTTTTAAAATCTCCGAAAAATGGCAGTCCACGGGCAAAACTACAAAAAAAAATGTCAGTCTTCAAAGTGTTAATTAATTAGAAAGTTTTTTTTATTTTTATTTCCTTTTTAATATTGTTATCTTAATTAGAGAGACATTTGCTATCATTTTTCATGTAATTTAAATTAAATGCTTAATTTTTGTTTGTGTTTTTGTTGTAAGATTGTTAACTAGATAACGCGCAATTGTTATATTTTATGAAATTAATTGTTTTGGTTTGTTGTATTTTTGCAGGTTGTTGGAGGGTACGGACAAGAACAGATGATGTACTATGATCCAAACCTTAATACTTGGAATCAACCTGAACCGCAGCAATTAGATTCTATGCAGTATAATACAGGTATAGATTTTTCTTTTTTAAAGAATACATTTTGTAATTGTGACTTCTTGTTCATATTGGGTCAGTTCATTAGTGTAGTTGTCTACAGTGATTTTATTTACCAAAATGTAGTCGTACAGGGTTTGTATAAAAAGTAACGGGACTGAACTTAGAAAACATATTTATTGGCAAAATTTCTACACTTTTTTTCTAGAAATCTTCGAAGTAGTCCCCATTGAAGTCGATAACCCTTTGGTATCGGATTTTCCAGTACCTGAACGCCCCCTGGAAGTCGGCAACCCGTAAAGCTTCTAGAGCCCTCGTCGTAGCGAGTTGAACAGCTTCTAGAGTCCCGAACCGCGTCCCCTTTAGTACTATCTTGATCTTGGGGAATAGGAAGAAGTCCGGTGGTGCCGTATCCGGACTGTAGGGAGGCTGTGGCAACATCGCCCTCGAGTATTTGGCCAATTCCTCGGTAACAAGCAGACAGGTGTGCGACGGCGCATTGTCGTGGTGGAGGATCCAGGAATCGGCAATCTCCAGACGGACTCTGTGAACCCGGGCGGTCAGTCTTATCGATCCCAACCTCTTCTGCGATTGCTCAGATGCTCAGACGATGGTCAGTGTTCAACACATCACGCACTTTTTGCACATTTGGGTCCGTGTGACTGGTTGATGGACGTCCGGCGCGCTGTTCGTCATGGAGGTCATCGCAGCCCTCTCAGAAATTCTTGTGCCACTGGAAGATTTTTTTTTGTTTTTTTTGTTTTGGAAGACGTTTTTTTGAGTTTGACACAAAATTTGATGTTAACACGTTGCTCGATGGTACGCTCCATTTTCACTCTGACGAGATCACTGAACACGCACTGTGCTCTCGCACAATGCTAACCGTCCAAGCGTCTAGAAGCAACTGACTCGGGCCCGCTCCCCTTCCCTCGATCCCCCACCACCACTAGAGCACCAACAACCAGTTTACAAACGTTTTACCTGGGCGTCACAAGCTCAGCCCGGTTACTTTTTATACAAACCCTGTATTACTTTCTCTTGCTCTATATATGAGGCGTGTTCAGAAAGTAAGTACTGTTTTTAAAAAAAAAAGTAAAACAATTTTTTTTCAACACAATTTTATTTCTACATGAAAGCCCAAACCTTAAACTATTTTTCGATATAGTTTCCACCAATGTTCAAACACTTGTTGTTGCGGGTGATCAGTTTGTCTATACCCTCTTCGTAGAAGGTTCCCGCCAACGAATGTAGCCACGACTCCTTGGCAGTTTTCACTTTATCGTCGGTTTCAAAGCGTTGGCCGCCTAGCTTGCGCTTCATGTGCAGGAACAAGTGGTAGTCAAGATGGTGCCAAGTCCGAGCTGTAGGGCGGGTAATCGAACTGCTCCCAACGAAATTGTCGAACCAATGTTTGAGTGTCACCAGTGTTTCGGGGCCGAGCATTGTCATGGAGCAACACTATTCCATTACTGAGCATTCCTCTCCGTTTGTTTGAACCAACGGAGAGGAACTCTCACTCATCACATCTTCCTCGTAAACATCTCGAAGTTGACGATAAATTTCAGTCGGTTTCACATTTCTTGCGTTCAAAAATCTTATTACAGAACGAATCTCACAATCGGCGGGATCACTAATTGTCTTAAACATTTTAAATGTTCAGAGAAAACTGAAAACACAACGTAGAACAACTACAATGGCGTGAGTCAATAGCCAGTGAACATGGACGACTAGTGCGCATGTGCGGAACGCTGATTGCAGCGCTACGGCGGCAGTAGAATGAAACGGTACTTAATTTCTGAACATGCCTCGTAATAATAATAATTAATAATAAAACATTAGAAATAAACAAAAAAAAACTAACCTCAAAAAACATTACCTAATTTTAATCGTGCGTGAATGATGCAAAATAAAAACCAACCCTAGTATGGCTTAATAATACGGAAAATCACTCTGACGCTGAACTAGGCTCTGTGGAGTAAAAATTTTAAAATAAAACTTGTAGATTAATTTTAATTTTCTATAAATTTGATTATGTACACTTTTGTCGCACATGCGAAGATCGAAATCTTAAAAAAATCATTTTTTTATAGATTTTCATGAAAAAACCAACAGAAAATCACTAATTACTGCTAATAAACTAAGCGTTATTTGAAGTAATGTTTGAAATAAAAGTTGTAGGTTTTTAAATTTTTTACAACTTTCATTATATGATATGATATGTTTTTACGCAAAAACAGCCTCACCAAGAATTTCAGCAAACATGGCGCCTACCCTATCTTGTAGAGCATAAAAAATTTAGTAAATCAGGCGATTTTAAAAAAAATCATAGGACCAGTTATTGAGAAAATCGCAAAAAAGTGAAAAATTACATGAATAAACTACTACTTTTGGTTGACCGATTTTAATGAAAATGTTTGTGTCAGGTCTGGTAGTGGTATGTAACTTAAGTTTCAAGTTTCAAGCTCGTACGATGTTCTGTTCTTGAAATATTTTGTGTACATACACACACAGACCAATCGCTGAAAACATGATTTTTGGGTTCAGGGGGTTTTGTAAAACGTGTAGATCCGGTGAAAACTCGATTTCTTAAAATCGACATGAAAACAATACTTTCCTTCCTATATATTCATATAGACAAGAGAAAGTAAAAATGTCCACATTTTGAAAGAAATGATTTATTTTCGTTACAGGTTATTCAGCTGGTCCAAATAATGAAATCGCTGACGATCCGTATCTTCAGCAACAGCAACAATTACAACAACAGCAAGTACCGTTACAAAATACAGGAAATGGACAATTAATCAACGCCGATTATAATAGTATGCAGACGTTACAAAATCAGCAACAGAATTCAGGTCCTGTATCGTGGGATCCAGTCAATAACATGTACAACACTAATAGTTGGCAAGATCAAACCCAACATCCACAAGTACAGACTTCACTTCCTCCGATCTCTACTAGTGCTATGAGTTCTAGTGCTGTAACACAGGTCAGTTAACATTCTGTTATCTAATTATTTTTTGTATTTATTTTACATTCATTTAATATTGTTTCTAACGTAGTCTAACCCAGCTATTCCCAAAGTTTAGTGAATCGCGGATCTCGTATTAAATGAATTAAATCTTCAGGGACTACTGATCATGATTTTGAAGCGTCCTCGTCCACCCCCAAAAAGGCTGCTACCGCCTACCAACCAAAAACCCGCCGCCTGGCCACTTGATCCGACATCTGCAAAAATCCTCCACCGCCTTCGGAAAGCTTAACCCTTTCAGTGCTGAAATAATATTTAAAAAAAGTTTGATCTTTAGTGCCATTTAATTTGACGATCTCTACTAGTACTATGAGTTCTAGTGCTGTAACACAGGTCACTTAACATTCTGTTATCTAATTATTTTTTGTATTTTACATTCATTTAATATTGTTTTAACATAGTCTAACCCAGGTGTTCCCAAAGTTTAGTGAATCATGGACCTCCCATTAAATGAATTAAATCTTCAGGGACTACTGATCATGATTTTGAAGCGTCCTCGTCCACCCCCAAAAAGGCCGCTACCGCCTACCAACCAAAAACCCGCCGCCTGGCCACTTGATCCGACATCTGCAAACTTCCTCCACCTCCCTCGGAACGCTTAACCCTTTCAGTGCTGAAATAATATTTAAAAAAGTTTGATCTTAAGTGCCATTTAACTTGATGATCTCTACTAGTGCTATGAGTTCTAGTGCTGTAAAACAGGTCAGTTAAAATTCTGTTACCTAATTATTTTTTGTATTTATTTTACTTTCATTTAATATTGTTTCTAACGTAGTCTAACCCAGCTGTTCCCAAAGTTTAGTGAATCGCGGATCTCCTATTAAATGAATTAAACCTTTAGGGACTAATGATCATGATTTTAAAGCGGCCTCATCCACTCCCGAGGAGGCCGCAACCATCTACTGACCAAAAACCTGCCGCCTGGCCACTTGATCCGACATCTGCAAAAATCCTCCACCTCCCTCGGAATTCTTAACACTTTCAGTGCCGAAATAATATTTAAAAAAGTTTGATCTTAAGTACCATTTAATTTGACGATCTCTACTAGTGCTATGAGTTCTAGTGCTGTAACATTCTGGTCAGTTAACATTCTCTTATCTAATTATATTTTGTATTTATTTTACATTCATTTAATATTGTTTTAACGTAGTCTAACCCAGATGTTCCCAAAGTTTAGTGAATTATGGACCTCCCATTAAATGAATTAAATCTTCAGGGACTACTGATCATGATTTTGAAGTGTCCTCGTCCACCCCCAAAAAGGCTGCAATCGCCTACCAACCAAAAACCCGCTGCCTGGCCACTTGATCCAACATCTGCAAACATCCTCCACCTCCCTCGGAATTCTTAACCTTTTCAGCTTCGAAATAATATTTAAAAGTTTGATCTTTTGAAGTGCCATTTAATTTGAATAAGGGTGTACAAAAAGTGCCAGCCCTTATTTCAAAAACTTGCAGGCTGGCGTAAACCTGCTATTGCCGACCAAAATTTCAACGTTACTGAAAAATAAAATTTTCTGTTAAAAATTAATGTTTATTGTGTTCATAAAAAAATAAATCATTTTAACACTAAAAATATTTATAATAGTTTTTTTAGTTTATTTAAAGTCGCATTGACAGCTTGGTCATTAGAAACTACTGTGGGTTTTGGTACCTTAACGGTGGTTTTAACTTGTTAAAGTTACCAGATCCTAGCCGGGAATTAAAACCGGAACCTTTCGCTTTGTAGGCTAGCGCACTAGTCACTACGCCATGGAGGCAGTTTCAAAATACAGTAGTGGACCCGTGCGAATAAATTCGCACAATATATACTGGAATGGAATCATTATTCTATATTATTCTATTATTCTTTGCGTTTTAAATATAAAGATATTTTGTTCTTTTTCATTTCGTAAAATGAAGCTCGGATTTAGCATGAATTTCAAGTTTAGAACATTTTATCGAATCAGGAAAGAATACTCTTTAAAACCATGTAAAAATTATAAAAATCCATTCGGTAGAACTCTGTATTTAAGAGTTTAAAGAATTCCCATTTAAAATACATTGGAAGTGATTTTGCGTTTTAAATATATAGATTATTCCATTAATTATTTGTTTAAGGCCACTTGTCCACTTGAGAGAAAATACTGTCGAGAGTACTCTCGAGAGTAGACTCGCAAATGTATACGGGCCTGAGAGCTACTCTCCGAGAGAAGCAGGTGCAGCTGTCGACAGTTCATTTCTCGCAAGTGTAAATGCTCGTTTCTAGTCTCGAGAGTTACTCTCCACTCTTCCGTCAGTGTTGGAAAAGCTGAGAGCTTGTGTCGACAGTTCATTACATTTATTTGTCTATTTTAAAATATTTTGATTACTTTTTATAATCTTTTTTTAATATTTTAATTTCGTTTTTAAATCTTTCTTTTAAATTTTAATCTTTTTAATAATTTTAAATAATTTTAATCTTTTTTTAAATTTCAATATTTCAAATCTTTTATAATCTCTTCAAAATGAACTCACGAGAGTGGAAAGACAATGAAGTTCTTCAACTTATTAATTTATATGAATAAAATGAATTTTTGTGGAACATAAAACACAATTTGTACCGGAATAGTGACAAAAGGATGAGTGCCTATGAAGAATTTGCGACTAAATTTGACAATTGCGATACCAATGAAATACAGAGGAAGATCCAGCCGCAACTCATTTACGAGTGCTGAACAAGCTCCCAAGGAATTTCGTCGATTTATCCAGTTTTTTAACCAACACTCCTTTCTTTTTACCTTTCGTTTTTGAATGATTTTGTACGCTATTAGAAAAGCTAGGGCCTGACGTGAATCCATTTTTATCAAATTAAAAACACGCACGTTTGATGACACTCAGCAGACTGCTTGTTGTGTTGACTCTCGGGTCTCAAGACTATCAAGTGGACACGGAATTCTCGTACTGTCGACAGTTCAGTCACTGTTGACTGTCGGAGAGCTCTCTCGACAGCGCAACTACTCTCAAATGGAAAGCACCCTGAGAGCACTGTCGAGAGTTTCTCTCGACAGTTTCTCTCAAATGGACACTAGGCCTAAAAGTGTTTTTGGAAATGTTCGGTTATCTGGACGTCGGCACTTTATGCATAACTTATGGACGTCCGGGAAACCGGATGTTATCACTACGTAAAATATATCAACATCTTGTTTTCCGAATGTTGGTACTGAAACGATTAATGTAATAATACACGGGAAATGTCGGATTGAAATTTACACTTCATCAGCGAGACATGGAAGAAAATTGTAGCCTAATTCCCCCCTCACTGTCACCGACCAACACTCACTCTCTTACTTTCATTCATTTCTTTCATCACCAGCTCAGGAAAGAAGTGTGTTTATTTTATGAGATTCGGACCGGATTCATTTAAAATGGGATAGGGCGATCCCGCTGGGCTCCAGATGTCTCTCGCCCCGCATTCTCTCGGTCACCCTCTCTGCAAACTGAGCGAACAACTTCCAGCTCTCCTTATCTCACAGCATCGCTGCCCGTACTCTCTCTGCGCTCCACAGTACTGCTATCTTCTCAGATATTCCATTCTTTCGCAGCCAAAATAGGGATATCTTTCAAAAATATGCGTTTTGGACTCCTCTTCTTTACTATCGCATAGTTGACATTTCGGCACTTCAACTAGTTTAAATCTCGATCAAATATGCCCCAAATCAAACATGCTCTGTTGAAATATAAGTATACTATGTGTATTATAAGTATACGTAACTTTACGTAATAAAATTTTGTTTCTATATTTACTTTTCTTTTATTTATGCCCTATCGGATGTTGAAAAAACAACCATTGTACTTTAAAATGGAAGGATCTATCAATTACACTATTATAGATTGTTTTTGAACATGTCTTGTGTTATTTTTGTGTTTTGCTGCGTTTTAATGGATGGATCGATCATTAATTTTATGATTATTGTAACAATGACTTGATGTTGGTGATGATGATGATGATGATGACGACATCGTTTGTTGGTGCAGCCTGTTACGACGAAACCAGAAACCACTCCTTCTGTAAGTAACAGAATGTATAATGATCCTCCTCCTCCTCCTTCTCAATTTGTAAGAATACATACATCCGATGGAAATAATCGTAATGATGATAATAATAATTATAATTCTATCGCCGAACCTTTAGCTGTCGCGTTAGCCGTCGTTCGACGCACTTTACCTAATATACCACCGACTCATAGACATCCAAATACGAAAATAATTTTCGGCGGGACTTATCCAATCGATCAGCCTATTTCTTTATCGAAGAAATTGTCGAGTAGAGGTATCGTTCAATAACGAAAACTTGTGCGATAAGCAGAGTGGACGCCAAATAAACTTCCCAGTGTAGCTGCGCAAATGGTTCGAATTCAGTCGGTAGATTTTGTATCTTAGTACCGAACTGCCTATTAAATCACATGTTCTAAACGATGTAATTTATCATCTATAGATACTGAAATCACGGGATTGACTTTTGCGTATGTATAGGCTACGCCCAAAACGAGCAGGTGGAGTGTTATTTTAATTGCACTGTATCTGTTTGGTCCAGGGCTAAAAACAATAGTTCTAGAAACTATACTTATATTATATTACTATATATTATATTATATTATTATATGATATTTTGTTTACTTTGAATAGGCATCGTGATATTTGTTGTATTTGGGGCGTCTGAAACATTTACACTTGATAAACCAAGATCATTAAGAGTTCTGGCATAAACTCTTTCGTAAACATAAGCATCCAGTTTATTAAAATCCTGTTTATTAAAATTGCAAATCCAATAGAAAACGAATTAAAACAATTCGTTTTCTATTGGATTTGCAATTTTTATCCAATTAAAGTTCAATTCGCGTTGGAAACACACGGGATTATTGTTACCTAGTGCTAAAATAATAGTTCTGTTTCTTATCACATAGTCAGCCACTTATATGACTGAACTATTTAAGAACAGAAGAGGTAGAGGTGTAAAAGACACTAGTCAGAGTTATCTCCTCTGAGAGTAATGAATTTCACTATGCAGCCAGACCCTGTGGTGAATGAAGTGAAGGTGTCATTTGCAGGGTGGAAAGTGAGTGCTTTTCGGAGGGCCTGGCATGCTGATAGCATACTCTTTCAACTCAGTGAGGAAGGCAATGGTAAACCACCTTACTCCTCGTTTTTTACTTAGTAAAACCTCTAGAGGTTCAAACCAGCCTTTCGGCTGTTGACCTAAACAACAACAACATGTACAGGCTGTGAGGAAGGGAAGTGAAATATTTGCAGTGCTGCCAACCTCGACAGTGAGACACTACTCGTACATTTCACTACCGTGCAGTTTCTACGTACATTCTAAAGCTGTGGTTTATTCTGAGGAAATGTTTTCTTCATAAACCTTATAAGAAATAAATATGACCTGTAATATTGCCTATAGCTTAATTACATGACTAGAAATGTTTGATTTACTGTAATTACGAATGAATCTCCTTCTTTACTATTGCTGTCATCGGCGTTTCCATTATCAGTCTCTCTAGTATCTATTGCTAGCGCGCCAGGAAAAGTTACATAAACTGGTGAAGGCGGGGTACGGTGAGGCTGGTGTATACTGACTGAGTGCGCAAGCGTCGAACAGATGACTGTCCCGCCTGAAAACATTTGCTTAAGAACGTGCAGTGAGCGGGAGCTTTACTATGTTATTTCTGTTTGTTGTATGTTGTGACCTAAATAATTGTTAGTGTTTGTGTTTTATACATTTTTTTTAAGTTGAGTAGGCCTGTTTTTTTGTTGTTTAATATTTTTGTAGTTAATTGTCTTTTGCGTTGAAATGGAAAGTGTAAGAAAACGAGGTAAAACTATTCACAGTTCCGAGAGAGAATTAATATCGCATGTACTAAAATGTTGCAAGGAAGAGGCTGAAATGAAACAACTAGCAATTCCAATTACAAGACCGACTGAACGAGCAGCAAAATATTGCAAGGTATCCCGAAAAACTGTTCATAAAATTACAACAGAAGTTAATGCTTGCGAGGGCGGTTCACTGTCAACACCCGGTAAAAACCGAAAACGAGCTGATCACCGTAACGCTTTTGTTGATAGCTTTGATCGTCAAGTAATACGGAATACGGTTGAAGATTTTTATCTAAAACAAAATGTCGTACCCACCTGTGCTAAACTTCTTCCTATTCTAAAAGAAAAAATAGATTTTAAATTGAATTAGTTTAATTGCATTTAGAATATCGTTTTACGTAAAAAGATACGACTAAAATATAGTATTACCTAATAGGCCTAGAAGATGTCAAATAATAGACTAATTTTAATTACCAAATTAGGTATTAACTGTTTTTAATAATTTAATACATTTATTCTATTTTATTTACTACGATTATCAGTAAGTACTCAATAATTTAATTCTTAATATTACGAATTTCTCCAGTCGAATAAACAAAACATATTACATGTAAAACCAAACTTTCATACACTATATTACAACAAACTAAACAATAAACTGCGATTTATTAGGTACAATAATTATAAATAGACCAAACAAAACCATAACATTTTTAATCTTGCGTACGTGAGTGTTTAATCTTGTGATGTGTAATGTTTCGTGCGTGGGGTATGTGTTGATGTTTTTAACAACAGGCGTAGTTTGTTAGAAAGAGACAGACTATTCACTGTCTTACTCACACTGCTATGTAACTTTTCCTTGCGCGACACCAATACCTAACCATTTTCTTTTTTTACCAGGTGTCAGCAAAACTGTTAAAGAATAGCTTCTTCACGTCTTTAATTTCCTTATTTATTTTTCGAATTGTGGAAAGAGAAACATCACAATAGTTAGCCACTCGCTCACGGCTTTTGTTAAGAGGCACGGATGGGCATTTTTGTTTAGCTTCAACTTAACAACATTTTATTACATTGCATATTAGATTTCATTCAGCACTGTGAATAGTTTGACCACGCTTTTGAGAAACTAATATTTCTGTTTACGGTAACAAACAGTTATATTCATACAGTTAACCTACAAAAGGTTCCGTGACATACTGTATATGCTCTGGGTATATTATAAGTTCTTGTAATAAGTTCTAGTCGCGCATGCGCACTGATGCTTTCCTCCTTTACCCCTCGTTGCAAACAAAGGCAAACTCGTGATTCAAGTGACTATATTAGCGACGTTAAAAACATTCAATTGTAAACATTGTATAGGTACAACAATTAACGCGTACCACAAATACTACACAATACAGACTAATGTTTTTAGGTTAGCTAGTATATAACGTTGCGAGAGCAATGTGATTGATCACAGTTGGTACAGCACTGACCCCTACTACTCGCTGAGGCAACTGAGTGCGCAATTACCAAAATAAATTTTCTGCGCACTTAAGAAAACCGGGAAGCTCATTTGGCGTCCGCTCTAGTACAAAATGGATTTTTAAAAAAAATTGATTTTTCATATACATTATTTAAGTAAAAATGATTAAATATATTTTGGAAGTAATAATAATATTCTGTAACGGTTTTGTAAAAAAAAAAATATGAATATTTTTTTATCGACCGTTTTAATATACAGGGATATTATGAATGTATGTATAAATTAGTTGGTACGGTAGGAAAAAGTGATTGTTTATGGAAACGACGTACATGACTTTCTCAGAAGAAGGTATTGTTCTGGTTTGGCTGAAAATCGTAGGTTGTTTCCTTTAAGAAAAGAAGATTGTGAGAAAAGATCAAAAAGAGTGTTGAAGTCTTGGCGTTGTTGAAAAGGCGTACTATTCAATACAGGTTCATCTAATCGTGTCCGAAAAGTTCTAGTAATTATTTTTATCATTTATTGAACATAAATTTACGATATCTTAAGAATTTCTGAAAGTACTCTCCTCCCAATTTGATGCACATTTTTCTAATGCGTCACCCATCCCTCGTAGGTATAGACAGGCTGTCAAAGTTTCTTTTACTCTCTTCAGCATTCTGTGGTAGTATCCTCTCAGTATTTTATTTATTGTGGGAAATGAAAAGAAGTCAGCCACTTTGTTCAAAATTTCAGTCTCGGTTTCGTTGCATGAATAAATTCCTGGCATTTCAATGTGTGCTTTTCCTTCATGTCGTCTGTGAGAACTTTCAGCACCATCTTGCCCCCAGACCTTCCTCATGTCAAAATCCTCAGTTTAAATGCGATGAACAATTGATTTCGGATATGCCACTTTTTTCGGCTAACATCTGGACAGTCATTCATCGATCACTGTCCAATAGTTGTTACACTCTTTGGACTGTATCATCAGTTTTTGTTGTTGACTGACACCCCAAGCACTTGTCGTTGTTGATAGTCTCCCACCTTCCCAAAACCTTTTGTGTCTCTGCATCCTCTTCGAAGGCTTCCGTAAGCATTTTTATTGTATTTGTACCATTTTTACCCAGTTTATCTTTTAAAATTTAATTGTGTAACACTGTTCCAAATTTTGCACAATCATTTGTTCGACAAGGGTATGGTGATACACGTTGTGCTAAGCATGATCTTCTCTCGACTACTATCGCAGTTGACTGCGAACAGTGCCATTCTCTACCTAATACCTCCCCTTCACTGTCACTTTTTCCATCAGGAGTCATTCCGCGCAAACATAAGTGCCGAGCTGTGGAAATTCATTACTAGAACTTTTGGGACAGACTCTGTATGCTGAAATTTATAAATGACAGAGTATGATTTATTTATGATTAATATTGTGGAATTATTTTCTATTTTTTAAATACTTGTCGAGAAATGCGCTTTTGGTACTGATCTTCTCACTTATTCTATATTCACTTTGAGTTTTGTGTGCATTAAAATTTCTAATATAAGAAATTTGTGGTAAACCTAAATATTTGCTTCTTTTAACACACTTTCTTAAACCAGAATTTGTAGTGATTTTTTTTTAGTAATGTTAATCACTGAACATAAAATTAATTAATTATTGATCTTAAAAACTGAAAGTGAATAAAAATTGAAAGTCATGAAAAACTTATATATTTGTATTAATGCAAATATGTTTAGTGAAATTGTGATAGGAATTTGTAGTCCTGAAATTAGGTTAAAATATAATTAGTTTTAGTATTACATAATACACACATTAGTGAATTATTCAATTTATAATTTTTTATCACAAATTTTAATAGTTTTCTGTCGGTATTTATCATAAATTGCTAAGTAATTGTACAGGGTGATTTTTTAGTCCTGTTACCCAATTGTTAATGTCTGGTAATTTTTTTCTAAGAAAGGGATATTTTGTTTTGTGACACAAAGTTGGTAGCCCTACTCAACCGGTATAGATACGACAGTTTGAGTTGATTCTCCTTGAGTTGCGTAAAATTTTGTGCTGTTTCCAGTTGTGTTACGAACAGAATGTCTTTTATCCTAGAACAACGGGTTTTCATTCTTGAACAATATTTTGCTACAAAATCATATGCGAGTGTAAAAGAATCATTTCAAATTAAATTTTTTGGTGTTCCTCCACTCTATTCTAGTCAATTTCTAGGCTAACTAACTGATTTTTAGAGGCAGGTATTGTTTTCAGCAGAAAACGTAGTGGTCGACCAACTCTCTTGACAGATGACGTTAAGAGAATGTGAAAACAAGATTGCTCAATTCTCCATGGAAAAGTTTACAAAAACTTTCCTTGCATGTTGATTTGTCATGTTCGAGTGCTCAGAAAGCTGCTAAAAAATTGAAATTGTATCCGTATCACATACGATTAGTTCTAGAGCTTCAGCCTCCAGATTTAAATAAGAGATTGTTTTAGGATAAAAGACATTCTGTTCGTAGCACGACCGGAAATGGCACAAAATTTTACACAGCTCAAGGAGAATCAACTCACACTGCCATATCCATACTGGTTGAGTAGGGCTACCAACTTAGTGTCACAAAACAAAATTTATTTTTTTTAGAAAAATATTACCAGACATTAACAATTGGGTAACAGGACTAAAAAATCACTCTGTAGTTATTTAAAGTGTATTAGTTGTTTAGAGGTGCCAACTACCATGGATCATCCATAATTTTTACTTTCTCTTGCCTAAATGAATATATAGAAAGGAAAGTATTGTTTTCACATCGATTTTTCAAAATTGAGTTTTCACCGGATCTACATGTTTACAGACCCCCTTAACCCAACAAAACATATTTTTAGCGATTAGTCTGTGTGCGTGTGTGTGCGTGCGTGCGTGTGTGTGTGGACAGAATATCTCAAGAATGGAACATCGTATGAACTTGAAACTTAAGGTAGATACCACTAGAGGACCCAACACGAACATTTTCATCAAAATCGGTCAACTGGAAGTAGTAGTTTATTCGTGTCATTTTTCACTTTTTTGCAATTTACTTCAAAGCCCCTAATTTCTTATTTGATCGGAAATTCAGAAGAATATAAAGTTATCAATGTTGAAGCATTAAAGTAAAGCAGTATAGTTTATTAATCAGAATTTAAAAGTGGCCCTATTTTCATTGGTCAATGGATAGAAGCAGTGTGTGTGTCTGCGTGTGCATGTAGGTTAGAAGATATGTGTCCACATTACGGATGGAAAGTTGGCACCTCTGGTTGTTTAAGAATTTTTCATATCAGCCCATTATTGTCTTACAAACAGATTATTTTGTTTATTTTATTTTAATAATTGCAATTCTTTAGTTGAAGCTGCTTTTGGGAGCAGATTCTACAGCTGAAAATAAAAAAATAGTTTTATGAAATGTTTATTTCGTGAGTTATATCTGGGGGAAAAAATTTCGCTACGTTTTTGAATGATTTTTGTCTCGAAATCCTGTAGTTTTTGATAAAATAAGGATGAAATTTAAAAAATTGTGGGTCAAAGAAAAACTTTTTTAGTTTCTAGGTGATTCCGATGATATTTAATTAATCTCATTAAATAATGTAACAATCTCTTCTAGTACCTGTTCTGAGAATACAGTTAAATTGTATATTTTTAATCAATAATTTCAGTGATTCTAAGAAAAATATTTATCATATTGTAGTTTTATTAACGTTTTTATCAAAAAATAAATAAATAAAGATTGTGTAGAAATGTTATTTAAATATGTACGTATGTTTGGGCTGTGTAGTTAATTGTTTGTCTTTAAAAGTGAATTTAATAAAAAGAGATTGTTATTATTTTAAGAAAATTGTTAACACATTTATAAAACTATGTAGCTAATTTGAAATTGAACAATAAAGTATTCTTTAGTATTAATGTTTGTTATGATTTTTTTTAAATATTTCATATTTAAAAGGAAATATTAGAAGGTAGTTGTATCAACTGAAGATAATTTGTAGTGAATGTCCCTAGTTTTAAAAATGTATCGTCAGCCAAAACTAATACCATGTATCTCCGAACTATCTTCTTTGTAGATTGAAAAAACTGTCTTTATTAACTGATTTTTAATTGTTTAACCAAATGGGTTTGTACAACAGTTGCATTGTACCAATTCTGCTTTATTAACACTATCTCGTACAATTGAATCTGTCATTTCAGAAGTAATAATAAAACTTTATTTTATTTCCTTATTTTTCCAATATTAATCCATAATTACACTATTTCGAACAGCCTGGTAACACTTTCTATTCACAATTCAATTGTTAGACTCAACATGAAGTGCTAATTATTTTTATACCTCCAGTCTGATAGTTTCCCAAATAATCAAGATCCTTCTAACAAATTCACTGCTATTGTGGAACATATTGGAAGAAATAAAAAAAAACATATTATTCATCACAATTCACCATCTTGTTTCAACAAACTCCAACCCATTACACCAGGGGTTCTCAAACTTTTTAGGCCAAGACCCCCCCCCCCCCCCACCTTGATCTATTCCCCTCATGGTAAGAGATCGAAATTAAAACTAACAAAGCAAATGAATAAGTTTTTAATCATTTTTTCTGTGTTATTAATACAGTTTTTTATTTTTCTAACTTTATCGCGCCCCCCTTGGGGTTCGCGCTCACAGTTTGAGAACCCCTGCAATACAAAATGCTTAATAATAAACAATTTATTCCATCAACCATGTTTAGATTACCACTGTAGAATAATACTGTATTTTATAAAATTATTACAAATTGCTAGGTGGTGATGTTTTAACAGATCTACTAATGTTTCCAAAAGGTATTATTAAGTCCAGTGCTGCAATTAGTACCACTGCCGTTACAAGCAAAATTTTCGCCTATATACATAAAACCAGTTTTTTTTACAAGTAAAATAATAGAGATAACGTCTGCTAAAACAATTTTAACGAAATAATTGGTGGTTTCAACTTTTAAATAATGTTTATATTCTAATGATGGATCTAACAAAACTTGTAAGTGAAATGAATAAGAAGATTGGATTGAAACAGCTTTAAGGATAATAAAGGTTAGTAAGTGTTAATAACACTGTGTCATCATAAAAAAATGGTTTTGAACACGGATTAAATGAAACTAGAAATATTTCGAGTTGATGTTGTTTATTTATTGAATTTGTCGTCTCAAATAGTTTTTTTTACATAACTAATAAATTGCCAATATTTGCATCATTGGTTGTCGACAAATTTCCGATCAATACTCAGTTTTTGATCGTATGTTAGTTAACATATATTCTGTTAAGGTTGTCAATGATTCATTAATTCTTTTCTTTAATTTATTTAGGTCATATATTTTTTGAATGAACAATGTTTTTGGTGTACCCCCTGTCGTCAACCGGGGCCGACGACACATGGCCAAGCCTCGCCTTGCAGGATGGAAACGGCAGGGCCGTTTCTTCTGAAAATGGTGTTGTTGTTGGTGGTGGCAAGATGCATCGAGCCAGCGTGTGCAGCGCGGTGTCCGAACAGTGACGGCTCGGATACTGGGTTCAGGCCTAGCCTTCTGTCAGCGACAGTTGGGTCCCCACTGCAGCGTGGCAGTGGTGGCCCCCAGAGCCCCAGAGGGTCAGGAAGGCCGTCGGCTGATAGCACGGCCAAGGCGGTTCCATCCGGGCCTGCACCAGACTCACTCTTCACCGTGGTGCCTTCCGGCATGCCCAGGCTTTCTTCGGCAGTGGTAGTTGGTAAATACACCAATAGTAGTTGGTGCTCGCCTCTCATCATGCGGTCTTGGGTTCGAATCCCATTCAGGCACAGCTTATTTTTGTATGTTACAAAAATCATTTCATCCTTCACCGTCTGCATTGGCAGTAATTGCAGAACAGTCTGACGTTAAACCAAAAAAAAGACCCATCAATAAAATATCTCAAAATTTCCCAAATGTCATGGTCTGAATTACTGCAGCTCCACCATTTTTTTATGATGACTCTGTATATTGTATTTTAAATTTATGGCCAGCCACAGAATGCATTTTAAAGAATTTCTCATTATTAAAGGTACTGATTACATTTCAAAATTAAATCGCACTTTGATTTGAAGCATGCGTTGTGATTAGGTAGTAGATAATTGTGGATGATAACTTTTTTCTAACATTTTTGTTTACAGGAACAACAAAAATTATCGCCAGAAAAGAAACCAAATAAAGATGAAAATTCTAATCGGCGTTCAACTAAAAAGAATAAGGAACAAGCCTCCAGCGGTTGGTTCGGTGGAATTTGGGATAAATTCGCATTGAGGCCGAAAAATCAAATGAAGTTACCTGATGATAAAAATCCTTCGGTAATTTGTTTTTTTATTTATTTCCATTATATTAATTTTACAATTGATGTATTTCTAACCACCAAAATATGGAAACAGAAAACACTTACCAATGTTTATAGCGGTTTCGTGTATCTTGTACGCATCTTCAGTAAATTAAAATTCTTTAAAAAATATTTTCACGTCAAAATTTAAGACTTAAAACTTCCTACTCCTACCTGGTAGGAGTAGTAAAATGAGCAGTGCTGCTCGTTTTACTTAGTAAAGCCTCTTAGAGGTTCAAACCACCATTTCGGCTGATGATATCTAAACAACAACCAATTTTAAATATCGTACAGAACGGTACAAAAAAACAATATCAAGTTTACCATAAAGAAACCTGAGTGAGGATGTTAAGACATTCTTCACTGGGGTATTTCTGTTTATGTGCTGCTTGCCGTGTTTCTAGTTTCCCGCTGCTGTGGCTCTGTCCTTTCCAATGTTGCTATCCTTTCCAATGTTGCTATCCTGTATTCCTCTTTGCCTGTTCCCCCCCCCCCTAGATACGTCACTTCCTTTCCTACAGTATTGGCTCACTTGTGCAATGAAACCAGTCATGGGTGGATGTGCTTCCCGCATCGTTTTAAGGCTTGTCTAGCAATAATGTGTTTATGTGCTTATTAACTTGTATTTTGTTGTTTGCGATTACAATTGTTTGTGTATTTAAAGTGCATTTAAAGTTCATCAAGTCGGCAGTGCGATGTGTTCTAATTATATGTCTTTCTTCATCAAATTTCAAACAAGTTAGTACGTTCTGCACATGATATTGGTTGTCTGTACATTTGGTCAATTTTCCCATGCTTTCCTAACCTCATTTGTGCGTGCACTATTACCAGTTTTTTCGGTCTTACACACTGACCGATATAAATGTGTATTGGTCCTACTAAAGTTCAATTTCAAGTCAAATTCTTATGTTAAATCAGCAAAAACATTTTTACAAGGTGCTAAACTAAACAGAGGAACTTAGACAAAGTAATTAAGATTTTGTCTCACCAAGTCTCATTCTTTTGTATTATGATGTGTTGATATGTTCACCAAATATGAAAATTTCATTTCTATTTCAGATTGTATGGGACGAGAAGAAAGGTAGATGGGTTAACAAGGATGGCGATGAGGAAGATGAATCGTTGGGTGTCAGACCGCCACCAAAAGCTTCTGAATTGCCTGGTTTCGGAAATTCTGCCCCTCCTCCGCCTGTGCCACACCCAGCTCCGGTTACACCATCCACTAATGAAAATATTATTCCTGTACCCGTACCGACTGCAACTTCAACACCTTCAAGTGCTCCTAGTGGCTTACCCCCACCATCTTCAAATTCCATTAATAAATTTAAAATGCAACGAGGCAGAGGTAGGCAAATTAAATAATAACGGAAGCATATTTGCATTAGTTATTACTTTCTCTTCCCTATATGAATATATAGGATGGAAAGTATTGTTTTCATGTCGATTTTTTTAAATGAATTTTCACCGGACATGTGTTTTCGAATTTACACGTTTTCAGACCCCTGAACCCAAAAAACATGTTTTTAGCGATTGGTCTATGTGTGTTGAAATTCTTGGGGAGGGTATTTCTCGTAAAAAAAGTGTTTTTTGAAGATTGCAGCTTTAAAGTTTTTGAAGATTGCATTTTAGGGCAAAAATTGACATAATAAAAGTTGTAGAGAATTTAAAATCCTACAAGTTTTTAAAAATTTTGTTTTGTATAACGCTTAGTTTGGCGGTAATTAGCAATTTTCTGCTTTTTTTTCTCATGAAACCAAGTAAAAAAAAATCGATTTTTTTTTAAAGAATTCAGCCTTAGAATTCAGCCATTTTACGATAAAAGTGTATACAATAACATTTATATGAAATTTTAATATCTACAACTTTTATTTAGATCATTTTTCTCTACAGACCTTTGTGTTTAGCATGAAAGAGTGATTTTCTGTATTTTTAAGCCAAACTGAGGTTGATTTTCATTTTGCGTCTTTCACTCATGATTAAAATTAGGTTATGTTTTTTGTGGTTAGTTTTTTCTTTAATTCTAATATTTTATTACTTATGTTGGGTTATATTGTTAATTATTTGCATTGGCAAGAGAGAGTGGTGTGAGTGTTTCACACCAGTTTTTTTTTGTTTTTAATGAGCCTGTTATTGTACAAGGTGCTACGGAAAAGTTCGGGGAATTTTACCATAAAAATAAAATAGCTCAGCATAACTTCTAATTTCGACTGTCTCCTTCAAAATAGTCCCCTTGGGCATTGATACAGTGATCCCAGGGTTTTTCCGTGATTTCATGCATCCCTGTAAGTTTGCAAGTGTGTTAGTATTTAAAGCACATTCTACGTTGCTTCCTGGATCTCCTCAAAAGTTTGTAACTCCTTCCACTGCGACGACTGCTGCTTATTTTCAGAATCTTAACCGTACATGCATGTATCATCACCGGTTATACAGGGTGATTCAAAACTATACGGCAATCTCTTGGGATCTCAATCTATAGCTAAAAATAAGAAAAAAAGTTCATACAAACTTATGCCTAAAAACGCTTAGTTAGTTACGGCTAGCGAAAAATTTCACCTACAACTCTGTACCCTCGGTGAAGTAAGGCCGTATACAAATGCTCAAGGTAGTTACAAAGATACAAATATGATTGTTTCTTATGTTTCTTAATCTGAAAAATTGAATAAAATTGGTTCCAGAGCTGTAAATGTAATACTTTCAGAGATATCTTACATAAAACACAAGAATTGGTGCAAAGAAATAACACATTTTTGTTTTTAACGTAAGATTACTTCCATAAATGGTAAATAAAGGTGTATTTTTTCTTAAATAAATTTGTAGAAAATTTAATTCTGAAAAGATTCTTGTGAATTACTCAGGAAAAAAATGAATAATAGATATTGAAATTTCGCTTAATTTAAAATCAGAACAGACGCACATAAAACGCACATTCTTAACTGCTGTTCCCCAACTATCAGCTGTTACTCCCAACCTACATATTAGTTAATATTTTATGCAGTTAAAAATGTGCGTTTTATGTGCGCCTGTTTTGATTTTAAATAAAGCAAATTTTCAATATCCATTATTCATTTTTTTCCTTAGTAAACCACATGAATCTTCTCAGAATTAAATTTTCTACAAATTTATTTAAGAAAAAATACACCTTTATTTAACATTTATGGAAGTAATCTTATGTTAAAAACAAAAATGTGTTATTTCTTTGCACCAATTCTTGTGTTTTATGTAAAATATCTCTGAAAGTATTGCATTTACAGCTTTGGAACCAATTTTATTCAATTTTTCAGATTAAGAAACAATGTATCATGAATATGTATCATGAAGGGACCCAACACGAACATGTAAATCAGAATCGGTTAGCCGGAAGTGGTAATTTATTTGTGCAATTTTTCACTTTTATGCAATTTTCTCTAAAACTTGTAATAGCGTCGATTTCAGGTAATAACTTTATAAAATAACTGCCATTGATAAAACCCAACGCATAAATCACTGTTTAATTCAGTTTATCATTTTGGATAGGTATTGATTAGGACGTGAACTAAGATTGTATTGTATTTGTAATTGTAATCTAGGAATGAAGGCCAACTACATAGATGTGATGAACCCTAATAGTACGAAGAAATTGGGCGGACCTGCCCCCGGTGCACCTCTACCAATGATGGACACGATGCCTAATGTTACTGCTCCTGTCAACAACTTTTTTATACCTGCGCCAGGTAATTATGCTTTAATGTTATTTAAGGTGTCCCATAAAAAATCTTGAGATGTTCATATAAGTGATCGATGGTATAGGCTTATTCCCACGACGCTACAGTCCAATTTACGAAAGAAAGCACCTCTCTTTTAACAGAAATATCGTTTGAACTGTTGTATATAAAAACAGTTAGGATACATCAAATTAACACTTTCAGGATGGCACCTATATACGAGGGGGTACCCAAAAGAAACCGGAATTATTTTTTAAAACTATTTATTTTTAATTTTTTTACAAAAGAACCTTATCCCCTTCAAAATACTCTCCATTACAACTAATACATTTGTCCCACCGGTGCTTCCACTGTTCAAAACATTTTTTGTACTCCTCTTCAGTGATGGCTGCCAGCTCATCCGTCGTTTTTTTCTTGACATCATCAACGTTGTTAAATCGGAGACCTTTCATGCCCCTTTTCATGCGTGGGAACAAGAAAAAATCACACGGAGCCAGATCGGGTGAGTACGGTGCGTGTGGTAGCAAAACCATGCCGTTTTTCGCCAAAAACTGGGTAACCGAGATTGCCGTGTGTGCAGGCGCGTTGTCGTGGTGGAAAAACCAGTCCCCTGTCTGCCACAAATTAGGTCTTTTACGACGAATGCTGTTTCGTAGTCTTCTTAACACTTCAAGATAAAAAGCTTGATTTACCGTCTGGCCTGGTGGAACGAACTCTGAATGGACAATTCCCCTCACATCAAAAAAACAAATCAGCATTGTTTTGATGTTCGATCTGACTTGACGACTTTTTTTTGGTCGGGGTGATAATGAAGTCTTCCATTGACTGGATTGTTGTTTGGTTTCTGGGTCGTACCCATAGCACCAAGACTCGTCACCCGTAATGATCTTTGACATGAAATCTGGATCAGTTTCAAGCTGTTGTTTCAAATCACTACACGTTTCAATTCGACGTTCCTTTTGAGTGTCTGTCAGAACCCGAGGCACAAACTTGGCAGCGACTCTTTTCATTGTCAAGTCTTCTGTTAAAATGCGTTGGACTGAGCTCCAAGATAACCCACTAACCTGTGATATTTGGTCAATGGTCTGTCGTCGGTCTGTTCGTACAATTTCTTTCACTTTCACAACATTTTCGTCTGTTCGGGAAGTCGACGGTCGTCCAGAACGAGGTTTGTTCTCAATCGACATGTCGCCATTTTTAAAGCGCAAAAACCATTCGTACACTTGGGTTTTTCCAATAGCGTCGTCTTTGTAAGCTGTGTTCAACATTACAACTGTTTCCGCGGCGTTTTTACCGAGCAAGAAGCAAAATTTCACAGCCGCACGTTGTTCATTAAAACTTGCCATCATGAAAAACGACACGAGCACAAAACAGCACTAGCGAGAACAATCACTGCACGAGAACAGAACAAGCTAGATCAACGAACAAAATAGCATTGAACTGGCAATGAGTAGCGCTACAAGCAGCCTAGTGGCGGGAGTTTGTACTGCACAAGCTCCGCCCACAGCAGAGTTATTCCGGATACTTTTGGGTACCCCCTCGTACGATACGGGCGCCTACTTCACTTGGTTTTATATCCATTAGCTCATATCATATACAATTGCTGTCTATGCTGTCACTTAATTTAGTTCATTCTGAATCTAATAGAGTACACTCATAGTCCTAATGTTGTCAGATTATCAAATATATCGACTTTTACAGCATCGATGATATCGAACGTGAGCAAGCGATCTGCTGGTACTTCTGCGCATTGTTGTTAGTTATTAGTTCGTTATTATAATACTTAGTTTTTTTTAAATTTTACTGAAGAAATGAAAAAGTAAAATGGTATTTAGAAATAGGTAATTAGTTTGTGAGAATTTAACTCATATAATTAATTTTATTATCCTTAGATATTATCATTATACGTTGAAAAAAATTTTAAATTCAAGAAAACATACCTCTCTCTCTCTTCAGTCAAACATCTATATTATTATAGTGCAAGTACTCCTAATCTTAATAAATGAAAAGAAATCTACTAATTATGATCTTTAATTTAATCTTTACTTTTTACTTTCTCTTGCCTATATGAATATATAGGAAGGAAAGTATTGTTTTCATGCCGATTTTTCGAAATCGAGTTTTCACCGGATCTATACGTTTTCAGACCCCCTGAACCCAAAAAACATGTTTTTAGCGATTGGTCTGTGTGTGAACAGAATATCTAAAGAACGGAACATCGTACGGACTTGAAACTTGAAACTTAAGTTACATACCACTACCGGACCCGACACGAACATTTTCATCAAAATCGGTCAACCGGAAGTAGTAGTTTATTCGTGTAATTTTTCACTTTTTTGCGATTTTCTCAAAAACTGATCCTACGATTTTTTTAAAAATCGCCTCATTTACTAAACTTTTTATTCTCTACAAGATAGGGTAGGCGCCATGTTTGCTGAAATTCTGGGTAAGGCTGTTTTCACGTAAAAACATTTCTTTTTAAGATTGCGGCTTTAATATGCATTTTAGCGCAAAATGTTATATAATAAAAGTTGTAGAGAATTTGAAAACCTACAACTTTTAATTCAAGCTTTTTTTTGTAAAACGCTTAGTTTAGCGGTAATTAGCGATTTTCTGTTTTTTTTTCTCACGAAAACGTGTGAAAAATCGCTTTTTTTAAGATTTCGGCCTTAGTATGCATTTTACGACAAAAGTGTATATAATGAAATATATAAAAAATTAAAAGATCTACAACTTTTATTAAGAGCATTTTTCTCTACAGAGCCTAGTTTAGAGAGAAAGAGTGATTTTCCGTATTTCTAAGCCAAACTGAGGTCGATTTTCATTTTGCGTGTGTTTCACTCATGATTGAAATATGGTTATATTTTTGAGGTTAGTTGTTTGTTTATTTCTAATGTTTTATTACTAATGTTAGGTTTATTGTTAATTATTTATATTTGCAAGAGAAAGTTGTGTGAGTGTTTCACACCAGATTTTTAAATTTATAACCAATGGTTATAATTTTATTTTCAATGTTACAATTTTTTAAAAAACCCCGAAAAATGGTAGTCCATGGGTAAAACTACAAAAAACATGTCATTCTTCAAAGTGTTAAAGCTTGTTTTATTGTTGTTTTTTAACAACTGCATAATTGCATAAAACACATTATTAATGAATAATTATGTCACATTTTCCAATCTGTTGTTAATGTGTAACTATCAATACAAAAATTATTTCCGTATCATTACGGGTTGCCGAAATATTTTTTTATAAAAACTGCCACCATTTTAAAACCAGTCGCCCAAAAGTAAAATAAAAATATGCATTACATGTAGAAACCTTTATTTTATAATATTTTGTAGCTTTAACATTTTAAAGTACACGTGAACAAAGTAATAATACCTTGAATTTGGAACTTGGTGAAACTTTACCTCTAGACCAACCCAGTAGGTCTATGTTTTTTGAGGTTAGTTTTTTTTTGTTTATTTCTAATATTAGGTTATATTGTACATTATTTGCATTGGGAAGAGAAAGTCGTGTGAGTGTTTCACACTAGATTTTTAACAAGAAGAGAATATCGTAAATATCATTTAATGTATTTTTCCATATTATTCCTCCTTTTTTCTACTTTTCTATATAATTTCCATTTATGTTCTAACATTTGTTGACATATTGCTTGACAAGTTTTTGAATTCCGACGTGAAAGAAATCTGCCACCTGTGAAGAAGCCCAATCCGTGACTGCAGTTCTAATTTTTGATGTAAGCATATTGCTTGGTTTATGGTAACAACATTTATCGTATTTTTTTATTGCACTTCGCAACTTTTTCGTTAACCGTTTATGGTCCATTCTGTCGTGTAGATAAGTCCATAAAATTAACGTTTTTTTTTCGTACTGTCTGCAGTATCTTTTACTTTTCATTTCTTATGTATGGTTTGTTTTATTTCTTAACCTATATTTTACATTTTCATTTTTCATTGTAGTAATTGGAAATTTTTCTTTGTTTGCAGTTGAAGGAAATGAAAACGCGCCAATTGACTTTGTTAGTTCTTCTGGTCCAGTTAGCTTTGAGGCTTCGCATAAACCTTTAGACCAAACAACTGAAGTGAGTTAATCAA
The DNA here is from genome assembly GCA_035578175.1 of Catonia carolina. Lineage (NCBI taxonomy): Eukaryota > Metazoa > Arthropoda > Insecta > Hemiptera > Achilidae > Catonia > Catonia carolina. The sequence continues at coordinate 11,208,398 of JAQMRL010000010.1, forward strand.
ATATCTTTATGAATTTAGTGTATATATATAATTCAAAAGTAAACCGTTAATAAAAAAAAAATCAAATTATTATTTATATAAAAAAATTCATTTTGTATTTAGATAAATTCGTCTCTTAATATGTGATAAATGACTTAAATTAAATGGCGTAGTAAGTAATGTATAATTTCATCTGTATTGTTTTAAAATTGTGTTTTAATTTTCTTCATTTCTCTGTATAGATTAAATAATATAATCTTCATGAACAGATTGAAAATTGACTTTCTAATTAATCAAAAGTTTGTTTTTGTCGTCACAGCATGTATATCAGTTTTTTTTTTGTTCAGTAGTGTAGTAAAGCATTGTGATTCCAGTTTACTTAATATTTATCTTTTACAATTTTTTCAATGTACTTATCTGTGTAAAAAAGTTAATTTATTTGTTTGTAGTGGAATTATGTTGTAGACATTATAATAACTATATTATGGTGAATCGTTTTTTTTTTAAAAAGCTAATTTTAGTTTAGAAGAAAATTGAGTGTAAGGGAAATTCATGTTGTTATTTTTTTGACTTAAGTAGAATTAACAATGTGAGTGCTAATCACATAATTTGACAGGATTGAGAAATGTTTACGGATTTTGGATCATGTTGTCTAGATGGTGTCTGTCCAATTGATTTTTCTGAATCTAGTAATATCTTAGTACAGTTCAGCCGTTCTTAAATGAAATATGAAATTTATAATATTGTTTTTTTTTGTCATCAGTCTCTCTCGACTGGTTTGATGCAGTTCTCCAACCTGTTCTATCTTGCGCAAGTTGTTTCGTATCTACATACCTGTAACACCCTACATCTTTTGTAATTTGCTTTATATATTTTAATCTTTGCCTCCCTCTACAATTTACTCCCTCAATATTACCCTCCATTATTGATAGCCCAATACCTGGATGTCTTAGGATTTTATGCCCCACTAGCCTGTCCCTTCTTTTGGTAAGATGCTTCCATATACTTCTTTTTTCATCCACTCGCCTAAGAACCTCTAAATTACTTATTTTGTCCACCCACCTAATCTTTAACATTTTCCTATAACACCACATCTCAAAAGCTTCTATCCTCTTCTTTTCTACAGCCCCTATCACCAACGTTTCACTTCCGTATAATGCTACACTCCAAACATAATATTTTAAGAAATGTTTCCTAATCTATAAATCAATGTTTGTAGTCAGTAAGCTGTTTTTCATTTCAAAGGCTTTTCTAGCTTGAGCAATTTTTTTTTTAATGAAATTATTTTACAACTTATGATGTACTTTTGAAAACTAGAAGATTTGCTGTTTCAAGCCATGTGAAAACCAATTTTTTTTTTTTTTTTGAGCCACATGGACCACTAAGCCAATCAATTATTAGTGTTCTTCGGGTAACGGATTATTGGTGGTATTATATTATAATATAATTATAATTATTATTATTATTATTATTATTATTATTATTATTATGGTAAAAACCATTTCTAATATAGGCAAAAATGGCTACTGTTTTATTAACTCCCTGTTTTTAGTAACCCAAGCACTCAACATGTTAACAAAAGTAAATTATGTTTTAATCGAGAAAAAATTATAAAGAATTAACCTATGTAGGATTTTAAACAGCCGTATTATTTAAAATTGAAATATATATTTCTAACCACCAGAATACGGTAACATAAAACAGTTACCAATGTTTATAGCACTTTCGTGTATCTTGTACACATCTTCAGTAAATTACAATTTTTTACGTCAAAATTTAAAACTTTCTGCTCCTACCATGGTAGATAAGGAATGATTCCTTATTCCTTAGATAAGGAATCATTCCTTATCTACTATGGTAGGAGCAGAAAGTTTTAAATTTTGATGTGAAAAATTTTAATTTACTGAAGATGTATACAAGATACACGAAAGCGCTATAAACATTGGTAACTGTTTTATGTTACCGTATTCTGGTGGTTAGAAATATATATTTCAAAGAATTAACCATAATACATCTTCCGCTCTTAGTGGGTGAAACACATTAGTGTTATTTTTAAAATTTATTTACATCAAAGGATTATTTTTGTTTCCATTTAATTCCAGTAAGTCAACTTAACTAATTATTGTATATAGTCTTTATGGAATTTTTTTTTAAAAAGTGAACTGGAATCTTCAGCATGCAGTTTTTGTTCGTTTACTGTGTTTTTAACACAACACAGTGTTTTTGTCAATATTTGAGGGACAAACGTCCAAAACAACCTTTATCACAAAAAATAAAAAATTGATTTAAAGTTGCTGTCTTATTAGAAAGTATGTGATTACGGAATGTAAATTTAAAATATATTTTATTCACCTCAACAGGATGTAAGCCTGGTTCTTTTTTACTTTCTCTTGCCTATATGAATATATAGGAAGGAAAGTATTGTTTTCATGTCGATTTTTCGAAATCAAGTTTTTACCGGATTTACATGTTTTCAGACCCCTCAACCCAAAAAACATGTTTTTAGCGATTGGTCTGTGTGTGTATACAAAATATCACAAGAATGGAACATCATACAAACTTAAAACTTGAAACTTAAGTTACATACCACTACCGGACGTGACACGAATATTTTCATCAAAATCGGTCAACCGGAACTAGTAGTTTATTTGTGTAATTTTTCACTTTTTTGCGATTTTCTCAAAAACTGGTTCTACGATTTTTTTAAAAATCTCCTCATTTAATAAATTTTTTATGCTCTACAAGATAGGGTAGGCGCCATGTTTGCTGAAATTCTTGGTGAGGCTGTTTTCATGTAAAAAAATTGTTTTTTAAGATTACGGCTTTATTATGCATTTTAGCGCAAAAATTTATATGACAAAAAATGTAGAGAATTTAGAAACCTACAACTTTTATTCCAAACATTTTTTTTTTGTATAACGCTTAGTTTAGTGGTAATTAGCGATTTTCTGTTTTTTTTCTCACAAAAACGTGTGAAAAATTGATTTCTTTTAAGATTTTGGCCTTAGTATGCATTTTATGACAAATGTGTATTTAATCAAATTTATTTAAAATTAAAATAAATACAACTTTTATTTAAAACATTTTTCTCTACAGAGACTAGTTTAGCGTAAAAGAGTGATTTTCCATATTTTTAAGCCAAACTGAGGTCAAGTTTCATTTTGCGTCTTTCACTCATGATTAAAATAAGGTTATGTTTTTTGAGGTTAGTTTTTTTATTTATTTTTAATGTTTTATTACTAATGTTAGGTTATATTGGTCATTATTTGCATTGGCAAGAGAAAGTTGTGTGAGTGTTTCACACCAGACTTTTTTGTTGTAACAATATTTAAACATGTGTTCAATGTGAACCGTTATGTAAACAACATATTTTACACTGGTTCTAGATTGTTTTCTTTTAAACTCGGTTATTATTTTAAATGAAACAAAATTATATTATTTTAGTCTCTGGAATTGATTTGAATTTATGTTTTTGATCAAAAAACTTATCCCCTGATTAATAATAGTCGATGAAAATCAATTTTTTTTATCAAAGGGTGTTTTGTTCAAAACATTTTTAGTCGTACAACCAATCCCCCTTCCAGTAATGACAGACTAAACTAGTTGCTCACATCATGTGATAAAACACGTTTTGAAAGTTTGTTCCTCATTTTTATTTTATCGTATGTGAAATTATTTTTCTATGTTTAGTTATGGTACTAGTTAAAAAATTCATTGGTGGTAGGTATTAGTAGATTTTAACAAATAGTTTTACAACAGAGTTTTGTTTGTATGAAGTTTAAACTACCCTAAAAGCAATACTTATTCTATCTTTACTACTATGAAGAGCTACCATTATAAATTTGCTTGGATATTCTGTAAGTGATATCTGGGAAAATAAAACGTTTTACTTTTAATCACTTGTACTTTAAACGGAAGAAAGGGTGTAACTACCCTGAATCAGTAAATATTATGAGATTATTATGTGTAAATTCTCATGAAATAAGTGCTTTAGATCATAGGAATAGTTATTTTATTATAAAGGATTTTTATTATTTTAATAAAAGCTAATAGTGTTTAAGTTCGTATTATTATTATTATTAGTAATATTATACCTAAATTAATTTAAAAAAATAGATGGTGTTAGGTGTAGTAGTTTTCTTTTTGTATGGTATATTTTTTAATCGTATTTGATCTCAAAAATAAATTTGGTAGGTAACAGTTATATGAAATGTGGCTATTAAATAATGAGACTGACGTTGTAAAAATTATTATTTTATTTTATACATAATCACTTATTGTCACCTTCAATATACACTCCTTCTCTATCCCTACAACGCTCCATGCGAATTTTCCATTGTTGGAAACAGAGCTGGAAGTCATCTTCTGTCAGCTCCTTCAGGACACGTGCCGCTTTCTCTTTTACAGCTTCCACAGACTTAAATCTTGTCCCTTTTAATGCAGATTTTACCTTAGGGAACAGGTACAAGTCACATGGTGCAAGATCTGGTGAATAAGTGGATGTTCTAACACTGAGATGCTGTACTTGGCTAGGAACCTCTTGACAGATAACGCGGAATGAGCTGGCGCATTGTCTTGGTGAAGAACCCATGATTTGTCCTTCTACATTTCGAGGCGGTTTTTCCTTACTCTTTGATTTAGTTAAGAAAGTACCTCAAGGTACTAATATTGATTAATTGTTTGACCTTCAGGAACCCAGTGAAGGTACACAATCCCATGGATATAAAAAAAAAATCATTGCTTTAAATTTTGACTTGCTCATTCGAGCTTTTTTGGCTCTCGGTGAAGTTCGGCTCTTCCAGTGCATGGATTGGCTTTTCGTTTCCGGATCATAGTAAAAAACCACATTTTATCTCGTGTTATTATCTTCTACCTGTTCCCCAAGGTGAAATCTACATTAAAAGGGACAAGATTTGAGTCTGTGGAAGCTGTAAAAGAGAAAGCGGCACGTGTCCTGAAGGAGCTGACAGAAGATGACTTCCAGTACTGTTTCCAACAATGGAACAATTCGCATGGAGCGTCGTAGGGATAGAGAAGGAGTGTATATTGGAGGTGACAATAATTGATTATGTATAAAATAAAAATAAAATTTTTTACGTCAGTCTCGTTATTTAATAGCCACACCTCATATTCGTTGTTCTTGTTGTAAACATAATATTTTGTTAAATTGGTTATAAATTTTTTTAGGTAGTTATTAATCATTTATGTTTTTGGGTTTAATTAATCATGTTTAATAAATTTTTTAAATATACTTTTTGTTAATTGTTTTTTTATTTTGTAAAAATGTTTCTTTTATATTTATGTAGTTTTAAATTTTAAGTGTTTTTTTTTTTTTTTTATAAATAAATGGTCAAGTTTGGATAAAATAAAATACCGGTTGGTATATATTAGTCACTTTTTCTCAACGCCAAAGTGGTATGAGGCACCATCTTGTTGCCAGCTGAAAATTGAAAATCACTTTTCTTTTCATCTACTATAACACCAGTTTCCATAATTACTCTTCATTCCATAATTTCCATAACCTCTTCCGTAATTACGTTATAAGGATTTTTATCCGACTTATACACGCAATTATATTGGTTAACTTGTCCGTTATATTTGAAGCACGCTTCATTTCAGCAGCTTAATTATGGGTAGCGATTTAACTCACAGAACTGGAATAGAATGACTTAAATTTTAAAGATTTCTTCATACTCTTCTTTATGATATGCTTAGTTCAGAAAAATCCTTCCAATTCATTTTACCAAGAATGGCAATAAAAACTTCTGTAACCTTATGTAGGATTTCTTCATTACGAATCAATCATGGTCAACCAGATTTTTGTACTCAGCAAGCCTTTTTTAATTAGTTAATTTAATTTAAAATCACCTAGAAATCAATGCATATTCATTTTTTGTTTAAATTTATAATTTATAGTTCCAAAATTCCGACACATCCAGTAATCCGGCATTTTTAGTTATCCGGCACCCTCTCGATCCTGAACAGGCCGGACTACTGAGATTCTACTGTACTACAATTTTATTTGTGGCTGTTTATTTCTCTGCATGAAGGATTTCTTCCCTCATTTCATTTTTACAGAGCCTCTCAAAAAAACTACATGTAAAAACTTTTTTTTTGTTGCTTTGACTCGTCGTATCCAAATTTTTGTGCATCATTATAAAAACTAAATTGAAAATTATATAAAATTTTAATTAATCAAGTTATAAAGAACAGAATCAACTCCCCTCTTTCAATTTAATATTATAAATTACGAGGCGTGTTCAGAAAGTAAGTACCGTTTTAAAAAAAAAACAAGTAAAACAATTTTTTTTTCAACACAATTTTATTTCTACATGAAAGCCCAAATCTTAAACTATTTTTCAACATAGTTTCCACCGATGTTCAAACACTTGTCGTAGCGGGTTATCAATTTGTCTATACCCTCTTCGTAGAAGGTTCCCGCCAACGAATGTAGCCACGACTCTACGACAGTTTTTACTTCATCGTCGGTTTCAAAGCGTTGGCCGCCTAGCTCACGCTTCATGTGCAGGAACAAGTGGTAGTCAGACGGTGCCAAGTCCGGGCTGTAGGGCGGGTGATCGAACTGCTCCCAACGAAATTGTCGAATCAATGTTTGAGTGTCACCAGCGGTATGGAGCCGAGCATTGTCATGGAGCAACACAATTCCATTACTGAGCATTCCTCTCCATTTGTTTTGAATTGCCCGCCTTAGTTTTCTTAAGGTTTCGCAATACCTTGCCGCATTAATGGTTTCACCTTTTGGGAGAAAATCAATCAGCAAAACACCTTTCCGATCCCAAAAGACAGTGCACATGATTTTTTGTGCAGACATTGTCATCTTGAATTTGTTTCTTTTGTTTCTTCGGGGATTGTGTGTGTCGCCACTCCATTGACTGCTGTGTAGATTCCGGTGTGACATGACGGACCCAAGTTTCTTCATCACCTGTCACAATTTTGTTTAAAAAATCCTCACCATGATCACTGTACCATGTGAGAAAAGTCAAAGCACTTCCGAGTCTCTTGGTTTTGTGCACGTCAGTGGCGGGAACCTTCTACGAAGAGGGTATAGACAAATTGATCGCCCGGTACTACAAGTGTTTAAACATCGGTGGAACCTATGTCGAAAAATAGTTTAAGGTTTGGGCTTTCATGTAGAAATAAAATTGTGTTGAAAAAAAATTGTTTTACTTGTTTTTTTTAAAAACGGTACTTACTTTCTGAACTCACCTCGTAAATTAAAACCAAAATTAAGTATAAGTTTAAAGTAGTGAATGAATAATAAAACAAACAGTTTTATAATTTCGTTGTAAAGGTTAACACTTAAAACTTCATTAATGTAGAAATGATGAGCATATTCAGCACGCATCTTCTTGGCATTATTCACGTACACATTGTTGGATATTTTACTCCCGTTACTGTCAAGTGTACACAATAGCTTAAAAAGTTGGTAGAAATGGGGCTTACACCTAAAGATCTACTCTTCAATAATTAAATATTCGTTTTTTATTGTTGTTTCTTAAATAATTTACCATTTACTGTCAAGTGTACACAATAGCTTAAAAAGTTGGTAGAAATGGGGCTAACACCTAAAGATCCACTCTTCAATAATTAAATATTCGTTTTTTATTGTTGTTTCTTAAATAATTTACCATTTACTGTCAAGTGTACACAATAGCTTAAAAAGTTGGTAGAAATGGGGCTAACACCTAAAGATCCACTCTTCAATAATTAAATATTCGTTTTTTATTGTTGTTTCTTAAATAATTTACCATTTACTGTCAAGTGTACACAATAGCTTAAAAAGTTGGTAGAAATTGGGCTAACACCTAAAGATCCACTCTTCAATAATTAAATATTTGTTTTTTATTGTTGTTTCTTAAATAATTTACCATTTACTGTCAAGTGTACACAATAGCTTAAAAAGTTGGTAGAAATGGGGCTAACACCTAAAGATCCACTCTTCAATAATTAAATATTCGTTTTTTATTGTTGTTTCTTAAATAATTTACCATTTACTGTCAAGTGTACACAATAGCTTAAAAAGTTGGTAGAAATGGGGCTAACACCTAAAGATCCACTCTTCAATAATTAAATATTCGTTTTTTATTGTTGTTTCTTAAATAATTTACCATTTACTGTCAAGTGTACACAATAGCTTAAAAAGTTGGTAGAAATTGGGCTAACACCTAAAGATTCACTCTTCAATAATTAAATATTCGTTTTTTATTGTTGTTTCTTAAATAATTTACCATTTACTGTCAAGTGTACACAATAGCTTAAAAAGTTGGTAGAAATGGGGCTTACACCTAAAGATATACTCTTCAATAATTAAATATTAGTTTTTTATTGTTGTTTCTTAAATAATTTACCATTTTAATAATATATATATTGAACCCACCGGGTTGGTCTAGAGGTAAAGTCGTCGCCACGAGTCAGCTGTTTAACAGCTGATTTTCAGAGACGAAGGTTCCTGGTTCAAATCCTAGTAAAGGTAGTTACTTTTATACGGATTTGAATACTAGACAGAGGTTACCGATGTACTTTAATGGTTGGGGTTCAATTAACCATACTCTCTCAGGAATGATCGGCCTGGGTCTGTACAAGACTACACCTAATTTATACGTCATACACATCATCCTCATCTCATTGGATCATGGGGTTGCTTATTATTCTGAATTGAACAGATTGCAACGTACACTAATTAGGATTAACAAAAAAAAAAATTTAATAATATATCAAAACATGATAAAATGACAGCTGATTTATAGAACAAATTATGTTAATAAATACGTTAACACAAAAACTAGAAAATGAGTCCGTTAAAATCTTCTACAATCTTAATCAAAGAGGATTAAGCAACAGCCTGTTTCAGTCATAAGGGGAGACTGTACTTTTTATCCCGCCAATGTTAAATATGCTATTTTTAGGTACATTTTTCATAGGATAAGTCTTTATAATGCATCCTGCAGTTTGAAAAATTTCTATTTCATATAATGAATTAATATAATAATTTCACTTACCTTCTTTTTAAACTGCGTCACCTTTATTTTATTCCTACTTACACGTGTTTCGGTGGATCCACCATCATCAGAGTAAATGAAAAATTGAAACTAAAAATTTTTTTCATTTATTTAAAATTTACAGAAGATGATACATCTTCAGTTACTTGTATAAAATATTATACAATATTATACAAATTTTATACAAGTGACTGAAGATGTATCATCTTCTGTAAATTTTAAATAAATGAAAAAAATTTTTAGTTTCAATTTTTCATTTACTCTGATGATGGTGGATCCACCGAAACACGTGTAAGTAGGAATAAAATAAAGGTGACGCAGTTTAAAAAGAAGGTTAGTGAAATTATTATATTAATTCATTATATGAAATAGAAATTTTTCATAGGATTAGTAAAATATAGAGAAATTAAACTTTACACACCATAGGTGTCCAGTTTCTTCTCGAGCTACTAACATTTTTTCACTTTAATGTTTGGACCATACCAATGTGGTAATTTTTTTTTAAATTACGAATAACATAAAATTTTTACAAATTGTTTTTTGCGTATTACTAATTTTTGGAGCACCTGAGGAAGTCATAAAAATGTCGGTATATGTGGATATACAAGATAATTAACTGGTAAAACTTTCAACCTGGTAGGTTTATTTGTTCTGAGAAAAATGTACCTTCTTCTTCTTCTTCTTCTTCTTACTATCAAGGATTAGGCATAAGCCTGTTCCGAACTCACAAACCATCCTGCACGTCTACAGAAACACGAGACATTCCAACCCATACATCTTGACTAGTGCCATCTTCTTTGAGGTCTTCCCACCTCCCTTCTTCCAACTGGAACATATTCCATCACTTTTAGAGGTATTCTCTCCTTTGGCATCCATCCAAATATTGCCTCCATTGATTTTTGTACTCTCCACTTTTTCATTTAAGCTAAATACACCCAACGCTATTTGTTGTCTCACCAGAAGTTGATGCGCTTAGGTGTTTCAATGTTTGTGCGACATTCAGACCTTACTTTCTGAATATCTTTTTATATTTTATAAATGTAAAAATAATTAACCCAGTCATATATTGATAAATAATTAGAAACTTAAAGTTTTTGTTTAATGAAAATAAGTCCAGTGTATTCTACAATGTGTGTTTTACATGGTAAATCCAAAAGGGTTTTTATTTCTCTCGCGGATCATTTAAAAGTCATCCGGGGACCGCTTAAGAGCAATCTGGTGACCCCCAGTGGTCTACTGACCACCTGCAGGGAACCAATATTCTGTATGCTTTCCCTACGTAACCTATACTATCATGTTACTCCTGTATTTGAATGACAAATAGGATGGAATAATTATTTTCATGATTTTCTTTTGTTTTCTATGAACATTATTGTTATTATTATTATTATTATTATTATTATATTTATCATTGAATTAGAGCATTTGAATTGTTGTATTGCATGCAGCCTTGTGTTGAACAGGATTATCAACAACCATCATAATAATGTGAGTAGTTGTTCAATTATTAATATTTTTGTTTTTTTTTGTGTTGTTTTTCTTTTGTGTTTTCTACTTTTCTCGCACTTAGTAAGAAATTATATCGTATTTATAGTATTGAACTTGTATTGGTGACTATTGGTACATGTTGTATTAAGGTCTTTTCAAACAAAACGCGGACAGTCCACGTGCAGTCCGCTGTAGACTGTAAAAGCCTGACTTAACGCGGACAAATCAGGACGGACCAGAACAGTTGTAAAGAAAACGTGAACGAGTCGTGGCGAATTTATGATTTGTTATTTTTTTCAACTTTGAAACTTGAATTTATATTGTCTAGCAGTTTCTCAGATGAAGAAGAATTACTTCTTTTGTTCGCTTTGAGACGGTCGAAATGAAAAAGAAAATGGGTGCACGAAATTAATTGCAAAAGAGAGGAGGTAGGGGAATTTCCCTGACTTTGTAATGAATTGAATTCTTTCGAAGACCGATTTTTCATGTATTTTCATTTATCCCAACTATAATTTTATTATTGTTGATATAAGTAGTTGTTGTTCAAAAATAAATCTTTATAATGCATCCTGCAGTTTTAAATATTTCTATTTCATATAATGAATTAATACAATAATTTCACTAACCTTCTTTTTAAACTGCGTCACCTTTATTTTAATTTTTACTTACACGTGTTTCGGTGGATCCACCATCATCAGAGTAAATAACATAAAATTGAAACTAAAAACACTATTTATTAAAAATCTATAGAAGATGATACATCTTCAGTCACTTGTATAAAACTGATTTAAAATTAATTTATTTAAATTTATCCCTTCTCATATTTACTGTAGATAGCAGCAGCAGTCAATATCACTTCATCATTCCTAAATTTCACCTGTTCATTCAAAATGTCCTGCCTTTGCTCTTTTAAATATTTATAAATGTGGAACATCTCATATTTTTCAATTTTATTTTTATTTTCTATATTACATTGTTCTATTATATTGAAATGTTCATCTATTTTACCAAATTTATGTTTTTCTTCTTTTATATGATTGGTATAGTTAGATATAATGTAGTCACATTTCAGTGCTTTTTTATGTTCATTATACCTCACTTGAAAATTACGACTAGTCATACCAATGTAAAATTTTTTACAATCCTCATTACCACAATCTATTTTATACACACCCTTTTTATTGCTTAGTGTTTCATTTATATTATTTTTAATTATATTTGTGGACAGTAGTTTTTTATTATTACATGTGTATGCGATTTTATAAAATTTATTTAATGTTCTGTATAATTTATTGTTAATAGTTTTATTGTATTTTAATGCAATAAATGGTTTATGTTTTATTTTATTATCTAATATAAGGGTGGTTCTCAAGTTATTTTTAAATTGTAGTTTGTTTTTAATTTTATTTATTACTTTATTTATTTCTTTTTCATGATACCCATTCTTTTGTGCTATGAATTTTATTGTTCTTAATTCATTTTCTAGCAGTTTTTTATCTTTTATATAACCATATGCTCTGTGAATCATACTATGGTAAGCTGCCATTTTATGTGAGTATGGGTGGTTAGATGACTTATTTATATTTGTTACTGGTAATATACTTTTACGAAATACACCTGTTGTTATTTTACTATTACCCTTGATTAATTGTATGTCCATGAAATTTAATTTATTATTATTTTCAAGTTCCATAGTGTGGTGTAATTTATCATCAAATGTATTTAATTTTTTCAAAATAACATCCTCTTCATTTTTATATGTCTTTTCCAATATTACCAGTATGTCATCTACATATCTGTGCCACATTACTACATTATGTGTGTGTTCTATTTGATACACAGTTATTTCTTCAAAATATTGCAAATAAATCTCAGACAAAATAGAGCTTAATGGTGCTCCCATAGTAAGTCCATCTTTTTGTTTGTACATTTTTTCATTAAATTTAAAATAATTTTGTGAAGTACATTGTCTCAATAATCCTATAACTTGCTTTACTTCATCTTCATGCAATTTACGGTCTGTTAATTTATTTTTTATAATGTTTATGGTTTTGTCAATGGGTATATTTGTGTACATATCTTTGATATCAAAAGACATCATAATATGTTTGTCATTAATTTCAATTTTTTTCAATTTTTCAATTTTTTTCAAAAAATTGAAATTAATGACAAACATATTATGATGTCTTTTGATATCAAAGATATGTACACAAATATACCCATTGACAAAACCATAAACATTATAAAAAATAAATTAACAGACCGTAAATTGCATGAAGATGAAGTAAAGCAAGTTATAGGATTATTGAGACAATGTACTTCACAAAATTATTTTAAATTTAATGAAAAAATGTACAAACAAAAAGATGGACTTACTATGGGAGCACCATTAAGCTCTATTTTGTCTGAGATTTATTTGCAATATTTTGAAGAAATAACTGTGTATCAAATAGAACACACACATAATGTAGTAATGTGGCACAGATATGTAGATGACATACTGGTAATATTGGAAAAGACATATAAAAATGAAGAGGATGTTATTTTGAAAAAATTAAATACATTTGATGATAAATTACACCACACTATGGAACTTGAAAATAATAATAAATTAAATTTCATGGACATACAATTAATCAAGGGTAATAGTAAAATAACAACAGGTGTATTTCGTAAAAGTATATTACCAGTAACAAATATAAATAAGTCATCTAACCACCCATACTCACATAAAATGGCAGCTTACCATAGTATGATTCACAGAGCATATGGTTATATAAAAGATAAAAAACTGCTAGAAAATGAATTAAGAACAATAAAATTCATAGCACAAAAGAATGGGTATCATGAAAAAGAAATAAATAAAGTAATAAATAAAATTAAAAACAAACTACAATTTAAAAATAACTTGAGAACCACCCTTATATTAGATAATAAAATAAAACATAAACCATTTATTGCATTAAAATACAATAAAACTATTAACAATAAATTATACAGAACATTAAATAAATTTTATAAAATCGCATACACATGTAATAATAAAAAAACTACTGTCCACAAATATAATTAAAAATAATATAAATGAAACACTAAGCAATAAAAAGGGTGTGTATAAAATAGATTGTGGTAATGAGGATTGTAAAAAATTTTACATTGGTATGACTAGTCGTAATTTTCAAGTGAGGTATAATGAACATAAAAAAGCACTGAAATGTGACTACATTATATCTAACTATACCAATCATATAAAAGAAGAAAAACATAAATTTGGTAAAATAGATGAACATTTCAATATAATAGAACAATGTAATATAGAAAATAAAAATAAAATTGAAAAATATGAGATGTTCCACATTTATAAATATTTAAAAGAGCAAAGGCAGGACATTTTGAATGAACAGGTGAAATTTAGGAATGATGAAGTGATATTGACTGCTGCTGCTATCTACAGTAAATATGAGAAGGGATAAATTTAAATAAATTAATTTTAAATCAGTTTTATACAAGTGACTGAAGATGTATCATCTTCTATAGATTTTTAATAAATAGTGTTTTTAGTTTCAATTTTATGTTATTTACTCTGATGATGGTGGATCCACCGAAACACGTGTAAGTAAAAATTAAAATAAAGGTGACGCAGTTTAAAAAGAAGGTTAGTGAAATTATTGTATTAATTCATTATATGAAGTAGTTGTTGTTGTTTAGGTCAACAGCCGAAAGGCTGGTTTGAACCTCTAGAGGTTTTACTAAGTAAAACAAGGAGTGAGGTGGTTTACCATTGCCTTCCTCACTGAGTGGAAAAGTACGCTTATCAGCATGCCGGGCCCTCTGAAAAACACATATTTTCCACTCTGTAAATGACAACTTCACTTCATTCACCACAGGGTCTGGCTGTACAATGAAATTCATTACTTTCAGAGAAGATAACTCTGATTAGTGTCTTTTACACCTCTACCTCTTCTGTTCTTAAATGATTCAGTCATTTAATTGACTGACCATGTGATAAGAAACAGAACTATTTATTTTAGCCCTGCAACGAACAGATTGAGTGTAAATAATTTGACACTCCACCTGTCTGTTATGGGCAATAAGTAGTTATGGGTGGTATAATGATAGTAGTATCTTTGAAAATTCTGCTTTCTATCGTGAGTTTGTAAATAACAAAATTGTACTACCTCCAAAGTCACTACCAGGAACAGACATCCCTGTAGGAGACCAATTTGTTAATTACTTCAACTATTTTGAGTCAATGAATAATGTTAATAATTAATAAGTCAATGACTAATTATAAATTGATACACTTTTAATGTACGGTTATTCTGTCAGTCAGGTCGACAGTAAAAACGTAAAATTAATTTTTTTGTTATAAATACTGTAATAACAAAAAAATAATAAAATTTGTGTTTAGTATTACTGGTTTGTTGAAGTTTTTCAGCTATTTCTCTCCATGATTGTGCTTTCTTAACCCAGTTTTTGTAATCATTATCTTGCACATCATATAAATGTGGGTGCTCCTTAACAAGTTCAATGAATTTTTCCTCTTCATCGGCCATCCTGTCCGTCGTGGACTCTGTAGAAAAATACAATCTCTCAACAGCCCGCTGCGAAATAGATTGGTATGCGGCGTAGGCCGCTGTCTATTTGACTAGGATGATGCAAAAATATCTAACAAAGGGTCCACGCGGACTAGAGCGGATTGTCTACGTTCTTTTTGACAAGACCTTCAGTGGTCGTAACAATTTGAGAGCAATCTGTACAAGGTTTCTTGAGGAAAATAAACATTGTGTATCATCATAATCAATGGTTTAAACAGGATGAAAACTAAATTCCAAAAACAATACAACAAACTTTTAACACAAAAATTATGCGCAACGTAAAACTTAGTAAACATTTACGTCATTATTCAACCCGTTGATTTTAGAGTCATAGAAACTATTATATTAAATAGATAGGGCTTCTAGTAGTGTCAGATTTGAGAACCTAAAGAATTTATAATAACCTGTAGATGAAATCAAGCTGTTCTTTTCCATTTAAAACAACTCGATATGTTGTGAAGACGAGCTTCACTAGTCCTTAGGATTTTAGAGCCGTTTGCGGTGGACGAGCTAGACTCATCTGTAGTTTTTATTGTGTTAACATAGGTACAGAATTTATAAACAGAAATCCTTTGTTCATTTACTAACAATATAAAAAATATTTGCTACAACAGCATCCAATACATTTTAACGACGGTTTTGAGAAACTAAATTTACTTTCTGAATATACTTTGTGTATATCTTCTGATTCCCTACACTTGAATTGCTTATTTTACATAAATATTAATATCGTACATCATTTGATGTATTTTGACTGTTTTTGTCATCTCTTCATTAACGATGTTGAAGTTTTTTTTTCATTTAATAAATAAGTTTTATTAAATTTAATATTATTAGTTATAAAATAATCGATTATTTTTATTACTCATAATTAAATTAAAATGTATGTATATTTTTTAATGCATAGTAAAGTTTGTAAGAGAAATTATTTATTTTTTTTTGTTATCGATAATAATAAAATTGAAATATTAAGTCTTTCCAGGCTTGTGATTTGTGCAAGGGCTATTCAGATATTGTCTGGTGGAAAAATCAACGAAATATATTAAGAATAATGTACATGACACATTCGCTTACATTGATTCTCAATAAAGTTCCCGCCCAAATTACAGCACATGTCTTAACATGGCCACCAGTCTATCAGACGCCTTCTTTAAACAACTGCGTATCCACTCAACTACTTCAACAATCAGTTAAACATTTCTTTTCATGTGTTTGATAGATAAACAATATTTTAATTTGGTGAAAATGTTATAATCTGATCTGGGTGGTAAGGGGATGCCACTTAAGGGGGTAGTCAACCCAGAAAATGAAAATCAAAACTTTAGGCTATTATTATTATTTATTTTAAATGAAAGAGTAATTTACTAGTAATGATTACCATTTGAACCAAACCAAAAAATTAATTACAGCCTCTAATACAAGGGCGAGGTTGGAAAAGCGGGCTTTTACGGGGAATCAAATATCTCAGGAACCAAGAAAGATATAAACATGATTCTTATGCTACAAAATATGGAAAATTGCTTTCTATTTGTTATATGCGCTTGTATGTATTTTTTCTTACAAAAATATTTATTGAAGAGAAACCATATTTTCAAAAAAATTTATTTTATGTATTCGCAAATTATTTTTTAACTAAATCCCTATTAACATTTTTGTAATAATCATTCCACAGATAATAGAGCAAGAAATTATGAACATTTGAAAAAAAACATCATCCAAATATCTCCAATACAAACCAAAATATTTAATTCCCAAGAATTTACAATCATGCAAAAACTACATTTCCGGAAAGCTTAAAGTTGAAGGAATAATTTCACTTGCCTTGCTAGTGAGCTTTATTTTAAACGGATGTTTTTATGACTTTTTATCAATGTACAAACAAAGTAAACAAATGTTGTGCTTCAGAAAATTTTAAACTTCAAATAAATGCAAAAAAGAATTGAAATTTAAAAAAAATCATCTTGAGTTGACTACCCCCTTAAAACTTATTTACTGCAGCCTTAATTCTAGCAATAGGTGAGGCAGTGCATTGCTATAAAAAAAGAATGATACTGCACTGACTGACAGTGGTACTAAAGCTGTCTGTACTAAACACATATTGTTTAGTGACATGTGCTGCAGTATAGTGTATTGCTGTTTAGTGACATGCCCCTTTCATCCATAATTTGCCTTCATCTAGATTTACTCATTTTCCAACATCATCCATAGGCTTCTTCACATCTTGGAATTTTCTTGAGTGGGTCAACAAGTTCTTCAGAGTCATGTTTAAACAAATTCTTTTCCCTGTCTCTTCCTTTTTATTTTCTAATTACTCGTTTTCCGAACAATTGCAGAGGTTTCCACCAAACTAATTCAGGCAACATTGTCGAGAAATGCAGAGTGTTCAGAGCTTTGAAATTTTTAATTGTTTGACTGTACTTCACGAGTGTTGTAGATAGAACATCTAAATTTGTATAAAAAAGTAATATTGCTTAAAGGTTTGTGAGAAAGTAAGAGCAGTTTGCCGACAGTTTATTCAGGAAATAAAAAGTAGACTATCGCCATATTTTAAAATAATATTATGTTAAAAATTTGTTATGTAAAATAAATAATGTTTTTATGTAAGAATGATACATAAATGTAGCATATCTTACTTTAATTGTTCTAGAAGAAAAGTGGTGGGTTGGCAATACTTGGGCTTTCTCGATGAATTTCATGGATCTATCATTAATATTCTATTCAGGTTTAATTTCACTCTTGTTATGCTTCTATCTTCTTTTATATTTTTTTTATTTCAATTGTTTATGAATGCATGTTTTTTGCATGGTGTTAAATTGTTGTCTGAACTAAATAAAAGTTGTTATGTAATTAATTTTCTTTAAATATTTTTGTAAAAATTTGTCCAGTAAAAATTCAATTGTATTAATTACGATTATTTTCATGTTAGTATGTCAATGGCTATCAGCTAATTTGATCATCGTCCATTTTTTTTAATTTTTATGAGACTGCCATGATCCAGCCAACTTTTTACTTAGGCCCAACTTGTTGACTGAAAATTTAGCAATCATATTAAATTGTTAAGTTTGCCAAGGTTTCAGCTATAAAATGTTACAATATTTTCAAACTACAGTAGGCCTTTGTACAAAAATTGTATTTTTTTGTATTTTATAGCACGGTGCTATTACGAGTTTCTTTCAGCCTAATCTAAGAAATAAAGCCTACTTTAATAAATCTATAGTTATTTTGTAAATATTTTCTGCTTTTATAAATTGCAAACATTTGCATTTCAAGGTAATTTTGAGCAGTTTACATGACGTTTACTGTGGACAATTTGAACTGGCACAACTCTTGCTCTATCTACCAAACATAATAATTAAAAAAAGTAATTCATATGACATTGAAGATCAGGTCATGAACAGACTTTATTTTATATCTAGATTTTTGTGTAATAATTTTTTGCAAAAATTGTTCTTCTCACTCATACTAAGCTGCTAATACACAGCACATGTTGCATGTATATAAATTTTTTTAAATCACTAAAGTTTTCATAATATGCCTTTGAATCTTAATTTGTTTGTTAATTATTATTTCTTTTACTAACATAATAACAAGAAAACTAATTATTTATTTTTGTTGTAATTTTTAGATGTTTCAAAGATTGAAATTGTTTTTCTTTTAAATTGTTTTTTCATTGTTATTTTTGTTATCTATTACTGTGTTCATGTAATTTCATTAAATAATGCATGGTTTAAAATTTTTTTTTTAAATTCTTTAGAAAACTGTTTAATAACATAGAAATTAATTATTTACACTAATACAATTTTTTATGAAATCATTCCAATTGTTTTATTTGATGTTTTGTTTTTATTTAAATAAATTCTTTATAAAACTGTTTTAATAACATAGAAATAAATTATTTACACTAATACAATTTTTCATGAAATCATTCCAATTGTTTTATTTGATGTTAGTTTTTATTGTATTTAATTTTTAATTATATAATCTAGTATTGTATTATTATTTTTGTTTAAAGAAACATTTGTTTAGTTTTAACGATGTTAGCTATTCTTAAATATTATAAATAATTGTAAATTAACTCGTTACTTTACGAATGAAGATATTAGTTTGTGATAACTTGATGAGAAAGACGTAAATTTTCTAGAATTTGTTGTAATATTGCGGTTGTAATTATTTTTTTAAATTTTATTTATTTTTTAGTTGAAAGTTGTAGATTATACAATTAATTTTTTTTCTTCTTATAGGGCCAATTTTAGATCACATTTATGTCTTTATATGTTTCTAGAAGCTCTTTTTACAGCCCACATTCTGAGCATTCATTCACTGTAGGCTTTTCTCCTTTCTTCTGTTCCAACCGGTTTTCTGTTTTTACTTTCTCTTGCCCATATGAGTATATGCGAAGGAAAATATTGTTTTCATTTCGATTTTTTGAAATAGAGTTTTCACCGGATCTACACGTTTTCAGACCCCCTGAATCCAAAAAATATGTTTTTAGCGATTGGTCTGTGTGTGTGTGTGTGTGCGTGCGTGTGTGTGCGTGCGTGTGTGTGTGAACAGAATATCTCAAGAACGGAACATCGTATAAACTTGAAACTTAAGTCAGATACTACTACCGGACCTGACACGAACCTTTTCATCAAAATCGGTCGACCAGGAGTAGTAGTTTATTCGTGTCATTTTTCACTTTTTTGCGAGTTTTTAAAAAACGACTTCTACGATTTTTTTTAAAATCGCCTCATTTACTACATTTTTTATGCTCTACAGGATAGGGTAGGCGCCATGTCTGCTGAAATTCGTGGAGAGGTTGTTTTCTCGAAAAAAAAATTGTTTTTTTAAGATTGCGCCTTAATATGCATTTAAGCGCAAGAATGTATCAAGTAAAAGTTGTAGAGAATTTAAAATTATACAACTTTTAAAAACATGTTCTTATATATAACACTTAGTTTAGCAGTAATTAGCGATTTTCTGTTTTTTTCTCAGGAAATCGTGTAAAATAATCGATTTATTAAAGATTTCAGCCTTAGTATACATTTTACGACAAAAGTGTATAATCAAATTTATTGGAAATCAAAAGATCTACAACCTTATCTAGAGTATTTTTCTCTACAGAATCTAGTTTAGCGTGAAAGAGTGATTTTCTATATTTTTAAGCCAAACTGAGGTCGATTTTCATTTTGCGTCTTTCACTCATGATTAAAATTAGATTATAATTATTGAGGTTAGTTTTTTGTTTATTTCTAATGTTTTATTACTAATGTTAGGTTATATTGGTCATTATTTGCATTGGCAAGAGAAAGTGGTGTGAGTTTTTCACACCAAATTTTTTACCTTGGAACCTATATTGTCTGTTTACTATCTTTGAACCCGTTTTCTTGCGGAGGATCTTTTTGACAAATTTCTCTGCTTCTCTTAGATTAGCCTTCCCTGTTATTCTAAGGCGTTATTCACTCGTGTTCAGACACGCAGGTTTTACCACAGTATTATAATCTCTAATCTAGACTTCTCTTGAGAGTGCTTTCTTCTTAAGCAAGTGATGAGTTCCTTAGAATCTGCACCAGCCATCTTTCCTCTTGCCGGCAGCATTGGCGTAGTTGGTAACATGCCCACCTCTCAGCATGCAGTCTTGGGTTCGAATCCTTTTCAGGCACAGCATATTTTCATACGTTACAAAAATCATTTCATTCTTCACCGTCTCCATTAGCAGTAATTGCATAACAGTTGGATGTTAAACCAAAAAAAAAAAATCTTTCCTCTTCTGTCGTTGTTCGCTTCCTTTTCATAGGTATGAACTTTTCCATTTTGGTCTTTTAGTGATGCTGGCTGCCCATAACAGACAGGTGGAGTGTGAAATTATTTACACTCGATCTGTTAGTTGCAGGGCTAAAATAAATAGTTCTGTTTCTTATCATATGATCAGCCAATTAAATGACTGAATCATTTAAGAACAGAAGAGGTAGAGGTGTAAAAGACACTAATCAGAGTTATCTTATCTGAAAGTAATGAATTTCATTATACAGCCAGACCCTGTGGTGAATGAAGTGAAGGTGTCATTTGCAGAGTGGAAAATATGTGCTTTTCAGAGGGCTCGGCATGCTGATAAGCATATATTTCCACTCAGTGAGGAAGGCAATGGTAAACCACCTCACTCCTCGTTTTACTTAGTAAAACCTCTAGAGGTTCAAACCAGCCTTTTGGCTGATGACCTAAACAACAACAACAGTGATGCTGGCTGTTTTGATATAGTTTTGTCAGTAAATATAATTGTAGTAGTTTATTTTTAATCTTACGAATAAACATTTTGCTGAAATTACAATCACTTTAATTTGTCCCTCTTCCCTTCTGGGAAATTTATAATTTGTTAAAATATATAACGGTACTAGAGACAAGAAGATGTGATTTTTTCCAGTTGATCACTTTACAATATTTTACTGAATATAATTATTTTATTTATTTATACTACATTTTATTAGTTAATTAATCTGTTAATTGTTTTCAAAAGTTAATTTGTTTGTTAGACTTGCAATCCTATAATTGACCCTCTCTAAAAAGATCCCATGGCAAATTATTGAAGAAACGTTACAGCATTAAATTTTTTAAAATCCTCTAATATTATATTTTATTTTTTACGATGTTCTTTAAAAGTTATGATTAAACTTTAGGATGTGATTATACGGCTAAAAATAAGAAAGAAAATTTCATAAAAACTTAGGTCTGGAAATACTTTGTTAGCAAGTTTTGGCTGGTGAAAGATTTCATCTGAAATTTTTAAGGCTTTAATTAAGAAGCAAATGTGGTGATATCTTATGGTTTCTTATCTGAAAAATCTAATGAAACAATTGTTTTATAGGAGAACAGTATCTCCTGTAGTTTTTAAAATATCTTGACATAAAACAAAAAATTTGGGGTCAAAAAATACTTTTTAGGTTTTTGACCCCAAATTTTTAATTTTTATATCAGATATATTAAAAACTATTGGAGATACTGTTCTGAAACCTGTTTTATTGGATTTTTCAGGTTAGAAACCATTATTACTGCCTCATTTGTCTCTTAAGGCCTGAACATTTTCAGTATGGTATCATGACACTAACCCACCGGGTTGGTTTAGAGGTAAAGTCGTTGCCAAAATCAGCTGTTTAACAGCTAATTTTCGGAGACGAAGGTTCCTGGTTCAAATCCTAGTAAAGGTAGTTACTTTTATACGGATTTGAATAATAGACAGTGGTTACCGGTATACTTTGATGGTTGGGGTTTAATTAACAATACTCTCTCAGGAATGGTCGGCCTGGGTCTGTACAAGACTACACCTCATTTACACGTCATACACATCATCCTCATCTCATTGGGTCATGGGGTTGCTTATTGTTCTGAAGTGAACAGATTGCAACGTACACAAATTAGGAAAAAAAAATCATGACACCAGCTGTAACTAATGTAGCGCACTAATGCTCTAATGTAGCATTTCCAAACCAATGTTAATAGTGAAAAAATTTTTCTTAATTTTAGCTGTACAATGACGTCCTAGAGTTTAAATAAACTTATTAAAGACACCCTGTTTATGATTTTTTGTTTTAATTTTGAATTGTTTTTTTAAAAAATTTAATTAACATAGTTGTGGTTAGGTTAGTTGATTAATTGTGTTAATAATATTTGAATTACTGACATGTATAATGACATCGCATGTTAGTTGGTGTAGTATATTATTATGGTCCTATTGTAGTTATCGCGAAGCAGTTCTGCGAGTTCATTATCTCGTGAGGTGAGCAATATCATGAGTCGCACCCGACGACAACTGGCTCAACAGAAATCGTTTAACAACGTTAATCGTCAACAGCATTCTCATCTTCATACATCGGTGAGTTGTTAATGTTGTTGTTGTTGTTTAAAAATCAAATTTAACTACAAAGTAACTGAATTAATTTTACCCTGTATTAATTTTTCTTTCCAATAATGTTAACAATTTATAGGATGTTGTGGCAAATTAAATTAATTTTGAGTCCTTGAAAATAGAGAGAAATATTTCCTGTCAATTTGTGTACGTATTGAAAAAATGAGAGAGATCATGATGTGTTAAATTACTTTTGATTTAATTAATCTTATGTACAAGTTTTATTTTATACATAATAGGGATGTGTCGATTCCAATTGTCAATAATTCTTAAAACTTAAAAAAAAAATAATCGGAATCGAGAATCATCAACTGTAAAAAGTTGATTCTTTGATAACAGTTCTCTAGTTTTCAAACTGTCAGATAAATTCTGTAATTTTCCACGAAAAAAGATACAAAATATTAATGTAGTTAAGTAATTTTGGCTTAGGGGAGTAAAAAAAGAAATACTTTTCCATTTGAAAAATGTTCCAGGCTTTTGGTTATTGTAAAGGATTTGTCCCTGTAGGGGTGATGTGTGGTAGCGGTAGGTACTCATGAAAAATGACAAGGGGAGCCTTATTAACATGAGTGCTAGGGGATTCAGGGGCACACTGGCTAGCTGGTCCTTGATTATGGTGATGGACTCTTAAGTCTAGTTTACACGGGTCGAGTATTTTAGTCGAGTCGATTAGTAATTTAGTACTTGACTTGTTTGGACGTCGTTTTAGTTGAGTAGTTTAGTTGCAGTCGAGTAGAATGGTTGAGTGCACAGTTTAGTAGCTTACCCCCACCATTATGCACAACGTAATTTATGAGTGAGATCCCGCCTCGGTGGAGCCACAACAATGCACTAAATTCCGCTGTCTACGTTACAAGTGCGAACAGTTACTAAATTACTCGACTGTTGCTACTCTACTAAAATACTCAAATCGTGTAAACTAGGCTTTAGTGGCAGTAGTTTCAATGATTATGGTCACTAAGTTCGCGTGGTTTGCTCTGCGGGATAATTGGGGGTCTCCACAGGACATCAGTGTTACTCATGTACCCTTAGGTGTGGGAAAGTTCACTTATATCCACCTCCGGTATGCGTTATACGCCTGTCGGAGCCAACCCACCAGCAGTCCTGGTGAAAGCATAGAAGATTAGTTCGGGGCACTCTAGCTCCTTTACGTTTTGGATGCCTGATTGTGGTGATTATTTGCACCTCTGTCCATTTAACCATCGACTTGTTAAAACATGTTGATGAATAGATAAGCTTTCTTCAGATGAAAGTTGTATATTTTTTTGAATGAACTTTTTTTTTATAGTCTGTTAACTAGTTACTGAGGTTGGAATTAGTATTGGTTCAATTCATTCAATTTCCACAGAGGATTTAATTGTATAAAGAGTTGTTTCCAACTTTATTAGCCTAAGTTCTATACAAAAGAAATGCTCAACTATAACGTAAAGTATGTTAGAGGAAAGTTAAGTTGGAATAGCAAAAAACCAATGGGTCCAATAATTGAAACTAAATAAATATACAAGATCATTTTTTTTTCACCCTGGAGACTCCAGGAGGAGTATAGGACATGTCGTCAGATATAACACCTGAAATACATATAAGAATCACACATTGTATCACTACTATCAAGAAAGAAATTCTTGTACACTATAAAAAGTTTCACCGATTAAGTAATTTTTCAGATTCTTTTTAAAGGAATGCAAATCCTCACAACATTTTAAAAATTGGGGTAATTTATTCATGAATTTTCTCCCTGTATAAGTAGGTTTTTGTTCAAACAATTTTGTGGAGTGAGTAGCCACATAATAATCATTTCTGTTTCTCGTGTTATGATTGTGAACATTGAAATTCTGCATAAAATTATTATGCCTAACATACATAATCACCTCAAAAATGTAGAGAGAGGGAACTGTAAGCAATTTAAGCTCCTTAAATAGTGGCCTCCATGAGGTTAGCTGGTTAGCTCCCACCATACACCTAATAGTTTTCTTTTGAATTTTAAAAACCCTATTCATATTACCCATGCTAGAATTACCCCATACTAAGATACCATAACGGATATGAGACAGAATGAGGCTATGATAAGCTGCCATTAGTAATTTTTTATCAATTAATCTGGCAATTTGTTGGCAAGTTGGCAAGGAGTCATTTCCAGAACTTGCACACTAGTTTTAGAACTGTAGTTCTTTAGAAGGTAGAAAAATAATTTGTATTACTTTATGGTAGTCAACCCCTTTTTTATTACCTTAAACACAAGAGGTTGAAATATAAATGCGGTAGTTTTTCTATTCAACCCACAAGAAATAATTTACCGAATTTCATCTTTCTAGATGATCAAAAGAATTAGCGATTTGTTACTAAATCAGTGAGTTTTCCTATTTATTTATTTATAGAGATTTTCTAAAACTATGGATTTATGAGAAAATATATACGTACTACATTGCTGTGCTAATTTTAATTGAATTCTGTTGGTGGGAAGTATCTTATTTTCTAGTACTCAAAATTCAGTGCCACATCTTCCTTATAGATTTCATCTTCCATTAATTTTGTAATCGAATAATAGATAACTACATAAAATATAATAAGAATCTTATTTTTCTCTTTATCAACCTGTATGACTTATTACATTTCATATTCATTAATAATTAAATTCAATTAACTATAAATTGTAAGTACAGTACAGTCTGGTCTGGTTGTCAAGATCTGCCGAAATTTTTTTTAATCCGTAATGTATGTATTTTGCAATAAATCATTCAATTTAAGAACATTAAGCAACCCAATGACCCTACAAGATGATTGTAATGATATATAATGAGCAGCCAAAACAAAACTAATTAAATATAACACTCACCTCAGAATATTACATTAATTCGAGATCTTTCGGCGCTCTCGGAGATATCCTCAGGAATTATTATACTAAACACATATAACATTTAAAACAAATATGGTTGAAGACCACGTCAATTATTTACTATTTCACCAACCATGCCACATGCAGTTAGTCGGCTGAATGACGGTATAATCATTTGTTCCTAGTATTATTTCTTATCATGACTTTGTAACAATTTGAAATAATTTGTACAAAGTCGCGATAAGTAAAATTGCCACCTTCAATATACCCTCCTTCTCTATCCCTACAATGCTCCATGCGAATTTTCCATTGTAGGAAACAGTGCTGGAAGTCATCTTCTGTCAGCTCCTTCAGGACACGTGCCGCGTTCTCTTTTACAGCTTCCACAGACTCAAATCTTGTCCCTTTTAATGTAGATTTCACCTTAGGGAACAGGTAGAAGATAATAACATGTGATGAAACATGGTTTTTTACTTATGATCCGGAAACGAAGCGCCAATCCATGCACTGGAAGAGCCGAACTTCACCAAGAGCCAAAAAAGCTCGAATGAGCAAGTCAAAATTTAAAGCAATGATGTTTTTTTTTTGATATCCATGGGATTGTGAACCTTCACTGGGTTCCTGAAGGTCAAACAATTAATCAATATTACTGCCTTGAGGTACTTTCTTAACTACATCAAAGAGTAAGGAAAAAACGCCCCGAAATGTAGAAGGACAAATCATGGGTTCTTCACCAAGACAATGTGCAAGCTCATTCTGCGTTATCTGTCAAGGGGTTTATAGCCAAGTACAGCATCTCAGTGTTAGAACATCCACCTTATTCACCAAATCTTGCACCATGTGACTTCTACCTGTTCCCTAAGGTGAAATCTGCATTAAAAGGGACAAGATTTAAGTCTGTGGAAGCTGTAAAAGAGAAAGTGGCACGTGTCCTGAAGGAGCTGACAGAAGATGACTTCTAGCACAGTTTCCAACAATGGAAAATTCGCATGGAGCGTTGTAGGGATAGAGAAGGAATGTATATTGAAGGTGACAATAAGTGATTATGTATAAAATTAAAATTAAATTTTTTACGTCAGTCTCATTATTTAATAGTCACACCTCGTAAAGTTAATTTCAGGATGCATTATACAGATTTATAATGTGTAGGTCTAGTGTCTAGTGACTTGAAAAAGTTTTTGTCAATCGGTTTTCATCCATTCTATACAGGTGTCTGTAAAATTTCAGTCTTCCTTTTTCTAATCATTTATATTAATCATTCACTTTCCTTGTACAGTTTGATCTCGTAACCTATATTGTCTGTATTATCATTTTTTTAATAAAATAAATAATTTATTTGCCTCTGTCCGCAATAGTGAAGAAATAAGCGATTAGATTGAATTTATGTATAAATAAGTAATTTATACATAAATGAGAAAATTTAGATTTCCAGGCCAAACTGTATTGTTTTTAATAAAATACAAATATTATTAAATTAACTAATAGTGTAATACTTATATTAACATACTTTCTCTTAATTGAATTTAATAATAATAATAATAATTTAATTTTTTTATTATTATTATTTTTAATGTTATTGTTGCGATAGATGTTTGTAATTTCTTACTCTTTACAGTAATGTGCTTGCCTCACATCATGCGGTCTTGGGTTCGAATCCCATTCAGGCACGGCATATTTTCATACGTTACAAAAAATCATTTCATACTTCACTGTCTGCATTAGCAGTAATTGCAGAACAGTCGGACGTTAAACTACCGGAAAAACACATTTTCAGTCCTCTTAAACCCAAAAAAAGATGTTATCAGTGTTTGGTCTATATATGTACAAATAAAATATCTCAAGAACGGAGTATTGTACAAACTTTAAACTTGGAACTTAAGTTAGGTACAATTAGGGGACCTGACACAACATTTTCATCAAAATTGGTCAACCAGAAGTAATAGTTAATTCAAGAAAGTTTTCCTTTTTCTTGGGATTTTTTCAAAAAAACGGCTTGTACGGTTTTTTTAAAATATAACTTCATTAACTACATTTTTTTATTCTCTACAAGAAATAGAGTAAGTGTCTGCTGGAATTCTTGGGTAGCTGTGCTCTTGTGGTAAAAAATTGTTTTTTTTAAGATTGTGGGGTTAAAGTGCATTTTAGAGCAAAAGTGTATATAACTAAAGTTGTAAAAAATAGAAAATCTACAACTTTTATTTGAATTTTTTTTTCTACAACACTTAATTTAGTCTCAATAGTGATTTTCTGTATTTTGCTTATCAAGATTGGTGAAAACTATTTGAAATTTTTAAGATTGCACCCTTAGTGTGCATTTTATAACTAAAGTATTTATAATTAAAGTTATAGGAAATAAAAAAAAACCCGTATTTTAAGCAATTTTTCTTCAGAGCTTTGTTTAGTGCCAAAATTAGTGATTTAAGTCCTACAGAGTTTGATTTCATTTTATATTGTTTATTCATGATTAAACGTAGGTTATATTGGTCATTATTTACATTGGTAAGAGAAAGTCGTGTGAGTATTTTACAACATTTTTTTTTTTATGTTACGGTTGTGTCCTTTTTAAAAACTCCTAGCATTATTTATTTATGTACCAAAGATTTTTTGATTAAATTTTGGAAAAAATTGAAAGTTTAAGCGGATTATAGCAAAGAGTAAAATCACTTACGTAAACAAAGTGTATTTTCAATGAAGACTGTTGGATACCAGATGTTTGTTGATTGGTCAGATCATGGAGCAATGATTTGTGGTGTGATTAATGATATCTGTAGTTAGTATTAAACACGTATTGTTGACATTGTAATTAGTTAGTGATTTATTACAATATGAGTATTTGAAGTTTTACTTAAACCAAGTACATTATTGTTTTTGAGAGAGAATGTTAAAATGTCCTTTAAATTTGTACAGTTGCTTTCTAGTATTAATTTAATTAGATCATTAACTATGAGAATGTATCAGATATAAACAGGACACTTGGCGTGTGAGGTGGAACGGGAAAAGGGACCTCTTGTCAGAAGAAAAGTGAGTTGTGAGGATCAATACATCGATATTTGGATTCTTTTTGTAAATTTATGCAGTTTACTTTGTCTGGTTGTACTTTCAATGTAATTACTCCTGTAAGAATGACTACGCAATAAAATATTTATTCAAAAATATCGAGGTATTTGGTAAAGAAGAATCCCGAGACCTTCCATTGGATATATTTTGAGCCCGAGTCAAAGCTACCGGACTCAGTTACAGAACCACTGAATAAAAGTGAAGGCACTCATTTAGTAGCTAAAAATACAAAATTTTCAACAATAGGTTCCTTTTCTGATTCCGGCTCACATATGCACAATTTAGACATGTACCGGTTGCCACTCGTATCTATGTCAGGAGGGGATGTGAGGAATAAGGGAAGCAGTCTAATGGCACTGCTCACTTCCATTAGTCATCATGATATCTGAGCAATAGATACCTGTCTCCTTTGCACAACGCATTATTATCAAGTTTCTCACTTGAGAAGATGTAAAATCGTGTGAATTCCTCAGGAGATTGACTAACAATTCAAGGAAGAGAAATTTCAAGATCTTTAGTGTTTGCTTGAGACAGGAAATTTGTGGTGGGTCAGGAGCACATTGAGAGTAAGGGCTGTGATCTGTGACCCTGAACCACCATTGCAGAAAACAACATTCACTGTGTTCAATCGTCTTATTGCATATCAATTTTTTTCACAAACATCAGACTATAAACGTTGCATACTGCTGTGAGGTGTTAGAGATTGTTGCAAATGATGTAATTCATCGATGAGAGAAGTGGTTCTTCTCTGAGGCAATGATCGTACCCATACAGCAGCCCTGACCAAACAAAAATTGGACCAATTCGGCTAATAATTATTTGACCTCCTTCCCAATATCCAGACTTATTTTCCTGTGATTTTCATGTCTTTGGTCCACTCAAAGAACCTCTTGGAGGTCTCTCTTGGAGGAACCTCTTGAATCTTTTACGCAATTGGCTGCAGACATAATGGACTTTATTCTGAGGACAAGATACCAAAGTTACCTATTTGTTGGGGAAAAATGTTTTTTAAAAGCAGAAGAATATGTGGAAAAATTACCTGCACTTGTACTTTTTCATATGAATTAAAAAAGAGGAAAGAAACGTCTCGTTTATATTTGATTCATTCTCATATATTGCAATAATCAAACTAAACTGATAATTTTGCACATTTTTGTATGTGTCCTCACTATGCTTTAGCACTGCTTATCATGGTAGTGCTACCATGATCTACTCACACATCTTCTGCTTTGTTACTCATAGCTATTCAACACATTTTTTTAAATATATTTTTCTAACATCATTTATAATTATTTTCTAATCTGTAAAATTTTATATTAATTGTATTGGTTTATTTTCATTATGTTGCTTTTGTTTTCAGTGAAAATAAATATTTTGTAATTTTCTTTTGTTTGTTTATTAAGTTTCTATTTTTTTAGCAATCATCTAGGCTATCGTGGTTACAATTGTTTAAAAATGTTGTTAAGTTCCTACTGTAGTCTGCATTAATCAATTCAATTATTATGTTTCAATTATTTTAATTATTATTATTTCAATTATTATGGTTTATATTCCAGGTCCTTTTAGTATCTGGTCATTATTAAATTACAAAACTTATAAATATATAACATATATTTATTAATTACAATAAATTTTTACAATTATAATTTACTTGTAGATTACAATTAACTACATAATTTAACTGTAGAATAAAATGTCTACTGAAATTTGTAGCTATGCTTTTTTGGTTAAAAACTGTTTTTTTTTTTTTAAAGATTGCAGCCTTAATATTATGCTGTTAAGAGCAAAAGAGCTATTTAAATAAAGGTATAGAAAAAAAATGACAGTTTTTATTTCAAGCATTTTTTTCTATAGAGCCTAGTCTAGCAACTATTAGTGATTTTCCATATTTTCTTATTGAAATCTGTAAAAAAAAATTGAGGTTTATATTGCAGACCAAAATCGTACATAAATAAATTTATAGAAAATGAAAAACCTATAATTGTTAATTAAAGCATTTTTTTTCTACAGAGCCTAGTTAGCATAAATTAGTGGTTTTCAGTGTTATTGTTAAGTTTTACAGAGGTTGATTTTTATTTTACGTCATTCACTAATGATTAAGCGTAAGTTATACTATTCATTAATTGAAATTGGCAAGTAAAAATGTTTCTCACCAGTTTTTTTTTTATTTTGTTACTTTAATTATGTCTATTTTCATACTGAAAAGTGAGGCATGCACCATCCTGTACATTGTAAATTTAGTTTGTTAAATTTTCATAATTCATATAAGCTTTAGATGTGGTTTTTTGAAAGTAAATATGAGTTTTGTTTGATTTTGTACCATTTTTGTTTTGATTTATAATTAACTTATGTTTAAATAGTAAATTGATCATAGATATTTAGAATTAAGCAGTTTTGTTAGCCGTTAATTTAGTAATAAGAAAGATTAGTTGTACAATGTTCACATTAATTTATTCAAGAAAAAATTAGTACCATAAGATCTTATTGTTTTTTCTCAGCGATTATTAAATTTTTGTTTTTGTTTACTGCATCAAGGAAACTCCAGAAAAATTATAGGACATGTCTAGATAGAACAGTTAAGCCCAAATTTTAATACTATGTTAATTTTTTTTAATGATAAAAAATTCCTAATATGAGCTTACCATGGTTTAATTCTGTCTTATATCCGGTATCACATAGTCAGCCTATCATATATTACTTATCACATGGTCAGCCAATTAAATGACTGAATCATTTAAGAACAGAAGAGGTAGAGGTGTAAAAGATATTAATCAGAGATATCTCCTCTGAAAGTAATGAATTTCATTATACAGCCAAACCCTGTGGTGAATGAAGTGAAGTTGTCATTTGCAGAGTGGAAAATTGTGCTTTTCAGAGGGCCCGGCATGCTGGTAAGCGTAGTTTTCCACTCAGTGAGGAAGGCGATTGTAAACCACCTCACTCCTCGTTTTTCTTAGTAAAACCTCTACAGGTTCAAACCAGCCTTTCGGCTGATGACCTAAACAACATCCGGTATTATGCCATACCAGTTTAGGGTAATTTATCTCTGAGTACAATGGAAAAAGTTTTTAAAATTCAGAAAACACTATAAGGTGTATTGTGGAGTCAACCACTTAACCTCATACAGACCATTGGTCTGGTGGGTGTAAGGCTTGGTCGAGGGACCGCTGTGGGCATCGCTCACGGTGACGGGTCGGCGAGCGGAAGCATCATCTTCTGTCTTGCGGGGTCGTCGATTAGTCTTCGCTAGAGTTCGGCAGCCGTGTGCCGTGTTGGACGTCTCGTCGATGCTGTAGACTGGTGGAAGTAAATCTCTCTGTATCTGGATCGATATTGAATCGCTCGGCTCAGTGCAGCGCTCTTTATATACCGTATTTCATCAATTCTAAGACGCACCACATTTTTAGCTTCGTCAAAACAGGGATAAAGTAGAAAATAGACTTAAAAAAGTAAAATACAACTTTGGAGAAGTAAAATAAATACATATAAAAGTACGAAGTTAGATAACTATAATGGTATATTTACTTACTTGAAATTTTTACAAAACAGTACAAACAATATTCACATCACACACACACACACAATATTCACATCACACTATAAACCAAATATAGTAGTCCTAGTTTAATGAAAAAATAAATGAAAATGTGTATATAAAACGAAAAGTATATTAGTTGATGAAATGTTAAGTTAATTTTTTGATATTTTTACTTTCTCTTGCCTATATGAATATATAGGAAGGAAAGTATTGTTTTCATGTCGATTTTTCGAAATCGAGTTTTCACCTGATCTATACGTTTTCGGACCCCCTGAACCCAAAAAACATTTTTTAGCGATTGGTCTGTGTGTGTGTGTGTGTGAACAGAATATCTCAAGAACGGAACATCGTACGAACTTGAAACTTGAAACTTAAGTTACGTACCACTACCGGACTCGACACGAACATTTTCATCAAAATCGGTCAACCAGAAGTGGTAGTTTATTCGTGTAATTTTTTACTTTTTTGCGATTTTCTCAAAAACTGGTCCTACGATTTTTTTTAAAATCGCCTGGTTTACTCAATTTTTTATTCTCTACAAGATAGGGTAGGCGTCATGTTTGCTGAAATTCTGGGTGAGGCTGTTTTCACGTAAAAACGTTGTTTTTTTAAGATTACAGCTTTAATATGCATTTTAGCGCAAAACTTTATATAATAAAAGTTGTAGAGAATTAAAAATTCTACAACTTTTATTTCAAACAATTTTTTGTATAACGCTTAGTTTAGCGGTAATTTGCGATTTTCTGTTTTTTTTCTCACGAAAATGTGTGAAAAATTGATTTTTTTAAGATTTCGGCCTTAGTATGCATTTTACGACAAAAGTGTATATAATTTAATTTATAGAAAATTAAAAGATCTACAACTTTTATTTAAAGCATTTTTCTCTACAGAGCCTAGTTTAGAGAGAAAGAGTGATTTTCCGTTTTTCTAAGCCAAACTGAGGTTGATTTTCATTTTGCATCATTCACTCATGATTAAAATAAGGTTATGTTTTTGAGGTTAGTTTTTTGTTTATTTCTAATATTTTATTATTAATGTTAGGTTTATTGTTAATTATTTGCATTGGCAAGAGAAAGTTGTGTGAGTGTTTCACACCAGATTTTTTCTGGTAGGTTTTATGTTGACTGCTAACCTAACTATGTATTTTAATCACTATCACAAATCTCACTGGCTACATCACAATCTTCAGAGTCGGAACTTGCATCACTTTTTGAACAATTATTTTCCCATAGAATGTCGTCTTCCGAACCGTCCAGCGCATTGGTTATACAGCATTTCTTGAAGGATTGTTGCACTATGACATCTGGTATTTTTCGCCAAGCAGCGGAGATCCACTCTGCAACTTTTGAAACAGGGGTTTTTTTTTATCTTGCCAAAAGGTGTCAAAGGCAAATTGTCAGAAAACAACCAAGCTTCATATTCTTGCCTTACGTACTCTTTAAATGGTTTGTTAACTGACACGTCAGGGCAATACCGACTAGGCTAAAAGTGACAAAATTCCCCACTTGCTTTGTCTGAAACAGGTCAATGAACGCATACGTATACATATGTATTGTTTACGTATACCTGCTACGGAATTTCTTACTTTCGAACAGTAACCGGATTTTTCCCAAGTATTACACATTTATTGTAATTATACGGTAGACCCAAATTAGAATTTTTTGAATTCATGTTTCATCACAAATTCTAAGACGCCATCGAATCTAAGACGCACCACATTTTTGGGAACGGAAAAAATTTAAAAAATGTGCGTCTTAGAATCGATGAAATACGGTAGTTGCCAAGAGCGCTGTGGTAGAGGGCGGCTACTGGCTCGACCTTGATGACAAAGGCCTCTGTCGGTGGAGAGCCGAAAGGTTTGACGGTATGCCGTCAAAGGGCCTACCGCACCAACAAAGGCCGGGAGAACTATTGAAGCCGGCAACACAGTAAATGATTAATTAGAAGGGGTGGCGGTGACAGTTCATAGGTTATAATTGTTATTGAAAAGTCGAAAAAATGGCTGACAAAATATATAACAGAGTTACGAGAGCAAGTATTTGGAAGTCATTGGCTAGCTATGATGTGGGTAGAGGGCAATACATACATTCAGAGCTCATCAACTTTAAAAAAACAGTATAGTGTCTTGTACACCGCCACCATTTTTTTTTTTTTTTATCTGAGGTGGCAAGAAAAAATTCATGTTCACTCTCTCTTGATGGGGAAGTTGTGTTGGACTCAATTGAGGTGCCCTCGTCCAGTTCCAAGGAGGCCGCAAACTGCCTACAAACCAAAAACCCGCCACCTGGCCACTTGATCCAACCTCTACTTATTCTGTTCTTAACCCAACGACCGGTGGCCTATTTTATCATAACCGGCAGCAGAAAATTTGCCAAATGTAAGGTGTTATTAAGTTATTTATTTTTCAATCATTTTATAATCTTGGTAACACATATCATACATCAAAATGCTCAGAAAATCTCAAATATTTATGTACTATTACTAAAAATTAAATATTTAGGGGTACCCCTTTTTACTCCCCCTACATTCACTACATATATGAATACGATTATAATTAACCTCTTTTACCCCCTAAATTTGAAACGAATAATAATTTTTTACTAGAATTCTATTATAGCCACTTTGTAGAGTTTTTTGTTCTGCAGAAAATTATATACATATTGTAATAATGCACTGAAAACTATTTTTTCTATAGTCAATAATACAAGAATACTACATAACTAAATATTTTCATGTCGACGCATAAATAATATACAATTCAAAAGTAAATAATAGAAACATTATAAAAAATCTGATATTAGGGCTTTCACCGGTAACCCTTTCATCAAGCACACTATTTACTAAATCACCTATTTCATTATTTACATTGAAATTCATAATGAAATAATAATAAATAAAACACAAACACTCACGAGTTGAGTTACTACGAAATCAGTTTAGTTCCATAAATATCAACAAAACAACGAATTACGCAATAACTAATAATAATAAAATCATAATTGATGATTATCGTACACAAAACTAAATGAATATAAGTTGTTGTTGTTTAGGTCATCAGCCAAAAAGCTGGTTTGAACCTGTAGAGGTTTTACTAAGTAAAACGAGACGTAAGGTGGTTTACCTTGCCTTCCTCACTGAGTGGAAAAGTACACTTATCAGCATGCCAGGCCCTCTGAAAAGCATATATTTTCCCCTCTGCAAATGACACTTTCACTTCATTCACCACAGGGTCTGGCTGTATAATGAAATCCATTACTTTCAGACGAGATAACTCTGATTAGTATCTTTTACACCTCTACCTCTTCTGTTCTTAAATGATTCAGTCATTTAATTGGCTGACCATGTAATAAGAAACAGAACTATTTATTTTAGCCCTGCAACTAACAGATTGAGTGTAAATAATTTTACACTCCACCTGTCGTCTGTTATGGGCAAGAATATAAGTTATTTATAACTAGTAAACAAACAAACATGAGTAAATGCGAACGTCCTTTGCAAAGCAGATGACAACAAGTAACACCAACTGACTTCCATGAGAATTATACATCAATTTCATTGAATAATACATCAACAACAATCGCTTTTAGAAAACAAAAATATTTTTATTTTATAAAGCTGATTTTTCTGATTAAAAATATGTATTACTTGCCGTGGTTATGCAATACAGTTTTTACGTCATGATTTCAAAACTAATGCATTGTTGAGTGATACGATTTATCGATGCTGCCGGTACAGAAATGATCCACGCATCGAAAAATCGATGCCTGCCGGTTGTAGGGTTAAATACTTCACAGTCATATAATTGGCTGATTGTGTGATAAGAAACAGAACTATTTTTTTTTAGCCCTGGAACTAGTATGTTGTTGTTGTTTAGGTCATCAGCCTGTAGAGGCTGGTTTGAACCTCTAGAGGCTTTACTAAGTAAAACGAGGAGTGAGGTGGTTTACCATTGCCTTCCTCACTGAGTGGAAAAGTACGCTTATCAGCATGCCGGGCCCTCTGAAAAGCACAAATTTTCCACTCTGCAAATGACACCTTCACTTCATTCACCACAGGGTCTGGCTGTATAATGAAATTCATTACTTTCAGAGGAGATAACCCTGATTAGTGTCTTTTACACCTCTACCTCTTCTGTTCTTAAATGGTTCAGTCATTTAATTGGCTGACCATGTGATAAGAAACAGAACTATTTATTTTAGCCCTGCAACTAACAGATTGAGTGTAAATAATTTTACACTCCACCTGTCGTCTGTTATGGGCAAGAATATAAGTTATTTATAACTAGTAAACAAACGAACACGAGTAAATGCGAACGTCCTTTGCAAAGCAGATGACAACAAGTAACACCAACTGACTTCCATGAGAATTATACATCAATTTCATTGAATAATACATCAACAACAATCACTTTTAGAAAACAAAAATATTTTTATTTTATAAAGCTGATTTTTCTGATTAAAAATATGTATTACTTGCCGTGGTTATGCAATACAGTTTTTACATCATGATTTCAAAACTAATGCATTGTTGAGTGATACGATTTATCGATGCTGCCGGTACAGAAATGATCCACGCATCGAAAAATCGATGCCTGCCGGTTGTAGGGTTAAATACTTCACAGTCATATAATTGGCTGATTGTGTGATAAGAAACAGAACTATTTTTTTTTAGCCCTGGAACTAGTATGTTGTTGTTGTTTAGGTCATCAGCCTGTAGAGGCTGGTTTGAACCTCTAGAGGCTTTACTAAGTAAAACGAGGAGTGAGGTGGTTTACCATTGCCTTCCTCACTGAGTGGAAAAGTACGCTTATCAGCATGCCGGGCCCTCTGAAAAGCACAAATTTTCCACTCTGCAAATGACACCTTCACTTCATTCACCACAGGGTCTGGCTGTATAATGAAATCCATTACTTTCAGACGAGATAACTCTGATTAGTGTCTTTTACACCTCTATCTCTTCTGTTCTTAAATGGTTCAGTCATTTAATTGGCTGACCATGTGATAAGAAACAGAACTATTTATTTTATCCCTGCAACAAACAGATTGAGTGTAAATAAATTAACACTCCACCTGTCTGTTATGGGCAGGAACTAGTATATTGAATGCAAATAATTTAACACTGCCTGTCTGTTATGGGCAGAAAAAATACTTTAAATTTCTTAATACTAACATAAAAATTACAATTTTGTTTGTTCCAGGCGAAATATTCAACTCCGGACGTCCCAACTTTCTACAATCCAAACAGCTTTACAGTGACTTAATGTTTATTGTAATCTAATTATAAATAATTAAATTGAATTTTCTAGTACATAATTTAATTTTGTTTTTGAAAAATAAAACAAACAAGAAACAATTTGAACATAATAATGTTTATGAATATATTCAAGTGGTGCGTTAACAATGTTACAATATATAATTTATAACAAAAGTAACAAAGGAAAAACTATTAAAAAAAAATTTTATCTCATTTTTCAATCATATGATTCGGCGATTATTTAAATCATATCGCAAATAATCGTAATTTATCGATTATATTATTATTATTATTTAACAGATTTCCTTATCATGAATTATGTGCAATATGTAATATTATTATTGTTTATTGTATTATGATATTGTTGTGCCATTTTTAACAATATCATTCTTGGCGTAAATACATATTTTATTCTTTTTGTTTCCCCCTCCCCCCCAGATTACTTTATATATTCTTTAAATAATATATTTATATACATAATGTTTTACTTTTTTATCTTTACATCATCATCGTCATTATCATCACCTTTATTATTATTATTATTATTATTATTATTATATTAAAAATGCCCTCCTTAATGTGATCAATATGTTATTAAAAATGTATTTTTATGAATAAAATAATAGTAATAAAAAAAATTGTATTATATATTTTATCTTATATAATTATCAGTATAATTTATTATTTTATTATATAATGGGTGGTTATTATTATATAATTAATAAATTTTATTTGGTGGGTATATCAAGGAAAATCCCTCATTTTTTCTGAATTGATCGTAATGGTGTTATTATTTCATTTCTCATGGTTTTCTTAACACGTTCAATGAGGTTATTAAGTTTTAAGAATTGAGGTTATAAAAAAAACCTGTTAATAGTCAGAATGTTAAAAGTTTTTTTATTTTATTCTATTTATGTCTCGTTCATATCAATACAGCGCTGGGTGCAATCTATCAGTTGTTTTAGTGAGTTAATGATGTGTTTTTCTGATACCTCATGTAGTTCCGTTGTAACAGCCTTTTAAATTGTAATATGGCTCAAACGACAGCCTTTTAAATAAAATTATTTTTTGGGAATAATAATAAAAATTTGGGAATCTGCTCGGTCAAAGCCAAATTCCAAAAGTATGGTAAGGTTTTTTTGGGCCAAAAATCATTAAACAATAACAAAATTATGGGTTGACATATTTTTTCCTAGATCTTCAGGATTATTTTGACGGATGGATTTTTTTATCCATGTGTAAATTTTCTACTAATATTCTGGTTGTTAATATTCTGTTGTTAATATTCACCGGGTTGGTCTAGAGGTAAAGTCGTCGCCAAAATCAGCTGTTTAACAGCTGATTTTTGGAGACAAAGGTTCCTGGTTCAAATCCTAGTAAAGGTAGTTACTTTTATATGGATTTGAATACTAGACAGTGGTTACCGTTGTACTTTGATGGTTGGGGTTTAATTAACCATACTCTCTCAGGAATGGTCGGCCTGGGTCTGTACAAGACTACACCTCATTTACACGTCATACACATCATCCTCATCTCATTGGGTCATGGGGTTGCTTATTGTTCTAAATTGAACAGATTGCAACGTACACAAATTAGGAATATTTTATTCTATTTATATCCCTTTCATATCAATACAGCACTGGGTGCAGTCTATCAGTTGTTTTAGTGAGTTACTGATGTGTTTTTCTGATACCTCATGTAGTTCCATTGTCACAGCCTTTTGAATCGTAATATGGTTCAAATGACAGCCTTTTAAATAAAATTAATTTTTGGGAATAATAAAAATTTGGGAATTGGCTCGGCCGGAGCCAAATTCCAAAAGTATGGTATGGTTTTTTTGGGCCAAAAATTATTAAACAATAACTAAATTATGGGTTGACATATTTTTTACGAGATCTTTGGGATTATTTGACGGATGGTTTTTTTTTTATCCATGTGTAAATTTTCTGCTAATATTCACCGTGTTGGTCTAGAGGTAAGTCGTCACCAAAATCAACTGTTTAACAGCTGATTTTGGATTTATATAATACTACAAGGGAAATGTCGGGTTAAAAAAAAAATTACATACTGTCAGTGGGGCATGGAAGGGAACTGTACCCTAATTCCCCTCTCACTGTCACTGACCAACACTCACTCTCTTACTTTCATTACTGTCAGTGGGGCATGGAAGAGAACTGTACCCTAATTCCCCTCTCACTGTCACTGACCAACACTCACTCTCTTACTTTCATTACTGTCAGTGGGGCATGGAAGGGAACTGTACCCTAATTCCCCTCTTGCTGTCACTGACCAACACTCACTCTCTTACTTTCATTCATCTCTTTCATCACCAGCTCATGAAATTAGTGTACCTACCTTACCTACTGAGATCAGGACAGGATTGATTCACTGTGGGAGAGGGCGATCCCGCTAATCCCCATATTTCTCCTCCCTCCGCAGTCTCCTGACCACCCTCTCCGCAAACTGAGCAACCAACTTTCATCTCTCCTTATCCTGCAGCATCTTTTACGCATAGTTAATCTAATAGTCCATGCCTCGTCATCATTGAAAACAATGCGCAATACATCATGGATAAATTTCTATTAGTGACATCATCAAAAAGTCTGCAATTTCTTATCAACAAATAGGGTTAACTTGAAGTAATTTTACTAATTGCTGGGATATTGATGTTCAGTTATATGACATTAATTATTGACATTGACATAATCATAAAAGATCTCCTGTATCTGGTATCCAACCTTTTAATGACAGTAGTCATAAAAAGGTATGTGTTAACTTTTAAAATGATAATACAATGAGGGATTTTACTTTTACTATTTTAAAATAAATTATTATTTATAAATAATTTTATTCACAACATATAGTTAAATTTATTATTGTTCTGTATTGGTAACTATTTTTATTTAAATTAAATTAAATTAAAAATATATTAATTTATCATTGTTGGTTTTAATTATTAAGCATTATTATAATTAATTAATTAATTAACGTTATTTAAAATATTATTGGAAATTTTTAATTAAAATATCAATTGTTTCAATTTAATTAAAAATTATATTCGTTGTTGAATTCTTGATAATTTATTAATTTTTTTTGTAAATAAAAATATAATCCTGGAAAATTTTAAATAAAATAAATTAAGTATCGGTTAATAAATTGAGATAAATAAATTATATGTGAGGTTGTCATATTTTTGTCTGTAGTTTATTTTTCCTAGTTCAATTGATCACCTGGTAAAAAAATTTTTTAAATTGTTAAGATATACAGTATTGGTTTGATGAGTGATTTGTGTATGGTGAATCAATAATCATAAATGAATTATTTTGTAACCATAATTGTTAACTAAAAAATTTTAATATAAGTAAATTTTATTTGAGTCTTCTTGTTTGCTTATAGATTTATTGAAATGTAAAATCAGTTTTTATTCAATTTTTTGAAATCGAGTTTTCACCGGATCTATACGTTTTCAGACCCCCGTGAACCCAAAAACATGTTTTTAGCGATTGGTCTGTGTGTGTGTGTGTGTGTGTGTGTGTGTGTGTGTGTGTGTGTGTGTGTGTACAAAATATCTCAAGAACGAAACATCGTACGAACTTGAAACTTAAGTTACATACCACTACCGGACCAGACACAAACATTTTCATCAAAATTGGTCGACCGGATGTAGTAGTTTATTCGTATAATTTTTCACTTTTTTGCGATTTTCTCAAAAACTGGTCCTACGATTTTTTTTTTAAATCGCCTCATTTACGAAATTTTTTATGCTCTACAAGATAAGATAAGCGCCATGTTTGCTGAAATTCTTGGTGAGGCTGTTTTCACGTAAAAAAAGTGTTTTTTTTAAATTACGGCTTTAATATGTATTATAGAGCAAAAATTTATACAATAAAAACGTAGAGGATTTAAAATTCTACAACTTTTATTTCAAACATTTTTTTGTATAGGTAACGCTTACTTTAGCGGTAATTAGCGGTTTTCTGTTTTTTCTCACGAAACCGTGTGGAAAATCGATTTTTTTAAGATTTCGGCCTTAGTATGCATTTTATGACAAAATTGTATATAATCAAATTTATAGAAAATTAAAAGATCTACAACTTTTATTTAAAGCATTTTTCTCTACATAGAGTAGTTTAGTGTGAAACAGTGATTTTCCATATTTTTAAGCCAAACTTAGGTCGATTTTCATTTTGTGTCTTTCACTCATGATTAAAATTAAGTTATGTTATTAAAGTTAGTTTTTTGTTTATTTTTAATGTTTTATTAATAATGTTAGTTTTATTGTTAAATATTTGCATTAGCAAGAGAAAGTTGTGTGAGTGTTTCACACCAGATTTTTTAAATTTCATTGACAGCTTGGTCATTAGCGATTACTGTGAGTTTTGGTACTGTAACAATGGGTTTTAACATGTTAAAATTTCTAGACCCTAGCCAGGAATTGAACCCAGAACCTTTCACTTTGTAGGCTAGCACGCTAGTCACTACAGAGACGATCTCTTTAACATTTTAATTGATAAAATTTTGGAAATTTTTTTTCTTAATATATCTACATGTACAACCTTACAGTACCATTACAGTATACCATTACAGTACAACCTTCCATATATCCTAATTGGAAAAATTAATACAAGTTTTCAGAATAAATATTTTGCTTCTACAGTACAACCTCATTTCAGGAGCTAACAATCAAAACGTGTTTTCTCCAAAAATTTGAAAATCGAGATTTTGATGGATTTTTATTGGCTGTAATGAAAGACACCACTATATCCTTCATATTTTATCATAATGTATTTTCTCCTTCAGTTTTAACATATTGAATTATTTCTTTTCATTCAAAACAAGGTTTCTCCAACAGCTGTGAACAATCAAATAGTGGTTTCTCCAACTGACCAATAAGATGTGACCGACGCCCCATGGTTTTTTTTATGTCATTTCTGTTTAATTACTAATTATTTGAAGCTTTTTGATCGTGGTAACTACTATCAGAAATAGTCATTTTGATATGGCTACTCCAGGTAATACTCAAGAAAAAATTTACGTAGAATCCACAGAAATTAAGTAAAATCAGTTTTTTCATCTCCTGAAAAACTTTACAAATGTGAGAAAGCACGTTTTGATTATTACCTCCTCATTTATCCAGAATAATTTGGATCAGAAAATTGTAAATCCAGATAAACTGTGAAAATTAATAAAAACAAAATATAATGGGAAAATTTACCATTTATTTATACTTCTTTAGATGAAAACACGGGTCAATATGTTTTTGTATAAATATTTACAAGTGTATTTTTTTCTTTATTTCTAAATTGTGTTTGTGAAGTCAGCATGATGACAAAATCGTTTCATCTTTTTAAATTCAGTCGGAGTGGTGTTGGCTGCTGCTCAAAGTACACCATGTTCTTGTTCAGCGATGATTTATCTAAAAAAAATACAGTAATGTTCGTGTGATCTTTAGCTCGAAGCATTTATGCTTTAACAGTATGGTACATACTGTAATTGCCCAGAACGGGCAGGTGGAGTGTTATTTTAATTGCACTCTATCTGTTTGGTCCAGGGCTAAAAAAAATAGTTCTGTTTCTTATCACATAGTCAGCCACCTATATGACTGAACTATTTAAGAACAGAAGAGGTAGAGGTGTAAAAGACACTAGTCAGAGTTATCGTCTCTGAGAGTAATGAATTTCACTATGCAGCCAGACCCTGTAGTGAATGAAGTGAAGGCGTCATTTGCAGGGTGGAAAGTGAGTGCTTTTCGGAGGGCCTGGCATGCTGATAAGCATACTCTTTCAACTCAGTGAGGAAGGCAATGGTAAACCACCTTACTCCTCGTTTTTACTTAGTAAAACCTCTAGAGGTTCAAACCAGCCTTTCGGCTGTTGACCTAAACAACAAGTGTACATTTGTGTACGAGTTAAAAATGTAAAATGTACTGTATTTAGATTGCACTGTTATTTAAATGTTGTATATGTAATTTTATGAATTAATTTTTTTTAGAATTTTTAGGGGGTCCATTATTGACTAAACTTTGGGAAACACTGCTTTAGACCCTAAAGTGTAAAATGTACTGTATTTACATTGCACTCTTATTTAAATATTCTATGTAAATTTTATGAATTAAAAATTTTTAGGGGGTCCACTATTGACTAAACTTTGGGAAACTCTGCTTTAGACCCTTCCTTCCATAGTCTTCGTAACACTATTCCATTCCTTTCTGGGTCATTCTCGCTTCTTTCA
Organism: Catonia carolina; assembly: GCA_035578175.1. Taxonomy (NCBI): domain Eukaryota; kingdom Metazoa; phylum Arthropoda; class Insecta; order Hemiptera; family Achilidae; genus Catonia; species Catonia carolina. The sequence goes on from JAQMRL010000010.1 coordinate 11,252,277, forward strand.
TTTAGCTAAAACCCTTAGCAAAATCTTCTGTGGTAACCTGAAGTCCTACATGTGGCAACCTGTTCTTAATTTTCACAGATGACCATACTAGATGAGTTATTTTTCTTCAATCTAATCAAGTAATCAAAATTTTGGGTCCACTTTCTTTGAAATTTCTACCCTAAAATTCATAACTCGATGTTGCATAGTCAACTGACAATTTATTCTTCAGAACTTCGTATCTATACCTCTGATTTTGCTGTTAAGTTTTAGTTGGGAGAGTCCAAACCTCTGAATTATATAGTCTATCTACTGTAAGAGTACTCCGCACGAGGCAAGCACCTATAGGTTGTAAACGAAAGTTTTACACTAGTTAGCGCGTATCTACCTCTCCGCCTGACAATTATCTTGCACTATGTTCCATCATTAAAATAGTATCTACATTCAGCTAAAGTAAACATTATCCTGTAAGCGTTTTCAATAATACCGTTCAGATTACTTTTAATTGTAGTAGTTTCATGAAGAGCCTCCGTAATTAATTATTTTAACCATTACATTTAACAAAACAATTTATGTCTACTTTTTTAATGTTAACAATTTTATGTTTAAAAAACTCAACACATTCACTATCACGCATGTTAACAAAACACAGCTTACAAACTTTTCAACTTAAGTCTGAAGAAAATCAAAACAAACCGATACAATATTAAAAGATAACTGATGACACTAAAAATGAGTTAAATACGAGCAAGTGCAAACAGTTGTATTAAACTAGTCACAGACATTAATTTTAATGATACGAAATAAACAATCTGAAATGATTAACAACGAATCACTGGAATTGGTTACTCTCCAGTAATAATTCAATCGCATTAATCTTATATTAAATACTTCTGACCAAAAATAAAACTGAGCCTGTAATAAAAACCTACTAATTATAAATAATAATGTAACGAAAATTAACAATGTAAGAGGAACCATAGTAAAAATTTTAGTTATTAATGGTAAACTAATGTTCGATTTATAAAACATTTTCTAACACATGAATTGAATGTGTTTTTAATATATTAAGCTTAGAGCGAATAATTAGTGTTGCATGGAATTTTGCTTTTGATCATGCTGTGCGTATTTTTAATTAATACGCATGCTCACTTGTATTGCTGGTTGCCTACGTCAGAGTACTCTTAGCGTAGACAGACTCTAAATAGATGAGCTGTCAACAAATATTGCGTCAAAATAACGCAATACAAATGAATGATATTTGCGATTTCTGGTTTAGCGTGTGAAATTTTTTGTAATAATGTAAATTTACCGATGTTTGGTTATCCAGCTTAACCGACATCAGCTAATATATAATATAATTTGTATATAATTATCGCCAACATCTTCCTCTCCTAAATTTCCAGACATTGCTAGGATGTGAATGATAAATTCTGTCAATAGAACACCTTATTTATAGCATATTTCAATCTTTATTAGGTTTTTTGACCCACTGGGTTGGTCTAGAGCAACGGTTCCCAAAGTGGGGGGCGCCCTCCCCCCAAGGGAGGCGTGAAGACACATCAAGGGGGGTGTGGGACTTCGAGATAGCTTTACCCTCCATACCGGATCCTTCAATGTCAATATAGTCTTCCTGCCCGAAGGACTTAAAAAACAAGTTTTAGAATTAAAAAGTGTTTCTGCTGCGAAAAACGATTTCGATAAAATTGTCAAAACATCACTTTGGGTTAAGTATAACCAAGTTTACCCCAGTATATAACAGCAAGCGGCAGTAATTGTAATTATCTTTATCAAGCACCTATCTGTGCGAAAAAGTGTTTTCAGCACTTGGTTCAATAAAAACAAAGCATCGGTGCAAAGTTGGTTTTATCAATGATTTACGTTGTGCACTTTCTAATAATCAACCTTTTTTAAAAAAAAATGCAAGGTCATCCATCCACTGATTTATTTTGTCTCTTGTTAAAATTAAATTGCAACTTCTAATGCTACAAAAAATAAAAAAATAAATGTATGGTTATTCAATGTAATACGTGATTTTTCATTGCCCTATAAAATTGTGTAAGGGGGCATGAGAAGTTTTCTTTTTGGCAAAAGGGGCGTAAAAGATAGAAGTTTGGGAACCGCTGGTCTAGAGGTAAAGTCCTCGCCAAAATCAGCTGTTTAACAGCTGATTTTCGGAGACGAAGGTTCCTGGTTCAAATCCTAGTAAAGGTAGTTACTTTTATACGGATTTGAATACTAGACAGTGGTTACCGGTGTACTTTGATGGTTGGGGTTTAATTAACCATACCTCTCAGGAATGGTCGGCCTGGGTCTGTACAAGACTACACCTCATTTACACGTCATACATATCATCCTCATCTCATTGGGTCATGGGGTTGCTTATTGTTCTCAATTGAACAGATTGCAACGTACACAAATTAGGAAAAAAAAATTAGGTTTTTAATGGTGTTATTTTTTTTACTTCAGTATTAAATTTGTACACTGTATTGATTATTGGAATGGGCTGAGCCCCATAATTTTAGATAAGAGAGGTTATATTGTATATTTACGTAATGATTGATTAAAATTTTTATTTTATCTTAATATTCCTTATCATTTCTTTTTTTAGCCTTTTCTTCTTTTTCAGCCTCTTCTGCCTCTTTCAATTTTGTTAAGCTCGCTCCGATTTTGTCTAATAATTCATCGACATTTTTACCAAGTAAACCACTCGTAGCAACTATATTTAAATTTGGAAATCTTGTTTTAAATTTTACTAAATTTTCATTTGAAATTTCTAAATCCATTTTATTTGCAACAACGATTTCTTCTCGTAATTCTAATCTATATTTGTAGGTTTTTAATTCGTTTTTAATTTTTATATAATTATCGCCAACATCTTGCTCTCCTAAATTTCCGGACATATCTAGGACGTGAACAATAATTTTACACCTTTCGATGTGACGTAAAAAAGCATGTCCTAATCCTTTGCCAAGACTGGCTCCTTCAATTAATCCTGGTAAATCGGCGACTACAAACGAATGACCATTGCGATCTTGTGCGACACCTAATTGTGGATTTAATGTTGTAAATGGATAATCCGCGATTTCTGGTTTAGCTCGTGAAATTTTTGATAATAATGTAGATTTACCGGCGTTTGGTAATCCAACTAAACCGACATCGGCTAAAATTTTTAATTCACATCTCACGTCTATTATTTCACCTAGTTCGCCTTTTTCATATTTTCTTGGAGCTTTTACTTCTTTTGAAGCGAATCGAGCGTTACCTCGTCCACCCTTTCCACCCTTAGCAACAATACATTCTTGTTTATTTTTAACGATATCGCAAATAAGTTTGTTTGTTTGTTTATTAAAAATTAATGTACCTAATGGTACCGGTACATATTTATCTTCTGCACATTTACCGTGCATATTTTTTCCTCCACCCGGTTCACCGTTAGGAGCTTTAATTTCTTGTAGAAATTTTAAATCCAATAATGTGGTCATCTGATTGTTGCCGATAAATATAATGTCTCCTCCATCACCTCCGTCTCCTCCTGAAGGACCTCCCAATGGGACGTACAACTCTCGACGAAAAGCTACACATCCGTTCCCTCCTTTACCGGCTCGTAACTTAATCGTTGCTGTGTCTATAAATTTCATCTCTGATCTACCAAATGTTAACTCACAGTATTTTAATAAACCTGAAACTAAAATTTCAAAAAATATATTAGAATCTTAAGTTTTTCTAACAAAATATCTATAACTAAAATGAAAACTGCCACCTCCTTAACGTAGCAGATAGTGTTTGGCCTGCCATGAACAATTTTTTTTTGTGAAAACAGCCTCACAAAGAATTTCAGTAAACATGGCGCTTAGCCTATCTTGTAGAGCATAAAAAATTTAGTAAACCAGGTGATTTAAAAAAAAATTGTAGGACCAGTTTTTGAGAAAATCGCAAAAAAGTGAAAAATACACGAATAAACTACTACTTCCGGTTGACCGATTTTGATGAAAATGTTCGTGTCGCGTCCGGTAGTGGTATGTAACTTAAGTTTAAAGTTCGTACTATGTTCCGTTCTTGAGATAATTTGATATCAAACACACACAGAACAATCACTAAAAACATGTTTTTGGGTTAGGGGGTCTGAAAATGTGTAGATCCGTTGAAAACTCGATTTCAAAAAATCAACATGAAAACAACTTTCTTTCCTATATATTCATATAGGCAAGAGAAAGTAAAAATGTGTGCAACATTTTATTGTGTATTTATTCAAAATTATTTATTAATGTTCTTAAGTCAAATTGGTCTTATTATTTAGTTTTACTTTCTCTTGCCTATATGAATATATAGGAAGGAAAGCGTTGTTTACATGTCGATTTTAAGAAATCGAGTTTTCACCGGATCTACACGTTTTCAGACCCCCTGAACCCAAAAACATGTTTTTAGCTATTGGTCTGTGTGTGTATATAAAATATTTCAAGAACGGAACATTGTACGAACTTGAATTCGTGTAATTTTTCACTTTTTTGTGATTTTCTCAAAAACTGATCCTACAATTTTTTTTAAAACCGCCTCATTTACTACATTTTTTATGCTTTGCAAGATAGCATAGGCGCCATGTCTGGTGAAATTCTTGGTGAGGCTGTTATCTCAAAAAAAATTGTTTTTTTAAGATTATGACGTTAATATGCATTTTACTGCAAAAATATATATGGCAAAAGTTGTAGAGAATTTAAAATTCTACAACTTTTATTTCAAATATTTTTTTGTTTAACACTTAGTTTAGCGGTAATTAGCGATTTCCTATTTTTTATCTCATGAAAACGTATGAAAAATCTTTTTTTTTTAAGATTTCGGCCTTGGTATGCATTTTACGACAAAAGTGTATATAATAAAATTTATAGAAAATTAAAAGATCTACAACTTTTATTTAGAGCATTTTTGTCTACAGAGCCTAGTTTAGTGTGACAGAGTGATTTCCATATTTTTAAGCCAAACTTAGGTTGATTTTTTTTAATGTTTTATTACTAATGTTAGGTTATATTATTAATTATTTGCATTGGCAAGAGAAAGTTGTGTGAGTGTTTCACACCAAATTTTTTAACTTTTATTCGTTATTGGGAACTGTACTTTATTAACAACTACCCAATCTGACCACTGCTTTGCTGTATTATTTGATGAGAATAAGGCATGAGTTTGAACAGGGACCCCCAGTAGAGTTTGTTCATGGATGGCTGTCAGCTGGTCACCATACAAAGTCGCTTGCTGAACCGGTGTTACTTAATAAATATATCTACTTATTGGTAACGCGCTATAAGCTGACGATTGCGCCTATCATGCGAAAGACAGTATACTATCTATCCTACTTACATCTAGGTGAGGTATAATGAATGAGTGATGCATGCTGGGAGAACGATTGTTGTATTACTCTCATAAAAAACATTTTTTTTTTTTTTTATTTATTTATTTAACGTCGCATCAACTGCTGTGGTCATTAGCGACGACGTTGGGGTGTAACTGTGTGAAATGAGGATGAAATGAATTTTTGTAACGTATGAAAATATGCCGTGCCTGAGTGGGATTCGAACCCAGGACCGCATGATGAGAGGCGAGCACGTTACCAACTGCGCCAATGCGGCCGGCGAAAAAAACATTTGTTTTTAAACTTTCCGTATTTAACATATTTGTTTGTAATTATTACATTTATTTATTATTTACTTATTTTGATATAAATTGGTAAGTTAAATTGTGAATCCGACCAAGTTAATAACCCGATAGGTACTGCTTGACAACGATCGAAATAGGATTCCCTCCCTTCCCCACTTCTTCCATTCCTTTTCGCACTACGTGGCGGATCGAATACATCGGTATGCACAACACAAATGAGCAATTAATCTGCATATCACTTGTACTAGATTCTTATTATCCATAACATTTTGTACAGATTATGTGACCACCAGCAGAAAATCATTAGTGTTTCCATTATTTTTGTTTACTATTAGGTAGTGTAGTCATAATATATATAACCCAGCAAGTTCTTAATTTATAATGTTGACTGTAAATCTGAATAATTGATACGATTTAATTAAATGGAATAACCATTATTCTTTATTTACTTGAGAGCAGCTAATATAAACTATGCTTTTACTTCAGTTGTACAGTGTTAGCGACCGTGCAATATTGGTTTTGTAGTCAGTGCAATTTTATTATGTTTTGGGTTTGCTTGGTTGTTCAATATTCAGATAAATTCGTTTCAATTAAACAAATACAGTGAAAGTGTATAATTGTGATTTAAACAGGTACAGGTTAATAAGTGCAAATAATAATAATAAATAAAGTAATAGTAAGTATGAATATAAATATTGTTGTTGTAATGAGCTATACTAATAGACTGATTATCCGAGCTAATGTTTTTGGGACGGTGCGTAATGCGAGGTGGCTAGGATGAAGTGCAGAAGGGAGGGAATCCTATTTCGAAACTTGTCAGACAGTATTTATTAAATTAATGCGTCGGATGATAAGAATAAAAACGAAAGAATTTATTAGGAACAGTTGGAGGGAACATGTAGAGAGAATGGAGGAGAGTAGGATACCCAAGTTTTTGTGGCGCTATAGAGCGAGAGGAAGAAGAAGAATTGGGAGACCGAGGAAGCGATGGAAGGACCAACTGTAGGAACGCATCGATCGGAATGGACTCGAACTTTCCAATTGGAAGCAATAATTTATGTATAGACGCAGGTTTCGATGATGAATTTTACTAAATTACAAAGTATACTTTTAAAATATACAATCTTTTAACAAATGACAATTTCAAAAGAAAGCAACAAAAGAAGAAAACAACTACCATTGCAACGGAACAGGCTGGGTAAAGCCTAAGCCGTATAGTTGATGATGATGATGATGATAAGAATATTTTTTTAGTCTAGTTAGTACACGCTACCACTACAAATGCATCAGCTTTAAAACACTAACTCATTCATTCTCCCACTACTATAACTACACACTGCATTCCTTCCTACTATATGGAGTTGGGAGTCAAGCTATACATAGTTTATTTCCTGTAACTAATTTATTCATTTATAATAATTAATGAAATGAATCTTGTACATGAATAAAATAAAGTAAAAATATACAAATCGCAGCCGGCTGCATTGGCGCAGTTGGTAACATGCTTGCCTCTCATCATGCGGTCCTGGATTCGAATCCCACTCAGGCACGGCATATTTTCATATATTACAAAAAATCATTTCATCCTGCTTTGTACAATAGTTACACCCCAACGTCGTCACTAATGACCGTTGTAGTTGATGCGACGTTAAATAAATAAATTTAAAAAATATATATATATATATATACACAAATCAGTTTATTATGAACAAAAATACTATCTTACCTATTAAGAAAATCTTGATTGTAAGCATCGAAGTGCTTATAATTTTTGCTGCTCTTCAGATGTAGTAACCCTCCGAGGTACTTGAAGCTATCAACTTTACCAATTTTTCATTATCAATTTTTAATATACATAATTTTAGTAATAAAACATTTTTTTCTATATTCACTCATCTTTTATTCATCCCCTATCAGAGATTGAGAAAAAAACAGCCCTCATACTTTAAATAATCTGTACAAGATTTCTAAACGTTTTGTTGGCTAGAGAACTTGTACATTAAAACTTAAACCTACTCAAATCAACTTACAATTTGTAAGAAGCTTTGGATTATCGGAACATTTCAGAAGACAATCACTCTATTAATTTCTCTCTCTGAAGCCGATCTTGTAGAGATCAAAACACATGAATATTATAAAATTTTTGGTAAAAGACCATTAAAGTATTTTGTTTTAAATTATATGTTAAATGTAATAAAATAATATGTACTTACATTAAATTTTTTTATTAATTATGCGTTAAATTCAAAAATTGATGATACTGTTGTAATAAAACCAATTAATAGATTATAAAGATCTATTAAACATTATTTTTATATTTTAAAATTATTGTTATTGATTCATTATTATCATTCAGATTATCAGATAAAATTAATGAGACTAAAATGGTATTTATCTTTTTTGTAACTATTAAATGGTTATGTAAACGTAAACATTGAATCAAAATAATAATTTTTTTAATTACTAAAATATTTTAGTTATTTATGTAAATGTTGTTATTTATTTATAAAAAACATGTTTACTTATTGATAAATTTATTTTATTTCTCAATAATTACTTTCGGTTAAAGTTATAAAAATAATAATCTATAGGCCATGTACTGTAAGAGTACTTCACGCGAGGCAAGCGCCTATAATTTATAAACGAAAGTTTTACACTAGTTGGCGCGTATCTACCTCTCCGCCGGACAGTTATCTTGCACTACGTTCCATCATGAAAATATCTACATCCAGCTAAAATAAACTTTATCCTTTAAGAGTTTTCAGTTATACCGTTTGTAATTATTGTAGTTTCATAAAGACTCCTTAATTAATTATTTTAACCATTACATTTACAAAAAAAATTTTTTCTACTTTTTAATGAATAAACTCAACACATTCGCTATCACGCATGTTATCAAAACACAGCTTACAAAACTTTTCAACTTCAGTCTACGAAGAAAATCGAAATGAACCGTTACAATTCCAAAAGATAATTGATGAAACTAAAAATGAGTTAAACACGGGCAAGGGCAAACAGTTGTATTAAACTAGTCACAGACATTATTTATTTTAATGATATGAAATAAACAATCTGAAATGATAAACAACGAATCACTGGTATTGTTTACTCTCCTGAAATAATTCAAGCGCATTAGTCTTACATTATTACTTGTGACCGAAAATAAAACTGAGTCTTTATTAAAAATCTACTAATTATACATAATAATGTGTTGTTGTTTAGGTCATCAGCCGAAAGGCTGGTTTGAACCTCTAGAGGTTTTACTAAGTAAATCGAGGAGTCAGGTGGTTTACCATTGCCTTCCTCACTGAGTGAAAAATTACGCTTATCAGCATGCCGGGCCCTCTGAAAAGCACAGATTTTCCACTCTGCAAATGACACCTTCACTTCATTCACCACAGGGTCTGTCTGTATAATGAAATTCATTACTTTCAGAGGAGACAACTCTGATTAGTGTCTTTTGCACCTCTATCTCTTCTGTTCTTAAATGAGTCAGTCATTTAATTGGCTGACCATGTGATAAGAAACAGAACTATTTTTTTTAGCCCTGCAACGGACAGATTGAGTGTAAATAAATTGACACTCCACCTGTCTGTTAAGGGTAGACATAATAATGTAATATTATAAATAATGTAACGAAAAATAACAATGTAAGAGTAACAATAGTATAAGTTTGTTATTAATGGTAAACTAATGTTCGATATATAAAATATTTTCTAACAGATGAATTGAACGTGTTTTCATTATAATATTAAGCTTAGAGCGAATTAGTGTTATATAGAATTTTGTTTTTGATCATGCTGTGCGTATTTTTAATTAATGTGCATGTTAACTTGTGTTGCTGGTTGCCTACGTCGGAGTACTCTTAGCGCAGACAGACTCTAGCGGTAAAGTCATCACCGCGAGTCAGCTGTTTAACCCTTTCAATCCCAAATTTTTTAAATACATGTACATTGTTTCATACATTTTACTGACATTTAAGTGAAATTAAATCACTTTTAGACCCTCAGCCTTTTTGATCGCCTGACAAAAAAGTGTGACACATACGTCACATTGGGACGTGATATCAAAGTTCCCAACAATATGAATAACTAAAATCATGTTCTACCACCAGGTTGGTCTAGAGGTAAAGTCATCACCGTGAGTCACCTGTTTAACAACTGATTTTCGGAGACGAAGGTTCCCGGTTCAAATCCTAGTAAAGGTAGTTACTTTTATACGGATTTGAATGCTAGACAGTGGTTGCCGGTATACTTTGATGGTTGGGGTTCAGTTAACCATACATTCTCAGGAATGGTCGGCCTGAGTCTGTACAAGACTACACCTCATACATATCATTTTCATCTCATTGGATGGATCATGGGGTTGCTCATTGTTCTGAATTGAACAGATTGCAACGTACACACATTAGGGATTAAAAAAAAAAATCATGTTCAGGCTTCCTAAACAATTCTCTTAACTTAGATTTGTAGCAAAAAAACTAAATATAATTTTAATATCAAAGCATTATTTAAGACTTAAAAAATTTTACAATTCAAAAATTCTGGTAAAGTGGATAAAATAATTATTTAGTCTAAAAAATATACTTGTATACGTACATTCAACATACTCGAAGAAATGCTACTTTATTTTAGTAAATGAACACAAATATTTAAAACTAAAATTAACTTTAAAAAGAAACTAATGGTCGCCTGCGTGGCGTAGTGGTCAGCATCTTACACTGCAAAGCGGAGGTCTCAGGTTCGACTCCTGGCTAGGGTACAGAAAATTATTACACTTCACATCCAGCGCTCTTTAATCAAAAGTAGTCACTAACAATTAAAATTTTTATGTCTGTTATTTCACTCCAATGGTGTGGTTGGTAACGTGCTCGCCTCTCATCATGCGGTCTTGGGTTCGAATCCCATTCAGGCACGGCATATTTTCATACGTTACAAAATATCATTTCACCCTTCACCGTCTGCATTAGCAGTAATTGCATAACAGTCGGACGTTAAACCAAAAAAAAAAAAAAAAAAAAAACACTGGGTTAGAAAGGGTTAACAGCTGATTTTCAAAAATGAAGAGTCCTACTTCAAATCCTTAACTTTTATATGGATTTGCATACTAGACAGTGGTTACTGGTGTATTGGTAACGCGCTATAAGTAAACAATTACGCCTATAATGCGGAGGACAGTAAACTATCTATCTTACTTACATCTGCCAACCCGAAAACACAAGACATTTGTATTAAGTGTGTAACTCAAAATGTAACCACCACAAACACTTAAGCAGTTAAGTAATAAAATTCAGTTCATGACCCATAACACTAAATAAGTAAGGAGTAATGTAATTATTTCAAGAAAGTGAATTTTTTAAAATTCAATTGCAATTTAAGATAACTGTACTGAAAATAATGAAATATGAAAACCCTAAAATACAATAACATTTTGAAATTACCGTAAAACTAGTATTACTCACGATAATAAGCTCGCATCGATGGAACTCACGGACTAACTAGTCTGTCATTACAAATAATATCAGAGTGCAGTAATTCAGTTTACTGCTGATGACCAAAAAGGATACTAATTGTACTTTAGGCCTAGTATTATGGCTTATTTGGAATGAATGTTTATTATTTAGGATAATTATTAGGAATCAATAAATTATAGAATGGGATGTTTGTAAAGCGACGTAATTGTAAACAGAATAAATCAACGTAAGAGTAAAACTACAACATGATGTGATGGTTTGAACTGTCATTATGATGTATTTAGAAAAGCACTTCCACCCCCCGCATAGTCCAGTCTTACTCTCGCTGTCGATCGTCAACTTATATTGTGTTACCAGTACTTTGATGACTAGGGTTTAATTAACCATACTCTCTCAGGAATGGTCGGCCTGAATTTGTACAAGACTACAGCCTCATTTACATATCATATATATCATCCTCATCTGATTGAGTCATGGGGTTGCTCATTGTTCTTAAATTGAACAGATTGCAGTGTACAATCTAGAGATTGTACAATCTAGATTGTACACACATTAGAGATTTTTTTAAAAATTGTACTTACTTACTGCAGTGGCCACTCGTACCCCAGTCGGTACCTGGCCTCATCAACACAGCCCCTCCAACGAACCCGGTCAGCAGCGTCATCCTCCTTCACCCCCATCTTTCCCATGTCCTTCCGGGCCTGGTCCCACCATCTTGTCTTAGGCCTTCCAGCTGGTCTTCTTCCCTCAGGGTTGTTCCTCAACACACTGCCCGTCAATGTGTTCCCCTCCTTCCTCACAACGTGTCCCGCCCAACGTAACCTTCTGCTTTTAATCTCACCCAATATGTCCGGTTCTTTGAATAGCTGACGTATTTCACAGTTGTGCTTCATCCTCCAAACTCCGTTCTCCAGTGTTGGGCCAAAGATTTTTCTAAGTACCTTGTTTTCAAAAACAAGGATCCTTTTTTCTTCTTTTTTGTTCAGTATCCACGTTTCTGAAGCATAAAGCATTACTGGTCTAATGATGGTTTTGTATAGTCTTACTTTTGATGTATGTGAGAGGAGTCTTGAGCTAAGCAGCTTATTGCATACATGAAAGCTTTTATTTGCCGATCTTATTCTGTTAGTCACTTCCAGTTCCTCTGAGTTGTTGTGCGTGAGCGTTACCCCTAGGTATGTGAAAGTTTCTGCCTTTTCAAAATTATAGTTTCTTACTTTTAAAATCTGATTATGGTGTCCGTTTATATTTCGATCTCTACTTATCTGCATAAACTTGGTCTTTTTTTCATTTATTTGTAGTCCTACATATTCAGTTTCTTCAATCAAAATAATTCGTCAGGTATACCAAGTCTTCCTCTTTCTCAGCCATTACAACAATGTCATCTGCAAAAGCTAGGATATTTATATTCACCCCAATCTTAATTCCTTCGTTTTTGCTTCTTACTCTTTGCAGCGCTTCTTCAATGGCTATGTTAAATAACGTTGGTGACACCCCATCTCCTTGCCGTACTCCAGTATTAACCTCAAAACTCCTTGTGGTTTTCCCATTCACTTTTACCTTGCATCTTGAATCTAGAGTACTAAGCTTAGCTAGCCGTATCAATTTACTTGGTATCCCAAAACTCTCCATCCTCTCCCAAATCTTGTCTCTGATCAGGCTATCATACGCTTTTGAGAAATCTATAAACAGACAGCAGAAAACCTGGTTAAACTCCCAGTATTTTGCTATCGATTCCTTTAAGATGTAGACTTGATCAGTCGTGGATCGACCTCTCACAAACCCGGCTTGATTTTCTTGTATAATTGTGCTTGTATACTCTTCCAATCTTTTCAGAATTATTCTGGATAATACTTTGTAGGAACATTCAGCATGGATATTCCTCTGTAATTGTTGCAATCCAACTTATCGCCCTTCTTGTGAATTGGTACGATTATTGCCTCTTGCCATTCTTTGGGTATCCTTTCCAACTCCCAAATCTTCAAGACCAGATTATGTACTTGTTCAATTACACACTCTCCTCCATGCTTTAGTATTTCAGCTGTTATACCATCCTCTCCTGGCGCTTTGTTGTTTTTGAGACCCTTAATGGCATCTTTTATTTCATTTATTGAAGGGTTGGGTATAAGAGGCTGTACATTCAAGAATTGTATGTTTTCCTCTTCATCGTCTCTCGTTTCACCATTTAATAGTTCAGAAAAATATTCTCGCCAGCGTGCTAGACATTCTTCCTCCTCAATAATGATTCCTCCTTCTCTGTTCTTTACACCAAAAGCATTAGGACTAAAACCCTTCTTAAAAAACCTTACTGAGCGGTAGAATTCTCTTGCATTGTTTGCTGTTTTGTCCTGTTCGGCTTTAAGTAGTAGGCCTTTCATCCAGTCACGTTTTTTCTTACATATAATTCTTGATGTCTCTCTTACCCGCACCTTATATCCAATTTTATTTTCCTCGGTATTGCTATTTGACCACTCCTCCTTTGATTTCTTTCTCCTTTCAATGCTATCCATGCACTCCTCATCAAAACATGGGTTCCTCCTCCCGTTCTTTCTTTTACCACATGTTTCCAGTGCACACTGTTGTACAGTTCTCTTTAGGGCATCCCATTGTCCTTCAATACTTCCAGTTTCTGTGTCCATCTGCAGTCTCTCACTTTCCTCCTTCAGTGCCTCAAAACGGTTGGATAGTTTTAGTCTAAACTAAAATTAAAACTAATTCTAAAGTCTAAACTAATTTAAAATTGTAGAGTTAATAATATTGTTTAGATAAATAATAGGAAAGAAATTTAATAAAAAATCTCCAATTGTTTTCTTAAAAAAATAACAAATGTTATTTTTTAATCAGTTTATTTAATATATATTTCATTTTCTTGACATTAAACTTTGTTTTTTTAATAAATTAAACTTTTATTACTCATGATCCAGGTTATTGAAAAATTTCAATTACATATCTGAAATTGGCCCACCGGGTTGGTCTAGAGGTAAAGTCATCGCCAAAATCAGCTGTTTAACAGCTGATTTTCGGAGACAAAGGTTCCTGGTTCAAATCCTAGTAAAGGTAGTTACTTTTATAGATTTGAATACTAGACAGTCGTTGCCGGTGTACTTTGATGGTTGGGTTTCAATTTTTTTTTTTTTTTTTTTTTGGTTTAACGTCCGACTGTTTTGCAAATTGCTGCTAATGCAGACGGTGAAGGATGAAATGAATTTTTTGTAACGTATGAAAAAATGCCATGCCCGAGTGGGATTCGAACCCAAGACCGCATGATGAGAGGCGAGCACGTTACCAACATCGCCAACGCGGCCGGCGATTTGGGTTTCAATTAACCATACTTTCTCAGAGTGGTCGACCTGGGTCTGTACAAGGCTACACCTCATTTACACATCATACACATCATCCTCATCTCATTGGGTCATGAGGTTGCTTATTGTTCTGAATTGAACAGATTGCAACGTACACATATTAGGAATAATATCTGAAATTGGTTTGCTCTCATTATTTCAAATTACCAGGAAATTATTATATTTTTATTTTATTTTCAATCTAATTGTTTAATAAAATGACTCATTTTATATGTAATAAAATTTTTAATATAAATGAAAATTATAGAAGAAAAATATTATATAAAATAAATAAATGAATGTGTATAATAAATTATACGTATTGTATACAGGAAATTGGTTTTGCGGTACAAGACTGAGGTTATGTGTATGTATATTACTTGATATTAATATTTTACTTAAATTTTATTACTACAATTATTAATATTTGTAATAAAAATGAATGGATATATAGGCCTATTAATCATATTATAATATTTTAAGGCAAATTATGAAGTATATTATACAGTGATACAAAAAATTAAATTTAATTAACATATCGAAGAATAAATGTTTGTATAATAATTATTTAAAAAAAATAATAATATATAATTTATTAAGGGTATAATACATAAAAATATTATTGGCCATTATTATATGTTTAAAAAATAACTCAGGAGTATTATTTATTCAAAATAACATGAAGCTTGATAAATATATGATGTTAATGTATTTAATATATCTAATTTATGTATTATTTTATCAAACATCCTATGTAGGATTTTAAACAGCCGTATTATTTAAAATTGAAATATATATTTCTAACCACCAGAATACGGTAACATAAAACACTTACCAATGTTTTGCCAGCCGCATTGGTATAGTTGGTAATGTGCTCGCCTCTCATCATGCGGTCTTGGGTTCGAATCCCACTCAGGCACGGCATATTTTCATACGTTACAAAAATCATTTCATCCTTCACCGTCTGCATTAGCAGTAATTGCAAAACAGTCAGACGTTAAACAAAAAAATAATTACCAATGTTTATAGCGCTTTCATGTATCTTGTACACATCTTCACGGTTTGATTTCTTATCTACCATGGTAGGAGCAGGAAGTTTTAAATTTTGATGTAAAAAATTTTAATTAACTGAAGATGTGTACAAGATACACGAAAGCGCTATAAACATTGGTAAGTGTTTTATGTTACCGTATTCTGGTGGTTAGAAATATATATTTCAATTCTAATTTATATAATGTATTTAATGTTGTTGTTGTTTAGGTCAACAGCCGAAAGGCTGGTTTGAACCTCTAGAGGTTTTACTAAGTAAAACGAGGAGTGAGGTGGTTTACCATTGCCTTCCTCACTGAGTGGAAAAGTATGCTTATCAGCATCCGGGCCCTCTGAAAAGCACATATTTTCCACTCTGTAAATGATACCTTCACTTCATTCACCACAGGGTCTGGCTGTACAATGAAATTCATTACTTTCAGAGGAGATAACTCTGATTAGTGTCACAGTACACCTCTACCTCTTCTGTTCTTAAATGATTCAGTCATTTAATTGGCTGACCATGTGATAAGAAACAGAACTATTTATTTTAGCCCTACAACTAACAGATTGAGTGTAAATAATTTGACACTCTACCTGTCTGTTATGGGCAAGTATTTAATGTATGATGTAAATATATTGAATATATTTTATGTGTATATAAAATATTATTCATAATTATTTATGTTTCAAATTATTGAATTATTAATCAGGCTTCATGATTTTTTGAACAATATCTATTACTATATATTTAGTTACTATTATATTATAATAATTTGGTTGTATTTATTTATATATTAAATATTTTCGGGATGTTTTATTATTTTTTTTGCATTATTCAATTATAAATTGTGTAATAGGATTGAAAAAGTAGATTATCTGGGGTAAATATGTAATATTTATTTTAATTAATTAGTTGGAATATTATTTTTAATAGGTACCAGTGTTGAATATTAACTTATTAAATCTGGAATTTGTATTAATGGTTTATGATTATGCAGAAGGCTATAAATATAATAAATGAATTATATTATTTTATTATAATATATAAAATATATTTATGACATTATACATTATTTATTTATGATCTCTTTGGTGTTATTGTATTATATTTAAATAAATTATTACATACAGATGTTAAGATTTTTATATTTTACATTGAACATGCTCGTATGTGAACTGCCTCCTGATTATATTTTCAAAAACATCTTATTATTGTCCATGATTTGTCCCAAAAGTTCTGGTAATTTTCTTAGCGCTATAAACATAGGTTAATTGTTTACTGTTACCGTATTTCCAGTGGTTTCAAATTAGGCTATTTCTATATATGTTATAATTCTGTAGCGATACGTATAAAGGTCTTAAGTCAAAAATTGTCGGTTTTGAGTTAAGTGTACTACCCAGTTTAGGAAACTTTTCTCTTTCAATTGGTGCAAAAGGCTTAAATGTAGCTAACTCCTGAAGTGAATTATGTTGACTGGCTTTATAAAAGTTTTCTCTTCGCGTAACGGTAGCCTATAAAAGTCTTAATTGTAAATGATACCTTTAGATTTAGTTTCTCAGTCGTTTTTAGTTGTACAAAAGGTCTTAAGTTGAGTTAACCTTTATACCAATAGTAGTTTATTATTTCACCAATATCAATTGCTGAGATCAACTGGAAAAAAATCAAATTGGAATGGTCTAAATGACAAGAAACTAAAGGCAAACTCGTGACTTAAGTAACTATAGTAAGAATTTACCAGGTCGAAAGGTATTAAGTTACACTGTAAATGGTAAAGGTCTTAAGTCGTGAATTGCCCTTTTTCCCGCCGAAAAAAGGGCCACAGCATAGACGTAAACGGAATTTTTTTTTTTTTGTAAAATAGAAAACAAAAGAAATGTAAAACAAATTATAAAAACAATTTTTGTTAGAGACAATTGCAAAAACTATCATTAAATAATAAAAAATATATAAATTATACTGTTTCAAAATTTCATTTGCTTTTCCTGAAAATTGACTATTTTCAAGTTAAGACCTTTATACCTATCACTACAGAATTGTGCTAGGATTAAAGACTTTATCCGTACAGGTCCTAAGGATTTGAACTCACAGTGTTGGACTGTCAAAAGTTAGCTAGGCTACCTGTACTTCCTCTAGCCACTAACTTTTAGATCAATCTATATGGAATTGTAAGTTAATATACCTTTTATAACTACTAGCCGGCAGTTTTTAAGAAATTATGATCATCACAAATGATCAAAGAAAATTGTATGGAAAAGAAGTATTGTTACAGATTTTTATTTTGTATAGTATAATTTTAAAATGTAAGAAAATTTTTAACTTTGATAATGTGTAGGTATACAGTACTTTAAAATAAAAAATTTTATTTAGATTTATAAAATTTTTCATGTAGGTATTTTTAATTTCAAAATTCACTTTTGTATTGTTTTATAAATAGAATAGACAAAATATTTATTGTATTATATAAAAATAGCTCATCACGTTTGAATTTTTTGTAGTTTATTTTAGACAATATTTTATAATTTTAAAATTTAACATTATCTGTTATTTCTAAATATACAGTTTATACTTATATGATAACTATTTTAAATTATAATTTTGACTAATTTTTAAAAAAATATATTTTCAAGTAGCCATGGAGTGAACAAGTTAAAACTTACACTACTACAGCAGTCCTGTTGGCTGTATCTGGTCATCTACATTGTTGCCAGTTCTCTTGGGTTCATTCTTCAGTAGTACTAAATTAGTACTACTTTTGAAGAAAGTTTTCCACACTTTTGAAGAACTTAAGGTAAATATTCAATGTAAAATTTGAGATATTGACAATAGTAATGTTTTGCTTTGGGTGTTTTAAGTATCAATTTAGCACTGAAAGAAGAGACAAAAGAACTGTCACTGTGAACGAGTCACGGTTACTTATAATTCACAGTGACCACAGTTATTCAGATAGGCAAGTAACCGTTCCCCAGTCACTGTTACAAAGATCGCTTACTCTTCTGTCACTGGAAGACAGGGCGACACAGCGAATGTTCATCGTACTTCTACAATATAGTACAGACCTCTCATTCCCCAGTCACTGTTACAAAGATTGCTTACTCATTCTCTGTTCACTGTTTAAGGCAGGACGACACGGCGACCGTAATTCTACAGATAGAAGAATAACAGACCTCTCGTTCCCCCAGTCACTTCTAAAAAAATCAGTTACTTACTCATTCACAGTTTACTGTCACTTTTAACACAGAACAAATGCTTTACCTTAGAAACTAGTGAAAAAATTCACTCACTCATTCACTGTTCACAGTTAATAGACAAAATATGCTTGCTCTTCTTTAAGGCCCCTATAATAGCTACGTAAGATATGTTGGTCTGTTCACTGGGCTTAGTACGCTCCTTTGATAATCGGCACGTCCATTATCTTTTACTTCAATTTTTACGCACTCTTTTCTCTCTCGCTCTTTCTTTCTCCCTCTCTCGGTCTCTTCCCCTTGTTATGTTTTTCATCTACTAAACAAAACAAGGGTAGTTCCTTTACATTTCTGATTGCGGTAACATAATTACGTTACAGTGTATTTTTATTGCACGCCGCGTTCTACCTAGCTATTTTATTTGTATTGTGCGTTGTTAATTTTTTCAGCTGTAAATTGTTTCTTGTTCCTTCTCTTTTTTATACAAAATGTTCTTTTTATTAGTAATTTAGAAATACCTTGTGTTAATCAGTTTTAGGCTAAACTTTTATTTTAGTTATGTAGCCCATTTTTAAAATTTATCAAAACTTCACTTACCATGAAATAACAACTGAAAACATTATTATTATTTCATGCTAACAACTGAAAAATATACCAAGTATGTACACAACTATTTTTAATTCACTAGTAACTATTAAAAGTAACGGTGAACGCAAAATCACTGTCACCGTGATCACAGTGACTTGTTGAAACAGTGAACGCTCTTCACTAGTACTAATGTTTTTTAGCTCTGTTATTTTGATTTTCTTAAGTGTTTTAGAAGTGTTTAAGATTTCAGCCTTAGCATGCATTTTACTACAAAAGTATAATAATCAAATTTATAGGAAATTAAAAGATCTACTACTTTTGTTTAGAGCATTTTTCTCTACAGAGCCTAGTTTAGCGTGAAAGCATGATTTTTCCGTATTTTTAAGCCAAACTGAGATTGATTTTCATTTTGCGTCTTTCACTCATAATTAAAATAAGGTTATGTTTATTGAGGTTAGTTTTTGGTTTATTTCTAATGTTAGGTTATATTGTTAATTATTTGCATTAGCAAGAGAAAGTTGTGTGAGTGTTTCACACCAGATTTTTTCTTTTGTGATATTTGGAAGAAAGATTTCATGAAATTTTCTCCACACTTTTGAAGAACTTAAGGTAAATATTCAATGTAAAATTTGAGATATTGACAATAGTAATGTTTTGCTTTGGGTGTTTTAAGTATCAATTTAGCACTGAAAGAATCAGAGAACTATCTTTATTTACAATCTTAAATAATATACGAGAACGTAGTGTCGCATAAAAACTAATTTCATCAAAATTGTTATACTGGAATTAGAAGGTTATTCCTGTGATTTTTTTAAAAACGGCTCCTACAATTTTTTTAAAATATCGGCTCATTTTTATTCTCTACAAGATAGGGTAAGCGCCATATTATTTCTTATTTTGCTGGGTGAAATTTTTAAGGAGGCTGTGCTCTCATGGTAAAAAATTATTTTTTAAGATTCCGGCCTTAATATGCATTTCAGGGCAAAAGTGTATACGAGTAATTGAAGTTGTAGGAAATTAAAAAATTTATGACTTTAATTTCAGAGCTTAGTTTAGCGTCAGTTTGTGGTTTTACATATTTATAAGATCTATGGAGGTTGATTTTCATTTTGCATCATTCACTCATGATTAAATTTAGGTTATGTTTTTCATTTTATATTGTTTACAAAACTGATTAGATATAGGTTAAATTTTTCATTATTAACATTGGCAAAGACCCACCGGGTTGGTCTAGAGGTAAAGTCGTCGCTGTTTAACAGCTGATTTTCGGAAACGAAGGTTCATGGTTCAAATCCTAATAAAGGTAGTTACTTTTATATGGATTTGAATACTAGACAGTGGTTACCGGTGTACTTTGATGGTTGGGGTTCAATTAACCATACTTTCTCAGGAATGGTCGGCCTGGGTCTGTACAAGACTACACCTCATTTACACGTCATACACATCATCCTCATCTCATTGGGTCATCGGGTTGCTTATTGTTCTGAATTGAACAGATGCAACGTACACAAATTAGGAATAAAAAAAAAAACATTGGTAAAAGTAAGTTGTGTGAGTATTTCACACCAAATGTTTTTGGTAAATGTATGGTTAATATGTTAAACAATTTTTAAGTAAATACTAAATTTATTATTTTGTCATTCAATTATTAAATGAGGTATGCAACAATTTTTTTTTTTTGTTTAACGTCCGACTGTTCTACAATTACTGCTAATGCTGATGGTGAAGGATGAAATGATTTTGCCACGAATGAAAAGATGCCATGCCTGAATGGGATTCGAACCCAAGACCGCATGTTGAGAGGCGAGCACAAATTGGTTAAGTCTGTAGTTGTTTAAGCTTTAATTTGTTCATTCTACATATACAGTTCAGCCATTCTTAGTTTGCTCCTACTGTCAACAAACAAAAGCCACCTACTGCAGGTGCACGCTAGAGTCTGTGACTTTACGGATGCTGTATTCCTATTAAGTTGACTATTTTTTAAATTATAAGTACTTAAAGTACTAAAAACATCAGTCATGATATGATGTAGGCCTAACAATTTCATGTATAAAAATACTTTTAAAAGTATTTTGTATTTAAATACTTTTGAAAGTATTTTGTTGTTACCTTTTAATCAGCGTGTACACATTTTGATACAATGTGCATGCTCAGTGACGTCATTATTTATTTACATTAGGAGCAAACTAAGAGAGGCTGGACTATAGGTACTTTATTCAAATAATAATTAATAAGCGAGGCAGTTTTTATTAAATTATACATTATCTTGAGAATAGAAGTTAATTTTAATATGTTTTTCACTGTAGTTATGTTGTTAGTAATTATTTATGCCACTTTTTTAGATTTTTATGAAGGCATCATTGGTTATATTTCCTATAGTCAATTTCATTAACATTTCAATTTCATTAACAGTTTTTTGTGTGATTTGATAGCATAGTCAACACTAATGAGAGCTTTTGAATTTAAAAAAATCAGATTTAATTTTTTTAAATTGTTATAAAGCTTGTTAATTTGTTTAATTCATTATAAAGACAAGAATCATCCAGATAGTAACCGCAATTTTGAAAAAATTCAAGTAATTTTATTTTATTATATACAATTATAACTCCACATTTTATTTATTTTTCCACGTAGTTTCCAATTGAAAAAAAATTAATGAAAAACTGAGTTAATTACCCATTTTCCAATAAAATTAAGTTAAATTTACCCATAAAACCAAAGATAGCATTTTAAAAAAAATGAGTTAATTACCCATGTTCTAATGTAAATTGAATTTACTCGTAAAACCTACTGCCTGAGAATTTAGCCATCCTGTCATGGTATTTTGAAGCTCTTCATCATTGCGAAGTGCCAATGATAAAGATAATTTTTCTGTAATGATTTGGTTTGTAAGTTCCGAGATTGTGAACTGACCTCATGAACTTTATCGCTTGGTAATCACTGACAAGAGAATGCCTACAACTTTTTTCTTCATCATGAATGTTTGTTTTTCAAATTTTAAAAAACCATGACCACTGATACACCACATTTTCACTTATAATCTTTGGGCCATAAACTGCACAGAGTTTACCATGAATTTCAATTGCAGATTGACCTTTTGTCTATAAAAATCTTAAAATGTTATGCCTTTCACATTTGGCAGGAATTTCTATTGCGGCGGTCATGTTTTTGAGGTTATAAATAGCAGTTGCACTGCAGTACAATGCTCCGTTGTAGACAAATGGGAGCACACACTGATATAAGATTGGTGGACTCTCTCCCACTATTTCTTGCTTTAGGCAACAATGGTAGGTACTTTCCCTCGTATATTTTGTTTTTCAATTTTTAAAAACTGTACCCGCAGATGCACCACACCTTCACTAATAATGGTTAGGTCATAAACTGAACAGAGTTTACGATGAATTTCAATTACAGAGTGACCTTTTGCCTATAAAAATCTTAAAACATTATGCAATTCACATTTGGTGGGAATTTCTACTGTGATGCTCATGTTTTTGAGGTTATAATTAGCAGATGCTTTGCAGTACGGTGCTCCATTTTAGTCAAATGGGAGTGCACACTGATATAAGAATGGTGGCGCTCTCCCCCACTATTTTGTGCTTTACTTTCCCTCGTATATTTTGTTTTTTAATTTTTAAAAACTGTACCCACAGATGCACCACACCTTCACTAATAATGGTTAGGTCATAAACTGAACAGAGTTTACTATGAATTTCAATTGCAGAGTGACCTTTTGCCTATAAAAATCTTAAAACATTATGCAATTCACATTTGGTGGGAATTTCTACTGTGGTGCTCATGTTTTTGAGGTTATAATTAGCAGATGCTTTGCAGTACGGTGCTCCATTTTAGTCAAATGGGAGTGCACACTGATATAAGAATGGTGGCGCTCTCCCCCACTATTTCGTGCTTTACTTTCCCTCGTATATTTTGTTTTTCAATTTTTAAAAACTGTACCTACAGATGGACCATACCTTCTTTAATAATGGTCAGGCCATAAACTGGAAAGAGTTTACGATGAATTTCAATTGCAGAGTGACCTTTTGTCTATATAAATCTTAAAACGCTATGCAATTCACATTTGGTGGGAATTTCTACTGCAGTGCTCATGTTTTTGAGGTTATAATTAGCAGAATATATATAACTTTGCAGTACGGTGCTCCATTTTAGTCAAATGGGAGTGCACACTGATATGAGGCGTTCCGGACCAGAAGGGCAAACTCAACATAGGGTAATTTTTTTTTTTTTATTTGGCATCTTTGGGTTACAAACTTCAATGTTATAGGTATATTTTGTTGAGTTCGCCTTTTAAATTATATGAAAAGAGAACTAGAAAAAAATCAGGGAGTTTACTTTGACTGATAGTTGCACGGACCAGAAGGGCGAACTCAACAGGAAGACGTGAGTCTTGTCACATCTACGCTACTGATCCCACCCCACTTCTACCCTTTCCCCTTCCTATCGCTATGCATCATACACTCTGCAATTTTTGTTGAGTTCGCCCTTGGATCAAAAAGTTTAATTTGCGTTTTTCTCAAAACTACCCTTTGTTGAGTTCGCCCTTCTGGTCCGCAACGCCTCATATAATAAGAATGGTGGCACTCTCCCCCACTATTTCTTGTGCTAGGCAACAATGGTGTATACTTTCTGAATGACCCTTATAAGTTAGCTTGAAGCTTAAACTTTACTGTTCTTTTGTTCTTTCTGAAAGAGTTTTATGATTCTTCAGAGATCCCCAAAAGATCTGGCGTAAGCTTCATTAATTGGAGCTGTAGATGGTTTGGTAATGTGTGTTACATTACCAATAATGCATTATTAGAGTTTAATAATGAATAGTGACTAAGACTTGGTTCAAGCAGCGAACCAAACTCTTCTCACTTTACTAGAAATATTTTGATCCTAACGTAATGCTCAAGCACTGATCGAATTTGGTGATTTTTATTATTTTGACTGAATAAAACACGAGTCTTATGAATTAATTATTTTTAATTATAATAATTAATATATTAAAACAAGTTACGTGATGTGAAATGCTTGCAGATCTACTTTTGTATATTATTACATTATTATCTTATATTTTCATTATCTCATCACATATAAATATATCGTAAGACCTTATTAAAATTTATAAAATTAAAAATGTAATGAAAGAGGTTTGTTATATTAATTATAAATGTAATTAATGCAAGCTGGGTTTTTGGTGATATTGTAAAAAAAATTAATGATAAACAAATAATCAAATTTTTAGTGACAGTTGTATTATTATTATTATTTATGTATGTGTTAAGGTTGGTATATAAATATAATTAAATTTATTATTATTATTATTATTATAAAATGCGTTCTTATTTGTGATTACCTACCTTTTTACTTTCTCTTGCACTAAATAAATATATATAAAGGAAAGTATTGTTTTCATGTCGATTTTTCGAAATCGGGTTTTCACTGGATCTATATATTTCAGACCCCCTGAACCCAAAAAACATGTTTTTAGCGATTGGTCTTTGTGTGTGTGTGTGTGTGAACAGAATATCTCATGAACGGAACAACGTACAAACTTGAAACTTGAAACTTAAGTTACATACCATTACCGGACCTGACACGAACATTTTCATCAAAATCAGTCAACCGGAAGTAGTAGTTTATTCGTATAATTTTTCACTTTTTTGCGATTTTCTCAAAAACTGGTCCTACGATTTTTTTAAAAATGGCCTGGTTTACTCAATTTTTATTCTCTACAATATAGGGTAGGCGCCATGTTTGCTGAAATTCTCGGTGAGGCATTTTTCACGCAAAGAAATTGTTTTTTTTTAAGATTGCAGCGTTAATATACATTTTAGCACAAAAATGTATATAATTAAAGTTGTAGAAAATTTAAAAATCTACAACTTTTAATTCAAACATATTTTTGTATAACGCTTAGTTTAGCGGTAATTAGCAATTTTCTGTTTTTTTTTCTCACAAAAACATGTAAAAAATCTATTTTTTTTTAGATTTCGGCCTTTGTATGCATTTTACGACAAAAGTGTATATAATTTAATTTATAGAAAATTAAAAGATCTACAACTTTTATTTAGAGCATTTTTCTCTACAGAACCTAGTTTAGTGTGAAAGAGTGATTTTCCGTATTTTTAAGCCAAACAGGTCGATTTTCATTTTGCGTGTTTCACTCATGATTAAAATAAGGTTGTGTTTATTGGGGTTGGTGTTTTGTTTATTTTTAATGTTTTATTACTAGTGTTAGGTTTATTGTTAAATATTTGCATTGGCAAGAGAAAGTTGTGTGAGTGTTTCACACCAGATTTTTACTTTCTCTTGCACTAAATGAGTTTATAGGGAAAGAAAGTTATGTTTCATGTGCAATTGCTTTAATGTGCAATTGCTCACAGTTCCTTCTTTGTACATTTTTGAAGTGATAATGTACGTAAAGAAAAATACCTTTTTACAGAATTTAGATGTTTACAACCCCTACACAAGAAACAGAATCGATTATTATGTTGCTAATCACAACACTAAATTGTTAGAACAAAAACCAAGTTATGCAGGTAGAAAATACATCAATAAATTGCCACAAGGTTTAAAAAGTTGTGACAATTTAAGTCATTTTAAAAAAAAGCTAAAACAATATTTTATTGATGAAACATTTTACAGTGTGCACGAATTCCTTTTTAAATAGTTTTGATTGAAAGGTATTTAACTTCTAATTAAACAAATATTGTGTACTATTTGATACAAAGGGGTTAATGACAAGCCTACTGAGTTAAGCAGTAGCAGGAAAAAAAAATTATTGGTAAGTGATGAATTTATCATTGTGTTTGATTTTTTTTATTTTTTATTTTGTGTGATATTTGATTCAATGGGGTTCATGACAAGCCTACTGAAGTAAGCAGTAGCAAAAACAATTTTTTGGTGGTAAGTGATGAATTTATCATTGGTGATAAACTTCCAGTTTATCAGTTTTATCTTGACATGTCCTAAACTCCCTTTGGAGTCTCCTGGCTGCAAGAAAAAAAATGCTGATTTTTCAAAATTTAGTTTCTCCGCTCTTGTTGAAAAAAACTTTTTTTTTAAAGTCTGGAGCCTTAATATGCATTCTATGGCAAAAATGTATAATCAAAGTTGTTGAACATTTAAAACCTACAAGTTTTAATTTTAAAAGTTTTTTTGTACAACGCTTTAGCTAGCACCAATTATTAATTTTCTGTTGTTTTTTTTCATCAAAATCTGTAAAAAATGGGATTTTTTAAAATTGCCGCCTTAGTTGCATTTTACGACAAAAGTAAATATGATTAAAGTTGTAGAACATGTAAAAACCTTCAAGTTTTATTTCGAACAATTTTTTATATAACATTTATTTTAGCGGCAATTATTAATTTTCTGTTGTTTTTTCATCAAAATCTGTAAAAAAATAGATTTTTTAAAGATTGTAGTCTTAATATGAATTTTTCAACAAAATTGTTTTATAATCAAAGTTACAGAAAATTAAAAAGCCTATAACTTTTTTTAAGCATTTTTCTATACAGAGACTAGTTTAGAGGCAATTACTGACTTTTACAAATTTTTGAGAAATTGTGCCATGAGAAATTCATGTTTCACACCAATTTTTATTTTAAAGTCGTGTTAGTTTCTGGGACAATCCGCTTATTAAAATCAAGGTAGTTTCAATAAAATCCGTTAGATAACGTTGATTGCACTGAAATAGTTTTAAAAAATCCAATAGATAGCGGTAGCTGTACCAAGATAGTAAAATTAAGTTTCCACTTTTACATCGTCTAATTACTTTCTATTAGTTTCAGTTTCAAATTAATTAATATTAACGTTAGTCCTTCCCGCCCAGCTGGATTATTTGTGATGTTGATTTATATTAATATCATCGAAAACTGGTAATTGTTCTGTAATATGTAGGTTGATATTATTATTAATGTATAATATATTGGTATTTAGTCTACACCGGTCGGCTGATTCCCTGGACTTTCATACGTCCCTTTAATTAACCCCAGTGTAGGGAAAATGTGTGATAATGTTGTGTAGGGAAAATCATTCCTCTGGCCAAATTAGTCTGTATGCTTTTTTAACATATTTCCCTCAAAACGATTGCATAGTACAACAGCGATCTCTGTGGTTCAGTCGAAGAGTATACTGGACTTCAGAAAAGAAAAGAAGTTCCTGGACTCAATCTGCAAGATTAAAAATGATTTTTCACACTGCTCCTTGAAAGTATATTTCTACAACGTCTGTAACAGCTAATATAGGATCATTATACGAATTATATCTTGATACTTAACTAATAAAATCATATTTTCTAGAAATTAAAAAATTTACCACGTATCTGAAAATTATAATATATCTGAATTCTAAAGGGTCTAGAAACCCGTTGAAAGAGCATGGATTTATGACAGGAGTTCTACAAGAACATAAAAAGTTCTCATGTGTTTACAAAAAGCCTAAGCGTCAACAATTAACACGCTTGTTAAATTTGGCCTTCTAATATTAAGATCCTGCTCAAAATATAAAAAAAGAGTTCCTATTTTATATAGTTCAACTTTTACCCATTTAAGTACGATATAATATTTTGTAAAACACATGTTAATCAGACGCCCGCGTAGAATAGCAACAGTATTTTGAATATGTAGTAGTAGCAGTCGACGCCATATTGGTGTGGATGCTGGTTATTATTGATTTGTGATGTGTTAGCTATTTTAAAACTACCGGTTCGTGTTGTTACTGAGAAAATACACATTTTCATAAGCAGTTTAAGTATTCATTTCACAGTTCGTTTTGTAGGTAAGCAAAGTGTGGTATTTTTAGTCCTTATTTAAATTTGTAGCGAATAATATTTGTGAACAGACTTGGTTTTGTATACCCTCAATTTCACTAAACAGGATTGTATAGGCTCGGTGCGACTGAAGTGCTCATGTAAAAATTTCTTAAAACTTAAATTAACGTTATCGGTTTATTTAGTTTATTTTTGTTGTGTCGAGTAAGTAAAGTAACAGTCTAGTTACTTATGAAATGATAATATGACCTGCTAATAGAATAAATCTACTGACTTTTCTTTGTTTTGTACGTAATGCTAGAATTTTGCTTGGGTAGGCTTTTTGTATACATAATACTATTATTATACTCCTTTTTCCGAGTAGTTTTTGTTGCAAAAATATAAAGTTAACATTTTAATGATTACCGTACCAAGCCAAATTAATTCATAATTATTAATAATGCAAATGTTAAACTTTAGATGGACAGTTTATTAGGGTTATGTTAGGCAGTGGTTTAAAAAACGTTACTCTTCTAATATTTTAAGGCCAAATTCTTCCAATTTTATTTCATTAGGTACAAATTCGGGTATCTTAATTTCCATAATCATCCGTAAAATTTATTATTTTATTTTCTTAGCATATTTTCATTAAGTAGGTTATTTAGGTTATGATGGTCAATAATGTAGAGGTTAAGTTACATTAATTTATAGGCCTGTTTGTTGTAGTTATTTTATAACCATTGTGAAAGAACATTTTAAAAATTATTTGAACCTATCCAAGAATTAAAACTAATAAATATTGGAAAAATATTTATTAGGTATTACAGTTGAGCTATAATGGGTTATTACTTTTATGTTAAGAAAGAACTTTCTAGAAAACATACATTAATAAAAATTTCCAAATATAATTTAGGTATTATAATTTCTTAAACTAAATGAAACAGGTTAAGTTGTTAAAAACAAAAATATATATATTTTTTTAGACATTCGGTCCAGGCTGTGTGTGTGCAGAAACTGAAGAACCACTGTGCCTGTATATCTCCATAATAGTGTTTGTACCGGGTTCTCAAAAAAATATGTTGGATATTAAAGTCAGGTTTTTTACTTTCTCTTGCCTATATGAATATATAGGAAGGAAAGTATTGTTTTCATGTAGATTTTTTGAAATCAAGTTTTCACCGGATCTACACGTTTTCAGGCCCCCTGAACTCAAAAAACATGTTTTTAGCGATTGGTCTGTGTGTGTGTATACAAAATATCTCAAGAACGGAACATCGTACAAACTTAAAACTTAAGTTACATACCACTACCGGACCCAACATAAACATTTTCATCAAAATCGGTCAACCGGAAGTAATAGTTTATTCGTGTAATTTTTCACTTTTTTGCAATTTTCTCAAAACCTGGTCCTAAGATTTTTTAAAAAAATAGTCTCATTTACTAAACATTTTATGCACTACAAAATTGGGTAGGTGCCATGTTTGCTGAAATTCTTGGTGAGGCTGTTTTCACATAAAAAAATTGTTCTTTTAAGATTGCGACTTTAATATACATTTTAGCGCAAAAATTTATATAATAAAAGTTGTAGAGAATTTAAAATCCTACAACTTTTATTTCAAACATTTTTTGTATAATGCTTAGTTTAGCGGTAATTAGCGATTTTCGGTTTTTTTCTCATGAAAACGTGTGAAAAAATTGGTTTTTTAAAGATTTCGGCCTTAGTTTGCATTTTACGACAAAAGTGTATTTAATCAAATTTATAGAAAATTAAAAGATCTACAACTTTTATTGACAGTATTTTTCTCTACAGAGCCGAGTTTAACGTGTAAGAGAGATTTTACGTATTTTAAAGGCAAACTGAGGTCGATTTTCATTTAGCGTCTTTCATATATGGTAAAAATTAGGTTATGTTTATCGAGGTTAGATTTTTATTTATTTCTAGTAATGTTTTATTACTAATGTTAGGTTTATTGTTAATTATTTGCATTGGCAAGAGAAAGTTGTGCGAGTGTTTCATACCAGATTTTTTCATTTAAAATTTGGACATTTTCCTAAGGGTCGATTCACACACATCACGGTCTCAGCTCCGTCATTCCGAGAAGTTCAGTCACAGAAAAATATTCGGACGTATTCCGTTATTTTACAACATCAAAATATCGTGTGTATGCACCATTACTGTTCGACCCAGCAATCGCCATCACGTGCTTAGTACCGTCGACTAGCAATTGCCTGTTTCTTTTATTTTCAGTTGTATTTACTTTCTCTTGCCTTTGTGAATATATAGGAAGGAAAGTATTGTTTTCATGTCAATTTAAAGAAATCAAGTTTGCACCAAATCTACATGTTTTCACCCCCCCTGAACCCAAAAAACATGTTTTTAGCGATTGGTCTCTGTGTGTGTATGTGAACAGAATATCTCAAGAACGGAACATCGTACGAACTTGAAACTTGAAATTTAAGTTACATACCACTACCGGACGTGACACGAACGTGTTCATCAAAATCGGTAGTAGTTTATTCGTGAAATTTTTCATTTTTTTGCAATTTTCTCAAAAACTGGTCCTAAGATTTTTTTAAAAGTAGTCTCATTTACTAAACATTTTATGCTCCACAAAATTGGGTAGGTGCCATGTTTGCTGAAATTCTTGGTAAGGTGTTTTCACGTAAAAAATTGTTCTTTTAAGATTGCAACTTTAATATACATTTTAGCACAAAAATTTATATAATAAAAGTTGTTGAGAATTTTAAATCCTACAACTTTTTTTGCCAACATTTTTTTATATAAAGCTTAGTTTAGCGGTAATTAGCGATTTTCGGTTTTTACCCACGAAAACGTGTGAAAAGTTCGTTTTTTAAAGATTTCGGCCTTAGTTTGCATTTTACGACAAAAGTGTATATAATCAAATTTATAGAAAATTAAAAGCTCTACAACTTTTATTGAGAGCATGTTTCTCTACAGAGCCTAGTTTAGTGTGAAAGAGTGATTTTCCGTATTTTTAAGCCAAACTGAGGTCGATTTTCATTTTGCTTCGTTCACTCATGATTAGGTTATGTTTTTTGAGGTTAGTTTTTTTGTTTATTTCTAATGTTTTATTATTAATGTTAGGTGATATTGTTCAATATTTGCATTGGCAAGAGAAAGTTGTGTGATTGTTTCACACCATATTCTATTATATTTATTATATTAATCCTACATAGGATGTTTGATAAAATGTTTTAATAAATGTTTATGGTTTTAACGAAATGTGTATTTTTGTAGGTTAAGTAATCAAACATAAGCTGGAAGGAGAGGGAGCAGGCATGGCGAGTCCCTCGCCTCAATCCTCCCCGATGCCCCCGCCGCAGGCTCCATCGCCAATGGGGCCTCCCCAGCAAGCTCCGTCACCAATGCCTTCTCCGTCGCAAGCCCCGTCTCCGATGGGACCACCCCAGCATCATCCGCACAGCCCGACTGGTTATTCACAAGGCCCACCCGTCCAACACATGAACGGACCGTCTGGCCCTCCTCAACATGCGATGCAGCAAGGGACGCAGACGTTTCAACAACACCCAATGGGGCATCCGCAGCCACCTAACATGCAGGTAAATCATTTTTTTTTATTTTGAGTTTTAATTGTTAAATAAATATGTAAAGTTTTTTTTTTTTTTTTTTTTTTTAAGTATATGAAAGTATATGAGTTTTTTTAAAGTATATGAAAAGCATCCAGTAGAACCTTAAGGGGATTTCATACTACAGTCGAACTCGCTTATAGCGTCATTGAAGGGACAAATTAAATTTTACCGTTATATCCGAGTGACGTTATAACAAAGTTAGCTCTTGTGTCAAGGTAAATCTAACTAAACTAAGAATACTTCGTATACATTACTACTAATTTACGTAATGTGCTAAACGTTTTTTATTTGCGATTTTTAAATCGTAATATCCTAATAAAATAGATTAATAACCATTCTGTGTAAGTAGGGAGACTTTATTATGTATTAAAATACGGAAACCAAAATACATATTTGTATGTACCTAAACTACATAATGGTACGGTATCTACTTTATTGGAAGAAATCAGTGATTTTCTTTTTGAACACCCCGTTCTGCGAAATAAATCCTCTCCGTAATGTCTCTTGGTGTCCGTGAAATCTGAAAAAAGTTTAAGCCGCTAGCATTGCCTCCTGCAATGTTGGCATGACGGTGTCCTCCTCTTCATCTTCCTCTTGCTCAGTCGCTTCCTCAGTATTAGAGAATTTTCTTAAATGTGGATAGTCTGATGTGAAAGTTAGGTACAGTGCTACCTACTAAGTGTCACATGTCACGTAGAGGGTGCAGTTTCAAAACTGACCTTGACGTAGATCAATCAGTAGTTATAGACGTACATATGAACAGCTTAACAAAATCATTTTAATCCCTTCGCACAAGCAAACACTATTCACAAGTAGACTATTGTACTATATTAGCCCACTGTATACTGTATTTTTCTTTTTCAAACAATTTACTGATAAATTACGGCAAGTTCACAATCGTTGTACTTGAAGTAAAAAATGATTTCATCGGAAAAATTTTGACGCAACAACCGAGTTAATGACGTTAAAACAGGGGTTTTCAGATAGAAGTTTGACGCAACGCCTAAAAATATGTTGTTAAGTCCGAGTTGACGTAAAGTCCGAGGCCGTTAAAACCGGGTTCAACTGTATATATCTCACCAATGTTAATTTAGCAGACCTTGAGACCCATTATCTCAGTAACTATTAATATTTGAAAGCTGGCTGTAACTTTGAAGGATTATTTATGAATACAAGAAGATGCTACTGATCCGCAGACATTAAAATAAACACAACTTTTAAAAAAAGTTATGAATTTTTTTCTGACGGGGACAATTTTTTTCATAAAATTTCACATGTACTGTGCTGAATGAGGATCAACAGTACCACTATAACCTACTGAAGACACAGTAAAAAATTCATTCATTTATGTTTAGTGGTTTCTGACAAAATGGGTCTTTTGTAAGAAATTAAATGTTTACAAATGAAACTAAATAATATTCAGACATAATGAACGCAAAATAACACCCGAAAAAATTAATTTTTCCCTTTTCGACCAATATACAAAATCGATATTATAACATACAACTGTCAAAACATAACCTACAAATGCAATGGAAAAGAAGGAAAAAATGATGTGTTCCTCATTTTCAGACATAAATAACTATGGCTGAAAATTTCACTGTCCAAAATTCCGAATCTCCAGACCTATTGTAAAAAATATATTTAAAATAAATATATCTTGAGATCATATGTATATAAATTACGAGGGCGGTTCAGAAAGTAAGTTTCTTTGTCGGCTAGATGGCGAACGGGTGGGGGTAGCGGCATGATCCGAGTAGCGCTGTGTGGCTCCGTTTAGTACGCGTCTGGCAGTGCCGCTGTGAAGGTCGTGACATTATTTGTTGTGCTGCAACCTTGCTTTCAAAATGGCCGCCATTATCGAGTCTCCCGCCGACTGTGAAGTACGTTCGGTTATCTGATTCATGTGGGCAAAACAAATGCCACCAGTGGAAATTCATCGTGAGTTGTGTTCGGTATATGGAGAAAACATAATGAGTTACACTGCCGTGAGAAAATGGTGCCAATTGTTTAATGATGGACGCACAAATGTCCACGATGAAAAGCGATCTGGCCGACCATCTGTCATTACTGACGACCTTGTTGCGAGCATTGACCACAAGATTAGGGAAAATCGCAGATTCACGATTACAGAACTTTCTGAGTTTTTTCCTAACATCTCAAGAACTCTAGTGTATGAGATAGTGACACAGAGACTTGGTTTTCACAAATTTTGTGCTCGTTGGGTCCCTAAACTTTTGACTGATAAGCACAAAAAGAAGAGAATGGGATCCGCTTTAACCTTTCTTTCGCGCTACCATGAAGAAGGTGAAGAATTCCTTAGTCAGATTGTGACAGGTGACGAGACATGGGTCTCCTATGTGAATACCGAACAAAAGAGACAATCGATGGAATGGGGTCACACGTCATCGCCAAGAAAACCCGTGAAATGTCGCCAAACATTTTCGACAAGAAAACTTATGGCAACAGTGTTTTGGGACAAAAAAAGGATTATTCTAGTGGAATTCATGGACAGAGGGACAACCATAAACGCTGCAGTCTATTCTGACACTCTCAAAAAACTGAGAAGGACTATACAGAATCGTAGGCGGGGAATGTTGACTTCGGGCATTGTTCTCCTGCATGACAATGCGCAGCCGCATACAGCTGCCCGAACTCAGGACCTTTTGAACAGTTTTGGCTGGGACATCTTTGAACATCCCCCCTACGGTCCAGATTTGGCGCCCAGCGATTTTCACCTTTTTCCCAATATGAAGAAATGGCTGGGATCTCAGCGCTTTACAGACGACGAAGAACTGAAAAACTCCGTTAGCGGCTGGTTACGTGCACAGGCGGCAGACTTCTACGCGGCGGGTATTGCGAAGCTCGTAACCAGATATGATAAGTGTTTAAATAATTTTGGTAATTATGTTGAAAAATAGTGTAAGAGTTGCTCTTTAAAATGTGTGTAATAAAAAATCTGTAGTATATTCTGCATTTTTTTATTAACCAAAGAAACTTACTTTCTGAACAGCCCTCGTATATACCAAATTAAACAGAAAATTTCAAATATTAATATTAAATAAAAAACAAATTTGATTATGGAATCAAATTTTTGGTATGAACTCCCCTTAAGAAAATTAAAAAATGAGATAGGATTGAGCTATATTTAACTGTCCAGAAAAAATTAATTAGTTGATTAAAAAAAAATGGTTTTTTTTTTTAAGTTTGCGACCTTAATGTGTATTCTAGGGTACAATCAAAGTTGTAGAACATTTAAAAATTTTCAATTTTTTTATTCAAACAATATTTTGTTCAATGTTTACTTTAGCGACTATTAATGATTTTGTTTTTTTTTCATTATGTCACGTTCACGTAACTACTTTTAATAAATGTGTTATAAATAAATAAATGAACAATTTGTTGTTTTAAGACGTTTAATTAAATAAAAAAATGAATAAATATTAATTACAATTTACAAAAAAATGAAGATAATTCTTAAATTTAATTTAATCTCATGGTTTTTTAAAAAAATAATTGTTTATTGTTTGAATTTATTTAAATGGTTATCGATAAAAAAACAATTGACAGTCTATACTAAACAAATGACAATCAACTTATACTAATTAAATCCCCGTACTGGCTTTTGAATTTAAGAAATAAATATTTTAGTAAAATAATTTTTAAAATAAATTTTGAAAAAGAATAAATTGAAATTATCTCAGTTGTATTTAAATATATTTATTACTGATTACCGGTTTTTCTTGCTTTGGTCTGAAAATCTTCCACTGATGTAGGTCGGCGTCTAGCGATTCTTCTTGATTTCAATTTTAATAAAATGAATTTGTTAATTTAGTTTCCGGATTCCCGGTTTGTTTTTAGTGAATTATGATGACTTAAATATTGGATGTTTTGAAGTATAAATATTATTCATTTTATTTATAAATTATTACTATTTAAATTTCAAACTTTGTCAGAGCGTCGCTATACAATGTTCACTGCACGGCTGTCGTCATAATACAGCTCAATAAATTTCAACAATTTAATTTGTTTACAACCAAACGCCATTGACTGGCTACAAGTAAACAAATTTTCCTGCCTTGACATGATATTCTAAATATCATAGTCGCATCTTTTAGGAAAAACATAGAGATATGAAACTTTGTACAAATACAGAGAACATCATGGCGGACTCAATAAACACTTTGACGGGAAAAGGGCCGGTAATATTTTAGGTTCCTTTTACCATCAAACTCCTCAATTTATCTTGCCAGTATTCTGAATAAATTTTGTAAGCTGTGGTTTACTGCCGTGAAAATGTTTTCTTCATAAACCTCATAAGAAAAATCTGGTGTGAAACACTCACACAACTTTCTCTTGCCAATGCAAATAATTAACAATAAACCTAACATTAGTATTAAAACATTAGAAATGAACAAAAACTAACCTCAAAAACATAACCTTATTTTAATCATGAGTGAATGACGCAAAATGACAATCGAACTCAGTTTGGCTTAAAAATACGGAAAATCACGCTTTCACGCTAAACTAGGCTCTGTAGAGAAAAATGCTCTAAACAAAAGTTGTAGATCTTTTAATTTTCTATAAATTTAATTATATACACTTTTGTCGTAAAATGCATACTAAGACCGAAATGTTAAAAAAATCGATTTTTCTCACGTTTTCGTGAGAAAAAAAAACAGAAAATCGCAAATTACCGCTAAACTAAGCGTTATACAAAAAAATGTTTGAAATAAAAGTTGTAGAATTTTACATTTTCTACAACTTTTATTATATAACGTTTTGCGCTAAAATGCATATTAAAGCCGCAATCTTAAAAAGAAAATGTTTTTACGTAAAAACAGCCTCACGCAGAATTTCAGCAAACATGGCGCCTACCCTATATTGTAGAGCATAAAAAATATAGTAAACCAGGCGATTTTAAAAAAAATCGTAGGACTAGTTTTTGAGAAAATCGCAAAAAAGTGAAAAATTATACGAATAAACTACTACTTCCGGTTGACCGATTTTGATGAAAATGTTCGTGTCGGGTCCGGTAGTGATATGTAGCTTAAGTTTCAAGTTTTAAGTTCGTACGATGTTCTGATCTTGAGATATTCTGTTCACACACACACACACACAAGCACACACGCACGCACCCACACACGCGCGCACGCGCGCGCACACACATACACACACACACACAACCACACACACACACGCGTGCACGCGCGCGCACACACACACACACACACACACACACACACACACACACAGACCAATCGCTAAAAACATGTTTGTGTGGGTTCAGGGGGTCTGAAAACGTATAGATCCGGTGAAAACTCAATTTTGAAAAATCGACATGAAAACAATACTTTCCTTCCTATATATTCATATAGGCAAGAGAAAGTAAAAAATCTGACTTGTAATATTGCATGTAGCTTAATTATACGACTAGAACCGTTTGATTTTCTTTAATTACCAACTACCTTATTCTTTCGGAACAAAATCTCCTACGAATGAATCGCCTTCTTTACTAATGCAATCACCATCGTCTTCACTATCAATCTCACTAGTATCTATCAAACGGTTTCCCTTTTTTACCAGTTGTCAGCGAAACTGTTGAAGCAGATTAGCTTCTTCACATCTTTAACCCTTTATAGGTATGTGGTAGGTAGGCCTATACTTACCACTAGCAATAAGGTCAACTTTTTACTTTCTCTTGCCTATATGAATATATAGGAAGGAAAGTATTGTTTTCATGTCGATTTTAAGAAATCTAGTTTTCACTGGATCTATACATTTTCAGACCCCCTGAACCCAAAAAACATGTTTTTAGCGATTGGTCTGTGTGTGTGTGTGTGTGTGTGTGTGTGTGTGTGTGTGTGTGTGTGTGTGTGTGTGTGTGCGCGCGTGTGAACAGAATATCTCAAGAACGGAACATCGTACGAACTTGAAACTTGAAACTTAAGTTACATACCACTACCGGACCCGACACGAACATTTTCATCAAAATCGGTCAACCGGAAGTAGTAGTTTATTCGTATAATTTTTCAGTTTTTTGCGATTTTCTCAAAAACTGGTCCTAGGATTTTTTTTAAAATCGCCTATTTTACTCAATTTTTTATTCTCTACAAGATAGGGTAGGCGCCATGTTTGCTGAAATTCTCGGTGAGGCTGTTTTCACGTAAAAACGTTGTTTTTTTAAGATTACGGCTTTAATATAAATATTAGCGCAAAAACTTATATAATAAAAGTTGTAGAGAATTTAAAAACCTACAACTTCTGTTTCAAACATTTTTTTGTATAACGCTTAGTTTAGCGGTAATTTGCGATTTTCTGTTTTTTTTCTCACGTTTTCGTGAGAAAAATCGATTTTTTTAACATTTCGGTCTTAGTATGCATTTTACGACAAAAGTGTATATAATTAAATTTATAGAAAATTAAAAGATCTACAACTTTTGTTTAGAGCATTTTTCTCTACAGAGCCTAGTTTAGCGTGAAAGCGTGATTTTCCGTATTTTTAAGCCAAACTGAGTTCGATTGTCATTTTGCGTCATTCACTCATGATTAAAATAAGGTTATGTTTTTGAGGTTAGTTTTTGTTCATTTCTAATGTTTTAATACTAATGTTAGGTTTATTGTTAATTATTTGCATTGGCGAGAGAAAGTTGTGTGAGTGTTTCACACCAGATTTTTTTAAAGAATAAGCTATGCGGTGAACCCTATTGGCATTTTATGGTTTTATAGATGTTCTCTGGTAATTAGGCTATCCACATACTGAAATTAGCGCACAGCAACAATTTACTTCGCGAGTTGCACGAATGTGGTAAGGGTTCATACCAGCGTACGCTACCATGTTGTTTTGTTGTTACTTTTGTACAGTGCTTAAAAAAATCTAGTTGTTTACGGGAAAGCAAGCATTCATGCTAATATAAAGTTAAGATAAGTTATTCGACCCATTTTTCTGTTATATAGGGCATTTAATAAGCATTCTAACCACTAAATATTATGTGATTCCCATTTCAATAAACATTCCTTGGTAAGTATACTTGCCAGGGCTTGACATAAAAAAAAGAAATATCTTGCTGTTCTGGCACTAGAAGTACATTATTCAAGTCCCTATAAAACAAAATTTAACATTTTACAACATGAATATTTTCCCCTGAAGTATTGCCCTATAAAGGGTTAATTTCCTTCTTTATTTTTCGAATTGTGGAAAGTGAAACTTCACAGTAGTTAGTCGCTCGGTCATGGCTTTTGTAAAGAGGCACTGAAAGGCATTTTTGTTTAGCTTCAACTTCACAACATTTTATCGCACTGCATATCAAATTACATTCAGCACTGTGAATGGTGTGACCCTGTTTTTAAGAAACCACAACATTTCTGTTTACGGTAACAAACAGTTACATGAGGGCTGTCCAGAAAGTAACAGACATTTTGAAATAAAAAATAAACTTAAGTAAAAAAACCAAATTTTAATATACGGTTTGAAGGTTAACTCTTAGGCTATTTTTCTATGTAATCGCCTAGTAAATTAAGTCATTTATTGTAATGTGGTACAAGCTTTTCAATTCCCTCTTTGTAGTAATCTGCCGCCTGCGAGTTCAACCACTGGTTTACACCGACATGGAGTTCTCCATTAGTGTCGAAGCGTTGCGTAGCGAGCCATGTCTTCATCACTGGGAACAGATGGTAATTGCTCGGCGCCAAATCCGGGCTTTACGGCAGATGATTAAAAACTTTCCGTTCAAAACCACCTTCCAAGAGCTTTTGAGTACATTTGGCCGTGTATGGACGGGCGTTGTCGTGGAAAAACAAAACTTACCCACTAAGTTTTCCCCGACGCTTGTTTTGTATCGCGCGTCTTAATTTTCTGAGTGTTTCGCAATACCTCTCTGAATTGATTGTTTGGCCTCGTTCAAGAAAATCAACGAAAATCGCTCTATGAGCGTCACAAAACACGCACTTCACAACTGGCGGGATTTTCAATCGGAGCGCTCATTTTAAAACTCCATTGTATAAACAATACGCAAGATGCTCTAGCTACCATGGCTGGTTGCGTACTGAATTTAGAAACAGTCTGATGCCAAGATGGCGGTGCTAGCTCCGCCCACTGCCGCGCCAAAACGTCTGTTACTTTCTGGATTGCCCTCGTGTTTGTACAGTTAACCTATAAACGGTTACGCAATACACTGTATGTGCTCTGGTTGTAGTGCACATTGTTGTGTTAGTTGTACTGAAATTAAAGCAGTTGTGCTTGCACACTGATGCATTTCCCCCCTTACCGCTCGTAAACTCCAAAGACTTACATAACTATACTTGTGTATGTTTTGCTTTGTTAGTTTTTATTTACCATGTTGTCTGCTAATTACTTTCTCTTGCCTATATGAATATATAGAAAGGAAAGTATTGTTTTGATGTCGATTTTAACAAATCCACTCTTCACCGGATCTACACGTTTTCAGACCCCCTGAACCCAAAAAACATGTTTTTAGCGATTGGTCTGTGTGTGTGTGTGTATACAAAATATCTCAAGAACGGAACATCGTACGAACTTGAAACTTGAAACTTAAGTTACATACCCTTACCGGACCCGACACGAACATTTTCATCAAAATCGGTCAACCGGAAGTAGTAGTTTATTCGTATAATTTTTCACTTTTTTGCGATTTTTTAAAAAACTGGTCCTACGATTTTTTTTAAAATCGCCTCATTTACTCAATTTTTTATTCTCTACAAGATAGGGTAGGCGTCATGTTTGCTGAAATTCTTGGTGAGGGTGTTTTTACGTAAAAAAAGTTTTTTTAAGATTACGGCTTTAATATGTTTTATAGTGCAAAAATTTATATAATAAAAAATGTAGAGAATTTAAAATTCTACAACTTTTATTTCAAACATTTTTTTGTATAACCCTTAGTTTAGCGGTAATAAGCAATTTTCTGTTTTTTCTCACGAAAACGTGTAAAAGCATTTTTCTCTACAGAGCCTAGTTGAGCGTGAAAGAGTGATTTTCCGTATTTTTAGGCCAAACTGAGGTTGATATTCATTTTGCGTGTTTCTCTCATGATTGAAATAAGGTTATGTTTTTGAGGTTACTTTTTATTTATTTCTAATGCTTTATTACTAATGTTAGTTTTATTGTTAATTATTTGCACTGGCAAGAGAAAATTGTGTGAGTGTTTCACACCAGATTTTTTTGATGACATTTATGTAATTGTTCTTGTAAGTGCGGTATCTGGTGATGATGATGATGATGATAATGATTATAATAGGGAAGTTAGAGAAATGATAATGATTAGTAAGTGAGTCGCTCAGTGAGGACTTGGGTATATTGTATATGGAGATCATTTTAACCCTAGAGCCGGCAATCGTCGATTTTTAAACGATGTTACCGTTTCTTGAACCGCGGTCGCATCGCAAAATCGGATTTGCTTTCATATGATTGCAATGTTGTCATTTTAGTTTTAAATTAATATACGGGGCAGCGTTGCTGATTTGTACAATAGTTTAGTAACGTATGAAGTAAATTTTTACGTGCAATACAATAGTTTTAGTTACATATTATTCTGCGTGTGTTTCTCTGTTGAAACTACTCTATCGTAGAGCTGAATTTGGTTATTTCTTGGTTTACATGATGTGTTTTTGTATAATTTCCTTCAGTTTTGAACATATAGTATTCAGATGAACTAATGTCCTCTAGCCGTGAGAGTGAGAGCATGCATAACGCTCTCACTCGCACAACCCATACGCGCCGTTCCAAAAACATTGCATAATTTTACTCATTGTTGTGAGCAAGCGTTTATGCATGCAGTAAATTACAAGCACGATAACGACTGTAGTATGTTTTTTAGATTTGGGTTTAAAGGGTAAAGACCTTTGTGGGCATGCGTAGTTATGCGTTAGTTATGCATGTAGTTATGCATGCATAAATGCTTGCTCACAACAATGAGTAAAATTATGCAATGTTTTTGGAATGGCGCGTATGGGTTGTGCGAGTGAGAGTGTGTAGAATGAACTTGACCTACATTTTGTTTAATGGACAAGGTCGAACAGACAGGTTGACCACTACTTAATTTTTAAGTAGAAAAGATCAAATCTAGTAATACCTGGTATATAAATTTGTTAAAACTTTTAAATAATATTAATAGCTTTATAATGTATAGATACTGGTAAATAATAATAGCAGTTTTTTTTAATTAATAGAATATCAGTTAATTTTCAATCATTTTTATAATTTGTAACATACGAACAACGAGATTAGAAATGAGTACTACTTTATCAAAATGAACAACTAAATCATATTTAGTAAAAAGTAAATTAAAAATCGAAATTAGGATCAAATATTTAATTAAAAACATTTATAACTGTGGTAATATACAGTGTATATTTTTAAACAGTGATCCGATTTTTCTGAAGTTTTAAAATATTCAATCAAAATTCAAAGAAGATATAGTTGCTTGAATCATGAATCGGGGAGCGGTACGCCATCAACGATCCGTACCGAACGCATTGTACGTGAACGCTCCAATAAAAATTAAAATAATAATATTTAAAGATACTAATCTATGTCAAATAATGTATCAACGAGTGGACAGAGTGGTGAGCAATATTATATAATAAAATTTTCAATGGAAGTTCGGAAAATAGATTGAATTACGTCAAGTTTGAAATAGCAAGATTCAAGTTTTGTAGACCGACGCTATCAACCAACGCTTCAATCATATTCAAAGAAATTGTAACGGGAACCGGTAAAAGTCAACTAAATATTTATTTTCATTAACTGATATCAATATAAAATTCTATTTATCAATTTATAAAGAAGTCAAAATTAATTAATAATCAAAATTTCTAAATATAAAACCAGTATTACATTTACATTTAAAGAAGTACCGATATTCTTTTGTTTTATTTAAAATTTTCAATTGTTGTATTTTGTAAGTTATTAGAAGAAACAATAAACAATTGTACGTTAATAAACCCTGAGATTAATTTAATTTAAAGTCATTATTTTGTTATAATAATAATTATTTAATTTATTTTTTTATTTAATTAAACGTCTTAAATCTAAATTGTGTCTATTTATTTTATTTTTAAATTGTACAACCGTAGTGTTGCTACAAGTGTTATGCATTCTCTCACTCCCACGGCTAGGGGACATTAGTTCATCTGTTAACTATAGAATCGTTTTTTTATTGGTTTTATTTTGAAATAAACATTATAAATAACGATTCGTATGTAATGAATTTTGAAAGTAGAGCATAAGAAAGTTTTAAACAATAGCGTCAACTGAAATTTTAGAAAGATGTATTGTCTAAAATGTATTTTCAAATAGCTTTAGCATCCCTAACTGTTAGATAAAAATTTCAATAAAGTATTTATTCAACTTTCCTAAGTTTTCTTGTTATTTTGATATGTCACGTTATAACGTTTGTAATTTATAACAAATTTTTAATGAGTTTTTTACGGTTCATTGACCCGTATGCTAGAAATTTTCTGCCGGTCTAGAAAAATGTTATTGTCGGTTATAGAGTTGAGGAATGTTATCTGCAATTTAAATTTTATTGCTGTCGATTTAAATCACTTTAAAGACGTTGTTAATTATTGTTAATACATAAGGGAGTATCTAAAAATAAATCATAATCTTGATAAACCATCAATTTACAAATTTTTTTATTAATAAAAATGATTCAGTATTAATTAAATTTACATAATAGCTAATCTAAAAAAATATTTAAATAATTTATTTCAATATATATATTAAATTTACAATGGTTATGAATTTTAATATCAATACAAAT
Organism: Catonia carolina; assembly: GCA_035578175.1. Classification (NCBI taxonomy): domain Eukaryota; kingdom Metazoa; phylum Arthropoda; class Insecta; order Hemiptera; family Achilidae; genus Catonia; species Catonia carolina. The sequence continues at coordinate 11,295,669 of JAQMRL010000010.1, forward strand.
TCCTTTACTTAAAACTAATGTACTTCTTAAATTATACTAATTAGTAAAGTAAAAAAAGGAACTTAAATTAATTTAAATACATTTTAAATAATTAACCTAACTTACAACTTATACTCGTTTAATTTGTAGTATATATTGTATATGATTAATTGAGCTCTTAAATTAAATGCTTGTTGCATTAGGTACTATTGTAAAAAAAAAAAAAACAGGTTTGATTGTGTAAAATATATTTTACAAGTTAATTATGATAAATTTATTTACAAATTAAAAAAAAAAATAGATAAAGTGTATTAAAATTAGATTTTTGTGAATGATGTCTGAAAAATTAATTTGACGGTGTAATTAATTGAATGCGTTTTCCTTTATCGTATCGGTGGCGTTGTTATTTTTCGCTATGCTTGCGTCTGCTTTTTTTATTATTTTCACAAGTTGTTCAGCTAATTGAGGTGTACCTGCTGTCAGTATCCGCCTGTTCATTATTTCAAATTTATCGCCTGCAGATGAGAAAAAATTCACCAGATTAAAATTTATAACGTACAAATCTGATAATTATATTTAATAAAAAAATTGGTGTGAAACACTCACACAACTTTCTCTTGTCAATGCAAATAATTAACAATATAATCTAACATTAGTAATAAAACATTAGAAATAAACAAAAAACTAACCTCAAATAAACCTAACCTTATTTTAATCATGATTGAAAAACGGAAAATGAAAATCAATCTCAGATTAACTTTAAAATACAGAAAATCACTATTTCATGCTAAACTAGGCTCTGTAGAGAAAAATGCTCTAAATAAAAGTTGTAGATCTTTTAATTCTCTATAAATTTGATTATAAACACTTTTGTCGTAAAATTCATACAAAGGCTGAAATCTTAAAAAAATAAATTTTTCACACGTTTTTGTAAGAAAAAAAAACAGAAAATCGCTAATTATTGCTAAACTAAGCGTTATACAAAAAAAATGTTTGAAATAAAAGTTGTAGGAGTTTTAATTCTCTACAACTTTTATTGAATACATTTTTGCGCTAAAATGCATATTAAAGCTGTAATCGTAAAAAAACTATTTTTTTACGTGAAAACAGCCTCACCAAGAATTTCAGCAAACATGGCGCCTACCCTATCTTATAGAGCATAAAAAATTGAGTAAACCAGGCGATTTAAAAAAAAAATCGTACGACCAGTTTTTGAGAAAATCGCAAAAAAGTGAAAAATTACATGAATTAACTACTACGTCCGGCTGACCGATTTTGGTAAAAATGTTCGTGTCAGGTAGTGGTATGTAACTTAAGTTTCAAGTTTGTATTATGTTCCGTTCTTGAGATATTCTGTTCACAGACACAGACGCACGCACACACACACACACACACACACGCACGCACGCACGCACACACATGCACGCACACGCAGACCAATCGCTAAAAACATTTTTTTTTGGGTTCAGGGGGTCTGAAAACGTGTATATCCGGTGAAAACTTGATTTCAAAAAATTGACATGAAAACAATACTTTCCTTCATACGAGGGTAGGCTGATAAGTAATGCACACATGCTTGTAGAAGACAACTAAATAAACTTCAGTAGCGCGCCTGGTGGCATGTGGAAGTACTATTTCTCCTCTACAAGCCTGCGCAGTTTGAAGGCGTTGCTTTCATTCAGTTTGTTTTGAGTAGTGGAAGTATGGCGTCGTGTTCTGGTGCTATGTCAACGAGAATTAAACAACGCGCTGTTATCGAATTTTTAACTGCTGAGAAAGTGAATCCTAGTGAGATTTATCGTCGTTTAAAGGCTGTTTATTGTGACGATACTGTTGATAGGTCTACTGTGAATCGTTGGGTAATAAAATTTCGTGATTGCCAACCTGGAAAAGCCTTAATTGTTGACAAAACACGCAGTGGACGACCAATCACTGCCTCAGACGATAATCGTCGCAAACTCATCGATGATTTGATTCAAAATGACCGGCGAATCACTCAACAGCGTATCGCAAACCAAATTGGAATATCTAAGGAACGTGTTGGCTTCATTTTTGAACAATTGGGATACCGTAAAATCTGTGCACGATGGGTACCACGCCGTCTGACAGACGAGAATAAACAGCGTCGATTGGAATGCTGTGAACAACTTTTGAAGCGCTACCGTGACGAAGGAGACGACTTTCTTTTGAATATTGTGACGGGGGACGAGTCATGGGTTCATCATTACGATCCCGAAGAAAAAAGGCAGAGCGCTGAATATCGTCATCCACATTCTCCTGTTGTGAAAAAGTTCAAAACACAACCGTCCGCAAAAAAAATTCTTTTGACTGTGTTTTGGGATGCTCGCCGAGTTTATGTGACTGATTATCTGGAACGAGGGGCAACGGTAAATTCTGCTCAGTATATACAGACTCTGAAACACCTCCGACGTCGAGTTTGTCGTGTTAGAGGCAACCTGGCGCCAATAATTTTGCAACACGACAATGCTCGTCCACACACTTCACGTGCAACTGGAGAGGCTCTGAGAAACCTGAAGTTTCAACCAATTTTACACCCTCCGTATTCTCCCGACCTTGCGCCTTGCGATTTTTATTTTTTTCCTCTACTGAAGAGAGACCTTAAGGGTAATCATTACAGCTCGGACAATGAGGTGAAGGCAGCTATTGCGTCCTGGGTTCGAGGAAAGTCGGAAGAATTTTTCAGTGACGGAATGAAAAAACTTGTTAAACGTTGGGAGAAATGTGTAATGCTTAACGGTGACTATATTGAAAAATAAATAGATAATTTGGTAGGTTAAGATTTGTACTTTAATTTGTTATTTACCCCATCTTGCTATTTCTTTTTGTTCGTCTTCTACAAGCATGTGTGCATTACTTATCAGCCTACCCTCGTATTTATTCATATAGGCAAGAGAAAGTAAAAAGGCGTGTTGTTCATCACATCATTTCTTGTATCATTTTGGTGTGCAACCAACTTTACGTTCATAAAAATTATTCAATAATACTGATTATTTTTGTTAAGTACATAATCATGTTGATCAATATTGATTTTTTTTATTACCTGTTGTGTCGATGACAACGCCTCCTGCTTCTTTTATTATGATCGCCCCCGCTGAGTAATCCCAGCAGAATAAGTGATCAACTTGGTACGCATCCCACGCCCCCATTGCTACATAACATAACGATAAAGCTGCTGAACCCATTGATCGTACCCTGTAAATGTAAAATGCCGTAACGTTAGTAATTTTTTTTACAAATATTAGTCTAACAGTTAGCTTATTTGATTAGATTTTCAAGGATGAATGAGGTATGGTCCCTTCAACCCGTTTACGTATCAGCTCTTCCTTATTCACTCGGTAAACAGAGCCCTTGTTTAAGTTTTAGGAGATAACTAGCGGTACCCGGCGTGCATCGCTACGCTGCTGGCAAATATTAAACAAACGAAACTAATAAATATTAAACAATCACGAAAATCAAGAAGTACATATACATCAACAAAAACATAACCTCGAACACGGCTCAATGTTTTTCTACATAGTTCACAAAATATTCGGTAGATTTCGCTGCAAGCATAGAAACAATGTTTTTTTTTACATAGTTCACATAATATTCGGTAGATTTCGCTGCAAGCATTTTTATCTAACCTCATAAGATAAATTCTCTTTTTGGATGACAACGCCCGACCACACACAGCAAATCGAACACGAGAAGTCCTGGATGCTTTCAAATGGGAGGTTTTCCCACATCCGCCATACAGTCTGGACCTTGCGCCCAGCGATTATCACTTGTTCCCGACAATGAAGACATGGCTTGCAACGCAGCGCTTTGACGACGACGCGGAGCTGCAGGAGGGTGTGACTAACTGGTTAAAATCACAGGCGGTAGACTTTTATGATGCTGGCATTTCAAAATTAGTTCACCGCTATGATAAGTGTCTTAATTTGTTTGGTGATTATGTAGAAAAATAGCATTTTAGTTGCACTTTCAAAAGTATATAATAAAATTTTTTTCTTGTACTTAGTTTTTTTTTTAAATCAAAACGTGACATACTTTCTGGACTGCCCTCGTATTACTATATTCAATCTAGCAGTTTAGTTCCAGTACCTTTGATGGTATTAGCCTGTAATGATCGACATGAAAATATGTATTTGAGAAAAATTAACTTACCCGTGTGAACGGCAAATGAACGCATTGAACCTTGATGTGAATTTCTCACGCAACATCGGTGCTCGTGCTAACGATATCTCAAATCCTATTAATCCTTGCGATATATCTGTAATGAAATTTTAATGAAAATTTTTAAAAATAAGACTAAAAATTTTGTTTAAGGCTTTGTTGATTAAAACTGGTCTAAAAGACCAATCGTGTATATTTCTTTCATAACATCTTACACGAATAAACACTTGAATGCTTTTTGAGTTCGTCGACATTCATCAGTGTCTTTAATTTTTTATTATACATCTTTGGTAAGTATACTTACCACTGGCAATAAGGTCGATTTTTTTAAGAATAAGCTATGCAGTTGAACCTTATTAGCATTTTATGGTTTTATTGATGTTCTCTGGTAAGTAGGCTATCCACATTTTGAAATTAGTGCGCAGCGACCATTTGCTTCATGAGTTACACGAATGTGGTAAAGATTCATACCAGCGTACGCGACTGTGTTGTTTTGTTATTACTTTTGTACAGTGCTTAGAAAATTCGAGTTTTTTATGGAAAGCAAGTATTCATGCTAATATAAATTTGACATATTATTCTACACATATTTCTATCATGGAGGACGACAAGTTGTTCTAAAATGTGGTAAAGTGGTAAAAAATGTTTTTTTTTTTTAAGATTGTGGCCTTTATATGCGTTTTGTGACAAAAGCATATGACTAATGAATGTTGGAGGAAATTGAAAAAACCTAATATTTTTACATTTAGCAGTTTTTTTGACTGCACTTATTGTAGCGTCAATTAGTGATTTTTCAAATTTTTGCTTTTTGAAATCTGTAAAATCTGTCGGGTTTTTAAAATTGTGGGCTTAGCATCTTACATCTTAGAATTTTAGACGATAAAAGTGTTTACTATGTAACTAAAATGATAGAAAATTAAAATACCCACAACTTTTATTTATTTGAAGTATTTTTTACTACAACGCTTAGTTTAGCGTTAATGATTTTTTTCGTTCAACGTCACATACTCATGATTAAACATAGATTTTGTGTTTAATTATTTTTACATTGGTGAGAAAAAGTCATGTGAGTGTTTGAAACCAGATATTTTTACTAATGGAGTCTGAACTGTGAATAAAATCGGTAAAACGTGACAGTTAGAAGATATTTTCTCGGGTTTCTGCAGAATTTTTGTAATTGTTGGGGTTCATCCTGTAACCAGTAGCTTAAGTTTTTTAGCGATTTGTTTGATTCTACTAAATCTTAGTAATTTTAGTTTTGACACTAACCTTCTACTTTGGATGCGTTGATTGGTTTTCCGTTTAAAAATGCGCCACATCCTTTCTTCGCCGAGAATAATTGATTTAACATCGGATTGTACACGATTCCTAATACGACTTCTTTGTTTACGGAAAGCGCTATCGATATACAACTGTGTGGGTTGCTGTGGACAAAGTTTGTCGTTCCGTCAATGGGATCAATTAACCATGTCGGCTCATCTGTTAACACTGCATCTTTTTCGCTTGTTTCTTCTCCAATAAATCTGTTGTATAAATAAATAATTATAAATTATTATTATAAATATAAGTGTTGTTGTTGTTTAGGTCAACAGCCTAAAGGCTGGTTTGAACCTCTAGAGGTTTTACTAAGTAAAACAAGGAGTGAGGTGGTTTACCATTGCCTTCCTCACTGAGTGAAAAAGTACGCTTATCAGCATGCCGGGCCCTCTGAAAAGCACATATTTTCCATTCTGTAAATGACAACTTCACTTCATTCCCCACAGGGTCTGGCTGTATAATGAAATCCATTACTTTCAAAGGAGATAACTCTGATTAGTGTCTTTTACCCCTCTACCTCTTCTGTTCTTAAATGATTCAGTCATTTAATTGGCTTACCATGTGATAAGAAACAGAACTATTTATTTTAGCCCTGCAACTAACAGATTGAGTGTAAATAATTTGACACTCCACCTAAAGTAAAATATATTATAATTAAATATAAAATAATATAATATAATATAATTATATAAGATAATAATTATATTATAATTAAATATATTTTAAGTAAAATATATTATAATTATAAAGTAATATTAATAAATTATAAGTATTGTAAATAAATATCTGTTTTTAAATAATTAATTTTGTAATTGAATCATTTGCCCATAACGGACAGGTGGAGTGTTTAATTAATTGGACTCGATCTGTTGGTTCCAGGGCTACAAAAAACAGTTCTGTTTCTTATCACACGGTCAGCCAATTATATGACTGAACTATTTAAAAACAGGAGAGGTAGAGGTGTAAAAGACACTGGTCAGAGTTATCTCCTCTGAAAGTAATGAATTTCACTATACAGCCAGACTCTGTGGTGAATGAAGTGAATGTGTCATTTGCAGGGTATGAAGTGGGTGCTTTTTGGAGGGCTTGGCATGCTGATAAGCATTCTCTTTCAACTTAGTGAGGAAGGCAATAGTTAACCACCTCACTCCTCGTTTTTACTTAGTAAAACCTCTAGAGGTTCAAACCAGCCTTTCGGTTGTTTACCTAAACAACACAATTGAATCATACCAGAAAGCCCACAAGTTAAAATTTTACATTTTTTTTCTTTAGTTCATTTTAGAACTGTGTTGTTTTTAGGTCATCAGCTGAAAGAAAGGATGGTTTGAACCTGTAGAGGTTTTACTAAGTAAAACGAGGATAGAGGTGGTTTACCATTGTCTTCCTCACCGAATGAAAAAGTGCGCTTATCAGCATGCCGGGCCCTCTGAAAAGCACATACATATATTCCACTCTGCAAATGACACCTTCACTTCATTCACCACAGGGTCTGGCTGTATAATGAAATTCATTACTTTTTAGAGGAGATAACTACAATTAGTGTCTTTTACACCTCTACCTCTTAAATGATTCCAGTCATTTAATTGGTGGCTGACCATGTGATAAGAAAAAGAACTATTTATTTTAGCCCTGCAACAAACAGATTGAGTGTAAATAATTTGACACTCCACCTGTCTGTTATGGGCAGATTTTAGAACTAACTGAATGTGTAAACAAACCATCCCTACAAAAATTACAAGTCTGGTTTTTCGTAAGTAATATTATAACACTAATTAATGGCATATCGTTAAGGATATAAAGTGTTTCCTTCTAATTAAAAAACGAAAGTGGATTTTCTTTTGAAACTTGAGCTCTACTTTCCAGTAGAAGAGGCCGTACAAAGTTCTATCCAAAAATCCTTTTAAGGTGTTTTACTACTGTTTATGATAATAAAGAACATGATGAAGTCATAATGTAAACTACTGAAATAAATATGAATAAATTTGAAATAAATATGAATAAATAAATAAATTAATATGAAATAAATTTAATAAATTTGGCCGGCCCGTGGTGTTGTGGTCAGTGCAACTTGCTACTATGCCAGGGTCCCGGGTTTGATTCCTGGTCAGGTCTGGCATTTTTTCATCTGTAAATCAACACATATCATTACCTACGCACAAGCCGAAGGCTTATGTAGGCATCATTACTCAATAAAAAAAAAAAAAAAAAAAAAAAAGAATACTATTGTACTGCACAATTTTCTTCTGGTCTAATGTATTTGACAGAAAACAACGTAAGTTAACATTTTACTCTAGTTTATTTCAGAAACACCTTAAGTCTAAATTTTCAATTTTTTTTAAACAAGTGTTTTGTTTTTAAAAAGACAAAAGTATATTTTATATTAAAAGTTATTCAAACATAACATGTATCAGTTGAGCCGGAAATTGGGCATATTTTTTTTCTCTCTCTTGCCCTATTTGAATACATTGAGAAGTAAAGTATTGGTTTCATTTTGATTTTTTTAAAGTCGAGTTTTCACCGGAATTACATGTTTTCAGGCCCCCTGAATGTAAAAAACATGTTTTTAGCAATTGGTTTTTGGTTGAATGAAATATCCGAAGAACGAAATAGCGTATAAAGGTGAAATTTGAAACTTAAATTAGCTATCACAAGAAGTCTCGACATAAATATTTTCCTCAAATCAACAAGAAGTAAAAGTTATTCATGCGATTTTCTCAAAAATGGCTCGTACAATTTAAAAAAAAAACAATTATTAAATTTTTTATGCTCTACAAGATAGGGTAAGAGCCATGTGTGCTGAAATTCTTGGGAGGGTTGTGCTCTTATGGTAAAAAATAGGGGTTTTTTATAGATTGCGGCCTTAATATTGCATTTTAGGTGAAAAGCATGAAATATAATTGGTTATAGGAAATCTTTATAAAATCTACAACTTTTATTGCAAGCATTTTTTTCTACTAAGCCTAGTTTAGCGTCCGTTAGTGATTTTCTGTATTTTGCCCATCAAAATTGAAAGTGGGCATTTAGCAACTGAAACTCGTAAATTATATATTTTACATAATTTACTGTTAAATACTTCAGTCAAATAAAATTGGCTTACCATATGAAAGAAGCAGAATTATTTTTTTATTATGACATTTTACGACAGAAGTGTGTATAAGTTAGCATGCAGAAGTTTTATTTTTAAATTATGAAATAAATTTTAACATACTTGTGTGATGGATAAGCTTGTGAGATCTGTTCGATTAAAATGTGCTCCACTCGTTTGTCGTATTCCGTCACTAGATCCCAATCGCTTGATTTCGTTTCAACGTTTTTGTTGTTTGAGAATCCTTCGCTTACAACCTGTAATTATACAAGAGAGAAAAATTAAAACTATATTTGTGCTTTAACTTACCTTGTATAGATTTTTAAAAAAATCTGGTGTGAAACACTCGCACAACTTTCTCTTGCCTATGCAAATAATTAATAATAAACCTAACATTATTAATAAAATATTAGAAATAAACAAAAACACTAACCTCAAAAACATAACCTTTATTTTAATCATGAGTGAATGACGCAAAATGAAAATCGAACTCAATTTGGCTTTAAAAAAAACGGAAAATCACACTTTCACGCTAAACTAGGCTCTGTAGAGAAAAATGCACTAAATAAAAGTTGTAGATCTCTTAATTTTCTATAAAATTTATTATATACACTTTTGTCGTAAAATGCATACTAAGGCCAAAATGTTAAAAAAAATCAATTTTTCTCACGTTTTCGTGAGAAAAAACAGAAAATCGCAAATTACCGCTACACTAAGCGTTATACAAAAAAATGTTTGAAGTAAAAGTTGTAGGTTTTTAAATTCTCTACAACTTTTATTAAATACATTTTTGCTCTAAATTGCATATTAAAGCCGTAATCTTAAAAAAACTATGTTTTTAACGTAAAAACAGCCTCGCTTAGAATTTCAGCAAACATGACGCCTACCCTATCTTGTAGAGAATAAAAAATTGAGTAAATGAGGTGATTTTAAAAAAAAATCGCAGGACCAGTTTTTGAGAAACTCGCAAAAAAGTGAAAAATTATAAGAATAAACTACTACTTCCGGTTGACCGATTTTTATGAAAATGTTCGTGTCGGGTCCGGTAGTGGTATGTAACTTAAGTTTCAAGTTCGTACGATGTTCCGTTCTTGAGATATTCTGTTCACACACACACACACACACACACACACACACACACACAGACCAATCGCTAAAAACATGTTTTTTGGGTTCAGGGGGTCTGAAAACGTATAGATCCGGTGAAAACTCGATTTCGAAAAATCGACATGAAAACAATACTTTCCTTCCTATATATTCATATAGGCAAGAGAAAGTAAAAAATAGAAAATCATACAATGTTGAAACTTTGAACTTAAACCAGTTAACCCAGTTAACGTTCACTTCATTCATCACGGGGCCAGGGCGTATAATGAAGATTACTTTCAGAGGAGATAACTCTGACAACTGTCTTTTACACCATTTTTACCTCTTCTGTTAAATATTTCTTCTTTGTCTTTTTCTTACTATCAAGGATTAGGCATAAGCTTATTCCGAACTCACAAACCATCCTGTACGTCTACACAAACACGAGACACTCTAGCACGTACATCTCTACTACATTCATCTTCTTCGAGGTCTTCCCACCTCCCTTCTTCCAACTGGAACATATTCCGTCACTTTTAAAGGTATTCTCTCCTCTGGCATCCGTTACAAATGTTGCCTCCATTGATTCTGGGGTACTCCTCCACTTTTTTCATTCAAGCTAAATACACCCAACTCGGATCTAATTTCCTCGTTATGTATTAGATCCAGCCTCGAGCAGCCCTTCACCCTTCTTAAAAACTTCATTTGAGATGCTTGGATCCTACTTTCTTGGCGTTTTGTGGTAACCCATGACTCACTTCCATAAAGAAGGACTCTGGGGCTGCCATTATCTTGTAAAACTTCACTTCTGGCTCTGTTACCCAGTGTCCTGTTGATGGAACCACAAATAGGTTGAAATTTATTTATTTTATTTTCTACATCCAAGTCCCTATCAAAGCTCACATCGCAGCCCAGATAGTTCTAGTGAGACACTTGATGTAAAACAATGCATTGTCTAAAACAACGTTCGAATGAGTGGGATACTTCCCTCTGAATGCCGTAACCTTTGATTTAGCAACCGAAACTCGTAAATTATACTTTTTATATAATTTACTGTTAAATACTTCAGTCAAATAATTGGCTGACCATATGATAAGAAGCAGAATTATTTTTTTTATAGCCCTAGCCTAACAGATCGAGTGCAAATAATTTAACCCTTCATCTGCTTGTTACTGGCAAAGTATAAATAATAATTTGTTGTTGTTGTTTAGGTCATCAGCCAAAAGGCTGGTTTGAACCTGTAGAGGTTTTACTAAGTAAAACGAGGAGTCAGGCGTTTTACCATTGCCTTCCTCACTGAGTGGAAATGTACACTTATCAGCATGCCAGGCGCTCTGAAAAGCATATATTTTCCACTCTGCAAACGACACTTTCACTTCATTCACCACAGGGTCTGGCTGTATAATGAAATCCATTACTTTCAGACGAGATAACTCTGATTAGTGTCTTTTGCACCTCTACCTCTTCTGTTATTAAACGATTCAGTCATTTAATTGGCCGACCATGTGATAAGAAACAGAACTATTTATTTTAGCCCTGCAACTAACAGATTGAGTGTTAATAATTTGACACTCCACCTGTCTGTTATGGGCAAAATAATAATTTATGATAGCAAATTAACTGCTAAAATTTTTCTGACCCTGTCCAAAGATCAAAACTGAGACCTTCCATATATATATATATATATATATATACATCCCGCTAACAATTCCGCGTCTTTTCAAAAAGCGTGCATTTCGCACATCGCTTATTTGAAGAGTATATTCAACTTTGATGAGAGTATATAGGGTATTTGTTACACTTACACCCTGAGTTTTGGTATTGGTTTGTCCTGATATTGAAAATTGAGCATTTTTCAATTTTATTCACTGTGCTATCAATTCAGACTCCTTTCGAATTACCGACAATTTCGCGTTCGTACAAATTACCGACAATTTCGCGTCCGGCATCGTTCCCGCTATTATGACTTATAGCCTGCAACAGTGTAAACGATGTTGCCATGTCGTACCGGCACGTGTACTGTAGCATTTGCCACTTCTACGTGTTGTAATGATTATAGTTAGATATTCACATCTCACCCTAGTACTTCTCCACACAAGACCATCGTATGAAAACAATTCGTTCTCGGACGGAATCCAATCCAGTCATCAAAATAATTTATTTGTTGTTTATTATTTTGACATGTATTTTAAATAGGTACTTATTTTAAATCAATGTAAAACCAGAATAATTAAAGAAAGTATATTTTTTATTTGTTAGAGTTAATTATTTAAAATATCCTAATTGTTACAAATACAGTCAAACCTCCTCATTCGAAATCCTCCCTAAATCGAATATAATTGTATGCTATCCCCTTCAAAAATCGTCCTTAATATGAATTAAATTACCTCCCTATTCGAAAATTTTCGAGAGTTTCGTGGTCATATATATTGTAACAATACATTTTTTTATACATTATTAATAAAATAATTACAAAATTTCCAATTTACACATTGTACACGACTTTTAATGAAGCATGCGTTAAATCATGACAATAAGGACACAGTAAGCGTAGTACAAAACTACAAAAAGCTTTAGAAAAAACTGAAAATGCAGTTAACTTTTGAGTTAGAAGAAACCAGGCAGAAACACAAACAATTACACTTCTTACAAAACATTATTGTCACAAAACCTTACGACCAAATAAGGGCATAACAAGCGTAGTTCAAAGCTTCAATACGCATCAGGAAATATTGAAAATTCAGTTAATTTTTAAGTCAGAGGAAACCAGACGAAAGCAAAAAAAAAATTAGTTAGGCTAAATTAGTAATGCAGTCTTTCCTTCTTTGGTGTATGATTTTCGTACAAACAGGGTAAAAAATACCGTAGCTGTATTCATTCGGATTAAGCAATATTTTACTCGTTAAAATTTCTAAAATTTTCGGTACCCAATTTATTTTTCATTTTCTGTAGGCTGACCTAACTTTTTGTTTGTAGGTATAGTTATACTGTTTACGCGTATACCGATTTTATTTTACTCTGTTTTTTATGTCGTTTTTTCAATAATTTGTCATATCGTTCTTATAAGTAGAATATTCTTTTGCTTTTGAGTACTAATAGAGCTTGTAATACCAAAACATGCCCTTAATTCTTAATCACAGTATTAAGTAACCCCCGTGGTGAATGAAGTAAAGGTATCATTTACAGAGGGGAAAATATGTGCTTTGCAAAGGGCCCTGCATGCTGATACGCGTACTTTTCCGTTCAGTGAGGAAGGCCACCTCACTTCTCGTTTTACTTAGTAAAACCTCTACAGGTTCAAACCAGCCTTTCGGCTGATGACCTAAACAACACAAGTAAAATAATATTTGTAAAAAACTTTCCTCAATCAAATTGGTGGTCTATTAATAATTTTGACTTTTGTAATTTAATATTTTATGAAATTACATGAATTTTATTAAAACGCAATTTTTAAGTACATTTTTTGTTTCAATATTTTACCTCTGTAAATCGAAATCAGCCGGTTCCATCAGATTCGAATCAGGGAGGTTCGACTGCAATTACTATAATATGATCAATTAGTAGACAATGCAATTAAAATATTTACTTAGTTGACAAAATTATGTAATTGTAAAGTGACATAATTTGTTCAATATTCAAATGGAGTACCATTCACCCATTGTCTTTTCGGTGTTCAAATGAATTCATCATCATCATCTGTTAAGGATTAGGCTCAATGGCCTGTTCCAGTATTCATCTCTTTTTAGGTCTTCCCAAGCCTCGCTTCTCTCTAGGTTTATATTTCCATGTTTTAGTGACTGAATCAAAATGATTTTATAAATTATACAAAAGTACGATGGCCAGTAAAATTTCTACAACATTTGAAATGCAGTCCGGCTTAGTCATAGTTTGTATTTTTATTCTTGTTCCTCAAGTAATGGTAATCTTTGATCTTCAACAAAGTAAACTAACATAACATTACACTAATAATTCTCATATCCAGCTGTTTTGTACACGTTGAAGTTTATCCTTTAACAGGCCATTTCCAAGATTATTTTTCGGCTAAACAACTTTCAGTCAGTCTTCCAAACCCTGATATTTTTCTCTGCGTTTTCTTTTAAATTATTTAGTGTTGTAAAAGCCATGGTGGCCACTTTTTGTTGATATTCTTTTGGTTTCTAGTACTTTATTTACATCGTCAACCAACCACCCAATCTAGGAATCAATATTACAAATAATGAAATAAATAAACCTTATTGTTACGTAAAAATATGTACATTATTTTTGACTAGTCAAAATGCTTGGGATAAGGAACTGGAAGGTTATACTATTGCACAGAAGACAAAAAGGAGATAGACAAGGCATTCACTTGGAGAGGCCAAGAAAAACTATGTGAAACCTTGACAAAGACAGCCAAACAATATGCTAGGACCAACTGATTAGAAACGAATTCTTAATAGTAAACAGTGTCCATATTCATAAGTCAACTTGATAGTTGATCATTAAAAATTTTAATCATTATAATTAACAAAAAACCAGATAAAAAGTAATTATATGACGGAATAATTTGAACATTATTTGATTTTTTAAACATACATTTATTTTTATTCCTAATTTGTGTACGTTGCAATCTGTTCAATTTAGAACAATAAGCAACCCCATGACCCAATGAGATGAGGATGATGTGTATGACGTGTAAATGAGGTGTAGTCTTGTACAGACCCAGGCAGACCATTCCTGAGAGAGTATGGTTAATAAAACCCCAACCATCAAAGTACACCGGTAACCACTGTCTAGCATTCAAATCCGTATAAAAGTAACTACCTTTACTAGGATTTGAACCAGGAACCTTCGTCTCCGAAAATCAGCTGTTAAACACCTAATTTGGTGACGACTTTATAAGTTTAAGTGTGACTAAATTAAAAACAAATCCAACAGAATTTGTAAACATGATAAATACTCAAAGGTATTGGTACGCTAAGTACCTTATTTTTAAGCGTTTTAGGGCGTAGCAGTAGGATTTGATTATATAGCAGACACGTTCCTTAATACACCTGTCCCAGGATAGTTTGCTACCTAATATTAATTCTAAAAATTTTGTAACTTACCTGTTACAAAAGATTTTGATATATTGTCATTAATGGAGATATCCTTACTTTGGTTACTTATTTCCTTACGACCAGTGAAGCATTTGGCCACAGTTTTATCTGAGTTGAGAACTAGATTATTTATTGCATCCAGTCTATAACCTTACTTCAAGCTTCTTTAGTTTTAAACCTTGTTCAGAGTTTTCATCTTCGAAAGATATTATCGTATCATCAGCAAATAATATAACATTGAAGGAGCCAAGAAATTCAGCGAGATCGTTAACAAAAATTAAAAATAGCAAGGGTCTTAAAATTCTAACTCGTTGAACTCCCCTTTTAACTTGTATAAAATTTTATGTGTATTTTGTTTTAACTTTGCAATGATTGGATGGCAATTCGACCCTCTGATGTCCCTCTAATACCATACACCTCAATTTTTTTATGGGCAAATCATACGGGACACGGTCAAAAGCTTTACAAAAATCAAAAAATAAATAACAGGGGTTTGTTTTTACTAATAATTAATTTCAGTAAGCTTCTTCAGTATCGGGAAATTACAGTCTCTGTTGACCTACACTTTCAGGACTCGTGTTGGACATTTGCGAGTGTACTGAATTTACTTTAAAAAAATCGACTAATCTACTCTCTTATCAATTTATTATCTTTTGTAAAAATATTTTCACCGTTTGGAAACATTTTCTCGATGTGGGTATCCTTTGAATTATCGATTTAAATTTACTCGCCCAAGTGACGAATAAAATGCATGTTTTGATTGTAAGAGGCAACTGCCTTTAATAAATAATAGTACTGTAAGGGGTTGCACATAACAGGCAGGGTGGAGTGTTAAATTATTTGCACTCGATTTGCTTGTTTCAGGACTAAAAAAAATTTAGTTTTGTTTTTATCACATGGTAAGCCAAACATATGACTGAAGTATTTAAGAACAGAAGAGGTACAAGTGTAAAAGATACTTGTCAGAGTTATATCTCCTCTGAGCGCAATGAATTTCATTATGCAGCCAGACCCTGTGGTGAATAACGTGAGATGTGTCATTTGCAGGGTGGAAAATAGGTGCTTTTTAGACGGCCTGGCATATTGATAAGCTTTTCAACTCGGCGAGGAAGGCAATTGTAAACCACGCCACTCCTTGTTTTACTTAGCTAAACCTGTAGAAGTTCAAACCAGGACTGTAAAGTTGGCCCCCATACAAAAATTTCAAAAATTAACTTGTAAAATTGATCGGTCTACGTTTCTACCGGATTATTCCGGAAAATGTTTTGTTTGTTCCGTCCAAATAAGTGAAAAAACGCCGGGAGGGGCTAACTTCACACTGGCCTCCCCCCGCTCAACTTTTTAAATTTTTTTTGGACTTCAGAGACAGACCTTCGTTTGTTTCGGATGGTCTCGCAAAATATTTTTTTAGTTCCTTTCAAGTAAGCGAGAAATCGAGAAGAACTGGGTGGTGCTAATGTCACTCTAATCCCCCTCGACTCAATATTTTAAAGTTTTTTACATAGATTGACAGCCCTTCGTTTGTTCCGGATCATTTCGCGAAAATTTCGTTTTTCCCGTTCAAATATGCTAGAAAATCAAAGAAAAATTTGGAGTGGCAAGTATAAGCCCATGCATTCAATACTTTTTGGTTTTTACTTTTAATGATAGCTGTCATTTGTTCTGTATTGTTCTGTAAATTGTTTTGTTTGGTCTGCCGAAATCAGCGAAAAAATCGTGAAAAACTTAGGAATGGTGGCGATACTCTAAGAAATTCAGTTTAAATTTTATCGTTATCCCTATCGAGAGTCGTTCTGCTGTTTCGGAACGTTCCATAAATATTACGATTGTTAAGCTCATACTCGCGAGAAAATCGAGGTGAACTGGATGGTACAAACTTCACTTTAGGTCACCCACTCATTAATATTTAAACTTTTTTGTCTAAATCGATGGCCCTTGTTTTTTCCGGGCATTTAAAAAAATGTCGTTTGTTCAGATGTTGTAAGAGAAAAAGGGAAAAAACTGAATGGGTGTACTTTATTCTACCCTTAACATTTTTTTTCTGAAATCTGTAATCTCTGTCCAGAATTTTATAATGAAAGAAAATCGGCCCAGAATAAATATTAAAATATGCCTACTTGGTTCAGGTCTGTCTAGTAAAGTTTGCTATTTCCCGAATTTCTTAGTTTAATTTTTTATCGCATTGTTTTTAAGCAAAAAACAAGGCTAATAATAATCTACTCCTAGTCCATTTTTCATTTTTTATATTTTAGAAAAAGTTTTTTCTCTTTAATGTTTTATTTACTTACTGTAAAACTGCTAAACCTAGTAATTGGGGCGACATATTACATGATACGAAATAGCATTATGGAAGTGTACTTGAAACATTTTGCAGTGAGAGTGGGCAAACAGCAAAATGCGCATTCTTTTTACACATCGTAAGCGTAATCAGGAAATATTTGATTGACAATTGTCAGGTGGTGTAATGTTAAAAAAAGCGTGAAATAACATGTTAAAAATTCTTAAACAAATTTTTGTTTTGTTTTATCCTTAATGCGTGTAGGTTGCAATTTGTTCGATTGAGAACAATAAGCAACCCCATGACCCAATGATTAAATGAGCTGTAGTCTCGTACATACCCAGGCCGACCATTCCTGAGAGAGTATGGTTAATTGACCCCCAACCATCAAAGTACATTGGTAATCACTGTCTAGTATTCAAATTCGTATAAAAGAACCAAAATTATACTATATACTAGGATTTAAACTAGGAACCTCCATCTCCGAAAATCAGCTGTCAGAAAAGCTGTCGAAAAGTCAGCTAAACAGCTGACTTGCGGCGACGACTTTTCTTCTAGACTAGACCAACCCGTTGGTTACTAAACGAACGACGTAAACAAATTACTAAAGGATTTGTTCATGGATTCGTTGATAGTGGGTTTATGCCTAATTTGAAAAAAGAAACCAAAGCGGCGTGCGATGGACTCATGTATGGAAGGCGACAGCACGGCGGAGAACAACTCTTCAAAATTGCGTATAATATACGTTGTGTATACAATGCGTTTAGAAAGATATCCTGCCAGCCATAACAATAATTTAATCCTGACACTACTATGCGCAGCACCGGTTTCCTTCCAGGATAGTTTGTCAACCCAAAAAATCGTCTATCGGAAAAGAGAGTTTTTTAATTCTATTAAAAAATATATAATTATTTTTAATTTAATTGTATTACTTATATCAAATAATTTGCCGAATAATATTTATTTGAATGTTTACTAAATTAGATTGTGAGTTTTGAAAGAATTGTAATTCGATGATTAATAAAAATTTGTTTTTATTATTCTTTTAAACTTTTTTTCTTAACACAACACAATATTTATTTATAACTTGTTTTGTCTATTTTCTTAACCGGTGGACGCGAAATTGATAGCAGATGTGAAACTGACGTCCTTGTAAGAATATACATAATATACGTATATTTTTACATAGGGGCGTAGCGAGAGCACTCTGGTGAGAAACTCTCCAAGGTACGGTGTATAAAATAGTTTCAAAACACCGCCATTTCGCATCCGGTACCAAAATTTATTTATTTTTTTGTGTCTCTCTGAGTAACAATAAAATTCTCAAAAAATAAATATAGTTGCCCCAAACTATGTACTTTAGTTTAAAAAAATTACGTCCGAAAACCATGTCACAATAAATTTTTATTAAGTTTTTATTAAGGATTACAATTTGGCGTCCGTATACGGACGCCAAATTGCACTCGGACTCCAGATTGTTAGGAAATTGTCAATGTATGGACGCGAAAATGATAGTAGTACATATATATATATATATATATATATATATATATATAAAATATTAAACCACCAGTAAACACACAAAATTAGCAAGAATGATCTTACCGTTAAGTTAATAAGGCCTTTTCAGATCCCTGGATCCATCATCAGTCAACTCACAAACACTATAAAATTCTTTCACTGACAATGCATTGCCTTGTCAATTCAAGTCATGACTCCAGACTTGAAGTCATGACAGAGTCATGACTTGAATTGACAAGGCAATGCATTGTCAGTGAAAGAATTTTATAGTGTTTGTGAGTTGACTGATGATGGATCCAGGGATCTGAAAAGGCCTTATTAACTTAACGGTAAGATCATTCTTGCTAATTTTGTGTGTTTACTGGTGGTTTAATATTATCTAAAGTAAATTCAGCACACAGTACAACATGTTTAAAAAATTGATGTATATATATATATATATATATATATTATTTTATCAAACATCCTATGTAGGATTTTTAAACAGCCGTATTATTTAAAATTGAAATATATATTTTCTAACCACCAGAATACGGTAACATAAAACACTTACCATTTTGGTAAGCGTTACCACATTGGTAAGTGTTTTATGTTACCGTATTCTGGTGGTTAGAAAAAATATTTATATATATCAGTCCAGCGCTTTAAAACACTGCGCCATAGAGGTGTTATAGTAAATTTCGTTTGTTTGGTTTTCTTGTACTTGCCCATTTTTTTTTTATCAGCATGTTTACCTTCAGTTTGTTATGCAATGTGTGTCAACACGGTATTATCGAAAAGATACGAAGTTTTAATTTGTATTTGCAAAATGGATTAAAGTCCGTCACGTTTATATAAATAATAGCCGGTATTAATCAAATATTTTTCTACCATTTGTTAAATTTTAGTGATTTTATTTATTCTCTCTCTCTCACTCTCTCTTGGAACGTTTCGCTATAAATTACTCAATTATAAAAGCAAACTTGTCAATACATCCATTGTGGACGTTGTCGATCTATCAAACGTCTTTGTATCAACATTGTAATAACGTTTGTTTATTACAGGTTTGTTTTACGAATTTCATGTGAACGTAAAAATTTTCTGTTTGTTCTTTGATTTATTTATTATTTACTGTTTACTGTCATTATTTAAAACGATATGGAAAATCAGAAAATGATTAAAATACCGATAATTTATCAGGTAAAACTATCTTTTCTTTATTTTAAATATTTAAAAAATATATATATAATTAAATTGTTTAATAATTTAATTTTTTTTTTGTTGTGTAATAATATTTTAATATGAATTTAACCTAATTTTTTATTAAGTATTTTTTTTATACAGTCAAATATTTCAATGTTAATTTGGATTTGTTTTATCTTGTTTTACGACGCTGTTTTATCGTCATATGTCAATGAGTAAATGCGATCGTATATTTCTAGTTAAATATTGCATAATGTTATGTGGTTGATTACAAGATTGGTGGTAGTTTTAAAATTTGTCATCTTATCATTTTCCGATGTCTGTCCGTCCGTTACATCCAGATTTCAGAAACTACACGGAGTTAGCAACAAATGCTTTTCGGATTCGTAATCTACACAAAAAGTTAGTGGGCTTGGATTGGATTATGAGTTCCATTTTTGATCGGAAGTGGCTCAAAACTGGAAGTCAAGAAATTAAAAGTCGGAATTTGTAAACAAACATTGCATCAGTTGATTCCTCTTAATAATAATAATAATAATAATAATAATAATAATAATAATAATAATAATAATAAAGTGTGTTTTATTACTAAAATACATATGTATATACAGTAGAACCTCTTTAATCCGGCACGTTTGGGACTCGAAGCTTGCCGGATTAAAGGAAATTCCGGACTATGGAGGTTATT
The DNA here is from genome assembly GCA_035578175.1 of Catonia carolina. NCBI lineage: Eukaryota > Metazoa > Arthropoda > Insecta > Hemiptera > Achilidae > Catonia > Catonia carolina. Next base: position 11,316,059 of record JAQMRL010000010.1, read on the forward strand.
TATAAAAATACAACAGTCGTATAAAAAATAACACAATTTGCACAAGAAACTTTTACTTTATGTATTTATTATTTAAACATGGGTTATTTAAATAATATAAATCAATATATAAGTACAGGAGAAACTATTATAATGCATTTTAATACAATACAGTACATGATGAAATAAATTTGAATACAGTATGAAATACAGTACAGTACTGTACTATTCGTGGATTTTAGCAACGGCACTGGTAGATGGCTGGAAAAAAGATCTAATATCTACTTGATTCTTACGACTAGTATTTTTTTTTTATTTAAAAAATAATTTTTTATTATATGCAAGTTCATAACTTCGGCCATACTGTATTGTTTATTTGACTCAGCTAATTTAAATAAATCAATGATTTGGTATGCTAGAAAATTTTATTTGGTCGGTTTTTATCTTGTAATTGTCCGGACCTGGGCGGGGAATCGAACTAGGATCTTTCATGTACAGTTCAGCGTAATCTAGCCTCTTTCTATTATCTCTGTACCATTGTTGTGGTGAAATAAATATTTTTGATATATTCGGTATATTATATAATTTTTAAAAGTGATTTTAAAATTGAAAAAAATTGGTGAGAAACACTCACACGACTTTCTCTTGCCAATGTAAATAATAAAAAATATAATCTAAGTTTAATCGCGTTAGTAAACAATGTAAAATGATTGCAATTTTCTTTCAAAAACGGCTTCTGCGATTGTTTAAAAAAATCTTCTTATTTTCAAACATATCAAAATCGGTAAAATCATTTTTAATATTTTTAATGTTGCGGCCTTATGCATTTTTAGCGAAAGAGTTTATTTATTTAAAGTTCATTAAAGGGAAATTATAAAACTTGTTTTAAGCATTTTTCTCTCTCTATAGAACCTGAATAGTGTCAATTAGTGATTTTCTGTATTTTTAAGTTGAACAGGTTCATTTTCATTTTGCGTCATTTACTCATGATTATAATAAAATTAGGTTATGTTTTTCATCTTATATTGTTTACAATGTTGATTAGAAGTGGGTAATATTTTTCATTATTTACATAGAGTAAAGAAACTCGCGTGAATGTTTCACACCAGATTTTTAAATTTGTTTTACTCGATATTTTTTATGTAATATGGAACAAAACCGTTGGTTTCTTAGATCCGTTTTCTCTTATTAAGCTGTAATTATTATCTTGACACTCTGTGCTCAATTAAGTTGCTTTTTTTATTATTTGTAATGAAAATTATATTATTTATTGTCATTGGGCCACTTTTAACCTGTTGTAAGAAATGTATTGTCGTTAATTAATACGTATTGGGTATTTTCTAAATGTCTAAAGTGGTAGTTGAAGTAGTTAAATGCATTTTAACGCCTGGTTAGAAATTATGCAATTTTTTGAAATAAATTTATAACTTAAATAATTAATTGAAGAAGTTAAAATTTTCAGGCGCTTAAAATTATTTCGGTTTATTGGTAAATATTATATAAATTTGTGATGTGTTCTTTATATCAAATATAAATCAATATGCCTCTGTGGCGTAGTGACTAGCGTGCTACCGTACAAAGTGAAAGGTCCCAGGTTCGATTCCTGGCTAGGGTCTGGAAATTTCAACACGTTAAAATAACCACCGTAACACTATCAAAACTCAAAGTAATCGCTAATGTCTAAGGTGCCGATGTGACTTAAAATAAACTTAAAAAAAAACATATTTATATGTAGTCTATGTGGGTCATAAGGTTATAGTACATGAAACATAATAGGTGTAGAACTTTAAGTGTTTATATTTTTTTTACTACAGTACCCTCCATAAATGGATAAAAATATACATAAAACACTATTCTATTTCATATAATGAATTAATATAATAATTTCACTAACCTTCTTTTTAAACTGCGTTACCTTTATTTTAATTTCTACTTACACGTGTTTCGGTGGATCCACCATCATCAGAGTAAATGAAAAATTTAAACTAAAAATTTTTTTTTTCTCATTTATTTAAAATTTACAGAAGATGGTACATCTTCAGTCACTTGTATAAAACTGATTTAAAATTAGTTTATTTTAATTTATCCCTTCTCATATTTACTGTAGATAGCAGCAGCAGTCAATATCACTTCATCATTCCTAAATTTTATTTGTTCATTCAAAATGTTCATTCAAAAATTCATATTTAAAAAAAAAAAAATATGAGATGTTCCATATTTATAAATATTTGAAAGAGCAAAAGCAGGACATTTTGAATGAACAAATAAAATTTAGGAATGATGAAGTGATATTGACTGCTGCTGCTATCTACAGTAAATATGAGAAGGGATAAATTAAAATAAGCTAATTTTAAATCAGTTTTATACAAGTGACTGAAAATGTACTATCTTCTGTAAATTTTAAAGAAATGAGAAAAAAAAAATTTTTAGTTTCAATTTTTCATTTACTCTGATGATGGTGGATCCACCGAAACACGTGTAAGTAGAAATTAAAATAAAGGTGACGCAGTTTAAAAAGAAGGTTAGTGAAATTATTATATTAATTCATTATATGAAATAGAAATAATTTCAAACTGCAGGATGCATTATAAAGATTTATTTTTGAATGAAAACACTATTCCTTTTCATTTATGAAATTTGCAGTTACTTTTTGTAATATTGTCTAATTTTTTTTTAAGTATATTATTTTATTAGTGAAGATTTTACCTGGCCAGCTTGTATCACTAATTGCATAACCGTGTTGAAACAGCTTTCCACGTCTGTTGCCGTAAATCTGCTGTTATGTACACTACTATAACCGTTTTCCATGATGAGTTTTCCTGATTTTTCTTAATAAATCTTCAAATTATTAAATCCAGTTGATGTGTTACTCTCCAGTCAATTTTAAAATGCTTAAACGCGCCCGGCACCGGCTTTTTATATTAAACACCGTTGTTTAATTCCCCGTGCCCCCTCCCTAACGTATTCCCACACTCGTTCTACTCCTCGCTCCCCCGTCATTCCGTTTATCTTACATCCCCCTTGACTGTCTGTATTCACCATCTTTGTCTCTCACATTACTCAATGTTACACGACCATCTCGCGTGTCAACTATGATTTACCTATTGCCGTTTATCTTGCATTTGTACATATCATTTTCGTCTTGTCTTTAAAACAATACTCGTTACATTAGTTTATTGTACCTTTTATTCGATTTATATCTTTTTAATTGATGTTATACACAGTTGTTTCACGTATATTATTCATAATATATTTATTGTTTTATTACATGTCTTGTAAAATGTATTTTTTGTTAGTCATCGGTCCGTTTTAAAATTAAAATATCACGTGTAT